>VCMQ01000019.1:0-623710 GCA_007113905.1 Teratosphaeria zuluensis
CTAATCGCTTAATTAGTAATTAACAACATAGATTCTATAACAACTAGTAGATTACTATTCTTTCTAAATTTTAGAAGGAATCCTAATGTCTTTAGACCTAAATACTACTATAAGGCTACTTAGGCTACGATGGTCTAAGTAAGTAATCTTAAAAACATCTATAAGGAAGTATAAAAAGAAATTATATATAAATAGAAAAGACTATAAGGAAGAAATATAAGAATGGCACCTTAGCTAAAAGAGGGGGATAAGGTATACCTTTATATAAAAAACCTAAAAACAAGAAGACTAATAAAGAAACTAGATTATAAGAAGGTTAGACCATTCTTAATTAAAGAAGTTAAGGGACCTATTAACTATAAATTAACACTTCTAAAGGACGCTAAAATACACCTAGTATTCTATATATCGCTTTTAGAACTAGTAGACCTAGACACACCCTTATAGAAAACATTTTATTTTAAAACATAAGAAAAAGATAAATTCGAAGTTAAGAAAATACTAGACTATAAAAATAATTAGTACCTTATTAAATAGAAGAATTACCTAAAGACGGAAAATACCTAGGAACTAGAGGACTACTTAGTAAACTACTAAGCGAAAGTCTAGGAATACTAGAAAGAGCGAACTAGAGCTATAAAGGGATTAGTAAGGAAGAGGCATCTATAATAGAAGAACCTACTAGCTAGGTACTACTATAAGACGGTAGCTATACTCCTTATAGCATCCTCTACTATACCTATAATCGACTATATCGTAGAAGACATACTAATCCTAGACGAGGCCGTAGGACAATCTTAATTAGCTTAGAGAACCTCTAAATCGCTAGAGGCCTTTAATTCGTCGTATAGGTATATAGCCTTTTTTTAAGTACGCTCTTCTACTTGTTTTAAGATAGCTTTATTTTATAGAAGCCTCGCTAACACTTACTATAACTTAGCCTTATCTTTATCTACCTTTTTCTAGAACTCCTCCTAAGTCTTATTAAAAGACTCCTAAGACATGTTTATATATAAGCGACTTAAGCGTATACATTTAGAACACTTTAGACGACCGTCTATTGTCTAATACTTAGAACCTAAAAACAAACAATAGTCGTAGTAGATTATAGTAGGAGTACCTAGTCGCTTAATTTTAGTAGTAAGTCGTAAATAGTATTTAGAAGAATAAGAAGACATAGTTACGTTAGAAGGCGAAAAAGGGTTATAGGGAAAGCTTACTTTAGTAGTACTAAGGACGGAGCTAGGCTAGAAGGGGGGATGGTATTATAAAATGCTATACGAGACTATACTAGCTAACTAGTTAGTAGCTATAAGGGTATAGCCTAAGTAAAGTACGTCTTACTACTTTAGCTATAAGAAGGGCGTATTAGCGTCTTACTTTCTTATAAGCGAGATAGTAAGAATTCTTACGCTCTTATAAGTAAGAAGGTAAGAAGGCATTATATATAAGAATATAGGATAGACTTGTTTAAACTATATTTAACTTATATTAGTAATCGACTAATTAGAATTAACTATTACTAAACTATTATTATTCATTATTATACATTAGTACTTCTTCTTCTTTAAGAACTTGTCTTTAGAAGCTACCTATACTTACCTGTTTAGGTTAGGACATACCTTAGTACGTATAACCTACTAGTTAGTTATTAATAGCCTACTACTAGTTAATAAGATACTTAGTAAGTATAGATAATTATAAACACTAGCGTAGTAGTAGGCGGAGACACCTTAGTAGAGTAGTAAGTAGCTAAGGGTATTGCCTTTAGGCTTTAAATACTATATCTACTAAGATGGATTAGATCCTTTTAATAGACGCGCTAGCGTTCTCCTTACGCTATTAAGACTACTACTAACGTAGTAAGTAGATGTAGAGCCTACACCTTTATAGATACTAGTAGCTATAGCGTCTTAACTACTAGTTGTAGCTGCTCTAAAGCGATAATAAGCTACTTTAAGATAGCTAAAGGCCTCTATCGATCTAAACCTTATTATAAACTAGCTATAGCATTATAAGAGAGTGAATTACAAGGATATAAACGATGGTAAGAAGTAGTAAAGCTTAATAATCGTATGTTAGACTAAAGGATAGATAGATGGATAGCTAGATAGATAGCGTATATTACTTCTTTACTACTTTAATAGACCTTTAGATACATCTCCAACCTTTAGACAAGCCTTTAGACAAGTCTTAAAGCGCCAACATCGCTGTGTGCAGCGTTAATGAAGTAATAACAACTTATAAAGTCCAATTTTGGCGATTTGCGACTTTCTTCACACGTGGTCCGTACAGCGCACCACCCCGCGCAGCTCAAGTACCGACTGAGAAGCTGCGTAACCGGCGCGTGCCTACTTTGATGGGCTAGGAATTGATCCACTCCTATCCCGACTGTGTCGGGTCGGTATCAGAAAGTGGTGAAAGGCAAGATGACCAGCTTCATCGAGCCTTCCGGCTGCTCGAGGCTCTCATCCTTTGCGTACAAACACAACTATCAAAGATGAGTGCAGCAACCAAATCGATCTTGATCTTCGGAGCCACTGGCCTGATCGGTGAGCATATCACGAAGGCCATTATCGACAGTAAAAGGTTCGGACGCGTCGGCATATTCACTTCCAATAACACCGTGTGGACAAAGTCTGAAGAGATCGATGCACTCAAAGCTCAGGGCGTCGAGGTGTTTTCTGGCAATCTCACTTCGGCCGATGCCGTCAACGAAGCCTACAATGGATTCGACACCATAGTATCAGCCGTCGGCAGTGAGTATCCATTGCTCAGCACCATTTCCCGGACTCGCTGATAGTCGCTAGGACCCATCATTCATCACCAGATCAAACTGATCGAGTGGGCGGACCAGCACCCAGATGTGAAACGTTTCTTTCCATCAGAATATGGCACAGATGTCGAGTACGGGCCACAATCCGCCAACGAGGTCCCACACCAGCAAAAGCTCAAGGTCCGAGCTGCCTTGAAAGGCGCAAAGAACCTCAATCACACTTATGTCGTTACTGGACCCTACGCAGATGCGGACCGCGGACTCTTCTTGACTGCCAGACCTACCGAGGAAGAGGAAGCAGGGACTTTCGATGTCAAACGCAAGCGTGCTGTGCTTCTTGGGACCGGCGACGAGAAGATCAGCTTCACCACCATGCGTGATGTAGGCAAGCTTGTGGTAGCTGCTCTCCTGCATCCAGAAGTATCAAGCAATCGGGCTCTGAAAGTAAATTCATTCACCAGTACATCCAAGGCAATTGCGCACGAGTTCCAGAAGCAGACTGGTGATGTTTGGGACATCAAATTGACGTCTTTGGAACGACTTAAGCAGATCGAGAGAGAAGCCTACGGCGAAGGAAGTCCGAGCGCGGGTACACTAACGCTGAGGAGGATCTGGACAGAGGGCGGGACGTTGTATGAGAAGAGAGACAACCATGTCATCGGAATGGAGGAGGGTATGGATTCGTTGCAAGATGCTGTTAAGCAGGCGATTGAGGTGCAGAGGAAGTCTGGCTGAGATGAGCGGTACAGTGCTGAGATGGCTGATCACGAATAGATGAGGTACTGATATAAGACATAAGAGTGGTGTCACGGGATGTACGGGATGATTTAGATGATTGCGCAGACTTTTTAACGTTGCAGCAGGTGCACTCTGGCTGAAAGTTCGACCCATGAAACGCTCTTTTTATTCAACTCCCTTGACGCTGTAGAGACGGATTATTCGAAAGGCACACAGGAAACAAACGTGACCATGACGACTACGAGTGGCTCTCGAGAGAGCTATGCGCCTATCAGCTTTATCTGCCAGCCAGTCAGTATATCTGCTCGGTAACACGAGATCGCTTGGTCTTGCCTCCATCAATAGCAGGCTTACGCGCAGCAGCAGATCAGATACGAAAGCAGATTGTCAAGTAAGCGCTTGTTCTCGACCTGGCCGCATTCCCTACACCATCTATGTCGAACCCATGGAACATCCGTGAGCAGAGCATAGGTGAGCGGCTCACGCCATCTCTCTTTCGACTTGGGTCATTCCTAATTGGATGCCTGCACCTCTTGGCTGTCTACTGACTCTTGACGGACAGAGTATGAGATGCAGTCCGCGCCACACCACATCTGGAGGTCATCGTCAGAGGACAAGACCCTCTCTTCGAGACCAAGGTATTCTGGACAGCTTGGAGTGGTGGGCCCCTCGTTAGGCACCAGCCAAGATATTATCAACTGCGAGCAACTGGACTAAATAGGCGGAACGAGCTATTGATGATCTACATCCGAACTCTGTATTGATGTTGCAGACACACATAAGGAAGTTCGCGACTGAGGGTTGGACGAGCTATTGCTACTTCCTCACGCATTAGGAGTTGTAAAGGCGTATGGTGGTGGTGCGCGATGAAAGCTATGGGATAGTGGCCTGGAAAGATGACAGGTGTCATGTTGCGGGTGGCTGGCTGGCTGCCACAACGCTTGGCCTAGATCGGGTTGGAGGTGACGTTGTTGGCAAGGCGAGGATAGGCTAGGCTTGACCATTGAAGACAAGTCTCTCGAGAGATTTCGCAGCAGCGGTCTTTGGTAGCAGATGTCCAGACGAGTCGCTCGCGATTTCGATGGTAATGGCACAAGTCCTACATGACCTGGCTGATCTTCGGTCTTTCATGTGATGCAGGAGCCCGGCGGCACCGGATGAACCATAATCGAAGCATCTAATTCTCTCTCCTTGATTTCTCTGCTTCTGTGTCGTTTGTTACACCATCGATCCGCAGCTCAACACTCTCACCAAAGGTATGTTGAACCCACTACTTCGGCAGCTTGTCTGCCACTGACGACGTGTTGCCAGGACAGATCAGCATGAAGAGCAACCTCCTTGGCTGGTTTAGCAGATCTGGCAAGCAGACTGGCTCTGCCATCAAGGCGCCAGAAGATAAGGTAGACGAACAAGCAGGGGACACTGTTGGCGGCCAGGTCAAGAATAGCTCGCCGATCAGCGAAAAGCTCAGCGACAGCGCTTCTGCCAACGCCAGTGCTTCTACCGACAAGACCAACAGTGCACAGACCGACGACGGCCAGACTGGGCCCATACATGTCTGTCCTGCATTTGACCTCCGTGAGCAGATCCTTGGTAAGGCATAACGCCCGAACGCTCCCAGAGATTAGGCTAATGTACTCCAGATAATGTCCGCGTGCTCTTCCCCATCGTTCAGAACAGCGAGGACCGGATGAACAAGGAGACACCTCCTCCAGGCAGCAAACCTGAGTTCAATCTGATCGTGACTGGCACTGGCACTGCCTTCTCAGCTAAGGTTGTCTTCCACGAGGCGAAGGCAGCAAGTGACGAGTTCCACATCTTCTTGAGCGTGGGTCCGAGGGACTCAGAGGAGCGGGCGCTGCATGACATGCTCGGGTTTACCATGATGTTGCTTGACAGGCAAGCATTGTATCGCCACAAGGAGACTCGAATGCATCGCTGGGGCGACTATCACTGCTACGCACGCTCGAGGGACCCAGACACGTAGCAGTCTCCTGAGAATATCACGCAATTGGCCGGGGACGGCCGATCGAGATGGCGACTGGTCCAGGTATCCACAATTCAGGACAGGTGGTGGTGGAGCAGACAACCAGCTGCCTTGCGTACGACGGCTGCACCCATAACAGAGATGCGAAATGCTGTGTACTGTCAGTCTGAAGACGTGAACTAGTCTAAGTAATGGTCGTCTCAAATCCACAAAATCGACTTGATGCCTGGCGGCAGCCTACTTCAACTTTGTGCCGTGTTTCAGTGTTCACATTCCTACATGTCTTATACCTTGCCACAATGACTAGGTCGTCACTCCGCGAAGTGGTGATGAGCACAAGACTGCTTGAAGTTCAGACACTCCTGATTTTGCTTATTGAAACCTTTGCCATCTGGCGACACTTACCAGCCAGCCAGCATTCACCATCGACACCAACATGCTGACAGCATTCATCATTCTCGTTATCCAGTCTCTCTTCGCCGGCGCAGTAATCTTGATTGGCGCTGCTTTACTGGCTGTCGCTAAGAGTGCGATGCATCACCAGAGCAAGTGTAGGGCAGATGCAGGCACGCAGAATCTCAGCAACGCCGTCGTACTTTGGAAGGCCATCCACGAACTCCACCGTCGCTTGGTCGACCAGGAAAGTGAAGCCGCTGCGTGGCAAAGAAAGCAGCCCAGGGTGCCCAACCTGCATAACATGAGTCCAGAACGCCCCGGACTCGAGAGCACACAATGGCAGGGCAAAGGCCGGCTGCACATTGTATACGCGCCAGATTTTACGTTAAATCACATGCGTCGTGAATGATCGTTTCGCAGCACAGGTCATCTATGAAGATTTTAAAGAGCAGGGCATATACCGCACGTCGGGAATGACCTTTGCATTTCCGTCGAGACGGCATTTGAGAGTCTTCTTCGGGTGACCATGGCATTGCTCGGACTATTCCTAGGAGTGGCGGTTGTGGATGATGACCTTGAAGATCTTGTTGCACAGCTGAATCGGCTCGAAGTAGAGCGAGGCGAGGTCTCAGCATGAGACTGACCGCACGAGCACTTGGCCGTCCCAGCCTGGAGAAGCGACTCGCATTTGTCGCTCTCGGTCTTCGTCGGTGTAAGGCACACTTTTGTATGGGTGAAGTTGGAAGAGAGGAATTGATAGGGGTATTCCCCTGTTCTCCACCTCCCGCTCCAAGCGTCTGACAGGGTTGTTTGCCAGCCACTTTGGTCTCGCCTTACCACTAGACAAGTTGTACAGATGAGAAAGGAGTGCGGAACAATGGGCTGACAAGCCAGCAGACCATCCGCGGTGCAAAAGAGCCGTCAGCAAATCAGAGTTCGGAAGCACCTCCGCGAAAATCAAACTTTCTCTCGAGAATAGGTAAAGCTGCCTTCATTACTAGGGAGTCGCGTGCCGAGGTGTTGGCGCCAACGTCCACTCCTATTTGCAACATAGCCTTTCTTCCTTCCTCATATCGCACTGCTGACATTCGTGTTCCGCATCACCATGGTCGACATCTGCAGAATATTGCAGGCTTGATATCGCGATATACGCAAGAGCGCGAGACGCGCGAGTTTCATTTCGCCTCTTCTACCCCGGTAAAAACGGAACCCATGGATCACGAAAAGGGCTTGCCCAGCGCAAGACGAAGCAACGTGGCTGTTCTCCTCGTCAGCGGCCTGCATCATGCCTTTCGTGGACTCTTGCATGCCATGACAAGATGGCCATCGGTACCAGGTGGCGATCAGTTAAGACCTACTGCCTGGCTGGACGGCCTGAGAGGATTCGCGGCCTTCTTGGTCTACTTCCATCACAATCAAGCCTGGGCGCATCTACATAACTCGCAGAATCAATGGTTCGAGAACGAATGGGGCTTTCACGGCGAATATTGGTTATCTGCCTTCCACGGTATTAGGATGTTCTTCTCTGGCGGTCACTATGCGGTGGCGACCTTCTTCGTCATATCCGGCTATGTCCTTTCCACGAGCATCATGCGCAGGATACATCGCAGCGACTTTGACGGCTTAGCGCGGAACTTGAGTTCTGCACTGTTCAGGCGTTGGATACGACTGTTCCTTCCAGTGCTCGGAACCACGTTTCTTTGGATGACATCGTGGCATGCACTTGGGTGGTGCGTCAGTCCGTTCGTCAAGCAGGAAAACTATGCTGCTGAGCTGGCGAAGTGGTTTGGTGAAGTCAGGAACTATATGTTCATCTACGACAAGAATCCTTTTCCGTGGCTGTACTGGAATCTTCACACCTGGTCCATCCCATTCGAGTTCAGAGGGTCACTCGCGATTTACACTGTTACTCTTGGCCTAGCATCTGCTACCAAGACTGCCCGGATCTTCTGCTCGTTGGCATTGATGTTCTACTTCATGTACATGGTTGAAGCCTGGTATCTATCATTTTTCCTGTCAGGGATGTTGCTTTGCGATCTTGACCTGATGGCCGAGGAGAACGACCTGCCGCGATCTTTGGAGGCATTCAGACAAAGGATCAAGCCGTATAAAGTGACTTTCTACACGATGTGTTTCATAGTCAGCGTCCTTCTCGGTGGCGTGCCACTTGCAAACGACAGCTTCGAGCAATTTCAGACTGAGCCACTGTGGGGATACATCGCTTTCCTCAAGCCAGCGCCTCTCAAGCAGCACAAATGGTTCTATCTATTCTGGGCCGCAAGTTTGCTTGTCCACTCTGTCCCGCGGATACCGTGGCTGAAGGCTTTCTTCAACTCACGCTTTTGCCAGTACCTCGGGCGTGTTTCGTATTCGCTATACCTGGTCCACGGACCGCTCATCTGGACAGTCGGCAACATCGTCTATCAAGTCGTTGGTTTTGAGAAGGATGGAGAAAACGATTACTTCTGGAATATGCTCCCACTCCCCAAAGGCGGACCGATGGGCTTTGAGCCGGCATTCTGGATAGCGCAGCTGGTTGTGATGCCGGCGACATTCTGGGTCGCGAACATTGTGACGGTCACTATGGATGAGCCGAGTGTAAGGTTAGCCAAGTGGGCATTTGATCGGACCAAGGCGTAGCGAGAAACTTGACGAGCAAGGTCTTGGATCGGGTTCTGTAGCATGTTGTATAAACTAGGCTTAGACCTGTAAATGTTAGTGAGACACCAAAAAATGGCTCACATGCCTGCCGATGAGGATGCCGCATCGTCGCCGTCCAAAACCGTTGTGCTGACAGGTATTGATCCATGGACGCGCCCATACTCTGTACAGTGCAAAGGACAGAGCGGACACGTCCTCAGGCCTTGTAGAAGTAAACGTACACAGGCCGATCGGCATAGAGATAGGACTTAATGGACATTGCAGTGCCTACAACAGGCGAAAGCATAGCTGGCCTCGTCTGCGGCCCGAGCACGCCAAGAGGTCGATCCGCTGCATCTGCTTCCAATTTTTTCCCATCTTTGCCACGTTCAAAGCATGCACCTGCGTAGAGAACCCTGCATGAGGTGCGCGCATTGAATCGCGACACTAGTCCGCGAGAAGATCAGTGCGGAAAAGAGTCGAATGCAGCGGGTTTGGTGCGCGCTTGGATTGCGCGATAGGCCAAGCACGCCATCAATGGTGGCTCGCCTGCAGCCACGATGGACCACCAGCAGTAAGTTTGTGCAGCACACTACTGTACTATCCCAGCTCTTTCAGAAGCGACGCTACACCACCGGTTGGAGTTACGCAAGTCGTACACTAGCATGAATTGTGTAAGATAACGCCATATCTATGGCGGACCGACTACGTATCTATACGACTCACCCAGATCTCATGGCGGACATTGCCGAACACATATAAGTGCAGACGCCTTACCTGACCACTAAAGGTACCCATTGATCGAGGATTCTGCCCAGTGCATTCGGCTCTCATCCGGAGGCAGTATGGCGTCTTCCGAGGAAAAGAGATATTATGGAGGCAATGTTGCATCCGCAGACGTGTTACCAGTCTACGATGATCAGGACCGAAAAGGAAGCGCAAACGAGCCTCAAGTCGGTGAACTCCGGCCTGGTGAGGCAGAAGCTGGTGGACTTGGACGCCATCTTGGTCTGACCTCAACTACCTGCTTGATGTGAGTACACATAAGTGCAGACCTGGCTCAGAAAGCTGACACGAGCTTCAGTATTGGCCGCATCATTGGTACTGGCATCTTCTCGACACCTTCGTCCATTGTCGAAAGTGTTGGCAGCGTGGGTGCAGCGTTCATGCTCTGGCTCCTTGGTCTTGTCATAGCTTTCTCTGGACTATGTATCTGGCTGGAGCTCGGCTGCATGATCCCACGTTCTGGAGGAGAGAAAGTCTACCTGGAAGCTGTGTACAAACGACCTCGACTAATGGCGACTACCATCTTCGCCATCTACTCTGTTGTCTTGGGCTTCACGGCGTCGGCGTGCATTGTCTTTGCCTCATATGTTGTGAAGGCCGCTGGCTACACAGCGACGGAGTGGGAAAAGCGCGGAATTGCCGTTGCAGTGATCACAGCCATCTGCGTGGTGCATGCTGTAGTGCCAAATGCGGCAGTACGGTTCATGAACCTCCTGGTTTTCATCAAAATCATTGTCTTGATTTTCATTGCCGTCGCTGGGTGGTAAGTAAAGCTTTTGCCGCTTCTGCAACCACAACGAGCGTGTGCTCTCAGTGATTGACCTTGATAATAATGCTTGTTTTCAGGGCGGTGCTCGGAGGAGCGGTCTCGAAGGAGCGAATTCCTGATCCCCGAGCAAGTTTCCGGAACTCCTTCGCAGGAACGACCGGCAGCGGCTATGAGTGGTCAATCGCCCTGTTCAAGGTGCTGGACTCGTACGTCGGATGGTCAAATGCCGCGTACGTTATGAATGAGATCAAGAACCCAGTGCGCACGATCAAGATTGCTGGTCCATTGGGTCTAGGCACCTGCGGAGTGCTCTACTTCCTGGCAAACGTCGCATACTTTGCGGCTGCGAGCCCGGAAGAAGTTGCAGCTAGCAGCACCACTGTTGCTGCCCTTTTCATGAACAAAGTCTTCGGTCGCTCCGGTGAAATTGCAATTTCTGTGCTCATCGCCATTTCGGCTTTTGCCAACGTACTGACGGTGACATTCGCGACAGCCCGAGTTAACCAGGAATTAGCTAAGGAAGGTGTCATACCCTTCCCGAAGTTCTGGGCAAGCAACTGGCCACGAGGGGCGCCTGGCGCAGGCCTGTTTCTGCACTGGATACCTAGCTTCATCATCATCAGCGCTATCCCGTTTGGCGATGCCTACAACTTTATCCTGGATGTTGAGAGCTATCCACTCACATGGATCAACTTCTTTGTCGTTGTGGGCTTTTTCTGGCTCAGATTTGCCCAACCGAAAGCACACCGACCTTTCCGCTGCTGGTTTCCAGTTGCGGTCTTCTACCTCGCTGCACAGGTGTTCCAGATGGTCGCGCCCTTCTTGCGTCCGGCGGATGGGAAGGGTGACACTAGCTTACCGTACTGGCTTTCTTCTGTAGTGGGCATCGCGATCTTAGGCTTCGCAGCAGGGTACTGGTTTGTCTGGCGAGTGGTCATGCCGACGCTTGGAGGATTCAGGTGGGTCCCAGAGCATGATCGATTGACAGATGGGACAGCGGTGGTCGTGTACCGGAAGGTGAAAAAGTCATAGCAACCGTCATATGAATATCCGATGCCTCTAAGAGGCGGCCTTGAGCGGGCTACGCGGTCTGTGTATCACGAACGCGTATGGACTTTCAAGATAGATCCCATGGTATCAATGTCAGCTTCATGGGGATGAGTATCTTGTGCATGTCAAGCGAAAATGAAGGATATCATATTCTCATCACGGAAACACGATGGCGACATTCTACCAGATCAGAACGCCTTTGATCACCTCGCCCTTCTCCATCAAGCTTCTGGCCTCCTCAAAATTCTCCAGTGGAAAACTCTTTAGCATTTTTTCAACTGGAAGGACTCCGGATTTTGCCCACTGGATCATCATTAGTCAAAGTCGACACAGCATCTCTGGACGGACACCTACTTCTACGAGTTCTGGAAGTGCCTCGGCGGGATCTCTGTCGCCCTCGATCACACCTGCGAGCCGCCTCCCATTGACCATATGGTTCAGTAAATCTAGCTCCAGCTTCCCACCAACTGGCTTGACGCCGACCTGCAAGAGAGTACCGTTCTTTTGCAAGCCTTCCATGCATGCCGCGAGCACGGCAATGCTGGGTGAGGTGTCGAGGATGTGCGATGCCCCAAGACCACCGGGTGAGACTGCCTTGAGACCCTCCGTCATATCCGCGTAGCCCGCCTTTTTGAGGCCATCTGGACTCGAGTTCAAAGTCGCAGTTGCACCGAACTCTTTGGCAAGGGCAATCCTCGAGTCCAAGAGGTCGACCGCAATGATATTCTTGACACCACGCTGCTTTGCGGCACTGACACCAGCCAGACCGACACCTCCGAGCCCAATAACAGCAACGACGTCGTCAGGTCCGCACTGTCCGACGTGAGTGATGGCGCCGGCACCTGTCATGATACCACAGCCAAGCGGAGCATATAGCTTCAGCTCCTCAGCGTCGCGCATTAGTTTCGTGACGTTAGACGCACAAGAGACCTTAACGGGGACCGGCGATGCAAAGGACGATTGACCAAAGTAGCCGCCGCCAATCACCTTCGACGGGTCCGACTTGAGAATGAAATTGGGCTCATTTGCGCGAAGCGTGACCGCTGCATGGTTGAGGCAATATGCTGGGTGTCTGGTTGTGCAATAGTGGCAGGCCTGACAACTGGCGGCGGACAGGATGACTAGATCGCCCGGCTTGTATTGCTGTTCCACTTGCTTAGAGCCAACTCGAAGGACTCGGCCAGCACCCTCGTGACCAAGTACGCCTAAGTCTCGTCAGAGGACCTTCAACCACGACAGATCAGATTCAATTATTTCAAAGTGGGACTCACGCGGATAAATGCCTCCGTACCCTGTGATGCTGCCTTGCCGTTAGCAGATCCATCAAGGTAATCTTTCCTTACTTACTCTGTATGGCACACCCCGGTTGCAATCATCTCGATCATGAACTCATCTTCTTCGGGCTCTCTTGTGAGCATTTCTTCGAGCTTCCAATCATGCTCCGAGTAGGCAACGATGCCTTTGCACGGGACTGTGTATTGTGACATTTTGCTGGTGATGTTCGCTGAGGACCTACTTCTCACTGCCTCCTATGGTTGTACATACGCAACCAAGATGCCTGGCGGGGCACCTCTCATGCTTATCCCCGCAGCAACAGGACAGTTGACGTACGGCGGAATGGAGGAGCACTAGAGGTCTAGCCTCAAATTAACCTTTATACCGTCCGAGGGCGCGACGGAAATAAGGTGTGATACAGCTTCTGTGTAAGCAGTGCAGTTTACATCAAGCATGCAAGGATTAAATCCTCAATCGATCACACATTGTAGGCTTGAGCCAATTGGATGGAGTCACTGCCATCAACGACAGTAGCCATCGCAATAGCCAGTCAAGGTGACTTTGACTGACTGATTACCTGATGATCGGGTGACTTGTGGTTAGTCTCATGTCAAGGGCTGACAGTCAGGCACTCATTGATCAACTGCCGTGTCACAGAACAGGTCACGCTTGATTGCTGACGAGAGCCAGATCACAATTTGACCGGACCTGATGCGTTAGTCAGTTCTCAGTCAGTCAGTCAGATGAGCTAATGTTGACTGCCTGTTGAGAGGATTGAACGACAGCTTGATGGAAGTGAGATCGATGACTGAGCGCGGGTCAAGTCAATGCCTGGGATCCGACAGCTTTTCTCGTCGAAAGCACTATAAGGAGGCCTTGTCGCTTATATGCTATCCAAGAAAGGACCATTTTGGTTCTTTGATCGAACCAACATCAACTTATTGGCTAGCAAGCTCCGTTCATTTCACCACAAACGATTTGCTCCCATCAGATACCATACAATGATTTGGCCTTCTCGGCCGGCAAATGTGCCAGCGCGATGCCGGTGTATTGACCTTGATCCTCAAACAGCTTCTGGCAATTACTACCGTCCAAGTTGTAGCGGTATACAGTGCCTCCAAGATCGGTCACGTAGATGTGCTTGTTGGCTTCGTCCACTTTGAGGCCGATAGCCTCATGCAAGTGCCGAGCCAGAATGTCATAATCCTGTTTTACTCTAGAGAAAGATGACACATCAGCTTTGTTGAGAGTGTTGCCCTTGGGGTATTCGCCGCGATCTGTCCACAGCAGAGTCTGAGTATCGCTATCTATCTCCAAGTCGATGGGCTCTGGCAAATTGTCAAACAGCAGCTCGATATCATTCCGGGTCTCTGCGGTCTGGCCTGCAGGCATCTGAGTGTTCGCACGGAAGATGCGTCCTTGGCCACCTTTGCTCGGACCTTTCTGTGTCCAGTAGAACTTGCCGCGCTTAGCATCGACGGCGATGCCAACGCAGTGTATCGTCTTGTCGGCTACATGCTGAGGATTCTTGCAGTCGCCAGTCTGGACCAGGATTTCCTTCTCACTGCCATCCAAGTTTGATCTGTGCACACGAAGGCCTTCGCGATCGCAGACATAGAGTTTGTGATTGGCCTTGTCGATAATGACCTGCTTCGGCGTATGGATCTCGCCATTACTGAAAATGTCCTTTATATTCTTTCCATCCAGAGTTGCTGATTGTACTGTTCCGTCGTTCTGCTCTGGGTGGCCCATCTGCGTCCAGATGATGTGTCCATCGCCTTCCATCAGGACATCGATGCCGTCAGGCATTCTCTCATTCTCTATCAATGTCTTCAGCTTCCCACCAGAAGCTGAGCCTACTGTGACTCGGCCCTTAGCCCACGGATCTTCCGGGTCATCACTCTTGTTGCCGACATTGAAGTCGAGGACATAGAGTATAGGTGCTGAGGATGCCATTTAGTACAATTGATATGTGCGTGAATCAAGTTTGTGTTGACTAATCCCAATGCTTTGCAGTCCCAATGAAGGACAATCTTTTGCTACGAACTCTTGCGCTCGAAATAAGTTTTAGCGTTTATACTGTCTCCTGTGGCGGATGCTGCGGTATGATGAAAGCCATGTTTTGGCGAGTGAGGGCTCTGTGGTGGGTCTCGAGCAGCGCGCATACTTTGCAGCATTGTCGACTGTTGCGTCATTCGTGCCTTCCGGCAACATTACCTAAGGTAGCGTACATAAGGTAGCGTACATACATGCAAATCTAAGAAGCTGTAACAGCCGTTTCCGACGGACCATCTGTCAAGATGCAGAAGCTCTCATACGTTGGATCTGAAGACTATGTGCATTGTAACAAGCTTTGTGATAATGCTACGAAGAATGTATGGCAGAAGCTGGAACCAAAATAATTGTTTGGCATCACAGATCTTGGTGTGAAGTCGGACATTTGCCAGTCTACCGAACTGTATCTGGCCGCGAGCAGTCGGGCGACGTATCTGGGCTCTCGCGCTTCTCAGAAGGATCCAGCCCGAGCTTCGAGCTGGGCTTTGCTTTTGCCTGACTGGTGCGCTGGAGCCGGGCATCTCGCAGTCCTTTGTCGGGTGCTTCCATCCGTTCACGTTCCCATCCGCCTCGATCGGCTGTCTCAGCCGGCATCGGGAAGACTGTATGAGTGCGCGACTGCCGTTCACATACTGGCTTCGCGAACAGAGCGGTTGCATCTACGCGATGCTAAGTGAAATCTTGCGCGCCGTCATTCAAGGCTGCGACCATTGCTAGAGCATATCGGCTGAGCGGCTCTCGGATGCCTCCTGAATGAGTCCAGTCGCACACCTCACGTGCATCATCAAGCAGCTTGTTACCAGCCGAGTGAAGGTGTTTCCTGCCCATCCTGGAACAGGTCGACACAATCCGTTTCATTGTTCAAGAGCTTGTCTAGATTCATTCTTGTACTCCACCTAACGTTCCTTGTGAAAGCATGCTCGTTCCACCTATCCTCGTGCGGTGTAATATTGCTAGTATCTGCCTCCGAACCAATTGGGCGGTGATGCTGAAACAGCTGCGGCTGCACCGACAGACACGTCATGATCTGACGTTCATCGATCCCATCGCACAATGTTCGAAGCATCATATCGGTGGTGCTGCTCATCTTATGAATCCCGAGCTCGTACAGGAAACGTCTTGCTCCGGCTTGCGAGATACCATAACCCACAGTGCAGGCGCCGGAACGTGCCCGGGAGACCACACGTGTGTGGTTTGGGTACTGTTCGACCAGCTGCTTGTCGCTGAACTGCATTTCGATATGCTGTGTTTCGGGGACCGTCAGGTCATCGCTGATGACTGCTCTGCCCAAGGGAGCATTTATGTCACTGACATCGGGAAATCGAGCGCCACAGTGTCCAATCCAATGCATATCCCACCTATCGAGATCACCATAGGGCGAATTGATCGGTACCGTGACCCGGCTTTCCTCGCTGCTATTGATGTAGAATGACGAAGGTTGTTGGCTTGAAGTAGGTTGCGGATGTGTCGGATCTAGATATGCATCCTGAGTACCTCTCACGGGTTGGACAAGAAGCCGACTTGCTCTGGCGAAATCTCGCATTTGAGATTTGATGCGTATGTCCCAGTCAGCATCGTCCTCGAGCACTAGCGCAGAGGAGATTCCTTCGCGGACGATCCTGTGAGACGTCAGTTGATTTCCTAAAGCGATCTGACATGTGCATCTGCTGACTTCTGCGCGACGTTCATGTGCGCCCTCCAATTACCTAAGGCGCCATCGTTGAGGCCCAGCTGAGCACCACCCAAGGGCAAAGCATGCCTGTCGACTTCTGTGACGCCGTCTACGAATTCGAACTCGATACCGGTCAATGCAGCCGCTAGCGAGATGACATCTCGATGATCGCTGCGCAATGGTAGACTGATGACGAAGACTTTTTGATACTATTTGGTGATCAGCATACAGGAAGGAGAAGATTGACGAGTGCTACGTACGCCCAAGGTCGCGTTTGCAACCTTATCCAGAATATCCTCACTCTTGGAGCTAAAGGTTGGAACTGCAGATGTGAGTATCTCAGATGAGCGATGTCTTATTCCTAGCAGGCATAAGATTAAGACGATCAGCGCCACGCCGGCTACCAATGGTCCTTTCTTGGAAGTTGTCACTGGTAGAGCGGCCATGAGAGGGAGTTGGAAGGAGTGAAAAGAAACCTTTTGTAAGAGAGTCATCAAGCCGGTCACAAGTTCACATGATGCTTAGCGAAAATTCTGAAATGCTGTTGCATGCCCACTCAATGATATGCTTGGACAATCTGTGCGGCTGTGAAGAGCCGTAATGCAGGGAGACACAAAGAATCCGGTGGCGTCCTGAAAGCAAGCCGAATGCCTGAAAAGAGCTCCAGCTGTAGCGTCCTGGTTAAGCGATACAGCCACCTGCTTCAGCGTCTAGAGAGGCAATGTCATTGGGCAATATGCGGTGGAAAATCGTCCTGACTGGGATTCTTGTTGGTGGTCTGTGCGCAGCGCTTAATGCTCTTCACCGGTTCGACTCCTCGTTCCCACACCTCCAACGCCAGCTCATAGCCACGCGCATGTACCCGCTGCCGTGCTCATTCCATTGGTCGAATGCGCGCAGTTATGCGCATGCCCGGCATTCACGTGTATCAACGGAGCCACCCGGGCACAGAATGCTGGCCTGCTCGAGCACTTGCTCCACCAGACACACGTCGAACAAGTCTTACGTCGATCATACTTCAATCGCACGATGATACCATTGCTTTATTGCTTCCCGAGGCTGCCGAAAGCAGGTTCAGCAGGATGCATGGGTCTTACTTGGTCATAGGTCTCTGCATGATAGAGGTCACAGCCTGATCATGTAGGAAGCCGAAGGCTATGCTCCAAAATAGGATGTCTTGTCATCTCGCTTGCCATGTATGCATGCTGCAGACGAGTCAACGGGCCTACACGCAGTGCCCAGCGCCTTTGTGGAAGCCAGTGGCGGTAGCTGTGTTGATCAGTAGGTGCTCGGAGTCGTGTGAATGAGGCACAGTCGTTCGACCCTGGCAGGTTGCACGGTCATCAATCTCGACGCTCAGCCGCTGAACAGATGTTCACGTATACTCACCCGGGTCTACGATTAGTCTCTGTGCTGCCCGGACCTCATACCTCGATACATACGGTGTCGTCGCAGATAACTCATACGGCTTTACAGTATGTGTCCGATCTTCCTGGTGGCGCTGCTGGTCAGTGTACCATTGCAATGCGCCGCAGACAATGAGCAAAATGTGTTCATCTACCCAACTGCGCCAGGACCACAACAAAACTATGTGGCCAACGAGCTATGGCATCTAGGTGATATCAGAAAAGTCCAGTGGACGACCAATTACACCTCCTATTACATAGAGCTTTTCCCGCAGGTCCTCGATACGACGACTGTCAATTATGTAGCTGACGTCTACGGTGAGCTCAATCGACAATTGCGACCACCGTTCTTTGCTAAGTGCAGTCAGACACCAACGGCTTGGATGGCAGTGGGGACCAGTCGTTCGAATGGACAGTCCAACTGTACTCGAGCAATTTGACGCTGTCTCCGGTGTACTACTTTTGGCTTCATACCGGCGATTCCTACGTGTTCAGCGCGCATTACTTCAATATTAGCAGCGCTTCCTCGAGCAGTTCTACTACTTCAGCGACCTCGAAAGCATCCACATTATCCAGTACGACTCTTTCATCTACCACTGTATCCACGATCGCAACGACGACTGGAGCGACGAACATCAATACGCCGACAGTGACGTCTTTGGCGTCTGCTCCTTTGCCAAGCAACAACGGGTATAAGATTGGTTTGGGCGTTGGGCTCGGGCTTGGTCTCCCATTAGCATTCGCACTAGGGATCGGGGTCGTTCTGAGATCCCTCAAAAAGCGACATAGCCGTGAGGGCACGGGCTCGACACAGTCGGAACACCCTCTGGCGGACGGCTTCTCGAATACGCTGCCACCAGCATACCCAGACAAGTCACAGCACGAGTTGTATTCTGATCGCCCGCCTCAATGGCACGAGTTGGCATCGGGTACGGACTGGCCACATGAGGCTCCTTCGGGCGAGCTTCAAACGCCAGTGGAGCTGCCTGAAGAGCGTTAGTGGAATCGCGCCTCAAAACGTAGCCTGACTGACTCGGGTATGTGTCTCGGATGTCAGGGCGGCTGGGAAGACAAATCGGGAATCCAATACTCTGACACGGCATCGCGGTCAAAAAAAGAGGCCTGGTCCGCTTTTCCCAGGCTCGCCAGAAGCTCAAAGAATCCTGCGTCCACTATTCGGCGTCTTTATGCTGTGCTTCCACGCGCCGGATCACTGATCTTCGTTCGAACGTGGCGTTGGCAGTTGCGATAAGTCCAGTGTATGTACGGCCATCCCAAGCGCAGCTTTTGCAGGGATAACAAAGCAAAGTAGGAAAAGATCTCTTCGTCTTGAAGATACCACCGCCACTACCATCTGCACTGCGGCCTGCATTCTCTTATTGTCTTTTTTCGAGCCACATTCATGCAGCGTGCAACATGGCTGTTAAGATTGCCAATAAAATCTTCGGACACATCGGCCTCGGCACGACCGGTTTCTTCAAGCCAGGTAACATCGTTGGACCAACGCCAACGGACCAGGCCATCCCAATCCTTAAGTCTGCTCTGGACTCTGGTGCAACATTTTGGGATGCAGGCGAAAACTATGGTACACCCGAGTACAAAACTCTTCATCTTCTCAATGCCTACTTCTCAAGGTACCCAGAGGATGCTGAGAAGGTGTTTGTTAGTGTCAAAGGTTGCTTTGGTGGAAAAACCCGCTCGTCGATGAATGATGAAGTTGGTGTCAGGACTAGTGTTGAGAACTGCTTGAGGATAGCAGACAACAGATTCAAGATTGATCTGTTCCAGCCAGCTCGTCTGGATCCGAAGGTACGGCAAACTGTTGCGAGCCAATGACCAACCCAATATCATGCCGTGCCGGTCCTGGTCGTTGTGACTGACGGCAGCTTCGCTGGTACGTATCGAAGTCACTGTTGGTGCTATTGCAGAGTTCGTGAAGGCTGGCAAGATTGGTAGTATAGGTAGGCACACGCCACATTGACTCGGACTCCTGCTAGCCAGCGTCGTTTCTCATGATGTCTTCGCAGGATTGTCCGAGTGCAGCGCTGCCAGCATCCGCAAGACGGCTACCGTGCACCCGATAGCAGCTGTCGAGGTAGAACTCAGTCTGTTCTCCACTGACATACTGAGGAACGGTGTGGCGACTGCTTGCAAAGAGAACAACATACCAATCATAGCGTACTCTCTGCTGAGCCGTGGCTTCCTCACCGGGCAACTACACCGCTACGAGGACATGGCGAACAACGA
Source organism: Teratosphaeria zuluensis (assembly GCA_007113905.1). NCBI lineage: Eukaryota > Fungi > Ascomycota > Dothideomycetes > Mycosphaerellales > Teratosphaeriaceae > Teratosphaeria > Teratosphaeria zuluensis. The sequence continues at coordinate 19,798 of VCMQ01000019.1, forward strand.
TGTCCGTCGATTGTTCCCACGATTCTACCCTGAAGTGTTCGACAGTAACCTCGAGCTGGTAGATGAAGTGGCAAAGGTTGCGAGCCAGAAAGGTTGCTCTACTGCGCAGGCAGCAATTGCTTGGGTGTCGGCACAGAGCAAATTCATTGGTGTGCCCGTCATTCCAATTCCGGGGACGTCAGCTAAGTCGCGTGTTGAGGAGAATTTGAGGCAGATCAAGCTTACAGAAGCTGAGATCCAGCAATTGGATGCGGCCTTGGCCAAGATCGAAGTCAAGGGTGATCGCTATCCGGCGCAGTCTATGCATATGACAGAAGTATGAACGTCAGTAGTTTCAAGAACTCTCCACTTCCGAAAGTGAAAGCAAACGGCCAGATAATGTTACTGCTGCGAAGTACCTAATCATGCGCTGAGAGCCTGCCTTTGATTCCGGTTACGCAGCCTGCCACCTACGTTCCGTCTATAAGCAGCCAGCTGCGAAATCTGCTTTGGTTCATCGGATTTTGACCAGCTGTGTTGGTGGCACGGAAAAAAGCGTGAAATGGTGGTCATATCCAGCTGAAGCCTGGGGGTGGCCGCGAGCTTCGCCACAGTCCAGCTTACCTTTAGGCTACAGCCTCACGACTGGTATCGATGTACTCACAAACATTTAGCCTTTCTAAGCAATCATTTCGTCGCTTGCGTAGGACACGCGATTGAGGCCATGATGATCGACCTGTATATGCATGTCATGTGTCTGAGGCCACCCAAAGATGCACACTTGCATCGGCTGGGCGTGAGACATTGCACAGCCAGCGGCAGCAAAGCATATAGTTGGGGCGAGCTCCCAGTGGTTATCCTGCACAAACAGTCGAGCAATCAGAGCACAGTTTTAAAGACAAAAGAGCCTTAGCATATCAACCAGATCCAACACAAGAGACGCCGAGTCTGCCCAGACACCTGACTCCAGCCGATGCGAGGACTCCAACAGCAGCAACCCCGGTACGTCGACCAGCTGAGTCGAAACCTCTATGGCACCGATGTCCCGACGCTACAGGACGAAGTCGAATACTTGAAAGGCAAGCTTTCAAAGTACAGCGGCGGGCTTTGGCGGAAGAACCAGGAGCTACAGGAACAGACGCGGCGATATGCAAGCCTCGAACATGCATACCACTCGCTGAACAGGAGGTACCAGAGTTGCAAGGATGCGTTGGAGAAGGCGCACAGAAAGCTGCGGCGATTGGGACGCCTTTGAGAGTAGCATTGGCAAGAGTCTAGTGTCAAAAAATCGATATTGTGACTAGCATCTCCTAATACATGCTGATCTGTATGTAATCGGCAAGTCAGCTATGATCGCCCGAAGCCGTGCTTGTGACCCGTGATTGTTTGCTCTAAGGTACGCAGAAGGCCATGGAGGAGTGCAGAACGTGAATTGTGGCGATCCCCAAGTTTGAGGCAGGGTCACAGGAAGTAGTTCGAACTTCAGGCACCAAGTGGAAGTGGGGGCTGGAAAGTGTGGGGCGGAAACTTATGAGGTCATCGCTCAATGTCTCTACATGTGGACGATTCCATGCAATTGCTCCAGTACAGCCAGCAATGAAGATCAGACATATGCGAAAGTGGAATGATGGTCTAACGCAAAGCATTGCGACTACACTGTCGGTCTCGCCACGTGAATAGGGTGACGTTTGCTTGGTAGTCTCGTGAATGTTCTCAGGACCCTTCTTTGGAATGGAAGCTTCTAGTAGATGCTTTCGATTTTTCCAGTTTCGAACACATAAAATCCATTGCAGCTGCACCCTTCTTCTCTTTCAACACATACAAACAAATTACAAGGTCTCACGACTTACGACTACCTCCAATCAATCCGAGACTTTCATAATACCCTTTTCTACATACCGCACACGAGAACAACAGACACAATGGCACCAGCCGTCGGTATCGACTTGGGTACCACGTACTCCTGCGTGGGTATCTACCGCGATGACCGCATCGAGATTATTGCCAACGACCAGGGCAACCGCACCACCCCATCATTCGTCGCCTTCACCGACACCGAGCGATTAATCGGTGATGCCGCCAAGAACCAAGTCGCCATGAACCCGCAAAACACCGTATTCGATGCGAAGCGTCTCATTGGCCGCAAGTTCGCAGACCCAGAGGTGCAGGCGGACATGAAGCACTTCCCATTCAAGGTCATCGACAAGGGTGGCAAGCCAGTCATCCAGGTAGAGTTCAAGGGCGAGCAGAAAGAGTTCACTCCTGAGGAGATCTCATCAATGGTCCTCACCAAGATGAGGGAAACCGCAGAGTCATACCTTGGCGGCACCGTCAACAACGCTGTCGTCACCGTCCCAGCATACTTCAACGACTCTCAGCGTCAAGCAACCAAGGACGCTGGTCTCATTGCCGGCCTGAACGTCCTCCGTATCATCAACGAGCCAACTGCTGCTGCCATCGCCTACGGTCTTGACAAGAAGACTGAGGGTGAGAGGAACGTCCTGATCTTTGACTTGGGTGGTGGTACCTTTGATGTGTCACTGCTCACCATTGAGGAGGGTATCTTCGAAGTCAAGTCAACTGCCGGTGACACTCACCTTGGTGGTGAGGACTTTGACAACCGCCTCGTCAACCACTTCGTCAATGAGTTCAAGAGGAAGCATAAGGTAGAATATAGCAGTACCAGCCCCCCAGACGATGGACATTTGCTAACAAACTCACAGAAGGACCTCACCTCCAACGCCCGTGCCCTTCGCCGCCTGCGGACAGCCTGCGAGCGTGCCAAGCGTACCCTTTCTTCCTCCGCTCAGACTTCCATCGAGATCGACTCGCTGTACGAGGGCATCGACTTCTACACCTCCATCACCCGTGCCCGCTTCGAGGAGCTCTGCCAGGACCTCTTCCGCTCCACCATGGAGCCTGTCGAGCGTGTCCTTCGCGATGCCAAGATCGACAAGTCCTCCGTCCACGAGATCGTCCTCGTTGGTGGTTCCACCCGTATCCCCAAGATCCAGAAGATGGTCTCCGACTTCTTCAACGGCAAGGAGCCCAACAAGTCTATCAACCCCGACGAGGCCGTCGCCTACGGTGCTGCCGTTCAGGCTGCTATCCTCTCTGGTGACACCTCCAGCAAGTCGACCAACGAGATCCTGCTGCTCGACGTCGCGCCACTTTCCCTCGGTATCGAGACCGCTGGTGGTGTCATGACTCCTTTGATTAAGCGCAACACCACCATCCCAACGAAGAAGTCCGAGGTCTTCTCCACCTTCTCCGACAACCAGCCGGGTGTGCTCATCCAGGTCTTCGAGGGTGAGCGTGCTCGCACCAAGGACAACAACCTGATGGGCAAGTTCGAGCTCACTGGTATCCCACCGGCGCCGCGTGGCGTCCCGCAGATCGAGGTCACCTTCGACCTTGACGCCAACGGCATCATGAACGTCTCTGCTCTCGAGAAGGGCACTGGCAAGACCAACAAGATCGTCATCACCAACGACAAGGGTCGCTTGTCCAAGGAGGAGATCGAGCGCATGTTGGCTGAGGCCGAGAAGTACAAGGCTGAGGATGAGGCCGAGGCCGCCCGTATCCAGGCCAAGAACGGTCTTGAGTCTTACGCCTACTCACTCAAGAACACTCTCTCCGACTCCAAGGTCGACGAGAAGCTCGACGCTGCCGACAAGGAGAAGCTGAAGGCCGAGATCGACAAGACCGTCGCTTGGCTCGACGACAACCAGACCGCCACCAAGGACGAGTATGAGAGCCAGCAGAAGGAGCTCGAGGCAGTCGCCAACCCAATCATGATGAAGTTCTACGGCCAGGGTGGCGAGGGCGGCATGCCAGGTGGCATGCCAGGCGGTGGTATGCCAGGTGGCGCTCCAGGCGCTGGTGGCGACGACGGCCCAACCGTTGAGGAGGTTGACTAAATGCACAACAGGATGTGCTGAATGGTTTTCATGACTGCTGATTTTCTGATGCTTGCATGGCATGGCGTTCAGGTAGACATGGGTTGATGATGCTACAGTGGGATGGACGAAAAGCATCTTCATGTATAATGTAGCTGGCCTCAGAGATTGAGGCATGAATTTCAAGATACTTCCAAACTTCACCTCTCTTGTTTTTTATTTCCAGTTATTGTGCCGTGTGTGGTGATTTAACACTGCAAGGATGTTCTCGTCGCCTGGCTTTAGCTTCGCCATGACCTTCACCCACGTCTTCATCTGCTAGAGTAGCCAGCTGAGACGCAGCTCAGCTGGGTTCCGACAATGGGGCGCCCACGGGCAAGCTCTATATTGCAAGTCTCGCATGCAGGGCGCTTTCTATCTGTGAGGTGCAGACGACTGATACTGCGGTCGTGATGAGCGTACTGCTGAATATCGGTCAATCTCACTGCCACCGGACCGGGAATGGCAAGTCCAAGCAAATAACCACGGTTCTCGATGCGGACAATGGTCGGGTTGCATACCCAGATGTTTTTATTCTATCAGCACGATGTTTCACCAAGTCCGCGTGGGTGCGCTGCACTGTCCTGAGCGAGTTTAGTGGCGTGAGACACTGCTTGATCGATTTGATGTCGCCCAAGCGGTATGTCATGGTCAACATTCACGCCGCGTACACGTTGTGTAGCTCATGGGGTCTCTGCATTGCGAACGAGGCACTCAAAATGGAACGAGGTCTGATGGCGGAGATGGTCAATTCTTGTACCTATCTGCCTTTCTTGCCCTGCAACGCAGCCGCCCGCTTCTGCCTCCTCAGCTCCCATCGTTCCCACCCAGAATCCACCAGATCCTCATTGACGACCAGATCCCGAAACCTCATCCACCTAATCAGCGGTATTTCTAATATCTGATCCACCACCCCATACCGCCGTGCCAGACCAGTGACGACGAACCACCCAACCGCGCACACCACTCCTGCTGCCACTCCCGCATAGACCTGTCTCGGAGTGTGATAGCTGAGGTAGATACGGCTTTGCGCTACAGCTCCGGCGCAGAGGAGGGAGAGGGCGGCGAGGGCGAGACGCTGCCAGTAGGGAGTTGGGATGTGGGTGCTTGAGGCGTGAGGGTGGTGCGGGTTGTGGCGGAGGAGGATGAAGAGGGTGAGGAAGGTGGAGAAGTAGGCGACGAATTGGGCGTGGGAAGAGGGCATGCCGTAGCCTTTGCCGTGCATTTCTGGGTGTACGCTATTAATGCCGGAAACCGTGTTGAAGGACTTTATATACATACGCGTTGGCCTTTCCTCCTTGATGTACCTCTTTAGTATCCAATTGAGCCCTTCGCAACCTAGTTGTCCCGCGAACATTAGGGCGATCTCGATTTCTCGCGTGCCCCATATGAGCGAGACATAGGTGATCATCAATGCTTGCGGTACCAGGGCGAGGTACGCAGAGATGTGTGATAGCGAATCATTCGGATTGTAGTGGACGTGAGTGAGGGAGAGGGAGGCCAAGGGCGGGTCGTCCATTGCTGTATCGCGGTACAGAAGAGACGAATGTCCAAAGGTACAGCATAACGGTACGCTGCATGTGAATCAATGTGTTTCCCGTATGCAAAGGAGATTAGAGCGGCGTTAGGCGCGGCCCGTTGCTTGACACTTGCTGTGTAGAGCTTAGCTTCCAGACATGTGAATGAAGTCACCGCGCTGTCGGTCTCTTCTTGTGAGATACGAGTAAAAGTCGTCGTTTTGCTGACTCACTGCTTCTTGCCACTCATATCTAAAACGACCCATGGATCCTCGCAGATTGCTTGTGGCAAGTGCTAGATCTGCGATGAACCAACAGAGATAACAGCGGCTTCGTGGAGGCCAGACGCCACAGTGCAGAAAGCGCGACCTCCAGAATTGGCCGACAATAGACGGCCGATACGATGGCGGATGTGGACGATGAACGTGTGGAAGAGCTTGGTTCGCTGGAGGCGATATATCCTGAACTCATCAGCGACTTGTCCAGCTTCACAGCCACGCTCGAGCTTGCTGTGACGCCTACGCGACCGCTCTTAGTTCGTTTCGTCCCAGAGACGTCTGCCACTGGACGAACACTCACGATTGACGCGAAAGGGTCATATGCTGCCGCTGCTACTACAGCATACATTGAGAAGGACATCGAGCTGTCGCACCTGCCACCTCTGTGCTTGCAGGCCAGGCTGCCAGATGGGTATCCCGCGGACAGGCCTCCGAAAGTTCATCTTACAGCAAAGCAGGACTGGCTACCGCAGGAAAAGCTGAAAGAGCTGGAAGCTGAGGCAGAGAAATTGTGGGACGAATATGGCAGATGTCAGATATTGTTCGCCTACATCGACTATCTGCAGCAGGCTGCTGAACGAGGTTTCGATCTGGATCAGAGCACGAGTGGCTGCCTGGTCTTGCCGTCGAGCTTTGAGCAGAGTCTGGTCAATTTCAATGGGGACACCAAGCTTGCGACCTTCAACGCTGGCACCTACAACTGTGGCATCTGTCTCGAGCCAAAGAAGGGCACGAGCTGCTACCGCATGGCGCGATGCGGCCATGTCTTCTGTCGCAGCTGTCTGAAAGAGTCGTTCGACAACTACATTACTGAAGGCAACGTCACGGCTATACGGTGTCTGGATCCGACATGCGGCAAAGAGGCAGGCGCGACTCCTGGACGGAAACGGAAGGAGCGGTCGCTACATCCTTGGGAGCTGTTAGCCATGGGTATCGATGAGGTGATGGTCAGGCGTTACGTTGATATGAAGCGAAAGAAGAAGATGGAGGCCGACAAGGCTACCGTCTATTGCCCAAGAACGTGGTGTCAGGGCCCTGCGAAAAGTGCCAAATATCCTCCTATTCCTGCCGATCTCTCAGCCTACGAACCTGACTCATCTGATGATGAAGGTGCGCAACATGGTGCAGATGACACGCCAAGAAGTAAGCATGATTCTCCCACCTCATTCCAACGGCCAGCATCTAAGAAGCAAATAGAGTCAGGAGATCGCATTGCGATCTGCGAGAAGTGCAGTCTGGCCTTTTGCCGCATATGCTACATGGGCTGGCATGGCGACTTCGCGCGATGCTTCCCGCGAGACCCGAACGAGTTGTCTGCAGAGGAGAAGGCGTCGTACGACTACATTCGCATGAACACGAGTCCTTGTCCCACATGCTCCTCGCCGACCCAAAAGACGATGGGCTGCAACCACATGAAATGCTTCCAATGCAACACGCATTTCTGTTATCTATGCGGCTCATGGTTGGATGGGGGTAACCCGTATCAGCACTTTAACAAGGCGGGTACGGAATGCTATCAGAGGCTTTGGGAGCTCGAAGAAGGCGATGAGGGCCAGGCACCAGAAGATGGACGTGGGTTCAGAGGTGCTAGGCACTGGGAGCAGATGGCTCTTGAGGCTGCGCGAGAAGCTCAAGCTGAGGAGGATGCGGCCGCTGAGGCTGAGGCGCGGCGTCTGCAGGATGAAGAGAACGCTCATGCTGCTGAGATCCATGTCGCAGTCGATTCTGACGACGATGTAGACGTGGATGCCGCTATGGCACAACTCCAACTCAATGACGGACGTGAACGTCGTCCAGCAGGTCCACAGGCTCGTCCAGGTAGACGCCAGCGCAACCCTTTTCCCGCTCATCCGCCGGCTAATGGTCGTGCACAGGCGGTACGTCAGCATGAGAGGAATGCGCAGCGTCGGCCACAGGGCGCCGAGGGATTTGCTGCGAGGCCTGGCAGGGATCGGCAAGTAGATGAGATTAGGAGATTTGTGGAGTTGGCGGCGAGGAATGAGGAGGATGGATGGGATAGCGATGAGCTGGATGATGAGGACGAGCAGTGGAGGATACGGTGATTGATCAGCTTTGATCACGGAGTGTGTTGTTGTATAACAGAGTGTTATAGAAAGATAAGCAATGATGATACCCCTGTATTAAGAAATGGAGCGAACGTGCAGGAGACTGGAAATTCTTTTCTGCCTGTGCTAGATACGTTCAATATAGCATACCGCGCTCTTATCAATTTCACAGCATGGACCAACACGATCAGCTTGAAAGCAGCGGAGGCAGTTTCTCTTTCACATACTCCACCACAGCCTCCGGGCCCTTCTCGACTTGCAAGCCTTGGGGTAATGCCAGAGTCCTGACTTTGCTGTTGACTTTGCAAGCGGCAGCCAAGACCTGTTCGCTCTGCTCCGGGCTCCACATCGAGGCTGTGAACTATTGCCATATCATCAATACATGCACTTGCAACCTGACTGCGAGGGTTTGGGCTTACCACGACGTCTGGATTGTGTTGCTCGAATAGTGCGGGTGCGGCTTCGGGGCCTGAGGAATGTTCGTGATTAGTATGGTTGGAAAGCTAGTCTGTGGTTGGGAGGGGCGAGGTGTACTTTCTGCGTTTGCTACGTGCTCGATGGTGTATTGCTCTTTCAGGTCGTCGATTATGCGGCCTACGAGTCTGTGTGCTCGTTCGGGGTTGTTGTTGACGGTGACGAGTTTGAAGGGGCCTTGGGGTGCCATGGTTCTGGTCTGATGGAAGTTGGTAGTGTGGTTTTCAGGGATGTGAGAGCTGGCCTTTTGGTGGAATCATCTGAGTCGATAGTTATTGGACGTCTGCATGTGACTTTATGTGTTTGAGAGTGGTCGAGACCTGGGCCAAGAGCGCGGCTGAGAATTCTTCCCGGAATGCTGAACCTTTGAAGTATGTGTCGTAGCAGCGGATTATTCTTGGTTTCAAACTCCTAGACACGGGTGTACAGCCTCACGATGGGAGAAGATGAGCAAGTTGAAGTACGGTCAGACAATATTGACTGGCTGCTGACGAGCGAATCGAGGACAATGGATGGCAGCAAAGATGAGCGTTTCGAGAGCCAGCCACAAGTCGCGTCCGGTTGTGGCGTCGACGTCACACGCGTTGGATCGTGACCTTGATTTGTGAAAGGAGGCAGTATTCATCAAGTCACTATATCGTCCTCCCGGCCAGTTTCTGGAGATCAGGCCTGGGAAGCATCATCATGTATCTTGATGCAGATATCGCTAAGCAGCAAATATGATATCCCGGAGCATCCTCGGAGCGCCAGGAGCGCGTCACACTGGTTCTCTTCTAGGCAGGCACACGATCAATAGGCGTGCCGGAGCGCCAGTGTGGAGGCGTTATGCTGCAAGTGAGGCTGGCGAGAACAACACTGGTCACATCTCAATCCGGCCCAACGAGAGCATCGTATTCTTCAACAATCTGCTTCCGGTCAATCTCCAGTGGCTGCACAGTATCACCTCCGCCTTCGACAGGGGCTCGACTTATTCGTCGGCATTGACAGATGATGCAAAATGGATCAAAATTGGCGCTGTCTCGCCCAGCGAAGTCGTAAATCAGGCTGTGAAGAACAGCAAGCTTGGTCTTGGCGATGTCAAGATATTGGAAGTACTACCTAGGCCCAAGGAAGGTGGTGCATTTGTCAAGTTCAAACACGACGAAGCTACCGACGCTGCGACGGTAATGGAGGCAATCAAGCAGCATATGAGGAAGAATCCTATCAGGCCTTGGTTCAATCCATTTAATTCTATACGGGCGAATCTGGTACTAGGCAAGCCCTGGCTGGAAGATTTGCTTCGAATGCCCTCGCGCCGCCTTCGCGTGGAGTTTTTGCCAACTCAGCCAGGCGGCGAGGTCGCAGAGTTGAACCAGGAGCAGCTCTATGCGTTCTTCCGTCCCTATGGCAAGCTCACGGACATCATCGCCCAACCTTCAGATTCAAAGATCCTGCCCAGATATGCTTACCTAGACTTCGCGCGTCTAGGGAAATCGATCATGGCTAAAAACTGTATGCACGGTTTTTTCGTCTCCGAGGCTGAAGGTGGTGGCAAGCTGGGAACCATTTTCCGCTTGACATATGAAAAGAAGCAAAGATTTGGGTGGGTCAAGGACTGGATCTTTGCTCATCCTAGGATTGTGATACCCGCTCTTGCAGCTCTAATTGCTGGCATCAGTATTGCTATCTTCGACCCTATTCGCACTTTCAGTATTAAAGAACATATCACCCGATCCTGGCATTTCGAAGACAACAAGACATGGCGATGGTTGAGAAGTCAAGGAGAGGACATTTTGAACAGGCTCAGATCAGGACCTGATCAGGCTGAAGCTGGCATGCAAGTCGTCTGGGATGATAGGAAAGGCGACATCGAACAGATTCAGTCTTGGCTGATGGAGAGTGCTGATACCTTCATAGTCGTGCAAGGACCGCGAGGCAGCGGCAAGAAGGAGCTAGTCGTTGATCACGCGTTGAGGGGCAAACGTGCTGCGCATAGAGTGCTGGTCGTGGATTGTAAGCCTGTGCAGGAAGCGCGAAGTGAGGCAGCTACTATTCAGGCCGCTGCCAATCAAGTGGGCTATCGACCAGTATTTTCCTGGGTCAACAACATCAGTGGCCTAATGGATCTGGCGGCGCAGGGTCTCACTGGCATGAAGGCTGGGTTTTCCGAGACGCTCGAAAATCAGCTGACAAAGGTATGGACGAATACCGGCGCGGCGCTCAAGAGCATTGCCCTTGATGCACGAAGGAAGAACGACCCGGACGCGAAGCTGAGCGATGATGAGTATCTCGAAGCTCATCCCGAAGTCAGACCAATAGTGGTTATTGACAATTTCTTGCACAAGAGCAACGAACCTGGTGCATCAGTAGTCTACGACAAACTGGCAGAGTGGGCCGCCCGGTTGACGACTAGCAATATTGCTCACGTCATCTTCCTCACAAACGATGTCTCCGTGGGAAAGTCACTCAGCAACGCCTTACCCGATCGTGTCTTCCGACAGATATCTTTGGGTGACACCTCGCCTGAAACGGCCAAGAGATATGTTATCAATCACCTCAACTTCAATGCTCGAGGCAGCGGAGCTGACAAACTCGCCAAGAGCGATGGTGAAGAGGAGCGCAGACTCACGCCAAGTGAGAAGCGCGCAGATCTAAGGGAGCTTGACGAAGTGATCCCACTGCTTGGTGGCCGCTTGACAGATCTTGAATTCCTAGCGCGTCGAGTCAAAGCAGGCGAAACACCCAAGAAAGCTGTGGGCGAAATCATAGACCAGAGTGCTTCGGAGATCATCAAGATGTTCCTCCTCTCTGGAAACAGCAGCAACAAAGCCTACAGCACCACCCAAGCCTGGACCCTGATCCGCTCACTTGCAGCTTCAGAAAGCCTTCGGTACAACGAAGTGCTGCTTCTAGACTCCTACAAATCGGGCGGCGATGCAGCGCTTGCAGCACTGGAGCAAGCCGAGCTGATTTCTGTGCAGACGTCTAATGGACGGCCGTACAGCATTAAGCCGGGCAAACCAGTATACCAGCCTGCGTTCCAACGATTGACGGAGGATAAAGTACTAGCCGCGAAGATGGATATAGCGTTGCTGGCGGAAGCAATCGCTAATGAGAGTAAGGGCATTGACAAGAACGAGCAAGAACTCAAGCTTCTGGGCGACCTGCCGAAACAGCCTGCAGAAGTGAGAGGCAGGGTCTTGTGGTTGTTAGGGAAGATTGATGCCAGCCAGAAGAAGATTGAAGACTACGAGAAAGAGAGCGGTGGCCTGAAGAAGGTGCTTTTGAGCGAGTTCTAGGAGCGTCGGAAAGAAAGCTTGAGTAGCCTGAGAAGAATCACACTCTGTTCATTATTCATGCAGGATACCGGGGTTTGACCGGACCGAGATGCACTTACGCGCACTGCGCTATTGAAACGGCACTACTTTCTGCTTTTCGACACATGTCGCCAGCCTCGTCGGCATACTGGTGCAGCGTCTCCGTCGATAAGCCATCACTTTGCGCATCCATCGATCGCCCTCGCGGGTACAAACGCGCCTCATCTGACTCGTCGTTATACTGCACCTGGACTTCGATCGACTTTCGAATGCTCTCCGGATCTCCCTCGAAATCTTTCACCTGTGCCGCAAGCACCATGGTGCGGTTCTTCGTCGCGCAGCCCTTGGTCAGGCTGTTCACCATGAGCGCCGATGCGGTATCTGTGCTTTCGCTCTGAGCCCGTGAAAATTTCCTGTTAGGAAGGGAGCGCATGGCGTACGCGCCTGAGCTGGGCTGGGAGCCTCGGCGGCGGCTCAGGGTTGTCGTTGCGCCCTTGAAGCCGGTGGCTGCGACGTCCATGAAGGGCTTGAGTGCGGGCACGCTGCAGCTGATGAGACTCATTGACATGTGGACTTGGGTTGCGGTGACGTAGAGGACGGCGTCGTAAGTCCTGTCGGGGCTGTTGTGTACGCGATGCAGATATACTAATCGCACGACCTGCGCAACGATTGGCCTGAAAGCCCGTCAGAACGTGTACACGTTTGTGTCATGGAGCGCGCGACTTGCGTGGCGCCGAAGGACTTACAAAATCTGAAAGCTGAAAGCTGATGCCACAGTGATTTTCTTATCCCGACTCATCTGCAGGTTCCACACGATCCAGGTTGGGAGAACCATCAGTATGGCATCGATTCCCATATCAATGGCCCCTAGGACACCCCATGCTGCATTCTACACTCCGGTCAGCTGATCCGACTCACGCTGCGAGCTAGCCGTGCTTACGATGTTGTTGCACTTCGAACCCAGCAATTTCCACGGTGTTCCGGACCCACAACGGAAAGCGACCGTAAAGGCTGCTGCAATTGTCCAGACTGCGACAAGGTACATCATCGCCTTGATAGCGAGCATGTGTCGCTTCATCGTCGCCAGGCGGCTAATCAAAATAGCGACGGAGGCTTTCGACAACGTAAGGGTGAAGATGTAGAACAAAATGGCGCCGTAGAGAGACTGGACGAAGGTTAGAACAGCAAGCCAGTTTCCCACTCTCAAGGTAGCTTCTGTTACCTTGGACACATTGATGATCTGTTCGTCAGTAAGCATTGCAGACCTCTTGCCCAGGCCAAGATTTACAGCGATCGAGATGGCGATGACTTCCGTGATGCCGAATAACTGCACGCACTGAAGTCAGCCTGGATGTCGGTGCTGGAAGGCCTATTCGAACATCTTGCTCACCAGCGCCACGAAGAGAGCGCATCGTCCCAGCCGGGAACATGGGCGGTGAAGAACCGGACAGAGAAGCGCAGCAACGCAGTCAGGATCATCGTGACCATGAGGAACCACGCCGCGATGTCGACGACGGCTCCATGATCGTCGTGAGTGACGACAGCATGTCGAGGTCCCTCGACGTAAGGCGCGCCTATACTCGACATGTCTGCAAAAAATGCGAGTCCAGACCCTACATCTACTTGACAGATCCAACCGCAAAACAAAAGACAGCTCTCAGTCCTCCAAAAAATGTCTGGGCCTAAAACCCAAAGTAGCATGCACACGCATGACGGGATTCTCCCTCCCGAAAAACCGCGCGACATAGCTAAGAATTGGTACGACTGAGTCACCCACACCCCCCATCGCCGACACACAATTTGGGTCGGCAACTCATGCCGCGTATCGTCGAGCAAGACCAATTTCGGGGGGCAGTGGAAGCGCTTGAGATCGCGCGCAGGCTGAACACGAGCGCGTGGTGGTTGACGCAAAGCCAAGACTATGGTAAGACAGGCCTAGGACAGGCAATTTCTCGGCGTAGGAGCCGTCCCGACTCGTCTCTATCTCAACAAGAGGGCATCGGCGTTTCCAGTAACCATGTACATATATACAGCTCATATACGAATCTATTATATAGACCCGAACTGTGGTGATTAGCAGGATTCGGGTTCCCGGGTCTTTTTTCTTTGGCGATAAGAGGTTCTTCTTTCTGATGACAACGCCGCCTCGAAAATAGGACTCTTGGGCTGACGTTATCTAAAGGAGTCTCAACCTTCTGCGCGTCGATGGCGCCATCTTGCACACCTGGACGCGGCACTGCTTAGTGACGACTTAGTCATTGAGCGATCGGCCACCGGTAGGCTTGCAAGTGCAGAGAGAAAGGTGATTGCCAGAATCCTTTTCAGCCTAAAGCGTTTCAAGCCTGGTAGAGAGGGCTGGACGTTCGCGCCGCATTTCACATTGTTGAGACGGTCTTCCACGTAGAGAGGCGTCTCGAGTGCAACGGGTTGCAAAATTTTGTGCGCTTTTCAAGTTGTTGCTTGAGATGCCTTCTTGAGGCTGGGGAAAGACAGCACACAAGCTTACTCGGAGATCCTCAATGCAGAGCATAGCATCGCATATAGATCGTATTCGGCAGAGAGCGACACTGCGAAGTGCTGCGTGCATGAGCCTAGGCTCCACAACACCTGCGCACGACTGATAATCAAGGGAAACCGGCCAAGCACCCAACCAATCTCCCAAACACGAGAAAATTCCCAGACGACAATCAATCGCCTAGAAGCCACCCCCGCAGCACCGGGGAGACCCACCCACCCACCCACCAACAAACCATGGACCTCCCCAAAACCCTCCGCGACACCGTCACCTCCATCACCCACGACCCCACCACCACCACCACCGCCCTCCAAGACGCCCTCGACATGGGCCGCCTAAATGTCCGGCAAGAAACAAAAGTACGTTTCACCTCCACCACCACCATCCTAGACCCCACAACCACCCCCACCAATAACAACAACAACACCTCACTAAAACCCCACCCCACCACCTCACAGCGGCGCTTCAACCTCGTCACCCTCCTCGGCCTCACAACAACCATGCTCTGCAGCTGGGAATGCGCCCTCCCCTTCTTCGTAACCGCGTACGTCAACGGCGGCGGCCCCACCATGCTCTACGGCTTCCTGACCGCCTTCTTCGGCGCCCTCGCCACGTGCGCCAGCATGGCGGAATTAGCATCCATGTACCCCATCTCGGGGGGGCAATACCACTGGGTGGCGCTGCTGGCGCCGCAGCCGTATAAGAAAACACTGAGTTGGTTGACCGGGTGGGTGAGCACGTTGGGCTGGCAGGCGGCGGCGAGTACCGGGTGTTATTTGGGGGGCACGGTGATCCAGGCGCTGGTGAAGTTGAATGAGGAGGATTATGAGCCGAGGGCTTGGCAGGCGACGGGGATGATGATTGCGATTATGTTGGTGACGATGTTTGTGAATACCATGTTGATTCGGTGGTTACCGGGGTTGGAAGGGTTGGTGCTGTTGTTTCATGTGATTGGGTTTTTCGCGGTGTTGATTCCCGTCGTGCATTTGGCGCCGATGAGTTCGGATGCGTTTGTGTGGATGGAGTGGAGGAATTTGTCCGGGTATAGTAGTAGTGCGGTGTCGTGGTTGGTTGGGCAGGCGGGGACCGCGGTGTTGTTTATCGGGTATGATGGGGCGTGTCATTTGGCTGAGGTGGGTGGAGAAAGGGTGGAGGTGGTGTTTGATGATGATGGCTGATGATGTGTGCTATTGCAGGAAGTCGAGAATGCGGCCCTCAACGTCCCGCGCGCCATGTTCTTCACCATTTTCATCAACGGCGCTCTAGGCTTCGCCACCTATATCGTAAGCACCCACCTTTAGACCCCCCTTCATCCTTCATCCTTCTTCACTCTCCTGACTGACAAAACTTCAGATGATCCTCTACTGCCTCGGCGACCCAATGAAAGCCCTCAACACCATGTCCGGCGAACCCTTCGTCGAAATCTTCTACAACGCCCTCCGCTCCAAAGCCGGCACCACCGCCCTAACCTCCCTCCTCGTCGCCCTCTACATCTTCGCGACCTTTGGCTTCGTCGCCTCCGCCTCACGCCAAGCATGGGCATTCGCACGATCCGGTGGACTCCCCTACTCCCACATCTTCCGACGGGTAAGCTCACAAAGACACTCACTCTCCCAGAAGCCCCCCTCCCGCCCCCGGCTCAGCCAACCATCTGACTTTTTTGCTTTTTGATTTTTTCTAGGTCAACACATCCCTCTCCATCCCCATCCCCACCATCCTCCTAACCGGCTGCACCGCCCTCCTCCTCTCCCTCATCAACATCGGCAGCACCGTCGCCTTCAACGCCGTCGTCTCCCTCACAGCCGCCAGCTACTTCTCCACCTACCTCATCGTAATCCTGCTCATGATCCACCGGCGCCTCACCACCCCCCACGCCAACATCGCCCTCGGCCCGTGGAACCTAGGCCGCTGGGGCCTACCCGTGAATCTGCTTGCGGCCGGCTACACCGGGGTCACGATCGTGTTTACGTTTTTCCCGCCACAGGTGCCGGTGAAGGCGAGTAGTATGAATTGGAGTTGTGCGTTGTATGGGGGCGTGTTGGTTTTGGGCATCGTGTATTATTTTGCGGGTGGGCATCGGAAGTTTCAGGGGCCGATGGAGAGTATTGTTGTGGAGGAGTGAGGATGTATATGAAGGAAGGAGTTTTGGGGACTGCAATAGCTTTTGCAAGTCATGCCCGTCTTCATATCATTCGTGATGCGTCATCATCGTTGACCAGTGAAGTGGTAGGAGACGGATTTCAGTCCTCCTAGCTCTTCACATTTTTCAGTCCTCCTCACTGCTCTCTGCCACCCTGTCCTCCTCCTGCCTCCTGGCCAGTATATCCTGCCACTCCTTCGCGAACTCTCTTAGACCTTCGCCACTCGCTCCCGCCTCCACAACATCTTTCGGCATCTTGTGCGCGCTATACTGCGGAGTGGCAAAACTATACGCCTCCGGATCCGATTTTCTCACTAGTCGAAGCTCAGGTAGCCAGAGATCTTCCACGTCTGAGTCCTCCGAGTCTTCTGCATCCTCCGCATCATCCGCATGCTGGTCTTCCAATTCTTGAGGCGTCTCAGCATTCATCCTCTCGACCTCCGATGGTCGCCTGATTCGTAGTCGCACAAACTCCTCTGGCATTGATTCGGGCAGTCCATCAGCCTCAGCCTCCCTCTCCGGCGGCTCAGCCATCGTAAGCAACTCCAACCAACTGTACAAAATCGGATCCGTCCTTGGCGCCCAAGGATTAATATCCACCAACCACACCTTATTATAAGGACTCGGGACATACACATCAAACACGAAATTCCCATCCTCAAACGTTTCCCTTAACCTCACATCGAAGAACTCTTGAATCAGACTTTGTAGTCTCCCTTCCATCTTCCCCAGAAAGTCGTAGTGATTCAGATCCCGTTGACATATCGCCAGGAGTTTATGATTCCGCACGAAACAGCGAAACTCGACGCTCGGGTTGAAGTTGGGCACGGTTTTGCGCAGGACGAGGTAGTATGGGATTTGGGATTGTTGGAGGGAGAGTTGGGGAGTGTCGATTGCGTCGTCGAAGGCGTATTCGAGGTCGTGGGTGATGAAGTCGGAGCTTTTGAGGAGGAGGTAGATGTCGTTGGGGGAGCGACAGTCCATGGTGTTTGCGTTCATCCAGGTCGCGTCTTTGGGTGCACTCCAGTTTAGTTTCGGGACGACTCGCCCGCCCAGCTCGTCAATGGTTCTTTTGATTGCGCCGTGGATATTTCTCCAGCCTTCTGCTACATCCGTCTCTTCTTCTTCCTCGTCGTCATCATCGTTCTCAGCGTCCGGGTTGTCTGAGGCGGAGAAGACGCCGCTGTCGCTGTCCCATTCTGTTTGCGGTGGTTGGTCGTCGTCGGGGAGGATGATGCCGTCGGCGCGGAGGTAGTCGAGGAATGGTTGCGAGAGCGGGATCATGCGCGATTTGGGTGTAATTGTGCGGTATTTTGGCCACCAGTTGTGGTAGGCGCAATTCATGATGTGCGCTTTGGTGACGGGTGGGAAGGGCAGTTCAGATGGCTGCTCGATGGGGTCGTCGCGGCCAAGTGGGCCTTCGTCGTCGATCGCAGACGGCATCTTGACGATATCACAATACTATGAAGGCTGCGAGTAGTTGTCTGTACAGTAATGTGATGCGATGCGTGAAGAAGTCGCAACAAAGATATATTGATTACCAACAGCAAGAGTCATATGTGACGCGCCTCGACGCGGGGCATTTTCACATGCATGCAACCACACATCCCGCTATACGCTTCCTCCATCCATCTTCTCTACTCACATACCTCCGCACCTTCCTCATTCAGACACCTCACACCTCACCCAGCATGTCCTCCAACGTCGGCCTCAGCACGCCACGCGGCTCAGGCACCTCGGGCTACGTCCAGCGCAACCTCTCGCACCTCAAGCCCCGCGACAACGCCCAACCCTACCCCAAAGACTTCGACCTCGCCAAGCACAAGCAACGCCAGCCCGACAAAGACATTCTCGAACACGACCGCAAGCGCGAAATCGAAGTCAAAGTCTTTGAGCTCCGGGATCGCCTGGAAGATGAGGGGTAGGTCTACCTCCACCACCCACCCACCCACCCACATCACCTTTACTGACCGTAATTTGCAGCGTCGACGAAGACGAAATCGACGACCGCTGCGACGCGTTACGAAAAGAGTTGGAAGCGAAATCGGCCAAATCGGGCAGGAGTGGAGCGAGTAATAATAACAAGAATCTAAAGTCGCATCAGGTGCATGAGTTGGCGCAGGCCAAGATTGAGGAGAGCGAGAAGTTAAGGAAGGCGTTGGGGATTAGTAAGGATTATGAGGAGGGGTCGCATTGGAAGAGGCAGGAGGAGAGGCGGCTGGAGAGGGAGAAGGAAGTCGCGAGGAGTGAGGATTGAGGGCGCTTTATATGAGGGATGAGAGGGTTTGATGGGTTTAGCGAGGCGTTTGGGGCTTGGGGTACGTGTATGGAGGATTTTGAGATGTGGTATGTGTTGTGACGATATTATCGAGTGGAGGTGTCTGCCGGACAATGAAGACAATCACACCGTGCAAAGTCTGGCTTCTGGCAATCAATGAGGCGATTACTGAAACAACTCATTGCATCACAATCTATGCTTCGGCAACAAGTCTCGAGCCCATCACATGGCGGGGCGCGAAGACCTAAGCTACTTCCCTTCACATGGAGATCATTAGCCTGGATGATCCCGCCAGAGTGCTCCGAGTGACGTCGAGGTTGTGGACGAGGCTGCCTTTGACCACGACCACTACACTCATTTCTGTTAAGTATAGAGATGAGCAAAGACTCCCACGAAGCCACGTCAGAGTCACACATGGCAAGTCGAGTCATCGGCAAGTTGGAGACCACGTCTAGCAAGAAGATCAGGCGTCACGTCGGCCCAATACTCCACGTTAAGCCAGACGACAAATCCATTCACTTCACCGAGCTGCTGCACATGCCAGCGCAGCCGACATGGGTGCAGGGCGAGATCGAGGTACCGTTGACGGTGGCGTAACGGCAATGAGGGAGCTGGTGCGTATGGCTGAGGGGAGAGTGGAAATGGAGGAGGTCGAGAGCTTTCGGGAAGGGGCAGACGCTCGATTGGTCCAGAAGAAGTGTGGTGAGTAGCTTGTCCGTCAAACCACTGAGCACGATGAGGGAGAGCAAGAACTTGAGGGTGAATCGTGCGATGAAGGGGAGGCGGGGGAACGGGGGAAAGAGGGGACCGATTTCATCCTTGCATGACGAGGTCAGGAAAAGCCCTCAACCCAGTGAAGCAGCAAAGGTGACCACATCAAACAGCCGGTCCAAAAGAAGACCAAAAAAAACCCAGCTGTCGCATCATGCCAATATTTTTAAAACCCCCCCCTCTCCCCCCAGAAAAAATCGTACATCCTATTTCGCATGATAACACACCGTCTCCAGCCCCACCTGCCCACCATGCACCAACCTCTCATCAACAACGACCTCCGTCTTCTTCGACCACGGCGCCTTCCTCCCCCACCCCCACCCGGCACCAACTCCCAATCCCGCCGCCGCCCGCTCCCCCGGATGCTGCTGCTGCCGCTCCTCCTCCGACGTCCGCGCCTCACTATCCAACCTCTGACACCAGCGATCCACGCCCCTCCCACCCCCACCAATCTCCAACTGCAGATCCTCATTCGTCGAGCTCTGCAGGCGCTTACTCCTCAACGTGCTATGCAGTTCTTTGAACAGGGGGCGGAGGACTGGCACGCACTGCACGATGATGGTGCCGGCGACTTCGCTCGAGTACCAGATGTTGGACATGGCGTTGTTCCAGAAGTACCATTGGTTTTTCTTTTGCGCCGAGTACTTCCATTCGGTGCGGATGGCGGATTCGATGGCGACGACGATGCCGAGCGACATGGTGAGGCAGAGGCCGACTTTTTCTTTTTTCGTCATCGAGAGGTTCCAGGTGATGATCCAGGGGAAGGCGGCGAAGACGAAGTCCATGACGATGTTGTAGACTGAGGGGGTTGGGTTTTTGGTTAGTAAGAGGTGGTAGTGGCGGTGGTGGGGGTGGTGGTTTTGGGGTCGTGGCTTACTATTGCCGTTTTCCTTAAATTTGTTTCGGAAGTGAGCTTCGAGGCAGAAGTGTAGGCGGTACCATTTCTGGTAGCCCGGGTCGTTGCAGACACGGCCCCATTCCAGGACACACTGCAGCGTGGCATCAGCAAAATCTGATGCTATTGATCTCGGAAGATGTCGTCGAAACTGTACCTTGACGAAGTTGTACGAATTCATCGTTACTATGCAGAACCATAGCACCACATGGCAATACTTCCAGTGCTTGAAGCCCCTCGTCAACTTCAACAGCGTCACCGCAAACGCCGTCTTGGTCAGGCTCAGCCCGATCAGCGTCCCGCACGAGGACGTGTTGATCATGATGTGCATGCGGTCGTCCCAATGCGGGTCCACATAACCAGTCGCGTATTCCGCGCATATCAAAGCGTCGTTGGCTGTGAGGACTAGCTAGTAGTAAGATCAGCGCTGTACACACAAATTTCTTCTTGACGAAGAATATGTTCGGACAACAAAGTCTTACCCAAGACGCAATCAGAATATAATCATCCCACCACAAACCATGCCGCCGCCCAGCTTTGGTCCATACCCGCGCCACGAGAAACGCCGTCGCGCCAGCCCAGAGACACCAGAGTCCGATGTTGAGCTGCACCGTTGGGTCGACGTAGTAGATATCAGGATTCCTGCTGAAGACTTCCATCACATATCTATCGCACGCGGACAGGCGCCCGCACCGAAGGGGTTCAAGGGAAGGAGAAGAAGAAGAATAGAAGCAACCAGCACCAGCACCAAGCAGCGATAATCACCTTGGCAAGGAGGGAGCGCGGAAAGGCGAAGATTTCCAAGATAAAAAGGCTCTCTGTTCTGTCTCAGGGCCTGCAACCAGTGCCGACCGGGAGACAATCTAGAACAGAAAAGGTAGGTAAGTGTAGAAGGTAGTAGCGAGCGACTGTGGTGTGAGCCGCACTGCCAGGCGAAGCAGTGCTTTTCGGATAGAGTGAGGGGGAGAGAGAGGTCTCGCGCAGGTTTGCTTGCCAAACTACTAGAGTGAAGCGTCTACATTGGGCGGCAAAAGGACCTCCCCTAGGTCATTATGGGCCATGACGCGAACGAACTTGGGTCCCTCTTTGGGGAAGCCTGGCCGCCTTGGAGCCATAGGGAGCTTCGCACGAAGTGATTGTCGCACCAGCGTACATGATCCATAGCGCTGCCGTTGCCTGACCGAGACCTGCATGCGAGGTAGAGTGCTATACCCGGATTGTGATACTGAGCTTAGATGTACGTCCGGCAGTTCATATATGCATCTTTTTTTTCCCTCTCCCCCCTGCCAAGAGCTCGCCATTCTCGGGAATCACTGCCAATCGCACGGTTTTCGTGGGTTTTTCGTGCGCAGCAGGACACCTGCAATTCGACGGGTTGTACGAGCGCAAGCCGCATGCGGCCAAGCTGTGGTTCACATCGCTGGAACATAACCATTACCTTAGTGGTATTACCGGATACGACTTCGCTTTAGGCCATCGCCTACCGGTCTGTTCCAGGTAGAGACTTCCTGTCAGCAGGCAATCCGTTAGTTCGCGTGGGTGCTCCCGTCTGCGCGGGTACCGGGGTGTTGGACAGGGATCGTAGCTCTAGCTTAGCTCCGTCATCTCGGGTGGCAAAATTCGGTTCCTTTCAACAACCACGCTACTAGGAAGATGAGAGACACTGTCAGGACCGCTGTGTGAGCGAGTATTGGTCGATCGTGTGCAATCAGAAGACTTGCATTGGCGTTGATATGCTAAAGTGAGTCAGCCGAACTCTGGAGTGGCACCACATGTGCTTCCGACGATACGCCTGCCCTGCTCCACTGATGAGAACGGCGAGCGCCATCTAGTAGATGAATTCGAGGCTGTGTGAAATGTGGTGCTGAATCTTCAATCGGACTAGTGCCTTCTAACCCATATTGAGGGCCACGTGGATATTGCTGGCCATGACAAGCGAAGCAAAAACTGCTCGTCCATCTGATCCTGCTAATCCTGCTTGAAGTGCGATCTCCGACGGTCGATGCAAGACATCTTTCCGATATACGGTTATCTATTCTTGTACTGCGCCAGAACTTCTGAGGATGGGGCAAGCCGTCAATGCTCACGAGCCGAGCTCCAAAGACGGCGAATTCCCTTCACACCGGGCGACCTAGTAGCCATCCAGAGCTTGATCACTATGAAGCTGAAGTCACGAATAGCGGTCTTTCCGGTATGCTATGAGGATCGTTCCCACCAGCAACGACTCAAATT
Source organism: Teratosphaeria zuluensis (assembly GCA_007113905.1). Lineage (NCBI taxonomy): Eukaryota > Fungi > Ascomycota > Dothideomycetes > Mycosphaerellales > Teratosphaeriaceae > Teratosphaeria > Teratosphaeria zuluensis. Next base: position 42,177 of record VCMQ01000019.1, read on the forward strand.
TACTCAGTCGTATTGTCGTTGCGACGCGAGACAGAATAGGAATTGTCAAACAAGAATGCGTCTTCGTTCAAGGCCGGCTACGACTGCAGTGTATTTCAAGCAGTGCATCAGTGACGCGAGCTCACGGTGGTCAGTGATTAAGTGGTGGCCGCGACCAGAGACTGACGGTTTCCCGGCCTCCCGGTGTCCAACATCAGAGGGGGGTGGCGGTGAACGGCTTTGACGCTTGACCCACGTGTACTAGGTCCGGTCATGCATGTGCACAAGTCCTTTATCTCCAGAAGCTGACCATTGTTGGTCGTTGACGCAATTTTTGCGTCACGAGTCCCCCGATTGCTACGATTTCGATACGGTGGTGCGGTCGGGGACAGGCCTCAAAAGCTGCGTCCGTGCCCCTTCATGGAAGATGCTCCTGACGATCGACAAGATTTCAGATCACAGACGAATGGTCTCTCTTTTACCGCCGCTTCCATCAATGCCGCCTCGAAAGAGCTCTTTGATTACTTTGCCGTCCATGATTGTTTTCCCGACAATGCCCTCGACATTCTGCGGCCCGACTCTGCCGTACCATATGCCTTTCCCCGCCAGCGGATGATTCTGCAAGCTTGGCGGTATGTACACGATCACATTGCCAGCCCATTTGTGCCCACCAATGTGACTGATCAAGCCAACTCGTGCAGACGTAGCCCCTGTCGTCGCCTCTGCATCCGCTGACGACGCATCGGAAAGGATCTTGATGTTTTGGCGTCGCAGCTTGTCCTCAAACTCAGTTTGCAGAATCGGGCCCAGGATGCCGCATCGCTCGTCTCGATTACCGTGGCCACAGATTAGTACGAGTATCTCGTCGACTGATCTGGCGCTGGCAAATTGAGCCTGGAGCTCTGGTTGCCTTAGCAGAATGTTCTTCTGGTCACGGGACAGGACATCATGGCTTTGGTGCAATTGAGAAGGAAGGAGGTAAGCTTTGACGAATGCTTCTACGCCCACCTTGTCCGTTGGTATGTCGGGCACGTATCGAAAGCTCGGCAAGATGAAAGCTGATGCAGTGCTTTGAACACCTGAAGCACTGGGTTGGCTCGCCGGTACCGTGCTGTTGGTTGGCGGTGAGTGTACCGGGTCCTGACCTGAGCTCTCAGTCTGTGGAAAGGAACTGGTAGTGAGCATCACGTTGTGATATGGCTGAGTTCATTGGTTAGCCTTGGACTGGCCATCAAGGTTGCAGCTGTATGTAGAGCGAATTGACGTGAAAGCAATGAGAAATCACCGGAAAGGCATTTGCCAACCTACATCCATGTACTTGCCACCTCTTGTGAAGAACGACTTCAGCTGCTTCACGAGGGCAGCATCGGGACCCGTGTCATCGTCCTCTATTCGACTTTTCCAATTACTTCGCCCGGTGGAGACGAGGACTTGCTCTGCATATGAGGCCATGGAGCCATTAATGTTTTGTTCCAGTTCAATTTCGAGACCCTCAGGCATCGACGGCATAGGAGCACATTGGCATGTGGGCGACGGGCAATGCTCGAGCACAGGCACGGGAGGCGGTGCGTACGGAATCTCGATCCTCGAGGCAAACCTCCTGCTGGCGAAGCATGCTTGCTTGGCAGTGTGTCTCGCAGCGCTGAGTGAGCACCACCTGCTATGCCTGAAGACCAACATCTTGGTATGAGCGAGAAGCAGATCGAGAAGAGGATGCTGCTTACCTATCATCAAAACATTTCGAGACAAGTACGCGACAGACACGAATCGCGCGCGCAAATCTTGACGTCACGTGCTGAGTCAAGTCGTCCCTTTTTGCTCCGAGATAAGCTTCCGTCACGTGGCATATTGCTCCTCAGACATTGGCTCGACCGATCTGTCGAAGTAGTACCTGCATGGTGGGGCACACATTCGCCTGCGTCGCCTTGCAGACAACGTGCTGCCCTCGAACGAGTCTCGCGCTGCGCAGGACGCCATGATCGAGGTCAAGTGAAGGCTCTCGCCCCAGAAAAGCAAGATCGCACGAAGCCACCTCCGCGACGTCGGCGGATGCAGCATAGTCCAAGAAAAAGCCATGATGATGATGGAGCATATAAGAAGGGCCCAGTCCCACGGTGGTGGGGTCAAGGCTCTGATCGTCTTCTCACCGTCTCGTGCGTTATTCTGATCGCAGTCATGGCCATCTGGTGTGGTATCATGGCAATTGCGCCCCTGTTGGCAGCGCAGTATGCACTCGCCAAGAGCAGCAGCTCAACAGGTTTGCCTGGAGCTACATCTTATGTCGCTCCATCTGGCTTTCCCACTTCGGTATTCTCATCATACTACGCTGTACCTTCTGGACAAGAGCCGCAACCGATGATCAAGGATCCGATCTCGAACGGTACCTGGCCATTGAACCTGACTGACCCAAACACAATTCCTCAATACGACGATGATCCAATATACCTGCCAAATCCTATTGCAAACCTCAGCCTCGATGCTCAGAAAGCTGTGATCGCCAGTGTGCAAGCTCAAATCAGCCAAATTGTTAACGGTTCCAACTTCAACAACAGCTGCGACCAATGCCTGGCCGCACTCTCAGTCGGCAAGTCAGCTGCGCAGCTCGCGCCGTCTCTGGTTCCAGCTGCAATGGTCGCTCTCTGCACATCGTCTGGCTTCAAAACGGCAGCTGACTGCCGAGAATACTACGGCATTGACACCTTTGGGGCTATATGGACCCAGGTTCTTGCTCTGGCAGACGTCAGTGGGCTGGACGGCCAGTATATCTGCAACACTCTGTCCACGAAGTTCTGCTCTTACCCAGCCGTCACGCCACTCAATACCACTGGCCTGTTTCCAAAGCCAAAGCCGGCAAATGCCACAAAGCCGAAGGCAAGCGGGAAGAGGGTCAAGGTCGCGCATTTGAGCGATTTCCATCTGGACCCCAGGTACAAGGTGGGAGCCGAAGGCAATTGCACCACTGGCATGTGCTGCCGAGTGGACACCCACAACACTGCGATCCCCAGTGGCGAGATCTCGTTCCCTGCGCCGCTCTATGGTTACTACGGCTGTGACACACCATACGATTTAGGCCTCGCTGCATTGCAAGCAGTTGGGCCACTGACTGGCACTTCGGAGTCGAATCCACTCGCATGGACCATTTACACGGGTGACCTTGTATCGCACGATTACTACTATGAGCTCAGTCGATCTTACGTTGAATACGCCGAGGACAGCATATACTACATGTTGAAGAAATATCTGACTGGCCCAGTGTTCCCTGTATTTGGAAACCATGATACCAATCCTGAGGCTATCGACGCGCCACACTCTTTGCCCGGCAATCTGAGTATGCAAATGAGCTGGAACTACAATCACGTCGCTGCCTTATGGCAGCATGAGGGCTGGCTCAACTCTACTGCTGCTCAGCAGGCGAGCCTTCATTACGGCGCGTACTCGATAAAAAATCATTATGGCCTGCGTATGATCACTCTCAACACTGACTTTTGGTACCACTCCAACTACCTGTGAGTGTGACGGATATGAAGATGCATTTTGATTGGATTCCACTGACCCATCACACTGTGCAGCAATTACATCAACATGTCAAACCCAGATGTGTCTGGCAGCCTCAAATTCGTAATCCAAGAGCTGCAAGCAGCAGAGGACGCCGGCGAACGCGTCTGGATCTTCGGCCACGTGCTTTCCGGATGGGAGGGCTCAAACCCTTTGGTGAACCCAACAAACCTCTTTTACCAGATTGTTGAGCGCTACAGCCCACACGTCATCGCTAACATCTTCTGGGGTCATACACACGAAGACGAAATCATGATTTACTACGCCAACAACGGCACCAATATGTCTGCCGCCACCGCTCTCAATTCAGGTTGGATCGGACCTTCCGTGACTCCCCTCACAAACCTCAACTCCGGCTTCAGAATGTACGAAGTCGACACCGGCAACTTCGATATCTACGAGGCATATACATGGTACGCGGACGTCAGCTCTTTCACGGCCTTGGCGAACAGCTCCCACGGCCCTACCTACAAGTTCGAGTATTCCACGCGTGATGCATACGGGCCGCAAGCCGGCTGGCCTGCGGATGCGCCACTGAACGCCACGTTCTGGCACCAGGTCACGGAAGCTATGGAGAGGAACAACAGCCTAGTCAGCCTGTTCAACACTTATCAGGGCAAATCAAGCGTGAAGAGTCCTAATTGCACAAGTAGCGCTTGTGCTTCGGCAAAGATCTGCTATATGAGGGCAGGCAGTGCTGCGCTTGGTAAAGCGTGTAAGCAGGGCTACTCGAGTGTGCAAAGTGCCTTTACGGGCACCTAGATGTAAATTATAGGATCAACTTCGAACAGGAAGCCATTTCATGACCGCCGTCACAATGCTAGCGTGATACATTCTCTATACAGCTAATGAGCAACAACTGAATCATCAGAATCCACGAATATCCCACGGCTCATCGCTCAGAGGACCTTTGAGACTGCTCGGGCCTCGATGCAAAAATGTGCCTTGCCCTGCCTTTCCAACTAATCCACCATTGTCTCTATCCCACATCACTTGCCCTCTCAGCACGGTGTATCGCGGCCATTGCTTGAACGTCTTACCCTCATACGGGGTATAGTCCACATTATGATGCAGCATCTCGTTGCTCAGCTCAAAAGGCTTCATTCTGCCCTCCGGATACCAAATGACGAAATCGGCATCGCTCTCGCCAGGTACGAAAGCCCCTTTCCGCGGCCAGAGTCCATAAAGCTTCGCTGGATTCGTACTGGTGACTTCGACGAACTTGGTCGGGGTAAGGCGGCCTGCGCTCATCATGAGCGGCAATCGCGTTTCAACCCCTGGAGTGCCATTCGGGATGTACTTGAAATGCCCTTCCGGATACTCATCAGTGATGCATGTCTTCTTGCCGATCTCATCGTTGTCGTAGTAGAATGGACAGTGATCTGAGCTTAGTATAGTGAACGTGCCATTTTCCAGACCTTGCCAGATACCCTCATGATCCTGTTCGCTCTCCCGGGGTGGCGGACTCTAAAACAATCATTAGAACTCTTCTGTGTCTCACAAATGATACCAGGGATGGATTTACGCACGCATACGCACTTGGCTCCTTCAAAGCCAGGCTTGTCTAGATCGTGCTTGGTCAGGAACAGATACTGAGGACAAGTCTCTGCATGGACGGGCAAGCCGCGGTCCTGCGCTTGCTTGATGTGTGCTGCGGCCGCTGGAGAAGAGATGTGGACGAGCAGTATCGGAGCGTCAATGAATTCTGATAAGCAGATAGCTCGATATGTTGCTTCGATTTCAGCCATAGCAGGGTGCGATGTTGCGTGATACTTCGGTTGGAACATCTTTCGCTTCTCCAGTTGCTTCGTCATCCACAGTATCAGATCGTTGTTCTCGGCATGTATCATGGTTGTGATGCCGTGTTGTCGAGCCGCAAGAAGGACGTCCAAAATCTGGCCATCGTTGAGTTGAAGAGCGGCATATGTCATGTATATCTTTATCCGTCTATCAGTTTTTGAGGACAGATGAATGGTATATTGATGTACGGTCATACCTTGAGAGACGATATTCCTGCTTCACGCAATGCAGGAAACTCGGACAAAGCATTCTCGCTCGGGTTCGCTACGAGCAAGTGAAACGAGTAGTCACTATAGCACTTGTCTTTTGCTTTTGCATGAGTGCTCTTCAGAGTTGCGAGCAAGGTGTCCTCGGCCTTTGCTTGTGGTGCAAACACGACTATGGAAGTAGTTCCACCGCAAATGGCAGACCGACTGCCTGACAAATTCACATGAGCTCAACGATGCGTTTCCCGTGACTGCGTCTTGCCTTACCGGTCTCAAAAGTGTCTGCGCTTGATCCTTTACCAAACAGTGGAGGCTCCTCGAGATGGACGTGCGCATCGATACCGCCAGGCGTGACATATGCATGCTCTGCATCGATTATCTTGGTGGCTCTGGCTTGATCGAAGCTCCCTGGCTCGCCTACGGCAACAATCTTTTCGCCTTTGACTGCGAGATCCGCGTTTTTAATGATATCATCTGTCACCACACTCCCATTGATAACTAGCAGATCATATTGGGCCATCTGCTAATGTGAGAGATGCGGCGGGAGCTTCAAGTTGTGGCCGTAACAGTAGTTCTAAAATTTGATTGACAAGTTGACCGGTTGATAGTACAGTTGGCTGTACTTTGATGCCGTTTTTGGCCGCTCGTTGGCTGGAGAATTGATTCTTTGACTGGGCAGTCGACTGATTGATCGAATGTCTGTCAGAATGTCTGCCTTCAGCTCAACACTGACCTGCTTCGTTCTCGGTAAGCTAGCAATGCGCATACGGGAGGGCTTCAGTGCGAATCTTGCCAGAAATGTGAAGTGCTTATCGGAAGCGGTCACGCACTTGGCCTATCTAATGGTGTAGAGTCTCGGCCAGACCGGCCAGAAGTATCTCAAAGCTGCTTGGCACGTCCTGGATAGCATGCTGGCAAATGTTACGAAGCAGTGGCAGCACGAGATGTCAAGTAATTTGAGGTCTGTGGATGTGCTCATTGTTGGTGCCGGGCCAGTTGGATTGATCGCAGCCTACCAGCTGGCTCGATTTGGCGGTGTATCAGTTGCAATCGTTGAGAAGAATGTCAAGTCGGTTCAAGACAAGTATGGCCGAGCCATTACACTCTATCCGAGGAGCAGTGAAATGCTAGATCAGCTCGAGCTTGCAGATGAGCTCGCCCAGCAATGCTTTGCTTGTCGAGAAACAGTTGCATACGATTCCGCTGGCAATGAAGTACATAACAGAGGCTGGAGCGTAAGTAGGGTCTTTCGTGGGAACTCAGCCATGGACTGACCAGTCTCAACGCCACTAGTTCATGGAAGCCATGAAAGAGGACACTCACTGGGGGTTTGCATTAGTTCTGAGGCAGAAGGATCAGGAGATGATCTTTAGAAAGGCACTGCAGAAACATGGCGTGACTGTCGAGGCCCCAGCTGAGCTCACAGCAGTCAAAATTGATGAGTCGGTTGAGCATGGGAGTCACCGAATCACCGCGACTATCGCCCACGGCGACTCTCACCAATCCTCGAGCATACATTGCAAATATCTCATTGGTTGCGATGGTGGCCGTTCATCGGTGCGAAGGATGCTGAAGATCCCTTTCGAGGGAGCCACAACAGAAGATCGATGGGTAAGGATTGATGGTCCCATCAAGACGGATATGCCGAGACCGCGAACGTAGGTACGGTGCGAGGATCATTTATCCAGCGGCATCATACTTACCGCATCACCTTTGCGCATCCAGGTACTGCTCCATTGAGTCACCGACGCACGGTAATGTCCTATGGGCTGCACTCGATCGCGGTGCCACGCGCATTGGGTATGCCTTCACAGCCGAACGAGCCAAAGCATATGATGTCTTCGACGAAGCAGCAGCAGTGAAAGAAGCCGTCGCTGCGGTGAAGCCTTTCGCTTTGGAATTCGAGCGCGTAGACTGGTGGACGGTGAGTGTCGCCCACGTGGAAAAGTCCCATGGCTGATGCCTAGACCAGATCTACTCGGTAGGTCAGCGAGTGGCAGCGAGCTTCTTCGTACAGGACTGCGTCTTTCTGGCGGGAGACGCATGCCACACGCACTCCTCTGGAGCAGCCCAAGGCATGAACACCGGGATGCATGACGCCGTCAACCTGGGTTGGAAGCTGAGCCTGGTCCTTCGTGGCTTAGCACGCCCGGCGATTCTTAAGACCTACCAGGCCGAAAGGTTGCCGAACGTTGAAAGACTCATCAAATATGATAAGGACATCAGTCGACTAATGACCAATCGTCTACCAGAAGGCTGGACTGGCGATCCCGATGCTGACAAGCATGAGATCCTGGGTAAGGTCATGGCAGAAGCTGGCACGTTTAGCTCAGGTCTCGGCATATCTTACGATGTGCAAGAAGGTAACGCCCTCAATATTCAAGGCTCTCTTCCCTTGGAGCATGACCTATCTGCCGTGACGCCAGGTAAGAGAGCTCCCGACGTCATGCTTCTGAAGCCGGGCACGTTCGAAACAATCAGGCTGCTGTCAATCACGAAGAACTGGGCTCGCTTCCACGTCCTAATCTTTGCTGGTGAAGCTTATGACGCAGAACGTGCTTTCGCAGAGGCTGTGGAGACATCGCGCGCCCTGCAAAAGCTGCAGATGGCCGGTAAGACCCTAGTGTAAGCGCTGTCCTGCTTGATACTGAGGTGTCCCAGGTTGCATCGAGTTCCGTACGATACTGTCAAAGATAGCGGCATCCGCGTGGGAGCCACTGCAGCATGAGCCGTTAGGCCGCGTATATTTCGACACGGCAGATGACGCTGCGCACCGCCGATATGGCATTGATACAGGTAAAGGTGCCCTAGTGGTTGCGAGGCCAGATGGTTGGGTCGGGACGATGTCGCTGTTGTCAGCAAATGCTGCGGCAGAGCTGGAGGGATACTTTGGCAGGATATTTGAGCCTTCAATCTCAGACGAGGAGTAGTATTTGACATCTTGAGGTCGCTTCGACAACTTCATATCATGCATGTTGTATATGAAAGGAAACTGACAGCTACTGCCTACCTAGGTTTCGCATTATTTTCTTCCCCACTTTTCTTAGCCGTACAACCAATTATCTCCTACCTGCCAAATCTACCTCAATCTCGCGTTCACGGAAAACACATAGATGTAGACCAATGACAAGCAAAACCGCGGCTACAGCCCAGGACTACGAGGAGGAGCATGTCCATGATGTCTATGAACAAATTGCCTCTCACTTCTCATCGACCCGTTACAAGGTACTCGCTCTTCAGCAACATACCGTACAAGACCTCCGTGCCTGACAAGTAAATATAGCCATGGCCGATAATAGAACGCTTCCTCAAAGGCCTCTCACCAGGCGCAATAGGCCTCGACGTTGGCTGCGGTAATGGCAAATACCTCGCCGTCAACAAAGATATTTTCATCATCGGCTCTGACCGCTCGACAAATCTCGTCAAAATCGCAAAGCAGCATCAGCCACACGCAGTCTGCGTTGCAGACATACTAGCACTACCTCACCAGGAGGCCAACTTCGACTTCGCAATCTCCATAGCCGTGATCCACCATCTCTCAACTCCCGCCCGAAGGATTGAAGCCATCCGGACCATCCTGTCAACGCTCAAACCCAAGCTTGGGAAAGCTTTGCTCTACGTGTGGGCTCTGGAGCAGGAAAGCAGTCGCCGCGGCTGGAAGGAGGGAGGTGAGCAGGATGTCATGGTGCCATGGGTTACCAAGCTGTCAAAGAAAGCTCAGGCCGAAGGAGGATCAAAAAGCCAGCAGACTGGTGAACAGACTTTCCATCGGTATTACCATCTCTATCGCAAAGGCGAGTTGGAAGCCGATGTTGAGGCAGCTGGTGGCAAAGTGCTCGAGTCAGGGTACGAAAAGGACAACTGGTGGGCAGTTGCCACCGCGGAGTAGGTAGCAGGATTGGAGTGTCAGGTCAATAGCGAATTAACACGAGAAGATGGAGCACAAGCATTAGAGTGGGTAAATCTGTATTCTTCACCCAATTCCATCCTTTGCGGACAGAACGGGCTATGTCTTCTACATACACAGATAGCGAGTCACCGGCTCAATCTCTCAGTTCGTCCTCAGTCTTCTGCCCTGCCTTGCTTGATGTGGTAAAGTAGTAAGTGTAGTGGTATCATCTTCCCTTCCCATGAGTGGTTTCTCTTGTTCCAGCAACGCCTATATCCTGTCCAAGTCAAACCATTGGATCCCCAAACGCCCTCTGGATATTCTGCTTTTTTCATAGATACACATAAAAGAGTAAAAGAGCAAGGCAGGCAGGCATCTGTTCCTCCGCAAGGACTGAGACTGAGTATCGTGAGAGATCTGTTGTGAGAGCCGGGACTACAAGTGACAACGACCCCGCTCCGAAACCCAACACTAGGTTAGATCTCAAAGTCATGAATCGTGCCAACAACCCACTCCATGTCGCCTATATCGTCGGCAAACTCGGTATCAAGGAAATTCTTTGGTGGCTTCTCTGGCTGTTGCTTGCGTTGCTGTAGCCCGCTGCTAGTGAAGTAATTGTTGTGATCGAGCGCATGTAATCCGTTCCCATTATTCATCGGTATTGCTGCTGGTGGAGATGGGGTAGAGGTGGTCTTGATTGCGACTGGCGACATGTGCTGGCGCCAGTTGTTATCGAGGGACCAAGCCTCCGCGGTGTGGCCACCAGTCGGACTATGGTTCTTTTCTCTGCGTTCTCGTGGACGGCCGTTATTGATAGAGGTGGAGCGCAGACGCGTGGGGCTGCCCTGGCGCCAACTCGCAGCGCGGTCGCGAGGTCGATGGGTGGACTGCTGCTGTTGAGCTTTCTGCTTCTTGCTGCTGCCGAAAGTTGTGAATTTGGCAAAAGCATCCGTATAACCCGTCTTCTGAGAGGGTGTGGCGGTAAGGGAGGACACCTCAGCCGCCGAAGGCTCAACCTTGGCACGGCGGAAGTTTCCAAGGGAGGCCCATTTGTCAAGAATAGAAGATGAGCGTTGCTTCGGCGTCAAGGACGCCTCAGCTTTCTTGTCTTCCTCGATCAGCTTGCGAAGAGGGCTAGCGCAGTTGGCACGGCTCTTGTCGACCTCTTGGGTAAGACCTTGACGAGGTGTCAGGCTACCACGCTCTTCCTCTTGAATGATGTTGAGTTGCGGTGTGCTTGGCTTGACGGTATCGATGCGCTCCATGTCATTGATAGCTTCCGCAGAGTCAAGCTGCAGCTGTTGGTTGCCCAACTCCTCCTCCTCGTCCCACAGATCGCTCCAGCTCTTAGAGAAGCCATTGCCGTTGCCACTATACGGATCGGTGTTCTTGTTCGGTCGGTTGAAGCTGATAGGCAAAGAGCCGACGAAGTTCGAGAGGGGCTTGAAGGCGACAGACTTGGCGGACTTGGTGGACTTGTAGGACATGCCCAGACCGGAGTCAAGGTTGGAGGATAGCGAAGCCTCATCAGCGTCGACGTACTGCCATTCAGACTTGACGGACCCTGGGAACATCTCGCTCTCCTCGTCACGGATAGTGGAGAGTTGGCGAGCAGGCTTCTGTGGCGTCTTGAGTGCAGAGCTCCACGGGAAGTCTTCTGATGCCATGTTCGGGCTGGTGACAGACGGTGTACGCAGCGGCTCACGTGCAGCCGTCGCGACAGGTACCATCTCGGTCTGCTCGGCAGTGCAAAAGTCGTCGAGGGACTCGTCATCGGTGGTGAAGCTGACAGCAGCCTTTAGTGCTTCGCGAACAGCAGCCAAGGACCGATTGGCGGGATCCAAAGCCAAGGAGTGACGCAGCACCTCCCAGGTATCTTGCGACATATTCGGAAAGACATCGAACAGGCTCTGGCGGTCGTGCATAAAGTCCGCGAAAAGAGGGTCCTTCTCAGTTGGCGAAGCAAACGGGTTGCGCTGGAACAAGATGTTGAGCAAGACAATGCCAAGAGCCCAAACATCTGCCGAAGCTGGCGAGTAGCCGTAGCCGTAGACAGACGCATCAAATTGCTCGGGCGCCATGTAGCGGTCAGAGCCCACGGCAAACTCAATCGACCAGGTGTCCATGGTAGCCAAGCCAAAGTCCCCCAGCTTCATCGTACCATCGGAGGTCAAGAAAATGTTCTCTGGCTTAATGTCGCGATGGTAGACGCCATTGGAGTGCAGATAGTCAACAGCATCGACAAGCTGCAGCATAAAGTCACGGACATGCTCGGTCTCTAATGGTCCGCGGCCAAGGCGGATGGCTTCATAGAGATCGCCATTACTGCACCACTCCAACACCATGTATTGATGATTTTCGGTCTCAAAATGATGGATCAGGTTGACAATGTTCGGGTGGTTGTTGAGGCGAGAATGGATGTCGAGCTCCTCAGACTTCTCATCGATGCCGATGGCCACGGTAGCCGGGCAGTTGGTGTTGGCGGCGCCCGGTTTAGTCATGCACTTGATAGCCACATCATCGCCCGTCTGCAGGTCCTTGGCCGTGAAGACCATGCCGAAGGACCCATGGTTGAGAGGCGCGATAGTCAGGAACCGTCCGTCGAGAAGCTTGTCGTTTTCAAAGCCATCTCGCATACAGTCCATTGGCGGATAGTTTATGAAGTGTAGAGTAGTGCTTAGGTCTTTGGACTCTAGCAGGCCAGAGCAAGATGACGTTCAGCGAGGTGTCGAAGTGTGTGACGCAGGCAGGTCCGATGCGATTGTCCGCAGACAGAGGTCAACCAGCTCTTGGATCAACAACAGCCAGAGCTCAAAACAGCAGAAGGTCCGATGCTGTGTGGGAGGCAGGTGTAACGCAGCAGTCGCTCGGCAACTTTTGAATGTTCGGGCAATTATGTGTGGACGATATCAATGCAGGTATGTTCGGACAATAGAGTGGTGATAACAGGTTCCGCCGTCCTGTAGCGCCTCTGTTAGTCAAAGTTCGCAACCTATTGAGCGTATGACGCCAGCTGGCACGCAATGTAGCTGCCTGGATGTCGACCACCAATGTGGACTACCGAAGCCTGATACGCTGCTCTTGCTGGGACGCACCTTCTCAACTCCGTTCCCTCCAGATCCAAGGTATCAAAAACAAGCTCGCTTGCTCGCTAATCCAGCTACAAAAATGACGTCAAAGAGATTCAATGATTGTGATCGTTATGGTTCATCAGTACAAATGGTGTATGGCGTCAAATATGTCCAACGAAAGAGCCAGAAGGTGATGTTGCACGGAAGACCAGTCGGCAGACGATCGAGTCCGGAAGAGTGTAGGAGACGGGAGATGGTGAGTCAGGAGCAGTATATGGTCGTATCGTTCGTGAGTCGAGAGGCAGGAGATGGTTGTATGTGTCGAGATTGGTCGGGGTGGTCTTGCTAGGCGTCGAGTAGTTGTTGTGATGGTGGAAGATGGTGGAAGTCTGAGTTGATGTTATCACTGCAGCCTGGCCCAAGCCAGTGCCTGAGGATGCAAGATAGCGACGTCGATTAAGATCTCATCAAGAGGTGCCGAGAGAATCGACGACAGCTGGGGAAGGATGCTGGTCCCAGACACTTGTTCCAGACTTGGCTGCAAGCGGTGGTGTGGTTTATGATGTGATCCCGGCCAATTCCCAGCTTGCGTACGTCCAGCGAGGCGTATGACGCTGCACGGACCCTAGCTAGCTGTAGCGTGGTAGTGCAGGTCAGGTGCTCGGTCTCCTGTACAACGGTGTCTCTCTTTCTACATCGAATGGTGGACAGTGCAAGCGTAGGTCGAAGGTGAGAGATGGAGCGTGATGTCGGCGTCAAAGACTCGGAAGTCGTCGCACAGGCGTCACTCGGCCAAAGTCGCAAGGAATGTGGGCTGTGATTACGGCAGGCGCGCAGCAGCCGGAGGAAGGAACGATGCAAGCGGAAAGCACAGAGTCCAGCAAAAGCACTTCCGGTATCGTGATGTCGTCAAGCAGTGTGGATTTTCAGTCTTCAAGAAGAGGATTTAGGTAGGGAATATAGTGTAGAGAGCGGTGTAGGCAGGAGCACTGGTGTGTGAGCAACGGGGCAGGATGCAGGTGCGAGCACGAATCGAAACCAGTCGAAGCACGACCCACGTCAACAGCATTCGTCCAATTGAAACATTGCATGATCGAATGTGGGGCTTTAACCTTGATCGGGACGACACGCACGCTTTGCAAGCTTGTTCTATCTCTGGCCTGGCCTCGGGACGTCTCAGAAACATCCGTCCGCCAACGTCGTCATCGTCCCGTGGTCATTTGGTCAGCACAGCCATGGTTTCCGTCAAAGAAGCAACTTGTTGTCATCAACAACAGTCGTCGACGCCTTCATTTGAGTGGCTGTCCTTTGTTCACCACAACGCCGACTGCGGCACCGGCCGTGCACGCAATTCGAGCGAGACGCCCGTTTCAATCAAAGGAGCGGCAAGTCACGTCTTGGACAGCTCTCGTCGTGCAGGCGCCGGCCACGAAAGAGGGGTCTTGTTTCAGCGACTGCTCTCGAGAACAGGAGGGGTTGGCATGTCCTGCGTGACTCCAAATGGTGACAGGTGCATGATTGCCAATCGAAATCAATAAAACCATGGATGAAGCTTGGGAAATTGCGCGATGGTGCAAGTCTGCTGATCCGGCGCCACCCTTGCCCGTAGACCTTGAGCATTGCACCCTCCAGTATTTGGCACCTTGCTATCGATTCTCAACTACATGTACGGTGTGAACTCGATCCAATGGCAGTTCCTGGGGAATAAATCTCTGCTATTTCACCTCGAAGGACTGCATGCAAGCGAAGGCGAATAAGCAGAGTATGCCCTACACCCAGATGCACGCCATCCCAGTGCCACCGCATACCACCTTGGCCGCACACAAGCTGCATGAGCTCCACTTGCCGTCCGGACATTGTGCATGCGCGGACATGTACTAGTCTAAGGTACTGTATCTTTGCCTATCAGGTACCTGCCTACATAGCTCAGTGACTGTATCAGTCAATCGATCATTATTTTTCAACTCGCTGACATGGATGATGGGATGATGGACGGCATCAGCCATTTGACCTCCTGGTCAGCCGCGTCAAACACTCGGCTTGCCAAGCAGTCAGTCAACCATGTCGATCAGTCAGCCAGCCGATTGACTGATAAGACCTTAGATAATCACGTAGAGTCAAGCATGCCATTCGAAATCGATTCTTGGTCGCGCGCTGTCGCTGCTTCAAAGCCATCGATAACACAACGGTACCTTACCTTTCCTGAAATGATCTCGGAGATTGAGACCGTGCTCGCTTCCACGTGGTTTCGTCGCAACCACAGGAACAGAAGCGGGAATGAGGATCAGGACGAGGGAAAGTATATCGTGCCCAGACCACTGCCGCTTTCGTCCCTGGAGACGTGCCGCGCCGGAAAACGCATGTGGTTGCTTGGTGCTGCAGCTGATGCTTTGTCTCTAAGGAAGGTTGCGCTGAAGTGTCGCGGGCGGGACGTCGAGACGAGCTGCATGCACGCGCGAACAGAAGTGTTGGCAAGCGCCGTTCCGTTCCGTGGACGTGTGTGCAAGATCCTCGACGGACTCTTGAGGCCTCGGCTTCCGGTTTGACATGCTGCAAGTAAGCGAAGGTCTTTGACAAAGGGCGGTGAAGGCGCAAGACGGCTGTTTGACATGTGTTCGTTGTTGACATGCAGAGAGGCTTGGAGGTTGAGTGGTCTAGCCTCAGTCTGCAGTGCATTGGCTGGGCATTGACAGCTGCCAATGTACTCACCTCCAATGGCTGTTGTGGCTGCGAGCATATTGCCCTGCGCGATGTCTCGCGAAGCATCTACCAGCTGTCCGGCTGAGACTATCGAATCGTCTGTACTCGTTGCTGTATTGCGAGAACTCTTGCGTCCATGTGGCGAGATCGAGTCATGGACTGCATTGCACTAATACATGTGCTATCTTGTAGTAGCATCGTTAGTTGAACAGCAGCGCTCGTGCCGCTCTTGAGTTTGTCTAGCGTGAGGGGGCTTGCATTACTCTTGCAGCATGCATAGAGTATCGCATTCGAGCGAGACAAATAATGCGATCGAGGTTTGGTCGCTGTTGAATCCAATGGGAAAGTTTGGCAAGGCGAATCGGCATCAGGACCAGAAGGCTCTGCTCGTAGCAGGAACAACGAGAGTAGAAGATATCGCGAAGCAACAGACGGAGGTGAAGTCGCCAAAGACACACACCGCCGTCCAATACATGTACGAAATCATAGCCCGACCCTCCTGCCGAGCGTACCGAGAAAACCCCTTCACAAGCCCACTCCGCATCTGTGAAGACCGACATCTCGAAGTGCTCCACCCGTCCGCTCTGCCCTGACAGTAGCGCGATCTTTACCGCCACTCTAAGAGCTGAATGTGGCGTGGTGGATTGATTCGTCTACAGGTCTAAAACGAAGAGGCGCGTGGTCAGCATTGCTGCAGAGCCTTCACTTCACGTGTCAATCGCATGACTTGGAAGATCCATTGTGGTGCGTGACTGCCCGACATGGAAGGCGTGCGGTATGTGCTGTTGGACATTGGTAAGGTAGGATGCTTGAGGCTCTTCTGCGGCGTTGACTGATGCGCTGCAGAGGGGACTGTATGCCCAATCTCCTTCGTGAAGGACACGCTGGTAGGTGGACCTCTAAGATGTTTTCAGTCCTATCCTGTGGTCAACAGATGCTCCTAGGTTGGGCATCAAATGCTGACAGACCAAGTTTCCATACGCCATCAAGGCTCTGCCTGATGTGCTAGCAGACAAATGGGACGATGAGGCCTTCAGGCCATATCGGGATGCCTTTCCAGAGGAGCACCGCAAAGACCCTGATACGCTCCAGGCTCATGTTGAGGACTTGACGAAACGGGATGTCAAGATCGCGTACCACAAAAACCTCCAGGGCTTTCTGTGGGAAGAAGGCTACCGATCTGGAGCCTATTCTACACCACTGTTCCCAGATGTCGCACCCAAATTGAACCAATGGAAGGAGGAAGGACTTCAATTGGCCATCTACTCTTCTGGCAGCGTATTTGCGCAGAAGCTTCTGTTCGAGCATGTCAGCGTCGATGAGGGCTCGGCATCTAAGAAGCGGACCGTCACTGAGGCCGCTGAGCACGCTGCTGAGAAGCCGGAGGAAAGCTCGTCAAAGCGGACGAGGACTACGAGGAGCTCGACTAAGCAGATTGATGAAGCTCCTTCTAAAGCATTCTCAGGGAACGCCAGCAAAGAGTCAAATACATCGAAAGAGCCTGTCGAAGATCTTACATCCTTGATGGCCGGCTGGTTCGATACGACCAACGCTGGCCTGAAGTCGGACGCTACGAGCTACAAAAAGATTGTCGAGGCACTCAAGGTTTGATATCTCCTGAGGTGACTCGCCCACGCACCTTTTGCTGACAAACACAGTGGCCGGCAAGCGAGACTCTCTTCCTGAGTGACAACGTCAAGGAAGTCGATGCAGCTACTGATGCAGGACTGAAAGTTATACTAGTCGATCGGCCTGGGAACGCACCAGTTTCAGATCAGGACAGGAAACGCATGGAGGTCGTTGAAAGCTTTGACGAAATCGACTTTGGGCACACTGAGGAAGCTGGTGACGCTAATGGCGTCGCAGCAGGTAGCGCTGCTACTGGAGGATCTTGAGGTCTCGATACGGGCCGCATATCCACGAGTCCTATAGAAGCATTGGCGGAAGTTCCTGGACCGTGTTGTCCACCCTACGCCTTCTTCTTCGTAATCAAGAACAAACGACCCAATCCGTGGTCACGGCTTCACCTAGGATGTCGCCCACTCAAGACTCCTCGCGTGCCTGACTTATCTTTTTACCACCACATCCGCACCCGCAACCCTTTAGTCTCAGAACATGGTCCAGCGTTGATTCATTCTCGACGCCGTACTGTGATGCTAATCAGTAGGTGTCAGTGAGAACAATGTGCTGTGGGCTTACATCTGACAACAGGCGATGGTCTTCCAGCTGACTTTTTCCAAAGATGATGTGCTGAGTAAGCTTCTCGAGGCTCTCTGGGATCTCTACAGCTGCTTCAGCGAGGTAACAGCGCCGCCAGTACAGCCACTTCAGCTCAATGACAGACGTTGTCTTTTGGATTTCGAAAGACTCCGTCTTGCCGGTGAGTGTTTTCAGAAAGATCTTCATGTTAGTCTGTTTGTAGTTTGCTGAGAGCGCTGAAAGATGCGATGAGGTCTCAAGGTGCTTGATATATGATATAAGCTGTGCCTCTCTGAATCTCCTAGTAAAGGCTGGAAGGCTCAGTGTCACAGTGGAAGAGACAGGAAAGATGCATTGAGAAAGGTCTAAGCCTTTCACGTTCCTACTTCACGCCTCGCGGACGACGTGCGTGCGAGTCACATCTGTGGGCAGTTCTCCCTTCAGCCATATAGTTTCCAGTCATGTCTCTCCGACTTGTGTCCTCTACAATCTTGATGCGTCGTGTAGCACGCCAGCGCCTAATTATACGACTGCCGGTGTCGCAAAGAGCTTCAATGAGACCAACTGGGACATTCTGAGGAAGACCGTAGCTTTGATGGCACTGCAACATTTAGCGTGACTTTTGAAGTGAGGTCCTGAAGCCGGAGGCATGTTCATCGTTTCTACGGAAGCACTTGCTGGAAAGGATCCTCGACCAAGATCGTTTGTTACACTCTACTGTCCACATTCCAGGGCCCAGTCTCCCTCACGCCTTCGCCGTGATCTTCGCTCGCTCAAGAGTCCTCAGTGGCCTCCCTCATCGCTCGGCCACCACATCCACACCCGCAATCTCGTAGTGGGAGAACGTGGTGTAGCGTTGCTTCCTTCTCGATGCCGTACTGCAATGAAGTTAGAAGAAGACAGCAAGCAGTCGACAAAACATTAACTCACATCTGCAAAGGTGCGGTCGAGCTCCAACACTGTACCGGCATAGATAATGCGGCGGTGTTCAGGAGCATGAAGATCGCCCTCGACACCGAGGACTCGAAAGTACTGCTGCAGCAATTCTTTGATGGTGGTGGTCTTCACAACTTCGAAAGCCAGCGTTCTACCATCGAGTGTCTTGAGGAAGATCTGCATGTTGGGATGGTCGGATTCGTCTGGTAGTGTGCAACCATTGAGGCAAAGCTTCACTCTAGCTTGATATGTGAATGCTTCCAGTTGGCTGATTGTCAAAGTTGAGACTGACATACTCTATTTCAGGAAGCAAACGGGAGACAATGCCACAAGCAAGTGGCGGGATAAGACTTCGGTCCAAACAGTATTGTCAAGCCTTCGCCTTCGTTATTCATCTGCGGCAAGCGTTTTGACGTTCGCTGGCGCGGGTCTGGAAACTTGACTTTCTCGATTTTGAAAATATTTGATGCCTGAACAGCAGCGCTGAAGACCTATCATGCATCTTCATCGTCGTGAATCCTGCTGTAGAACAAGATATATGGCTGTGTGATTGCTGCGGACCCCTGCCAGTGAGTCGGCCGCTTCAGCTCTTCGATGGTGCCACCACGAAGCTTAGTGATAGAAGAATCATCGCTGACCACGCAAAAGCTCTTCTCATCCCGTTCTCGTAAAGCACTGATGTAGTGACCACTGTTCGCAGCTCCAGACCCAACGTGAGCCACCACGCCGTCCAGACGGTAGAGCTCAGATGCATCCTTGTCGCGACAAAACTCGCCCAGATTCAGACGCTCCTGGAAGCGGACTCGCTCCATGATCTTGGTCTGGCGGACGTTTTCTCGATCCCAGCCAAACAACATCAGCCTGAACACCAGAATTTCCGGAAGTCTGGTGAAATATGCTCTCTTCACTCGCGTTTTCCCTTCTGTCACATACTCACTGCGACTGTTTCTTCCATTGATGTCATAGCCAAATCTCGCGCGGCATGTTTCGCTATAGCATCGACCCAGGTGCATTGTAGTGTGGGCTTGACGCAAATAGTCTACCAGATCTGCGCCTCTTGGCTCATCAATGCTGACACCGAAGCCTACACCCTGTGACATCTCTTCCTCTCCACTGTCTACTACAGTAGTCTGGCCACATTGGTCGCAAGTCCATTCGGTCTCGTGCTCAACCTTAAACAGATCGTCCTGATCGATTCTTTCGATCTCCTTCGTTGACTGCTCCCGGCAGCGTTCCAATACAAAACGTAAGAAGTCGTAAGCATCGCTTTGTGCTCCATTTTTGAAATCTGTCAGCAGATCGTGCGATTGAGGGATGTCTCGACCATATAAGAGCGCGCGATTGAAGATCGAGAGTTCGTTCTCAAGTCCGCGGGATGGGTTTGCGGTCCTATCTAGGCGCCAGTACCCCTGAAACAAATTCCTGAGAGCGCATACAGAACATTCTGTCAACGTCGCTTCGTCCTCGTCGTCACGGTCACAAGAGCAATAGAGCAGATCGAGATATCTGAACACGAGCGGCTGTTGAAGAAGACCTGTAGTAGACAAGTTAGCTCAAGCTCATACTCAGACCATGACGGAGTTTCTCACATTGTAGCACAGCATTTCGATAGCAGAATGAGCCTGGGTTCATCAGCCCTCTGATCTGTGTGCTCTTCACAATAACGGGCCAAGACCTGTACTTCTTGTCGACCCGGTCTTTGAGTACGCGCTGGTGTCTCGGTGCATCTGCGTCCTGCACATCAATTGATGACGGCTCGAATTTTAGAAACGACGACTCGCGACTCGACTCGGGTGAAGTTCCTGAAGATAGTTCTTGCGATGATTCTGGGGCCGAACGTTCGACTGAACCTGCGGTCAGTTCTGGGTTTGGTCGTACAATTGGCTTCGAGCTTGCGTCCCTTACCACTGAGCTGGATGTCTGGCTTCCTGCAAATCTCTTTGATGGTGACTCTGAAGCATCATCGGCCAGGCTACGCTTGCGGGTCGTGGGCTGGCTGCCTGGAGTTTGTGGAACGGGTTCTGACGGTGACTTTGCAGGGGACGATCGTGATGGACTTGCTTTCTTCGAAGGCTCAGCCTCGTTGGTACCATCACCAGCTTCGGGCTCAGCTTGTCTCGAGACCAGCTCGTAGGCTTGTTGAAGAACTTTGCGAAAAAGGTAAGACATGGTGGATGATGATGCTCTGGAAATCGATTCGACTCTCTTTGGTGCGCAATGAGGAATATACCTAATCTCGCCGGGAACTGTTGCTGGTCAGATTGCAGTCATCGCAACAAAGCCGGGCTGAGGTGACAAGGCCAGGAAAAGCTTTATTGTTTGCCTGTCAACAATGCAACTGGAGAGATCAATCTTGTGATCTTAGTGCAAGACGGACGAGATGATGTGATAGTATCGTGCTGAATGTCACTTTATTCAAGCAGAGCATGAGTCGGATGCTGATGCATGGATGGCCAAAGACTTTATATGTCGTTTAGCCTGGGATCTCGAACGAGCCACATGTTGATGGAGGCATGTGTCGATGAACTGCAAAGCTTGCAGCATAAGGCCGGGGATCACTGTGGATGCCTGAAAGATGTGCATGGTCCTCACGCTCCCGAGCAGCCGTATAGACGCAATGACATCGTGATGTAGATCGAAGCGAGGCCATATTGACATTCGTGCTATCAGAATGTCATCATTCCCGTCTGCGCGGCCGATGAGGTGAGATAAGTGATGTAGTATTGCGATGGAGAAGGAGACAAGAGAGCGAAGCTCCACATTGACGTGAGGTTTTCGCGTTTCCGCTAGAACTAGTGTTTAGCTTTCACGCGCGGGCGTCTCTTCTCTTGCAGGCATTAGGGCATGCTGAGAAGCGGCAGAACACATCCTATCGACAAGGTCGATGAATCCAGGATATATTACTGTAGTGTGCACAAAGGGTAACGGGTTCATCCAGTGTCGAGATGCTGAATACCTTGACCATTCTCCACTGACGCTAGTAATCTATGTCTCCTGGGGCATGCGGCTATAAACAAGGACTGTAGGGTAGAACTTAGACTCATTCGACCTTGGCGCCTGCATGAAATTGAAGCTCTCACGCTTCTTGACAGCCCTGACGTCATCCAAAGTGCAGAAGCCATTGTCTGGCTGGGCCCTGACGACGGAGATGTAATGGCCACCATTGAGATCCATCAAATTGTGTGCGACCACACCCATTAGCTCGTAGTCCACTTCTTGACGGTCGACCATGTACCTGCTGAGGTCCAGCTGCTCCTCGAATACCACTCTGTCGCGCAAGAGTCTCGTTTTATATTCCCCAGTCTGCTCGTCCTCCCCTGGCACTCCTCTCTGTAACTTGATTGTCAAAACTTCCGGCGCCGACGTGAAGAAGATTCTGGCGTTTCGAGATCCGTACCTACCTGCGCAAGCGGCGCTGTGGCATTGCAAGTTATTGTCGCGGTTATTCACCAGGCGGTGACGGAGATACTGCTTCAGAGTCAAACCTCGCTCGGGTCGATTGATCCACAATTCGATACCGAAATCGTTACCAGGCGCTCCTCCCAGGAAGTCGTTCGGAAGCTGCTCGACGTGATCTTCTCCGCAATGTTCACAGGTCCATTGCGCTTGAGCACCTGGCCTGAACATCTGATCGAAACGGATCTTTCTGCAGTCGTGCTTGAGCTGCAGCTGTTTCAATAGGTAACACAAAAAATCGTTTGACTCGGCCTGCTCGTCTGCGATAATGAGTCCCTCCAGTCCGCCATCATCTCCATAGGTTATGGTCTTAGGCACACTAGCCTTCAGCGCCGCCGTCAACCTCTCCTCAGCCCTTCTCAATCTTTTCTGGTCGTCAGGCCACCTCTTGTCGTTCCAGTAGACTTGCCAAAGGCTCTGGATGGCGCACGTAACGCACTGCCTCACTAACAACTCGCATTCCTTGTGGGCATTGCCGAGGTACTGATACATTTGCGGTACGTGAAAAAGTGCTTGCAAAAGAGCAATCTTGTAGCATTCATTCAGACGATTCTTCATGCCTTTGGACCTGGTGTTGACAAATGGTCGGCGTACTGGCCAGTTTCTGCTAATTCTGCCTTTCAACACGCCATCTGGGATCCCCATTTGCCGACGCGGCGGGTAGGTGTATTGTGTACCCGATCTGGTCTTCATAGCTGCTTGATGGGTATCGAGGCCGGCTCGATTCTGAGATGGAATAGGAAATGCGCGGAAGTGTTACGTCAGTGGAAAACGGCAAGATTGAGTAGTGTGATGATGCAGGAAGGGGAGCATTCTATACTCACCCTACGATGTTGAACTCCACGCCAATGGCAACAATGGATCGACGTGAAGTGAGATTAGATCCGCGACAGCTGAATAGATTCGCATGACAGCCAAAGAACTTCTCTTTGTTGCGAAGAGATGATCTCACATCAAGCAAACAACACTCTTGTAAGACATGTCAATTGTTGCAAAGCTGTCTGGCCACGTGATACGTGCATGCACCGACTGCGTAGGTGCATTTCAGGCCAGGCAGCCGAGGACATCGCTGTTGCGCGCATTCGCATCGCTGGGTATTGATTCGTGGGATTTGTGGATGCATCGTAGGCTTCATGGGCGCAGTCATTGAGCGACGGAGCAGCAAATCGCTGTCACGTACCGTCGAAATCATTAGGGGCATGCCAATGCAACTTCGGTCCTCCTGAGAATATAGACCCAGTAGAAGACGTCCGGCGCACCCAACTTTCCGCTAGGAGCTCTAATTCTCCAGCTGTTCTCCAGCTCCCACAAATCAGCCGGATGGGGAAAGCCCATGTCGACCACAGTCTCGTCCAGGAGTCCGTCAATCTTTGACTTGGGATAAGGAGGCAGGAATGGGAATCTGTCCTCGGCGTACGACACCGCAATCCAGCGACCTGCACCAGGACGCGTCACGACCGCGAGATGGACCGCCAGGATGTGCAAGGGATGAATCTTGGCCTCCGAGGGGCAAGTTGCAGATCCAATTTTGACCAGAGGGTAAGGCAGAGATGTAAGAATGTCGCGGCCGCAGGAAATGGCATCAGAAGTGCTCTTATCAACGACAACATCATACGGCTCCTTCGTTGATTGTCTCAAGTCCAGCATGGCAGGCAGAGATAGCAAGTCCACTTGGCTCCATCGTGTACATTCATCTCCTAGCGAAAGGCCTTTGCTGAGGATTTCGTGCCGCTCGGTTTGCATTCCGGCTTCGACGGCCGCTTGGGAGTAATCGACATTATGCACTTGATTTGCCTTCTCCACCAGCGATCGCAGCTCAGATGAGAGTTCTGATGTACCACAACCTATGTGGAGGATCCGAGGAGAAGATACTTGGTTTTGGGTCAGGGCTTCGGAGACAATGTCGCGAAGGGCTGGAGCTGGTAGGAGCCAGTCGAAGGCGCATTTGTCTTTGCGGAAGCGCTTTTCCCAGTATTCCTGATCCGAGAATGTGAATGACATTATGCTTGACTATTGCATGGAATCACGAAAGACTTGTGTAAGGAAGGCAGAAAGTTCGGGGTGACATGACTAATGCATGATCTTGGCAGTTTTGGTGTTTCGACTTTCGCGTTGTTTTCGCGAAGGCAAGACAGTCTTTCGCCACATCTCTTTGGCAAGCGCTAAATAGTGTGTGCTGTCAGGAAGAATAGGCTTGTAGTCCAGATCTTAGCTGATACAAGCCTGCATCGGAGATAGATGCGGTCAAAGAGGTATCTTCAAGACGCGATTGACGCCTGTCACGCGTCAACGTATCCATCTCTTCTTTCCTTCAAGGTTCAGTAACACATCACAACTTTACTGATATCGTGAGCGTATCATTATGCGTTTCAGAGCAGAAATACGAAATGTTCAGACCTTCACCAAGTTCACCGCATCTCTGGCCACTCTCGGCCACATTGCATGGGTACGACTGGACTCGAAAGATGTGCGCTTCACGGTCATACCAGAGCAAGGCACCCAAGTATGGTCTGTATTGACGCCAGACACTATATTCGACACATACACGATTCAGAGTGCGGCGCCAAATAATACGATAAATCTCGAAGTGCCTCTTGCGCCGTTGCAGAGAGCCCTCAAAAGTGCACATAATGCTATTGCGGCCAACATACGTCTGACGAAAAAGGACAACATTCCACTTCTATCGCTCACGATAACCACCACGACCGCCAATCCGACTGGACCCATTCCACCTTCCACTGCATCCGATGCCGAAAATGGCTTTGGCGGCAGCACAAGCAACGGCTACAGCGGCACAGCTGCCTCCCACGAAGACTCCATTGATTTCTTTGGCGCGCGAGCAGACCGCGAGACGATCATTACGCAAGACATTCCCATCCGCGTGCTCGCGCCTGCCTCAGTGGAAGGCCTGCATGAACCACGCTGCCGAGATCCGGACGTGCACATCGTCCTCCCAAATCTGATCCAGCTCAAGTCAATCAGCGAGCGCTTCACGAAACTCGCCATGTCGACAAAGGGCTCGACGCGTACAGGCTTCGCCGGCAATAGCGTCTCAGGGCCGAAGCTCGAGCTGAGTGGGAACATGCACGGCTGTCTTCGACTCTCGCTTCGCACAGATAGCATGAACATCTCATCGTTGTGGACTGGACTGGAGAATCCAGAGCTTGACCCTGAGCAGATTGCGGAGGGAGAGGATGGGCTGGCGAATCATCCTAGTACACGGATGAAGGAGTTGGGAGATGCGAGCGGGCAAGGAGAAGATGGGTGGGCGACCGTGCGAATCGAGGGTAGAGACTGGGGTAGGGTGTTGTCTGTCGGAAGGCTGGGCGGACGCGTGATCGCTTGTTTCTGTGATGGGCATGCGCTCATCCTCTACGTGTTTTTGGAGAACGATGAGCCTGGTGGAGGCGAATCGGTGTTGACGGTGAGTCTCCATTTTCACAAACGCACGTTGTGTAAACTGCAGCTGACTTTGTAACAGTACTACATCAGCTCATATAGTGCATAACAAACCCGAGGGGTGATCTTTGGCAGTGGTATTAGCGTGGCGTTGCGGGAGATCTGTGGTGGTCATGTGGTGAGGTGGATGAACAGATCTTAGATGTAGTTATGCAAGGTCACAAAGCATGCTCGAACGGCCGCTCGTAACGTAGATGCATGCATTATCGCCACGAGGCGCAGGGCGACCGTAGATTCGTCGTTATTCATGCATAATATTGCTAAGGTAAGGTACCATGCGACCCTTGTCTCAGAAGTGCGAGGCTTGAGTGATCAATGCCCCCCACCATATCGTTCCAGCCGTGAGCCATAGTAGTACCAACACCGTCATTTCGCTCGAGTCAGCTCTACCACTTTTCGTGCTCTTATTATATCCCAGCAGCGTGATACAAGATTACCACCTCCTGTCTATGATCATTGGCAAAACCCCTGATTCCTACTATTTGGGTCGGCATTAGAACAGACTTTGGCTCGGCGCCTGCCGCTTGGCCCCCCTACCCAAAAGCTTGGACGTGCGCTGCATATGGTGGTCTGGGGCACTGACTGTGCATGCATGTGGTTGTTTCTGCTTTTCGCTGCACACCCACCCACAACAGCGCGTTTCAGAGTGAGGATAGCATGGTTGGTGGGCGGACCGATGCTTGGATACATGCACAGTGTTCTGGTTGGAGTCGGTCGGGAAGTGCAAGAGCAGCGGCAGTGAACAGACCACGCGCGTCGAAGCCGCAGGGCGCGTGAAGCATACTTGGTTTTGCGGATGACGGAGGCGCTGCACGTTTGGTGCGAGTTGCTGGTGAACGACGGCCATGTTCTCGCACGACAAGCAGCCGCGCCAGTCCAGCGGCGGCAAGTCGTTCTTTGGCCGCAGCAAGAAGGACAAAGGCTCACACAATGACGCCGACCTGCCCCCCGTGCCCGCCCACGCTGGGCCCGGCGCCGGGTATGCGCCATCGATACACTCGCATCGCTCCAGCATATCGACCATCGACCCGCCGCACGATCTATCGCAGTATGAAGGTGGCAAGGCGCAACAGGGGCTCAACCTCCAGGCTGGCGTCATCACGAGTATACCCTACGATGCCACGAGCGGAGACCGGCCGCCCATCCGCGTGGAGCATGTGGCCTCTGAAAGACCGGGCAGCAGGCGCGAACCGCTGCCGCACCACTTGAACAAAGGAGGCACGGACTTTCATCAGTATCCGGCTTGGGAAGCCAACGCTGCGGCGAATGGGCACTATGCGAACGGCTATCACCGCAACTCCAGTGATCAAGGCAGCATACGGAGCAACTCCTCATATGAGAGGCGGTTGTATGCGCAGCAGCAGTCGAGTGCCAGCCAGGCGTCGTTTCCGAGTATACACCTTGATCCCAGCAGCAATTCCTTGCCACAGCTCGCCCAGCAGCGCAGTGGGGACAGGCACTTGGCGGCGCACAATCCGAGTGCCTTCTCGAGTACTGCGTCATTCAGCCCGGAAGGCTTTATATTACACCGACCGACCGATGACCGCGTAATCGAGAAAGAGTTCCTGGAGTTGATGCTGAAGCGTGGATGGAAGTCACTACCTGAGCAGGCACGACGCCAAATGGAAGCATATCCGATCAGCAAGAAATGGACTTTGGTCCACCAGGACCGCTTGGCGGAATGGCAGGGCGAGCAGAAGAGACGGCAGACGCAGCGGAATACGATGCAGAGCATGAACGAGGGGCTGTCACCATACAATGGTAGCATCATTGGCAGGGCCGACGAGGAGGGCAGTCCAGAGTGGTATGTTAAGAAGATCCTGGAGAACACCATCACGCCGAAGCAGCTGCAGAGCTTGAGTGTGAGCTTGAGGACGCAGCCGATTGCCTGGGTCAAGTCATTCGTGGAGGCGCAAGGTCAGGTTGCGTTGACGAATACTTTGGCGAAGATCAACAAGAGGCAGGGCTCTGGGCCGGCGCCAAGGGACAGCGCGACGATGAGCGAGAGGGATATGGACAAGGAGTACGATATTGTCAAGTGCTTGAAAGCGCTGCTGAACAACAAATATGGCGCCGACAACGCGCTGCAGCACGATACTATCGTGATGGCGCTCTGTGGGAGCTTGACGAGTTTGCGTCTGAATACCCGGAAACTGGTCTCGGAACTGCTCACGTTCTTGTGCCATTGGGCAGATGGACAGGGTCATCTCAAGGTGCTGGCGGCTATGGACTACCTCAAGGCGCAACAGTCGGAGAATGGTCGGTTCGATGCTTGGATGCGTATGGTCGAAGTAACAATCGACGGCAGAGGCAAGATGGGCTCGCTAGTGGGTGCCTCTGACGAAGTCCGCTCTGGTGGCATTGGTATGGAGAACCTGCTCATGGAGTACGCGGTCACGTCGCTCTTCCTCGTCAACAGCATTGTCGACGCTCCTGAGAAGGATCTGCAGCTGCGCGTTCATCTGCGGGCACAGTTCGTGGCATGCGGGCTGAAGCGAATCTTGACAAAAATGGAGGACTTCCAGTACGAGGTCATTGACAAGCAAATCGAGCGCTATAGGACGAATGAGGCGATCGACTATGAGGATTTGCAGGAGAGGGAGGCGAGCAGCATGGCTGACAGCATGGAGGGAGAGTCGAGAGACCTGAACGACCCGAAGCAAGTTGTGGAGGCCATTCAGCAGAAGTTGGCTGGAAGCAAGGCTGAGGATTACTTCCTCAGTGCGCTGCAACATTTATTGCTCATGAGAGACAATCAGGGCGATGACCGGTTACGAACGTTTCAGCTCGTAGAGTCGATGCTCTCGTATGTGGCCATGGACCGAAGGCTGCCGGATATGGATCTCAAGCAGTCGCTCAACTTCACTGTTCAAAATCTAATGGACAAGCTGTACACAGATGGCGAGGCTAGGCAATTGCAAGAAGAGGCACATGCTGCGCGATTGGTTGCTGATGCAGCTGTCGCGGAGCGGGATGAGATGAAGGCGCAGGTCGAGATGGGATCTGAAGGCCTGGTCAAGAAGCTACAGAAGCAGCTGGAAGAGCAAGCCGCTATCATCGATCTCCAAGCTCGTCAGACCGAAGCGTTCAAAGCCGAGCTTGCGGAACTCCAGACCAAGCGTGCCCAGGACCTTCAGCGTAGCGAGCTGGAGACCAGAGAGCTGTATCTCATGCTCAAGGATGCTCAGGACATCGCTGCATCAAATGCAAATGCCCAGAAGGCTGGCGCGCAGATGGATCCGGCGATGATGGCGGGCATCATGGATCGAGAGAGGCTCATGGATCGCTTGGAGATGCAATTGGAGCGCGCGAAGACGCAGGCGAAGCTGGAAGGAAAAAGTTGGCAGCTCGTTGGTCCTTCGGATAGGCTCCGGGAGCTGCGGGAGAAGATGGAGGGAGCTGGGTTGCAGCCGGACAGCATGGAGGGCCAGATGCCTTATTTGGGCTCTATGCAACGAAGGGGTCGCAGTGGCATCCAGAGGAAGCCGGTGGGCTCACGGCCTGACACACCTGCTGGAGATATGGAAGGTGTGCTTGATGGTGAGGTCACTGCCGAGCATGACGAAGCCATGGTGTTTGAGAAGCCGAGGATTGTGCAGATGACAAGGCCGAAGGTTCCAAGTACTGTCGCAGCTCAGCAGCAGAATATGTTGTCTGAGTTGCAGGGCAAAGTGCCGAAAGCGCCTGCGCAGGCGGAAGGTGGGAGTGATGATGAGGGCGATGGTATCACGACTGGGCCGTCTCATCCCAGTCTCGAGAGTCAGAGTCCGAAGACACCGACGGACGAGCAGCCGCCAAAGGACAAGTTCGATGGTGCGCCACCGCCTCCTCCACCCCCTATGCCTGGGTTTGATGGTGGACCACCTCCGCCACCGCCACCAATGCCTGGCTTCTCGAATGCTGCTCCTCCCCCGCCACCTCCACCCATGCCTGGATTCAAGAATGCGGCGCCTCCACCGCCGCCTCCACCACCTCCTGGTATGCCTGGATTTAATGGAGCTGCTCCGCCACCTCCTCCGCCGCCACCAGGTATGCCTGGTGCACCTGGCTTCGCTAATGGCGCGCCGCCTCCACCACCAATTCCTGGAGCGCCGCCATTACCTGGCGCGAGGAAGGGCGGATGGTTGCCGCAGCAGATGCAAATCAACTCCCCTGCTATCAAACCGGTGGCTCCACGGCCGAAGAAGAAGCTCAAAGCGTTGCATTGGGATAAGGTCGATACGCCTGAAGTCACGATGTGGGCTGCCCACACGCCAACGCAGGAGGCGAAGGAGGAGGTGTACCAGGAGTTGTCAAAGAAGGGTATTCTTGACGAGATTGAGAAACTCTTTATGGCCAAGGAAATAAAAATCCTGGGTGGCAAAGGCTCTGGCAAGGCGAAGGACGAGAAGAGGTCAATCATCTCACGGGATCTGAGCCAGAACATGCAGATCGCACTTTCCAAGCTCAAGACATTCGAAGCTGAAGAGGTCGTCAGGATGATCATCCATTGCGACAAGGAGATTCTGGACAACAGCAATGTCATGGACTTCTTGATCTCGGAGCATCTGTGTACGATACCGGACAATGTTGCGAAGCTCATGGCGCCATATTCGAAGGACTGGACGGGCCCGGACGCCAGTAAGGCTGCGCGGGAGCAAGATCCAAACGAGCTTACGAGGGAAGATCAAGTATACTTGTACACGGCGTATGAGCTGCACCATTACTGGAAGGCGAGGATGAGAGCGCTGCAGTTGACGAAGAACTACGAGCCAGACTATGACGAGATATCCGCTAAGCTGCGGCAAGTCGTTGACGTTTCAGAGAGTCTGAGGGATTCAGTCAAGTTGATGCCAGTTTTCGGTCTAATCTTGGACATCGGTAACTACATGAACGACTCCAACAAACAAGCTCAAGGCTTCAAACTCTCCTCCCTCGCCCGCCTGGGCATGGTCAAAGACACCAACAACGAGATG
Source organism: Teratosphaeria zuluensis (assembly GCA_007113905.1). Classification (NCBI taxonomy): domain Eukaryota; kingdom Fungi; phylum Ascomycota; class Dothideomycetes; order Mycosphaerellales; family Teratosphaeriaceae; genus Teratosphaeria; species Teratosphaeria zuluensis. The sequence continues at coordinate 72,382 of VCMQ01000019.1, forward strand.
ACGCTCATGGACTACGTCGAGAAAGTCGTCCGCCTCCAGTACCCGCAGTACGAAGGTTTCACGGAAGACATCGCAGGTGTGCTCACGGCGCAAAAAATCAATATCGAGCAGTTGCAGGGCGATGCGAAGAAGTATATTGATAATGTGAGCAATGTGCAGGCGAGCTTGGACGCCGGCAATTTGAGCGATCCAAAGAGGTTCCATCCGGAGGATCGGGTCAGTCAGGTTGTGCAGAGGTGTATGAAGGAGGCACGCAGGAAGGCGGAGCAGATGGGAATCTTCCTTGAGGAGATGAATAGGTCTTTTGATGCTATTCTTGTGTTCTTTGGTGATGATCCAAAGGATGAGGGAAGTAGGAGGGAGTTCTTTGGGAAGCTGGCCAATTTCGTCAAGGACTATCAGGTGAGTGATACTCTGCTTTGGTTTTGTGCGGTCTATGCATGGCTTTTGGCGGGCGTGACTGAGCTGGATATGCACGAGAGATGTTGGCTCTATCGTTTGGAGGCGGATTTCGCTGTGATGACGTGGTGGGAGCTGTATGCTTGTTTGTTGGTGACTGGGCTGACACGAGTGATCAATTGCAGAAATCCACTGAGAAGAACCTGCAGCTGGAAGAGCAATGGCGCCGCAATCAAGCGAACATGCGCCGAAAACAGCAGCAGGGTGGCATCAATGCGCAGCTTGCTAATGCCAGAGCTGGTGGCGACTCGCCGCTTCCCTCGCCTGCTTCCACAGGCGCTCTGGACGATCTGATGCTGAAGTTGCGTGCTGCGGCTCCTCAGCAGCGTGCAACAAGAGATCAGAGACGCAGAGCAAGACTCAAGGACAGACATCAGGTACGTGTAGCGAGCGGACAGCATATCCCTGAAACTGGAGAGAACGTTGAAGACGGCGGCGCGGGTGGACTGTTGAGTCCAAGTAGTACGACTGATGGGGAGATGGCTGCTGCTTCTTCGGAGGGCGGTGGTGCGGTTAGTGAGAGCGAGGATATTGCGGATCGGGCGGCGAGTATGCTGCAGGGTTTGAGGGGAGACGAGGAGGGCGCAGGGGGAATGGAGAAGTCGGATTCGTTGAGGGTGAGGAGAAGGCGAGAGAGTGCGGATGATGAGAGGGCGCGCAGGAGGGCGAGGAGACGGGCGCAGGGGACTAGTGGGGAGAGTGGGAATGCGCCTGCGCCGTCGATTGCGGAAGAGGGTAGTGAGGGCTCGTCTGCTGCTACCGCTATTGTAGTAGACGACTCGCAGGGAGAGGCTGCTGAGGGAGTCGGGGAGAAGGTTACGGAGGTCGAGGTACCGGAGGCGACGAAAGATTTGTTGCCGACTCCCACCACGGTAGTGGTCCCACCTTCTCCGCCGCTGAGCGGGAAGGATGGGGAGTGAGGGTTAGGATGAGGATTGGCTTTGTTGATGTGGGATTGTATATACCCCTCTTCCTCGTCTACTTTTGCTTAGTCTCATTTGCAGCGTTGGAGCGACGGAGTTCATGGGTGTGGGTGCTTATATGTGGGGTGTCCGGATCATGGGTCTGCTGGTAGGATGGGATGGCAAGGGATGAAGAGTCAAGCAGCAGCGCCAGTGCGGATCAGACAGATACCTACTACTTTATTGCCGTGATGGCTTGCTTCCTTCTTCACTACCCCTTGCTTGTCAAAGGCCAAGATTAAAGATTCATGAAACTTGGTCTCCACTACCTTTCACAATGATCTCACAGCCTCTCAAGGCTCGGTGCTCAGGAAGTGCTTAGGCCGAGACTCCTTGGTCGGTCTATCGTTGTCCCACGGGACGCACTCGGTTGCTATTGTGGACCTTGAAGTAGTGACAGGGCACTCCCTACTCGGACTTTCATCTTGTTACCATGAGTCGGCCGAGGAGGGCGGTGGCGCTTCTGATCATGTCTATATGAAGTGTAGTGTCAGCATTCGTGACTGGGAGTCCTCTGCAAATGAGTTTCGACGGCCGTTGGTGGCCGTGGATAGCGAGCCAGTCATCTGCTGCCTTCTAGACGTGATCTGCAGCTGCGGCTTGCTGTGCATGTGCGCCTGCTCTTGTAACTGTTGCTCGATGTCAGGTGCAGTTGTTTTCTGGGTTGGTGAAAGTGCAGCTGGTGAAGCTGTGAAATAGGACTATACATTGCGAACCATTGATACGATGATTTGATCATTCAGCCTGCTCTTCGTCCGAGGCGTGGCACGCCGCGTCAGCAAGGATCCCTGAGCTATACAGTCGGACGAAGTGTGTTGTTACAAAAGTAGAAACAAATACATTTCTGTACATCAAAGCAACCATGGGTTTCTTTGACGTCTTCAAGGTAATCAGAGCTCCGTTTCCATTGGCCGTGCCAAATCCAGCTAACCACAACAGCAGGCCATCTTCATCCCCGGCCTCATCGCCGCCTTCCTCTACCTCCTCCTCGCCTACGCCCTCATCCCCCTCTGGCGCAAGCACCACGCCCGCTACAGCCAGTACATCCCGCTCGACACCATCTCCTCGCACACCTCTTCTCTCCGTGCGCGGCTGAAGCACAAGATATTTCAGTGGTTGACTCCGGCGAGTATGAGGTGGAGGCAGGAGGTTGTGGTGGATGGGAGGGGAGGCGAGGAGGAATTTGTGTTTGGGGAGGATGAAGGGGAGAGTATGGTGGGGTTTGGGGATGTGAGGAGGGAGAGGGAGGGAAGGGTGAGGGTTGTGGGGGGGAGTGGGGAGGATAGGGTGGGGGTCAGGAGCGGGGAGAGGTTGTCGAGGGATTTGGAGGAGGGGTTTAGGGATAGTAGTAGTGAGGAGGGCGAGGAGGGGCAGAGGAGGATAGGTGAGGGTCGGTGACATTAATCACTTCAGTTCTGTGGTATGACACTTCCCTTGATGTGGTTCATTTCTGCGCCTGCTCCTGCCGTACGCACGTATGCGACCATCGCACTATCGTTGTTAGGCCTTCGAGTTCTTGACCGCTACGTTCGCCACACGACCGCTAAAGCCCGAGTGTCTCAAGTCGACACCTTGGGACCTGCGTGCACGCCGCGCACTGCAGAGCTCTTGCACTGCGTGACCTATTCGATCGGTCGAGCCCTTATAGAAGCAATCAGAGGATGCCTAGACTCGACTTATAGTACTTTGGCATCGATACAGGGATACCAAGTTCCCAGCTACGCACCTGGGTTATTTATACTACCAGTCCCAGGCATATTTTAAATTCTGCAGGAACGCAGACTTTGCGAAAGCGGCCGCATCTCCTCGACATTCCCACAGCACATGGTGCCCAACGCCAAAAACCCTGACGCGCGATGATCGATAAGCAGACTGGCATCCAGGCCTGGGTTGCACCATATAGCGGCGAGGATGAATTCGTCACAGATCACCATGAAGAATATATCCTACCACGAGAGGCCCCTTTCTCTACAAGAAAATCCAACATGCGTTACATCGAAGCCGAGGACGACGAACGCTACGAGCTCGGGCTGCTCATTCCGCGCGATTTTGACTTCAAGAGCAGCACACACGTCCAGATTTGCTACAGCATCGATGGCGGTGCAATCACTGCTGATCAAGTCCTAGAAAGGCCGCAATCTCCTGAACCTCTTCAAGCGGGACTCAAGTCTGTGGAACAAGGAACAGATGGTAATGTGCAAGAGATTGCGTTTACATTCGCTACGCTCCACGTCGGTAATTTAGGTTGATGTAGAGTTCCGGAGCTTTGAGCTGATCAGTGAACAGTCGACGAGTCCACTCCACACCGCCTCGACGAACAAATGGAGCTTGAGAGTCGCGGCACGATCGAGATTAGCGTCCAGTTGGGTAGAGCCAGAATGCTCGGACCAAGTGGCCGCCATCCTGGGACAAACTCTATGTCAATGGAGACAACTAGGAGAGTCGCCGTTGATGGTGGCAAATCGCATAGCACCATGTACCTTTCTCAGGTGCTCGGGAGACTGCAGCTGACATGGCAATAGGCTTGTCGTAGAGGGCCGGTGAGCCAAGCCCTATGGACTACTGGCAATGGAGGCCTGCCAAAGGCGGGCGTGGCAAGAAGGCTCAATTTACGTTCCTCTATGCTTCCCGCGGTATGCATGAGTCGCTCAGTCTCTGAGACATCAACTGATACATCGCAGCCGTTTTAGAGCTCAAGGGCGTCATTCTGAATACCGGAGCAACTCAGGCTCTGCTACTGGCTACTTCAACCCCTCGCGTTTCCGCACAATCATGCTCCCAAGCTGCATATTCACAGGTGATGGTCTTCGAGACGAGACTGCAATTCAGTAGCTGACTGTGCATGTAGATTGCGAAGGACGAGGATGATGAAGAGCCAGATATGCAATTCAAGCAAGAGCTGAACTCCAGCCCGACGATGCCGCTCGGGCGTGAGCCTGTCCAGCGCGAAAACATGCAAGAGCAAGGTCTGCACAGTCAGCAAGAGCTGAGCTCAGGCACACTGACACCCATCGACCGGGAGCGTAATCAGTCGGTCTCTGACCACAGGGTTAGAGTCGAGCACCAGGGCATGCAGGCCGTAAGTAATCAGCTGGAAATGGTGATCAATGCTGGACAGCCGGCAAGGAGCACCAGTGTGGGCACCCCAAGCGCCACTACAGCTAGCAGTATTGCGGGCAACATGACTGCCACGTCTGGTGACAGGGCTAGGAAGAGAAGAAGGTTGCAATTGCAGCTCGAGGAGCTTAGAATTCAGCGGGAGTTGCTGAAGCTTGAGGACGAGGAGTGAACGAACTTGGGTGTTCGAGAGGCATGGGAAATTGTGACGAGCAAGATGTAAAACCCATCCGCTGCGCAGCGCGATGTGGTGCGCATTGGCGGAGTTCAAGTGCGCTTGGTAAGAACGAGGAGCATATCAAGGGCTGTCATATGCGATTTGATCGAGACGCGGCGTTGATTACACAGGTCAGAGCAAGCAGATGGTCAGGTTGAATCAAACAAGTGAAGCATAGTAAGTTGTGATAATGACATGAGTCAATTCAAAAGCTATTATATGCCCTTAGATGACGCGGGCACCTGTTGGGGTCCGCCTGGATCCAGTGGTTCACATGCGTAATTCAGAGATTGTGTCTATACTGGTGAGGATTAAGACTGTTCAGGGGTCAGTGGAAACGCAGTATGAGCTTTACATGCAAAGCCGAAGACACGTGCACAGCATCCAGCAACCACGCGCTCGCGAGAGCATTTGAACCTGACAGAGATCGACTACAAATTTTTTCTTCTTTCCAATCACCAACTACTGTGCACCACACGGCCACTCCATTCTTGGTACATTCTCCCACCCTTCTGTCGACCGTCCATCAACCAAGCCACGATGTATGACCCGTCCGGAGAGATTGAGGTCATTGTTCGGCCAATATCTCAATCGGAAGATCCATATCCGGAGTACAAAGCTTCGCGCAGCTCTGAGTTGTACTCAAGAGACCCCAACGAGCGACACATCGTTGGCGTCGATGGCCAGCGTTACGAGCTCATTGTGATGATCAAAGCAGGATTTGACTAGATGAAGTGCAACTTTGTCCGTATGGGTGTGAATATCGATGGCGGAGTCGTCAACAAGACACAAAATCTGCGCAAGAAGCCGGGCCGCCAAGCAATCGCTCTCAAGCTATCGACGGTGGGACGGATGGTGGATGGGACGCACTACAGATGTGGCTTCAAGTTTGGTAGAACTCCGTACGGTGCGCAACATCGTACGAGCTGACTTGCATCATTTGGGCTGATCTACTGACGCAAGGTAGACGATGATCCAGCAGTAATCACCAAAGAACAGGAAGAGCATGAGCTCAAGACGCGTGGCAGGATCGAAGTTGTCATTGAGCGTGTTAACGGCAAGTACATCTACAAGACCAAGCAAGAGAGACAAAACTTTGCGGATCCTGAGCAGAGCATTGTCTTGGATCAAGTTACGACGAAGAGCGTCGCGCAGAAACATGGGAAGTCACATTATACAGAGTATGCTGTGGCCGATATTATGATTGCGAACATCGCTGACGAGCGCCGACTAGTTTCGAACCGCTGAAAGCTACCGACTACGTGCCCGGGAGGAGATATATTCTCTTCCAAAGCCAGTGACTCCAGCGCGTGAGCCGATCAAGTTCACCTTCATCTAGACCAAAAGAGGTGAGATCATACTGATCTGCGTCCGCGAACATTCTGACTAACGGCTATAGTCTATCTGAAAAAATACAACATCATCCCTCGAATCAATGTGACCAGCGACACTATTGACGTAAGCCTATGCTGCTGTTCCCGCAATGGAATCACCCACTGACAAGTCGATCAGGCTGGAATGTGAACACCTGGTCAATTTCGCCTGCATGGGCCAGCATCTGAGGCCGAAGCCAACGACGTCGACTGCGGCTGGCCTCATTCCACTGGCGTCACTTTCCGGTCAGACGTGGAGATGGTGTTGCCAATAACGCCAACAACCGCCGCGAGACAAGACCCCACGTGACTGCGCAACTCCGCGCGGTGGTGAAGCAGGAAGACCGGGACGACGATGAGTCATTCTTTGGTATTCCGGTGCCACGGGCAAGCGAGGGACTTTTCTGTACGCCTGTGCCACGGCAAAGCGAAGGGCTGTTCTTTACTCCTGTCCCGCGGTACAGCGAAGTTCCAAGCACCCACGAGACCTCACCAATACCACAATGCACCAGGGCCCCTTGGGGCAGCAGGCTGTCGACGCAATCGACTCGATTGAGACACTGCATGGAGATCGGTACTGACTTTGTCAGTGGTATGAGTTGATTGGATGGTGGCCGTGCTCACACCAGCTTTGGAGAATGAAGACGACAAAAGTTTTATTAATTATGATGACTTCCAGAAGAGCTTACTTCCAGACTTTCGGTGGATTCGGAAGCATGGCGAATGATGGTGCAAACACCTCAAGTTGGCAGATACAGTAATGCAGTGGATGCCAGAAAATTGATGAAGGCCTTCTGATGCCATCAAGTATGAGCATCGTGAGCAGACAGAGGTCTAGCGGAGCACTACTTATATCAACATAGTCTTGTCGTGCGAAGGAGATTTCTCATAGAAGCAATTGCATGAATCGACACAACGGTGTGTACACAACGGTCCATTGCTTCATACTGCTTCCCATCTTTTGCTAGACGAAGTCAGCCAGGTGGAGTCTACTCAGTCAAATTGACGGCCAAAAGAAGATATGGGGAGGCAATCCGGAAACATTTACCAACTGCGAACTCAACGGCTACGAGTTCGAGCCCAGCATCAAGGGCCAAGTCTTCGCAGCGCTCTCCGACGGAAAATCGCGTCTTGCCAAGTATGTCGCTCCTCACTCGCCGCTCCGCGTGATCTCTCGGGCCAGACGCTTGCAATAGCAAGACGCCCAGCACACGCGATGCGATGCTCAAGTCTCCGCTATGACAATGTCTTCTTGTCTTTTCCGAAACACTTGATCTAAGCCAGAAGTTCCACACTATAGCCACTTTTTTTTATCCAACTAGGAAATCCGCAGGCGCCACAGAGAGGCGCGGAAAAGGTTTCTTCGTTGGCCGGCATCGGCTAGGTGGACCACCTGTAGCTGAGAACGCCTCCGCAGGACCCGCCTTCATCTTATGGCAAACAGATTTTTTGTTTTGGTCGCACGTCGCCTACCGGCAGCAGTAGATGCAGTCATGGCCATGTCCAATAATCTCAACGGACGCTGAAATACACTCCTTCCGTCTTCTCCCGATGCCCAGACTGGGAAGCGCAAGCACTTCTCGCCGTCCAGGCGCATCGGTGACAGCTCGGCGAGTTGGATAGGATTGTATTGTCTGGCGCACATAGTGTTGTTCGGCGAAGTCTACAAAATTGCCGTAGCCGGCGGCATCGAGGACAGCAAGGTGGAAATATATGCACAAAGCATCCAGGTGACCTCAATGCATGGCTTCCAACTTGCCGGGGCAAGCCTTCGTGCAATGACCAGGCTTATGCGGTCTGGCGAGGTAGCTGCATCTGCGTGGAAGCATACATAGTCAGGCACAAGCAATCACATGTTAGCGATAAGGTCGAAGCTGCGAGCTTGACAGCAAATATGCAGTCCACGAATGCAAAGTACATAGAGCTCAATCCTAACTCCGCGCTGTCGGGGCCAGAACCAATGGAGCTCTTCCTAGTATGCAGCCAATGAGACACTATTGAATAAGCTCAAGCATCGGCTAAGATCAAGCAGTACGGCAATCTGACGGCAGAAGTACGCGGCTGCTGCGGCGTGAGGTCAATTCTCGTGAGGTCAAGTCGGTGAGCGAATGAGACGGCGTCGCTTAAGCATTACCGCATATTCGCGTGCAGTAGCGGCCAAACATGGAGCTGCAAGGCTAAACCGTAGTGGCATGTGTCAAGGGCCTGGGGAAGACCAGGGTCTGCCAGATATTGAAAGGCTGAAATCTTGCAAGAGTTGTCGCGCTCACCTGTAATGCTTTGTTACGTGGCGAAAACGAAGGCAATGATGGTGGTGTGCGTAGCGCGGGTGATTGCTGCGACGCTGTGAGGACGAGCGAAGACGAGGGAGGATGGTAGGACTCGATCAAGAAGGGCGCCGACCTCGGCAGATCTGGCTATGATGCGCAAGCTTACCACACGGCATGGCCTGTGCTCAGCTGTTATTATTGCATATGCAAAGGGACATAGCAAACCTTTGTTTCAACAAATGTAGAGACATATGTAATAATGTCAACAGCGTGCGACAGAGACCTACCAAAGCATGCGGTAAGACTGCACGTGAATTGATCTTGACGAGGCCGGAACACGAAGGCCAGGTAAACGTTGCAGTTCCATGTGCTCTGCGCTAGGCTCAAGACTCCACACTGCGGCCTGAGAATTTAAGTCTCCGCCAGAGCCCAGAGTCTCCTCCTCTTCCTTACCGTTCGCTCGTACATTCCCTCCACCGTACACGCAGCAACACTGATCCCCACCGGGCTATCAATCATTCAGGTGAGCCTCTCCCCATTTTCCCGGATCCTGAAGCCTCGAGGTACAACGTACCCCACGGGCAGATCAAAAGCTTGCCCGCATATCTGGCGCCGATAAGAGATCGCTGCTTTTTTGCCTTGCGGTCTGCGTGTCGACGACATCACGACCTCACTCGCCTGTCGAACGGTGCTGAAGATCGCTTACCACGTTTCCTTGCACCCTGAAACCGAGTGCCGATCTACACACCGGAAACTAACCAATCGACTGGTCGAGTCGAGTGATCTCGAGTCCAATCTGCACTAGCTTTCTCCGCGTACCAGCTGTATGAGGAGACACGATTTTCTTCTTTCACAAGCCAGGAGCAACGTCCTCCTTCACTACTCGACAGTCGCCGCATCACAAGCCAGAATCTCGTGACTGACATCTGCATTGCCAAAGCCTACTCAAAACCCACGACTTGACCTTTACACCAACACATCAACAACAACTTCGAACGTCGAAAGCAAGCCGCTTGCAAAAGAGACACGAAACCTCCATACTTACAGCTACAGTTCAACGATTCAAGGACTCGGCTGGAAGCCGATAGGATGGGCAAGGTCTCGTTCGCCGAGCATGTAGATGAACGTCGCATCGACGAACTGGACGAGGTAGCGGAGCAAGAGCCGTACAGCGTCTACGAGTACGAGGAGGGCCCGGACAACAAGTCATGGGCTGGTGCGCTTCCCAAGAAGCAGGGTCTGTATGACCCGGAACTCGAGAAGGATGCCTGCGGTGTTGGCTTTGCCGCCAACATCAAGGGCAGGCCGAGTCACAAAATTGTCACTGATGGTAAGTTGCACCACAAACAAGTGTATTGGCCGGTATTGGCTGACTTTGCAATGTAGCACGTAGTCTTCTCTGCAACATGACCCACCGAGGTGCGGTCGGTTCTGATGCACGAGACGGTGATGGCGCTGGCGTCATGACATCTATTCCACACAAATTCTTCCTCAAGAACTTTCAGCTGGAGCAGGGCATCAAGCTACCTGCGCTCGGCAAGTACGCCGTGGGTAACCTCTTCTTTAAGCCGGAGGAGGAGACACTGAAGGACACTCTTGACCAATTTGAGGACATCGCCAAGGGCCTGGACCTGCGGGTGCTTGGATGGCGAGAGGTGCCCAAGGACAGCACTCTGCTCGGTCCAGCTGCGAAGTCGCGAGAGCCGGTCATTCTGCAGCCGTTCGTTGTCACGGCGTCTGCATATGGTCTTGCAAAGGAGCCAGCCGCAGACTTTGAAGAGATGTACGACGCCACGACTTTCGAGCGTCAGCTATACATTTTGAGGAAGCGTGCAACGCACGCCATTGGCCTTCACAACTGGTTCTACTTGTGCTCACTGAGCAACAAGAACATTGTCTACAAGGGTCAGCTTTCTCCAGTACAGGTCTACGAATATTATCATGACCTGGTCAATGTCGACTACGAGGGTCACTTTGCATTGGTGCACTCGCGTTTCTCGACCAACACTTTCCCATCTTGGGACCGAGCCCAGCCACTCCGATGGGCAGCACACAACGGAGAGATCAACACACTGCGAGGCAACAAGAACTGGATGCGCGCAAGAGAAGGTGTGCTGAAGTCGCAGTTCTTCGGTGATGAGCTGGAGAGCCTGTACCCTATCATTGAAGATGGCGGCTCTGACTCTGCGGCATTCGACAATGTGCTGGAGTTGTTGACCATCAACGGTGTACTTTCTCTGCCTGAGGCAGTTATGCTCATGGTGCCAGAAGCATGGCAGGGCAACGACTCGATCGACCCAGCCAAGCAGGCGTTCTACCAGTGGGCGGCGTGTCAGATGGAGCCATGGGATGGTCCAGCGCTCTTTACCTTCTCTGACGGCAGGTATTGCGGTGCAAACCTCGACCGAAACGGTTTGAGGCCATGCCGATACTATGTTTTGGACGACGACCGCATCATTTGCGCGTCTGAGGTCGGAACCATCAACATTGACCCATCTACTGTCATCCAGAAGGGCAGACTGCAGCCTGGCCGTATGTTGCTCGTCGACACACAGGCTGGTCGCATCATCGATGACAGCGAGCTCAAGTCGACCGTCGCTGGTCGTGCAAACTTCCGCAACTGGTTGGAGACGCAGCTGATCGACATGGACAAGGTCTACAGCAAGCTTCTCGAGAAGGGCGCGAACCTGTCGCACACCTTGACTGAGACCAAGATTAATGAGGATCCCAGGCTGAAGGCCTTCGGATACTCACTCGAGCAGGTCTCACTCCTCCTGGCACCAATGGCTGCCGACTCCAAGGAGGCTCTTGGATCCATGGGTAACGACGCTCCGCTTGCATGCTTGGCAAGCCAGCCACGTCTGCTGTATGAGTACTTCCGTCAGCTGTTCGCTCAGGTCACCAACCCACCTATCGACCCAATTCGTGAGGCCGTCGTCATGTCTCTCGGCTCATACGTCGGTCCTCAGGGCAATCTCCTCGAGATGAACAAGGAGCAGTGCCACAGGCTGTACCTCCCATCGCCAATGTTGTCGATTGAAGAGTTCAACGCGCTCAAGAAGATTAACGACCTGCACTCCGACTGGACTGTCGCCACCATTGACATTACTTTCCCGAAGAAGGAAGGTGTTCCAGGATACCTCGATGCGCTTGACCGTATCAACGAGGCTTGCACGGAGGCCATCCAGCGCGGCGACAAGATTGTCGTGCTCTCCGACAAGAACACTTCTCGTGAGCGTGTGGCTGTGTCTTCGCTCCTTGCCACGGGTATGGTCCACCACCACATGGTCCGCAACCGATGGCGTGCTCAGGCAGCTTTGGTGGTTGAGACCGCCGAAGCCCGTGAGGTCCACCACATGTGCGTCCTTGTCGGATACGGTGCTGATGCCATCTGCCCTTACTTGGCCATGGAGTGTATCATGAAGCTCAACCGCGAGGGTCTCATTCGCAAGAAGGTGACGAACGAAGAGCTCATCGGCAACTACAAGCACTCTTGCGACGGCGGTATTCTGAAGGTCATGTCGAAGATGGGTATCTCCACTCTTCAGTCATACAAGGGTGCCCAGATCTTCGAGGCTCTCGGTGTCGATGACACAGTTGTCGACCGGTGCTTTACTGGTACTGCCACTCGTATCAGGGGTATGACCTTCGACCTCATTGCTCAGGACGCTTTCGCCCTCCACGAGAAGGGCTTCCCGTCCCGCAATATTCTCGAGGTACCCGGTCTTGCTGAGACTGGTGAGTACCACTGGCGTGATGGTGGCGAGGCTCACATCAACGACCCGACTTCCATTGCCAACATTCAGGATGCTGTGCGCACCAAGAACGACAAGTCGTACGAGGCTTACTCCAAGAGCGAGTACGAGCAGATCAAGAATTGCACTTTGCGTGGTCTGCTAGATTTCGACTTCGAGGCGACAAACCCCATCCCGATTGACCAGGTCGAGCCATGGACCGAGATTGTGCGCCGCTTCGTTACCGGTGCCATGTCCTACGGCTCCATATCCATGGAGTCGCACTCCACCTTGGCTGTTGCCATGAACCGATTGGGCGGAAAGTCCAACACTGGTGAAGGTGGTGAAGACCCAGAGCGCAGCTTGCCCCTTGAGAATGGTGACAGCATGCGCTCCGCTATCAAGCAGATCGCCTCTGGCCGCTTCGGTGTCACCAGCAACTATCTGGCTGACTCTGACGAGCTCCAGATTAAGATGGCTCAGGGTGCCAAGCCTGGTGAGGGTGGTGAGCTGCCTGGTCACAAGGTGTCCGAGGCCATTGGTCGTACCCGTCACTCCACTCCTGGCGTCGGCCTGATCTCTCCTCCGCCTCACCACGATATCTACTCCATTGAGGACTTGAAGCAGTTGATCTATGACCTGAAGTGCTCCAACCCACGTGCTCGCGTTTCCGTCAAGCTCGTCTCCGAGACTGGTGTTGGTATCGTCGCTTCTGGTGTGGCCAAGGCCAAGGCTGACCACATCCTCATCTCTGGTCACGACGGTGGTACTGGTGCCTCTCGCTGGACTGGTATCAAGTACGCCGGTCTGCCATGGGAGCTTGGTCTTGCTGAGACCCACCAAACCTTGGTGCTGAACGACCTGCGTGGCCGTGTCATTGTTCAGACTGATGGTCAGATCCGCACCGGACGTGACATCGCCATGGCTTGTTTGCTTGGTGCTGAAGAGTTTGGGTTTGCTACCACGCCTTTGATCGCCATGGGCTGCATCATGATGAGGTGAGTCTGATTCTACACATCCTGTTTCTGATTACACATTCGTTGACACAATATATAGAAAATGCCATTTGAACACCTGCCCTGTCGGCATTGCCACCCAGGATCCTGAGCTCAGGAAGAAGTTCAAGGGCACCCCGGAGCATGTCATCAACTTCTTTTATTACATCAGCAACGAGCTGCGCGCCATCATGGCCAAGCTCGGCTTCAGGACGGTCAACGAGATGGTTGGCCGCACTGAAGTGCTGAAGGTTAGGGAAGACCTCCGCAACGCAAAGACCGAGAACATCGATCTTTCGCTCATCCTCACCCCAGCCCACACTCTCCGCTCTGGTGTCGCGACATACAACGTTCGTAAGCAGGACCACAAGCTGCACGTTCGCTTAGACAACAAGCTCATCGCCGAGTCTGAGCTCGCTCTGGAGAAGGGTCTGCCCTGTCGCATTGAGTGCGACGTCATCAACACTGACCGCGCTCTTGGTACGACGCTTTCATACCACATCAGCAAGAGGTATGGTGAGAAGGGTCTGCCGCAGGACACGATCCATGCCAACATCCGTGGATCTGCTGGCCAGTCCTTCGGTGCCATGCTTGCACCAGGTGTCACGCTTGAGCTCGAGGGTGACGCCAACGACTATGTCGGAAAGATGCTGTCAGGTGGTCGTCTGATCATCTACCCGCCGCGCTCGGCTGTCTACAAGGCCGAGGAGAACATGATCATCGGCAACGTCTGCTTGTACGGTGCAACCGCAGGTACTTGCTTCTTCCGCGGTATCGCTGCTGAGCGTTTTGCCGTCCGTAACTCCGGTGCTACTGCCGTTGTTGAGGGTCTTGGTGACCATGGTTGCGAGTACATGACTGGTGGTCGCGTCGTTGTGCTTGGTAGCACTGGCCGCAATTTCGCTGCTGGTATGTCTGGTGGTATCGCCTATGTTCTCGACGTGCACCGCGACTTCGAGAGCAAGGTCAACACCGAGATGGTCGAGCTCATGTCGATGGAGGACCCACAGGAGATTGCCTTCCTGCGCGGCTTGATTGAGGATCACCACCACTACACTGGCTCTGAGCTGGCTGCCCGTGTCCTCCTCGACTTCAACCGCGCGCTGCCGCGTTTCGTCAAGGTCATGCCAACGGACTACAAGAGGGTCCTCGAGGCTGAGGCGGCCAAGGCTGCTGAGGCCAAGAAGAGGGAGTACCCTCTGCCGATCCTGCCCGGCAACGCCGTCCGCGAGCTGCACCAGGAGTCTCGCGACCAGCAGCACACCAAGGAGGCCAAGGAGCACAAGAAGAACGAGCTGATGGATATTGAAGAGTCCATCCAGGACGACAAGGCTGAGAAGAAGCGCTCTGCCCTGGTGCTCGACAAGACCAAGGGCTTCATGAAGTACCAACGCCGCTCTGAGAAGTACCGCAGCGCGAAGACTCGTACTCGTGACTGGGGTGAGCTGTCTCAGCGCCTCAACGAGGACGAGCTCAAGTACCAGACTGCTCGTTGCATGGACTGCGGTGTACCATTCTGCCAGTCTGACACTGGTTGCCCGATCTCGAACATCATTCCCAAGTGGAATGAGTTGGTAAGTCGAGCAAATGCGAAATCAATAATCGGAACGTCAACTAACATTTATACTCCTCTAGGTCTTCCAGAATCAATGGCAGGATGCGCTCAACAGGCTGCTCATGACCAACAATTTCCCAGAGTTCACTGGTCGTGTCTGCCCTGCTCCTTGCGAGGGTGCTTGTGTCCTCGGCATCAATGAGGACCCGGTCGGCATCAAGTCGATCGAGTGCGCAATCATCGACCGCGGATTCGAGATGGGCTGGATGGTACCATCCGTTCCTCAATGGCGCTCCGGCAAGAAGGTCGCCATCATCGGCTCCGGTCCAGCGGGTCTTGCTTGTGCCGATCAGCTCAACAAGGCTGGCCACGAGGTGACCGTCTATGAGCGCTCTGACCGCATCGGTGGTCTGCTGATGTACGGCATTCCCAACATGAAGCTCGACAAGAACGTGGTCCAGCGCCGTGTCGATTTCATGGCTGCTGAGGGCATCAAATTCAAGACTGGTGTCCACGTCGGCGACGGCGAAATCACCTTGGAATCACTTCGTGCTGACAATGATGCTGTGGTCATCGCCACCGGTGCCACTGTCGCTCGTGATCTGCCAATCCCGAACAGAAACCTGGAGGGGATTCACTTCGCTATGCAGTTCCTGCATAAGAACACGAAGTCATTGCTCGACTCGCAGCTCGAGGATGGCTCGTACATTTCGGCCAAGGACAAGCACGTCGTCGTCATTGGTGGTGGTGACACCGGTAACGACTGCATTGGTACGTCCGTGCGTCACGGCGCCAAGTCGGTCACGAACTTCGAGCTGCTGCCGCAGCCGCCACCAGAGCGCGCCCGCGACAACCCATGGCCGCAGTGGCCGCGCATTTACCGTGTTGACTACGGTCACACGGAGGTCAAGACTCACATGGGCAAGGACCCACGTGAGTACTGCATCATGTCCACCGAGTTCGTCGACGATGGATCCGGCAAAGTCAAGGGCATCAACACTCAGCGTGTTGAGTGGACCAAGTCGTCGGCCGGCGGCTGGGACATGAAGAAGCTGGAGGGCACCGAGGAGTTCTTCCCGGCTGACCTCGTGCTCCTGTCCATGGGTTTCTTGGGCCCAGAGGACAAGGTCATGGGTGGCTTGATTGAGAAGGATGCTCGTAAGAACATCAAGACTCCTCCGGGCCACTACAACACCAACTTGGAGGGTGTCTTCGCCGCGGGTGACTGCCGTCGTGGGCAGTCGCTCATTGTCTGGGGTATCAACGAGGGTCGCCAGTCCGCTCGTGACGTCGATTCTTACCTGACTGGCATGGGTACTCAGCTCCCAGTCACCGGCGGTATCGTCAAGCGGCCGCCTTACGAGCTCCTGAGCAAGGCCAACGGCGCGCCGTCGGAGCTCATTACCGCTGCAGCGTAAGGCAAGCAGGCCACTAACACACTTCACTTCTGGACTTCGTTTATGCATGTCGATATTGTTATTGATTAGGAGGCGCAGAGACACCTTCGTTTTGCCAGATACCCTTTTCCAGCGTTCCGACGATAGACAGCATGGCATGAAAAAGGCGGGTTGTACGATCTAGGCCGCTACGAAACGAGGTTGGGTTGGAGACGGGAGAGGGATAATGATTATTATGATATGAAAAGCGTTTCGGGGCGTTGTTACATGCGTGACACTGATGTTGCTGTTTATGTATTGATGATCTACTGGGCGGTATGTACCTGCATGTATTACGCTTAGTACCATATGATGCTGTTTACTACCCTTCCGTCTGTACTCGAATTTCATGAACGAGGATGGCTGGCGACAGACCGAGCATGAGATCGTCGCCTACAATGGAGACTGAGAACAAGACGGATGTATGGCAGCGCACGTAGCAAAAGGGTCTAATATTGTATTAGGGAGTCCTTACGAATGGAACGGCCGCTGGTGCCCTATAGACCTGAGCAATCGAGTGTACCTAATGTAAGCTTGCAAGGTCTTGGATTTGCAGGAGCCCGACTTTAGTTCTAGGCACCCTATACACCCTGAGCTCATGAGAGTGCACTTTTGGTCTACACAGCCTTACTGTCGAAGCTTTACGCCGCGTCTTGATGAGACTTCGAAATATTGGAGAGCAGTTTCAGCAATAGCTATGTTTCTATCAGCTGGAGATCCAACCTGCAACAGCTACCGCTGCCACCAGTGCCCAGGACATTGACATGGCCTTCATCGACATCGAACCTGACGTCGCGCGAACGCAAACCGGAACGGACGGCCGCTGTCCTGTCCGGAACAAGATGAAGTACATCTGCTCTGAGGCCTGCTCGTACTGCTTCTTGCTGTCGCTTGCTGACAGCACGTCTGAGTCGTCGGCATATATATTCAGAGGATCAGACCCATTCCTTCCGCTCATCTCAACTAATGTCACCCTGTGTCAGCTCCCGCACTGCTTGATTAGGTCCAGATTGGTCTGCCATGTCACTCACATTGGAAAGTGCTATCGATGGATTTGAAAGCGTCCTGACACTGTGATGGAATGAAGAAGCTTGTGTCACAATTTGGAGAGTAGTTTTCCAATGCGCTCACACAGTCCTGTCCAAAAGCGTCGGAACAATCGCCGTCAGCCTCTGAGTTTTTGGTCACTTTTTTCCTGAAGGCCGTAGTCGTCGAGGTGAAGCAACTCGGTCCAGGATTCTCGAATGTGTCGTTGAACGAAGACCCATCAGCCCAGTCGACATCGTAAGTTGTCAGAACCGCTCGGGGTTGGCTGATCGAGGAGTTCACTCCTGCTAACGAGACGTCTGACACATTGACGCGAAGCGTGAAGTTGTGGCCTCCGGCTAAGCTCACAGAGACGCTTGTAGTCGCATTGGGGTCATGGCTCTGCTCCGCTAGGACTTGTTGCTGTTGTGTACTGCCGGTCTCGTATATGCCCGCGCTGGGTCCACTACTATAAGACCAGGCATGGGCGACTGTGATGAGGTTGGTCGCAACAATGGCAGTGTTGATCTTCATGGTTGGTAGGAATGCTCAGCATTTGAGAGAAATTGCTACGAAAGCAAGACGAGAGCGTGGGTGGTCAGTATTAGAATTGCGCGAGAGCGTCCATGCTGTGCCAAGTCGCCTTCGTTTGTCCATGCCCCATGACAGACCATGATTTCAAACTTTGGTCGGTATACTGTAGATCCGTGTAAAACGGTCTTCGCGCCAAGAACATGAATCACGCCCCGCGGCATCCTTCGAGAGTCGAGCGGCAGGTACATGTAGAGTGAGATCCTTCTGTGGTACCTTCCGCTGTGCCTGGCTGACGTCATCTCGGGCCGCTTACTACTAGCGCCTGCTGCCAAGAACCCTCTTTTGACCTCGCCTTTGCTACCAACCTAGCAACACATATACCGACATGCTTTCGGAGCCCAGAGATCTACGCAGAGTAAGGTCTTGGCGATTGAGGAGCTGGTCGACTGGTGCGGGAGGTTCTTGGCGCATCAAACGCCAATTCCCACATGTGGCTGTAAGGTGTCTTTCTCCGGCTCACAATTGTCATGTAGGATTCTCAGAGTTGGAACTGCAAAGAAGATCGGCGTAGCGGCCACCACCCTAGTGCAGCTACGTGCAATGGTTCTTCCAATGCGCGCTGCTTCAAAACCACTCTCAGCTCCGCGGAATGGAGTGCGTGCTACACTCCCAATGCGAAAGCCACTAACGGCACTGCTTTCATGCCACCTGACAGCAGCACAGCCCAAACGATCACACATTGATTGCATGCGTTAGTCTACCGCCATTTCGTAGGAAGTTTTATGATGGCTGTAAATGACCAAAAGTCGGCGACCCAGCATGGGGTCTGCTCTCCAGAAGCACGGCGTTGTACCGATTGAAGCCGACCTGTTGACCTGCATGGAAAGATTTGCAGGTGCGCAAGTCCACGTGCGAGGAAGTCGTTTCCTGGTTTCCACTTGCTGAAGGAGCGCCATGCACAACCTTGACTCCTTCTACGACCTACCCTGGGAGCATCTCGGCAAAAGCGGCGCATCCATATGCTTGTATCTTTGGCGAATCTCCAAAATTGCACTTTCAGCTTTCTCGCCGCTTATGATCGACCGACAAGCCTCGGACCACGTCCACAGGCATTTCTCGACAAACAAGCCCGTTCTCTAGGTACAAGGGTGCTTGTACCTGTGTGTCTGCTCGATCCTGTATTCGCGATAGTCACGGCATTCATGAGCGTTGGAATCACGTATAGACGGCACTCGAAGGCCTTTAGCATAAAGCCCAGTTGAAGGCATTACGCCTGACATCAAATGGCCTCGCTCCGTACAATGACACCCAGATCAAAACGTTTTGTACCTGCTCCGAGCTAGTGCAATTGAGGCTCACAAGCGCACCGGATGATGCACAGCAACGTCCGCGGAAAGAACAAAGGATCTCAGGTGCAACCCAGCTCGGAGACCCACATCCATGCACAAACCGCATAAGGCTGCATTGAGGCGTTGTATTGAAAAGCATCTTTGTAGCGTGTCATGCCCAACCTACCTTGCCCAATCCTTCGTGCCAATAGTGCGGTGGATCTTACAAGGCTTCGCACGAAGGTAAAGCCCACGTTGACGAGCGTAGTCGATGGCGATGCAGTCATCAAGAAAGCCAGTCCCAGTATAAAGGTGTTGCACTTGACCGCACTGCGCAACAGGGAACCAGAAATTGTAGTCTCGATAACTAAGTGGCGGCACGAAACCCTCTCGCATTACTTGTCAAACTCTTTCAAAATGCTTTTCTCCTCAGCTACAGTGCTCGCCCTCGTCGCAGCCTTAGGGTCTGCAAGTCCGGTCCCAGAGCCTCAAACTGAGATACAGCCGAATGCGCTCGCTCCTTTGGAGGAAGTACTTAGCATCACGAACCTCGACTACGAGTGGCACACGCCGACTGCGAACGACCTACTCGTCATGGCTGGCAACGGGACCTATACCAGCGGCGAGGATGGCTTGCCTATCGACACGGCCAACCAAAAACGACAGTCCGGCACGTACCGGACCAACTCTGCTCTTGTTGGAGATGGGAATCCCCATCAAAATCCTTATCAACAGCAGCAAACCTCGACCCTTGACTGCGGTCCTGGTGGAACTTGCAGTGTTGCCATCAGTAAGTCCCATTCGATCTCCTGGTCTGCGAGTGCAGACGCCGCATATGGGTGGATCTCTGGAGGTTTCAGCGTCCAGGAGACATTCACCACTGGCCAGACGGACACATGCATGGGCGAGGCTGGAGGAGACGTGTGGTGAGTATGCCGTAAAAGCAATAGTCTGTAAGTTGAGAATTTCGCTGACGTCGGCCCACCACAGTATCTGGTTCTCGTACGGCGTTACTGCATATACTGTTTCATCGACGCAATGCTACTATTATGACGGTGCTGCGTCGATGTGCCGCAACCTTGGGACCCGTATCTTGTACTCTCCCAACAACTGTCAGCCAGCCCAGCCCTACTGTGTGCGGGGATCGGCCTGTCGTAAGGACAACTCTGGGTATTACGATACGGACAATGCTCCAGCTGGAGGCCCTCCCTGCTAGGCCCGCCACGTTGTAACGGAAGTGCATTTTGGAGCATGTGTTCGTGTGACTTGAAAAGGTGGTGGTGGGCGCATGGAACGTTCTCTTCGAATATGGTTTCAACATGCCGGTGCGATACACGGGTCCGTCTTAACGTTCGTAATCTTTCTGTACCCCGAAGAGGGCATATAAGTCAGGCAATATGTCCAGCAATACCATTTTTATCACTCTGGGTACAGAAAACCCTCCAGATAAATCTCTGCGCACAAGAAACTACTGGGAAAATCCACCTAATCGTACATGGCGTGGGTTTCAAAGTCAGGTATACGCCAAGCCTGTCATCTCCTCCAACTGCAGTTAGATGCAGTAGCCATGTAGGACAAGGGCAACGGGCATCCTACAAACTGGCACACTAGGCACGCGCGAGTTCAGACCATGAGCACAAGTATGAAGCTTCGGGTCACTGCGCCTGATCGCTGAATAGGCCCGTCACTTGCGTCCCTTTCTTTTTCTCCCTCCACTCCTTCCAGATGGTACGTCTCATCGTCGTCACTCATCGCCACTTCCAGATCCTCTTCGTCATCTCAGTCCATGAACGCAGCCATATCAATGTCCTGGTCTGTTCTTGCTGCCTTGATCCCACGTGTTGGCTGAGTCTGAATCTGGCCCTTAGTGAACGGCCGCCGCGATGACACAACGATGACTTCGTCATCTTCCAGATGTCCCTTTCCAAAGGACTCCTCTAACTTTCTCTTCCTGCTTTGGGAAGGCTGTTGCTCGCCACCTGGGACGGGTGGAGGGATGATATTCAGCTTGTTTCTGGGTCTTGATGGTGGCGGCTGGTCATGGCCGTCATCACTGTCATCATTCAAGGTCAGGTCAATAGCCGTAGATTCTCTAGCACCAGCGGCAGCCTGCATCATGGACCCCAAGACCCTTGACTTCTCACCAGGCAGTCTGTCTCGGCTCTTACCACCCCCGCCGTGATTTTTCCCTTGAGGCCTTGGTAAGTCCAACCCACGTTCTGTACCCGCCACACCTCCTGGCTCACCAAAGTCGTCGAAGTCTCCTAGAGGTGGACTTGGCATCTTACTTTGGCCCTTTGGTGGTGTCGTTTCAACTTTCAACTGCTTAGACAGCCTATACTTCCCCTTTCTACCAAACAAGAGGTCGTCGAAGACATTGTCTGCTGCATTGGCTGCACGAGTCCGCTGATCTTGATTCTGTGCAATGTGGCGCTGTATGTCCTGCCAATTGGGTCGCCGGGCTGGGTCGTAACGTAGGCAAGTATTCACCAATCTAACAAGCGGCTCACTGTAATGCTCTGCCACTGCAGCCGAGGTTTTCGATTCGTTGCGCCTGCCATTTGCTGGGACTCGAATCTTTGGGTCAATGTTTCTGGCATCCCATGCCAGACGAATGTCACCGTTCTCTCGCTCCATGAGTGAGTAGAGCAGGTACCCCGCCCCGAAGACGTCGGTCTTGCTTGTGGGGACGCTAGGACATAGGTCGGTGCCAACGACCAGTTCAGGTGCGCGAAAGCCTTTCTTGAAATGTCAATGAACGATCACCGGACTTTCAAAAGGGAAAACCAAGGGAAATGAATATCACATACATGGGTTTCCACACGGTCCAAAATCAGTTGACTTTCGACGGTCATTATGCGCCACAATCGTCGCAAGACCCCAGTCGCCAACCTGGAGAGCTTCAGTGTTAGCCTAATGTATTTTGCCCGAGACCTGACGAGCGGGCTACACTCATACCTTAGGTCCAGGATACCCTCTATACCGATCGTGCTGGTGTGATCCAAGGAACACATTTTCCAGCTTCCAGTCTCTATAGATGATTGAATCCCAGGGCTGACGGCCCATGCCATCAGCGTCACCACGCTCGCAAAGAATGCAGAGTCGAGCCACGGTTTCAAAAAGATGCCTGAGCGCGACGAAGAAAGAGTTAGCAAGTTCCTCGGGATTGTGTAGAGATGGCAAGTCTGCAAGGACGCACCACAGGAAAGCTTCGGGCACCCAGTATCGCTCACCCGGGTCCGGCAACAGGACCTTAAGTCCGGCAAATAAGTCGCCGTAAGGACAGTATTCCTGCAATAATGCTCGGTCAGCGAAGGACGAGCATGACCGGGTGGATGACATCCTACCTGGTACAGTCTCAGTTGACGATTGGTGCAGTCCACTCTACTATTCCTTAACCGCACGCATCCTCCGATTTCGCCTTGGCTGTTAGGGAGCGCCTGTAAACGAAGCGGCGCCTCCACCTCAACAGCTGCATGGATGTAAACGCGGTCAGTCATGCCTTAGCTATTCCATAGCGAACAGGCTCCGACTCACGCTTGCTGGCACTCAGAGATCCTGCCGTGAAGTCCTTAACGGGAGGGAACCAGAGATCCTTCACCCTCCATGTGGCCGATTCCGACAAAACGTCTTTGATTGCAACACGCTGTGTCAAACATCAGCCGAGAAGATTTTGAAGATATTAGTTCAAAACAGGGAGCCACCATACATCCCGAATAAAGCCTTTCTCATCTTGCTTCACCCACACTTGCACAGTCCCCATGGCTCCCCTCTCCGACATCAGCCATGGGCCGCCCATTCACGTCCCAGGGAAACTTCTGCACGTGCGTCACTAAGCATTGCCGCCTCTCGGGATCTCTGTTCCTCCGGTCTAGCCATGTCGTTGGTTGCAAGCTGTTCGATGCAGAGCGTCGGAGAAGGAACAATCCCTTGTTGGCTCCTCAATATATGAGAGTCTGCGCGCCGGATCTTGGATTCAAGGATTCAACAGCGAGACAGCTCCGTCGATTCCATGGTCTTGAATCGACGAATGGCAGGGCGATGCCCTAGCTTGGGCAGAGGCGATACTATGCCACGCATTAACAAAGCGACGAATACTCTTTTCCGGAAATTTTCTTTGTCTCGAGACTCATAGCCGCGCAAGTCTCTTTCGCGGCCAACAGCATCGGGCATTGTGGCCTTGAGTTGACATAGATTGGGCAAAATTCAGCCGACGCTGTCCAGGGATCGATATCACTCGAATACGCTCTTTCGTATAGGACGGAATCTTGTGCTACAATTAGAACCGTGAAACTTGAACGAACCCACCAACTTTGCACGAGCCGTTAGATAACCATGGCGGGTGTTGGGGATAACGACGACCCAGTGTTCAAGACTGGGCCATCTGCTTTCGCTGAGCTCGCGCAAAGGATGATTGTAGCACTGACATTGCGAACAATGGCACGATGGTCCTTTGAAGCTTCCAGATCCGGTCGCTTTTTTACGTTGGTCCAAAAGTCGCTTTGTCCCTTTGACTTACTGAAGTCGGTGTTCAGGACGAGTCCGTCAAACTCATCATTTGCTGTTGCAATCATTAGCGACTTCACAGACGACCTAGCGGCATCTCAGCATGCCAGAACCGTGTGACGACTTTGAAGAACACGCAAGGCTCCGGCCTGCTGGTATTGCGGCGCATCCAGGCTGCGGCGCCAGAAATACTCGCAGAAATTGCGCTGCAACCCACCGCGGCACTGACCATGATGCTTGCGTAGCTTGCCGGAACGACACACGAGTCTATCTAGACATGGCAACAAAATCAGGCCTCGTCGGGCACGACGGCCATCCGTCCAGGAACCCGCCAGCAACTTATACTGGCGGAGGCGAATCAGCTGGTGGATGGTCAGGCTACCTCACTCGGCTTTGCGATGTCTGTGAGATTGCAGAATTGAAAAAGCACCATCGGCTTGTCAATGGGGCCCCGCGGCCTCGAGGCTGGACATACTGGAATGACTGGCCTGCGGACAAATGCCGTGTCGTTTCATGATGGGCGTGAAGGTGAACAGCCATGATATGTGTCTGCGCCATCGAGAAAGAGCATGCCGTAATCTCGAAGCGCGCAAGCGTGCCAATGATCAGTGGCTTCGGACAGTGAGCCGCCACCCGGGTAATGGCCACCTCTACACTGCAAGCCCCGCCCGTCGCGCCAATCGAGAACACCCTGGGCAGGCGATCTTTCGAGCTTGCAGATGCGGACGAGAACCGACACCGGACAGGCTGCCAGAAGTGTTGCTATGTATGGCTTGCGAAGGGACTAAGGTGACATCGGCGAGAGGAGTCGATCTAGTCCCTACGGCGTCCCGGCATCATGGAGGTACTGCGGACATCACTCAGCGGTCGACCCAAGGGCCGCAAAAGCTGGGAAGGAGGTTCAATCGGGCTCAGCGGTAGCCAAAGTTGTGAATGCAAGCGGAGCGCGAGTGGGGCCACATTCACATATTTCGTCTCGAGTGGGCGTTACTTCTAGACTTGGTTTAGTTTCTCGAATTCTTGGAATTGAGCGAGTCGGACTTCTCGATTTCTTTACTTCCACATTTCTCAACTTTTGCAAACTCCCCAACGTATCGTAAAGTGCCATCCGTCACCAGCATGGCTCCGTCAAAGAGACGTCGCGGCGGCGCTCCGGCAATTTCCAGACCGCCAACAACAGACGTGGCAGTCACCCGCCCTCAGCAACAAGATAGCAATTTGCTCAGGCTCCCCGTAGAAATGCGTCAACTCATTTACACCCATATCAAGGGCATCGCGAGTCCTGCCATCATCGTGCATCCCACCGGCAAGAAAGGCGAATGCACCTTCCATATCCCAAACAACCTTCGCCAGGTCTGCGCTGACCTTCGACACGAGATCGACGCAACATACACCAATACACGACTCCCCGAAGGGCTCACCCTGGTGAAGGCCAAAGTCGTCAATCTCGACTTCCGGAGCCTCATAGCTTTCCTCAACGGCCTCACTCCTCAAGACCATGAGCGACTATCCTTCACCATCCAAATGACCTTCAATCGCCAATTCACCAACACCCGCGTAGGTGTCAACGCCTGGCTGCGCTCTGAAGCGGCTCAGAAGCTCGTCTTCGAAGTCATGGAGGACGGCAGGGAGAAAATCGAGTACAGCATCCTGGCGGCATCCAGCAGCATTCGCCGCTTCCACCACCGCGCCTTTGACGCCTTCATCGAAAAGGCGACAAACGACTTCATGCAGAACCATCAAGGTCTCCTAGATGACGAGCAACCGCACTGGTCCGCGATCCTTGATGAGCTGAAGGACTTCATCGATCCCGAGACGGAGATGGAGAAGTACTTGACTGGCAAATTGCCACCGGACCCGAAAGATAGAGGCTGGATCAGAGATCTCCTGGGTAAGGATGCGGACAAGAGTCCTGCGGACCTAGGGGCAGAGGCAGGACCGCTGAACAACGAGGACCACGTCAATGCCGACTCTGAGGGTAGTCTTGCCGAGGATGAAGAGAACGAGCGCGACTCCATCACCAACTCCACTCTCGACTCTGACGAGGACAACGAGAATGAGGACCTCGAGGCGGGCATCGACGGCGAGCGCCTCGATCGCTTCCGCAGGCAGGCGCGGTACCACTTCATGGGCAATGCCGAACGCCGGCGCCGCGAAAAGTGGCTGAGGCAAGAGAGGACAAATGAGGCCGCAGCTCAGGCCCCAAGGCGGGCGGAGAGGAACCCGGCGCTGCAGGCTATTGGTGGTTTGCGTCATGGGGATGGTGTGGAAGATGAGGATTTTTTGACTGCCGAGGATATGTTGGAGGAGGAGTCGGAGGACGAGGAGATGATGGCAGACGAGCCTGTGATTGACCAGAATGATGTTGACGACGACGACGTAATGGAGGACGACGTTCTGATCGTCTAATGACGAAGAGCTCGCCGCGGTGCTGTATGCAGTACACTGCTTGTACTTCGCGCACGCAAAAGCTGAGCAAGAGAAGCTGGATTGCTGAGGTAAAGGAGGACTATCAGCTATTGATGCAGTACCTGTACGTTGTTTCCTGTAGTCATGGGCACATGGCGTCTCGTTGCAATGGTTCGCGCCCACACAGGGCCTCGCATCAAGCTCTCATATTATCTGATCGGTGATAATGCATTACTGTACACTGGGATTTAGTCATATCACACTGAGTCTCGTGCTCTCGTAGCAACACCGTCCTCCTAACCAATCCGGGTATCACTCATCCCATCGTGCGGCAGAGCCAAAGGCCTGGGCTCAGGCAGTCTGTACACCCTCAGCTCCACCCCTGCCTCGCCCATATCCACGTCCTCTGTTCTCGAAGCCACGTCCACCTCTGAATCCACGGCCTCGGCCTCGGCCCCTGAAGCCGCCTCTGTAGCCGCCGTCGACGTTGCTCTGTCCGAACGTCTCCATATTCTGGCTCCTCTCCTTCTGCCTGATCGCCCTCCCATCTACACCTCCATCTCGCTCCATGCGGTCTTTCAGATCACTGCTAATATCATCAAAGAAACTGCTCTTCTTGTTGTAGCTTCCCTCCGCCTTGGGTATCACGACATCTTCGCCTTCGCCATCTTTGTGTCCGTTCGCATCAGCCGCCAACGGATCTTCCTTCGCGCCATTGGCCGGACTCGCGATCGGCTCTCCCGAAGCGATAGCTTCCTTGACCAAGTCCTCCTTGTTGAACTTCGCGTTCGCGCTCTCGAAATCGTAGTCCTCCTTCGGCACCTCGACAGTTTGCCTTGGAGCACTTTCTCTCCTTCCGCCTCGTCCTTCCCTTGGTCCGCCACGACCTCTTCCTCGGCCACGACCACGGTATTCTCCATCGTGGACTCTCATATTGTTCATCTGTCGCGTCAAATTGTCTGCACCATCCGTCATCTGCTGACCTTGCGGCTGCCCAAGCTTCGCCATTGCTGCTGCGACTGCTGCTGTTGCTTTCTGCGTTGCGTCCGAAAGGTTCTGTTGAGGCTGAGGAGCTGGTGCTTGCTGGGTAGCGGCGGGTCTCTGCGGTGGCTTCGCTGCCAAGACCCCTGGCGATGGCAATGGCACTGCGACGCGACTGACGTTGGCTTTTTGTACTGACTTGTTTTGAGCTTGTGCAGGCGCTGACGGCGCAGTTGCGGCGGACACTGGCGGCTTGCTCTCAACTGGCGGCGGTGGACCAGGTGGTGCATTCTGCGGGCCAGGAGCCGGAGTACCATGCGCCGACATCTCCACCGGCTTCTGCTGCTGAGCTGGCGCGGACGGAGGTGCAGGTGCCTGAGACGGTGTTGGTTGTGGAGTAGCCTTGTTACTACCACTTCCAATCGGCGGCTGAGGCGGTCCTTGCATACCCGGCGGCGGACGCTGCTGTCCAGGTGGGCCTATCGGCGTTTGGGCTGGCGATCCGAATTGGCCCGGGGGTGGACCCTGGCCAGGGAAGCCTTGACCCGGCGGAGGAGGACCAAAGCCCATGCCGTATCCTGGAGGAGGAGGTCCATAGCCCATGCCATACCCTGGCACCGCACCTGGCGCGCCAGGGAAGCCATGCGGACCACCCGGACCCTGGAATCGTGGAGGCTGATTTGGGAATTGGCCTGGCGGTGGGCCTGGAGGATAGCCGCCAAATTGCTGTGGTGGATATGGGCCGGGCGGTGGACCACGGAACTGATTCTGGTTCTGAGGTGGGCCTTGCTGTGGTGGTGGTGGACCTTGCTGGCCACCCGGTCTTGCTGACTACAACAGTAATTAGCATATGCCTTGCTGTGGACTCTCCAGCAAGCTTGCAAAGTATTGTGTATATCGTCAGAAGGAAGGCAACAGGAAAGTATCCGCATGGTTTTTGCGCCTCAGCAGACAAATGTTTTATATCCATAATGCTTCATCACCCAATATAACTCAACGGCAGAATGGATCATGACTTACTCCAAGAATCGCAGGATCATCCGGCATAGCAGGTCTGTCTTGCTCCTCCTTCTGCTTTGGCGGCTCCACAATCTTCAAGTCCTTCACATCGCTCCCTCTGAAGACAATGTACTCAAACACGTGATCTGAGCCAGCCATCTCATTGCCGGGTCGGCGGCCTTCAGTGCCATAGCTGGTGACATCGATGAGGGCGACAGTATGGGTTTCGCTGTTGATGTCGTCGAGTGTGCCGATGTAGCGGATCTCTGATTTCGACACCAGCGATATGCGGGAGCCGATGTACTCCGACATCCTGACGGTATTCTGTACAGTGCTGCAGCGGAGGTGAGAAGGATGGAGGGGGTTCTAAGAAAAGGAAAGAGAGTTGTGAGTGACGCGGTAATTGTTGATTGCTGGCATTGAAGCACCGTGAGGCTTGCAGAAAGAAGCTCGAGAAGCTCAAACGCGCCAAGACCCGCAAAACATGTGGGACCATGTGGCCAACCTCCACTTCACTTCACCTCACCCAGTGAGGCATGTGATAGCGTTTCTCAGTCGGGAAGGCACGTTAAGCTGTTTGTGCATACTCACAATAATCTCGTGTGACTCCCTATCGCTCAGCGAACATGGCAACCGAGTCAGCACCGCCTGCGCTTGATGACCAAGCCTACATCTTCCACCAACTCGATGCCTATCCATGGGATACCGATGAAGAATTCCAGGGCGGTCTGCGCGCCATACTTGGCGACAACGTGACAGATACAGAGCAGCGAAGTCGCATAACAATACGAGCAAAGTGCTATTACTACACCCGCAAAGCAGGAACGCCAGTAGATTACCAGAGCTACAAAGCTTGGGTCGACAATGGAAATTCGATCGCTTCAGCTCCAACAAGTGGCTCCCTGTCTCAATCTCATTTGGACAACGGCATTGACTCTGGCTATACTGCATCAGCTCCGCCAGCCGTCCCACCATCAGCCGAATCCGCTAGCGGTGGCGAAGGTGATGGAGGCATGGGAAGTGCACCAAAGCCTGCTAGTTTTGCTGAGATCTGCGATATGATCGCCGAAGGCAAACCCATTCCTGGTATCAAGGATATCCCAGATACTATTCTTGAAGGGCAGGCGAGTAGTAGCACTGCTGGTAAGCGGAAAAAGCCGTGGGAAAAGGATGGGAATGGGGAGGGGCAAATGGCGGCGGGTGCGGAGACGGAGGGTGCGAAGTTGAGTTGGATGAGGTGAGGTGCATTTTCTCGTCGGGGCGTCAAGAAACCGGGTTACGAGGCTGTGGCAAGCTTCCGAACTGCCAAGAATACGAGGTCAGGCGGTATTATTTCCAGGCTACACTGCGCGCGTGCGACATGGAACCAGCCGCCAATTCTACCAAGGGCTGCTGATATTTTGGCATGCATTGAAGCTGCTACGACGGTGTGCCGGGCTATGGACACCCGAAAAGTGGGATCGCGACTCGACACGACTAATTGAAATTGGAAGAGGTCCTGGAGACATCACGCCGTTGTTATATGCCTTTGAGTTCGACTTTCCGAATCAGTCAATTTGCCAGTCAAGCTGCTTAATGGCTGATCACCGGATGACTGCGAAGTCCAGGGCTGACTCCACCGTCAGTCATGTCACGGAGGCATCACTGCTTGGAAAGACGTGTCAACAGACAGGATTGACTGGTGACATGTCAGATCAGACATGATCATCGGATGAATGCAAAGTCAAGGGCTGACACCACCATCAGTCAGGTCAACAGCGAATCATTGATGGGAGAGGCGTGTCAGCAGACAAGAATGGATTGACTGGTTCTAAGTCAGATCAGACATGATTGAGAACTACTGTGTCAGTTTGTCGTTTATTCAGCTATGGTTGACTGGCTGTTGAAAAGACTGGTCG
Source organism: Teratosphaeria zuluensis (assembly GCA_007113905.1). Taxonomy (NCBI): domain Eukaryota; kingdom Fungi; phylum Ascomycota; class Dothideomycetes; order Mycosphaerellales; family Teratosphaeriaceae; genus Teratosphaeria; species Teratosphaeria zuluensis. The sequence continues at coordinate 102,181 of VCMQ01000019.1, forward strand.
TGCCTTCGAAAAGCGCCGCTGGACTCGATTGTCTCGAGTCATGTTTCACGACGTCAGCTTGCATGTGATTATCGCGGCAATCTCCGTCGTTCAAGCACATTGGCGTGACTGGAGCGAAAATCCACTTTCATAACATTCTTCAGAAACACTTCAGACTCGACAACACATTGCCGTACTGCCCGCGAACCTGCTCATACCTTCAACGATTACCGAGTCGCAAACATGACCGGCCGAGGCATTGCACCTATCGACTCGATCACCCGCGAGCTGTCTGGTGAGCTGCGAAATGCGATCTTCGACTATTACGTCCCACAAGCTACAGCTATCCTCCTTCCAGAGCCATACTATCCCGGCGGCAAACCAGCAACCGCTCGAGAATTGAGACCTGACCAGGATGCAATCCGCAAGCAGATGCACTTCACCTGCAACCTCCTCCTGAGCAACACAGTTTCTCGCGACGATCATCTAGGAGAGTTCCAGAAGCATGTGTACAACCTGAACATCGCCGGTCTACACGTCACAGTTGTCAACTTCAACTTCCACCCACTGATCGACCTTTTCGTAGAGCGGCTAACGCACGTCGGATTCGCTCGACGCGCCAATTTCCCAATCACAATTACTCTGGCTATCAACGAGCACTTCGTGGGATGGCATCGCACAGGAGCTTATGACACGGATCTGGCTCAGTGGATCCAGTACGCCGAGTGGTTCCTCAACGGAAACGGATCGTTCGACATCAGCTATACCGAGTTCCTTCCGCCTACTGGTCTGCGAAAGTATGAGGAATATTTCTTGGCAGGATACATAAGTAGCATGGTGCAGAATACCTTCAAAGGGCGGCAGATACGGCATCTGCAGAGGATCACGGATCTGGTCAGGGAGTGGTATCAGAACCGTCCGGATGACGAGCCAGGCATTGATGTTGAAGATGTGGAGATGGAGGAGTTGGGTGAGGACGCTGATGAGGATGGTGATAGCCTGGAATGGCAGAATCGGCTGCATTTCGGCGACGGGGAAAGCGACGAGAGCATGAGTAGCGAGAGTGAAGACGAGGACAACGATGAAGAGGGTGGTAGACCAGAGCTTTTCGAGAACATCGACTTCGGCGAAGACGAGGACTACGACGAGGAAGATGACCCGGCGTTTCGCAAGCGCCCGGGCGATAAAGTCCCGACATTTGAGGAGGCCGATGATGTCGAAGAAGAGGATGAGCCGGAGGACGATCAGGATGGCTTTCGCTTGGACGAGGGTGCACTGACTGCTATCGCGAGGGGATATGATCCTGCTTTGTTCGCACCAGACTATAATCCTGGTAGCAATGAGTTGCGGTTCTACACCGTCATTGGCGGGCGGCTAGTGAGGACCGGCTAGAAAAACCATGGATTGTGCATAGTCATGTTTACTACAAGTGCTGTGTGAGAGTCGGCGTGGTGTGTAAAGCGCTCAAAGAGCAAGGTCATGATTGTATTGGAAGTTCTGGACGAAAACTGATGTCAAAATGTTTTACCTGAAGTGACCATAGCAAAAGAATCAAGTTACAATCATGCCAGGATTCCAAGCCCTCTGGATCTCCAAATGACACGCACCTGGTCCCGCTGTCCCATTCTTCCCATGCGTCGCGGAATTGGCCGGCGGCGGAATCGCGTTAGGATTTAAATGCCTCGGGCGGAGACGAATGATACCCTCACATGCCATACACTGCCAGAAGCAGGCCTGAGAGTGCAGCACAACCTCATCTCCGCATCGGCAAGCCCGGTACCTCCGGGTAGCATTCCTTTGCGCTACCCTAGCTGGGGCTGCCGACCCAGTCTGACGATGGACGGGATCCAAGCGAATTTGCTCTAGCCTTATTCTATTCCTGTTTGCTTGCTGCTCCAGCTGTTTGCTCCGGTTCAACAGAGAATTTGGGGTTGGTACTACGACATTCACTTCGGTCATCTGGAGGTATTCGGCGACCTGGTGCTCTGTGCACGTTCTCGGTGTGCCGTGCATTCGATTGAGGCAAGTGCATGTATTGAACGGATAATTCTTCATGGCGGCCTGAACCACTGCTGGCGGTTGTGGTCCGAGATTTATTATTCGACTCTGTACAAGTGCCTCTTCAGCTTGCTCACACGAGAGACACAGGCGTGTCCACCAGTATTTTCCTCGATCGGCTTGCGGGATTGTTGCGGGTGGCTTGCCGACATGCTCTCTTATCTGGTCCAGCCAGGGCTGATGGTTCTGCTGGTTTTCGAAACAGTTGTCGCATACCGTTGTATTGTTGTTACATGTGAGTGCATTGGTATAGACGGCGCCGGGCCTAAAGGATGGATGCGCAAGCGGCCCGGGGCAAACTGTGCGATTGACATGACATAAGCCTATGTATGCTTGGACAGCGACTGCCCTTCCCGCTGGGCCGTTATGGTTCATGCCATGATTGGCTCTGTCGTTGCAGTTATGATGACCAGGAGGCACCTGTCGACGAGTTGGCCTGGTAGCTACCCAATTTCTGTGGGCTGTATTGCGGGTGATCGGAGCCATCGCGCAAGATGTCCTGCTCAGAACTTTTGCTTCGATTGCGTGAGGGATCAGTAAGTCATATCAAGCGAGCCGTGAGGATAATCGAAAGCACACTCGATCTGCTTAGCCCTATGCTTCATACTCACAAAGGAGCCGCCGGATCCGGCATTCGAAAAAGCCCCTTTGTTCATTGTCGCAATGCGACGATCCAGCTTTTGCCCTATGAACTCGACATTGGCTCTTAAGAACCAGCAAATCCATGACATAGTGTCTATATGGCCATGGACTTACATCCCAGGAACGGGTACAAGGAGCTCTGCATTGAGGTAAGGTGCAATCCTAGTCGCATAACTATACTCCGACGGTTCTCAGGTCACCACCCGTGAAATGTCCAGCTTATTCTGCCGGTTCCTCCACACCCGCAAATTGTCGAAGTATGCTTGTGGCCTGAGTCCCACCGGATTTGGTGCAACACAGCATACATATCCCTCGCAAGCCATACAGACGTAGACTTCCGGTGTCGGGGGAGGCCCACCACCAGCTGGAGCAGGAATTACTGGTAGCTCGCGGCCACACCTACAGGCCAGCGGATTACCATTCTGCAGACGCTGTTGTCTTTTCTGCTTTCTGGATTTGCCCTCGAGCCAGAAAGTCTGCAATCGGCCTTCAGAATTGCTAGCTGCAATCTTTTGCAGCTTGTCGCAATTCCGGTCCCTTGTCTCCTCGATCTCCTTGAGAAACTTCTTTCGTGCGTGGGTGTAGCAGCGAGCGTTGTCCGCAGAATAAGTTCTCAGCTGGGCGCGGCATCTACACGCAATATACGGATAGCACTCCCACTCATCTGCTCTCGCCCGAGCAGGCACAGCTTGCAGGATCCCGATACCTGGAGCTTGCCCGGCTAACATCCCCTGTCTACGCCAATGGACCTCGCTCTTTATGTCCAGTCCGCACTGATCGCAGACTCGCATCAGGAACCCTGGCCAGAGGCTAGGTGGTGTTGTTCCCGCGATGGGCCCGTGATTAAGCGGCGGCCAGACAGCATGCTGAGCATTTATAGGGATCGGAGGCCCTGCTGGCATTCCGGCCAATGCAGCCATTGCCACTGCATTACTGGGAGCTAGTCTCTGATCGTTATTGCAAGGATAGTTGTATCGTGATGGTGTGACTGCGGGAGCTCTGGGCGCCGTGAGATGTGGTGAATTAGGCGTCAGAAACAACATTCGAGCAGTATGAGCCATGCAGGCTGCGCACACATCGAACCTTCCCTTGTGTGCTCCTACGCACTGTCTCCTGACTGGCCCGCACCCCCCAAAGCGAGCTGCAACAATTTGTGGGGCTCCTCCAGCTGGTGTCGTCGCATGTGCGAGAAGATTTGCGTTGCTAGGGGGCACATGGTTTGGTCGATCGCTGCAAGACGCCATACTGGAAGACTCATGGTACTTTAGATCTTTTGGTGCCCTAGCAGATACAGATACTTTTGTGTCGCATACTGTAAGCCATCGATCTCTTTGTTGAGACGTATGGCCGGATTCAGAACTAAGGTGTAGGCGTAGCATTCCAGTATGACCCGACGAAGTCCTGTGGGTTCAGCAGACATGCGACGGAAGACAGTCGATTCGTGAGTAGCATATGACTCTTTACAGTCGTAGAAAAGCAGTGAGGCACACCGTGAAGTGCCATACATCGGCTCGATCTCATGGCCTACTGTCGAACTTAGCACCTTTGCTCAAATGTTCTAGACTCACTGCGACAGCCTTCAACTTCCACACAAGACATTTAGACAATACACCCTTTATCAAGAGACTAGACATTGGCCTTTGGCACCATAGATATTCCACCTATCGTGCGACGTGGCATATCCACATTGCCAGTGACGTTGCTCTGGATCACGGATCAAAATTCATCTCCATCATCCTCAATACGTTGGTCCATTTGCTCGATCGAGTGCCCGTCGTCATCTCCCTCAGCACAATCAGACGCCTGAAGCCTCATCCTCGCCATCATCAACTTCCTCATCAACCTCCTGGCCCATGAGAGCAGCAGTCTGCGGTGTCGGTTGTGGCATTGGGAGACCGTGCGGCACACCAGCATGCAAGCCAGGACCGCCTGGCATTCCAAGCTGGGCCCCGTTGAGCATGCCATCGACCAACACTCTGAGCGCGGGACTTAAAGCGAAGGGTACAGCAAGGCCGGCATTCGCAGCAGCCGTTGGGTCCCGGTCGTCATCGACAATCTCTCCCAGCGATTCCTCCTCGACATCGTCCTGAACCCTCGGCTGATTGATGTCGCGCACCCCAAGCATGTTGTTCATCTCATCCATTTGACCGACAGTACGCTCAGGATCCGAGAAGCGCTTGCGTATTGCATTGTTCATGAATCGCGCCTGGCCGAAATCATCCTCAGGATTGTTGCGGTGCATATCTTGGAGCAGGAGCGAGAGTCCAGGGCTCCTCTCAAAATCGTCCATGACGCGGTAGAACATGCGAAGGTGTCCACGGGCGACGTGCTTATTGATAGCCTTGACCATGTTGATATAGGCCACGTTTGAGTCATCGTATGAAAAGTCGCGGGTATACTTCAACCTTGCAGCAAAGCAAGGACCTGTCAGACCTTCATCGCTGGTGATGTCGGTACCGGTCGCGATAGTAAAGCGTGGCAGCGTATTCAGGGGTGCTTGCTGAAGGAAAGCCTGCAAGTTTGCAGTGTCGCCATCCTTGATATTGACATGCACGACATTCCTGTAGTGGCGAATATTGTAGGAGATGTACCTGTTGTATGCGGCATGGATGGGTGTGCCCATGAAGGCAAGAGAGTACTCGTTTAAGATTAACGCTGTTCGAAACTTCCCTCTGTTGATCTTGCCAGGGTTTACAGAGGTGATGACCACTCTGTTCCTGCCGATGCCAAGCTCCTGGAAGATCATTATTTGGACTTCTTCTGGAAGAGTCTCAAAGCTAGGCCGATCCTGGTCATTGTGCTGGTACGCTGCCATGGTGATTTCTCCGACGAGGCGAATCTCGATGTACGGGTATGCTGTGTAGATGCTCGTGGTGCAGATGATCGCGGTACAGGTATTCGCAGTACAGATATCTGCGACGAAGGTGTTCGGATTGCAGAGCGCTTCGCTTGGATCACTTTTGCAATGCGGGACGTGTGTGTTCCTGTAGTTGTAAAGTCGAAAGCCGAAATTGAGAGGTCGAAAGTCAGTACTCAGCGGTGCAAGATCTTCGTGAGTCAGCGCGGCATCCTCCGGAGATTTTGCGCATGTGAAAGTCGAGACCGGGGAAGTAGTCAGGAATTGGCTTCGAGCCGCGCACCAAATCCATTCTCGACGGCCTAGTAGTCGTCTCCTTATTTCATGCCGGAGAACGAAATATACTGTATCCCAACAAAATATACTGACCACCGAGCTGAGAGTAGCAGCAGATCGGCTCTCACATTTACGAAGGGTCTCCTTAGTTGTCCAAGCTTCCATATCAGATCTTGTCAGCTTGCTACAGGGTTTGCTTCCAAACAGTGGAACATCTGTCGGGCGAGACCCAAACGCCGTGGACAAAGGTGATGCTTGTATCCTGACCCACGTTGCTAGTAGCAGACTAAAAGCACAAGTCACCTATGCACACAACTTATACTTCACCGTTGAGCTCATAGAACGAATTGCCATGCTATCACGGAACCGAGGTTGTTAATGTCCTAGGCTAGAGACCTGCGAATGATCCCGTCCGGATTCGATGTATTGTGTTATCAATTGTTGCATGTGCAATAGTAGATGGATGGTACAAGGCCCAATCGTACAGAATGATAGTCGAGGAATGGCGCGTTTGGTCATAGACGCATGCTGAGCGTTCTATATCGGGCAGCCCACGGATCCAATTGCCTCTGATTCCGAGACGGACGATGAGTGACGATTGCTAGTCGGTCTTGGGCATGTTGGAGCATTCTGCGCGAATGCATTCCGAGACTGATCGCCAAACCTGAAATATCGTAGCGTCTGTGTCACACACTACTGCCATAGCAGTCCTGAAGGCATCCAAAGAAAGACAGCCAGGCATTTAGTTGTGGTACAATGGTAGCATGTGAAGTGCTGAGATTCGATTTGCGCTCGTAAAGCATCGATAGCTGGCCGCCTTGTCCTCTCGAGCAAAGTGTTGCCCAGCCTTGCTTTGTCGTCAAGTCCTTGTTTTCGAAGTGGCATACTGGATGCGGACTACCACAACCAATCACAATATCATCAATTGTACTTCTTGAACGTGAGACATGCCCAGCATCAACTTTATCGTAATCGATTCATAATCCATACTCTAGAAACGCATCGCATCTCAATATCCTTGAAGCCATTTTTGTCTCATCTCTAGGAACGCATCGCATCGCATCTCAATAACCTTGAAGTCACTCTTTTTCCATCGTAAACGATATTCCAGGAACGCATAGCATCCTAGAACCCTTCAAGGCGCTTGTATCCCATCAATGTCGACATCGCGCAGACATCGTGCCGTAGACTGAATGCCTCACCCGCCTTGCTAACCATCCGACTCATCCATCTCATCATCATCACTTCCGTACCCCTCAGACCCGTAATCTTCGACCGTGTCTTCGTCGACCTCGTCCATAAAGCCCTCGCCCATGTCCTCGTCACTCATCTCGCTGTCACTGATATCTGAACCGGCGTTCTCGGGGTCGCCGTCGTAGTACAGGGCTCGATTTACGCGCCTCTCGAACTCGGCCTGGTCGACGTGATGACGCGGCATCCCATTCTGCCAACCACCTTCCTCATGAACCAACTCAGCTGCGTCGACCCCATCTTGGTCATTGACCTGCCCACCGCCTGGCTGAGGTAGAGGATTTGGGACATGCCCATCAATGGCGGCTTCCCAATCGCCCTCCTCCACGTTTTGCCAGATGTCACGGCGGCAGAGGACACAAGTCGTCTTGCTCTGACGTCCGTGCCACTCATCAATGCAGTCGTTGCAGAATGGGTGTCCACAGACGAGCAAAGTGCTGAACATGTCAACCCTTTTGTCGTCCAAGCAGATTGTGCAATTCGTCTTCGGCGTGAGCACATCGGGAAGCTCAGCCTTCTCTTCGGCCCACAATGGATGCTCAGGATTACGCAATAGGCGTTCGTTGACACCTGAGGTCCTGCCCATCCCATTCAGCCCCTGTAAGTCCATCATCCTGATCGTCGCATGCATCGGCGGAGCCGCAAATTCTTGGATAGCTGAAGCAATGAAGAACGCCTGCCCATCGGGCTTACTGTCGGAGTCGAAGGTGGCGGCCATCTGCTGCCAGGCCGGCGTTTCCTGGAAAGATGGCTCGAGGTCCGCATAGTAGACTTGGTACATGGCGAGAGGATGGCCGTTGACGCGGCCCCTATTTCGCTTGACGTAGCTTGCTGCTGTGCGATAGAAGGAGTGCAGCGAGGTCATGTCGAATGCGAAGTCATCGTCGAAGATCAGGTTGACCGCAAAGTGGGGACGGGCACGGATCTCCGTAGTGCGAGGTGGTCTCCGCATGCTGAACGGCGAGTTGCTGATTGGCGCGTTGGTGACGTGGCGATTTGTGATGAAGAAGCGCTGAGCCTCTGGGAAGTCCTCAATTGTTTTCAGGATCTTCGTCAGACTCCGAAACTTGAAGTTCTTGACATTGACTTGGACTTGATTCAGCTCCAGCCCAATGCGCCTTACGAGAAATGGGCGGTAGTGGTTCAAGATGTTCTCGCCGAAGGCAGAGATAGTCTTGCAGAAACCGCTCCAGACATGGCTACCTCGGATGGGCTTGGAAGTGATGATGACCTTTGTTTCGCGAGAGACGACGTTGTCGAAGATTATTAGTCGCAGGTCAGCTGTGAGTTCATCAAAGCCACGCCATGCTGCCACCTGCTGCACATCCGCCATGCTTTCGGTGACGAATGGCTGATACGGAGAACGATGTCAGTGTCTGCGGGTCCTTTGAACTCACCCAGAGCCTGTATTGCCGAAGGTGGTAACGGAAGAAGTTGTTCGAGTCGCGATGTCGAAGGAGGGAAAATATCGAGCCAGGGTGGGGCAGGTCACGGGAATCCCGACGCACAGACGCACACCAACCCAAACGCTTTCAACAGATTCACCACTTTCGCGTGAAAGCCCCGACCAACCAGAGCCATCGATCCATACTCTGAGGGCGCAAATTGCTGAGCAGACAGCCAGTGAAACGCTTGATGGCAATCAACATGTCGAAAACAGATGCCATCCTCATCAGATATCTGATCTACAATCGATTCCGCGGTACCTTGAAATGAGCCGTCCTCAGCCTTTGAAAGGTCGCCCAGTTCAAAAAGACTTGCCCGGGTAGAAGTGCTCCATTGGCCGGATTGTATCGCGATAACGCCGGATCCACAACAGACATGTAGCCTTGGCATGCCATACACCAGTACACTTCAGGCGGGGGAGCAGGAGCGCCGGCTGGAGGAACGTGCACGTCCGCTCCGCAACGGCAGGCACGCCAAGTGCCGTTGACCCTTCTTGCATCCTTGACGGCCTGACTCGCCTGAACTGTGGTGCCATATGGATTGTTGGGAGTGACGTTGCTCAACATAGCGTTGCGCAGCCATTCGTCAGCCACTTTGCTAGCACGGTCGAGCCTGGCCGCCCGCCTTTTCATATGTTTGAAGCACAAGTGTTGCAACTGTTGCCCAGGCCCAGCTTGTGTCGGCTGACCCAACTCATACATACAGGTACAAGTGACTCGTGGATAGTAGAACATCCGATCTTGTTGTGACTGAGGAGGCACGCCGTGTGGCATCCCACCTAGCGGTGGTCTGCGGATATTAATTTCGCTCTGAGCCACGCACTCACACCGGTCGCACATCCTCGTGTAGAATCCGGGCCAAGGCGGCAGATACTTGGGCGGGCGTCCAACAGCAGGTATGGCAGCAATCGGTGCTGCGCCTGGGGGCGGTGAAAGTGAAAATGCTGTGGCCGCGAAAGTTTGAGCGCCCATGGGCCCGCCGACAAGCGGAAGTGTACGATTCACGTGGTCGCATGCATATGTGTTGCTGTATGGCGGCCTGGACACAATTGTGCCCTGCACATTCAATCGTCGGAAACTTGTGATTTGACATATGTTGCAGACTAGGTGCGTCCGACCGTCTTCGTTCCAGCATGGGTCGCATTGTACACGAATAACAGTGCACGGCACACCCACTGCTATGTGTTGAGCAGAATGCTTGGGTCGGTCGTGACAATCCGGTAGAGGCGCTGCCATTACGCTCGTCCAGGTATGATCGCCTGTGTCATCCCCAGGAACTTTTGGGCTCAGGACGGCACACCAGAACCAAGTCTTATTCAAGGACAATTGACGGATCCGGCGACTGGTGCTTTCACATTGTCGAATGGCTGCAACCAAATATTCATTCCTGGGGCAAAGCACGACAAGCTCAAAGCGAAGATTAATTCTGACAAAGAGATGTCAAGGATGCATCGCAGGCCAATAAAGGCGCGGTTCCAAGGTCTCAGCAGGTCTTCCATCTCGATCATGGACCTTTAACCCTGTGTGTTGAAATCGAAGTTTTTGACTGCTCAAACCGCTTCATTGTGCCCGTATCTGTACCGGATGCCTAGCGTTCGTGGAAGCCGAATCTGGGTGAGAGCCGGGGGTGATATGTGCTTGTTTGTCCATTTGACGTGGACATAGAGACTGAAGATGCCAGCCGAGACTGAAGCGAGAGAGCTTCGATTTATGCGCCCAGAGAGGCTACAAACCATATGGCGCATGGGACAACAGGACGTGTATGACACATTGTCATCGCCCGAAGAGACCAAAGATACTGCCGCCTCCCCCTCCGCTTCCATGCCTAGCCGCTTCAGTCTCGATCCATCTTCTCAGGAACTCTTTATCCTTCAAATCTTCCATCCGCCCCGTCTTCGTCTCGATTTGTGGCTCTTGTCTGTCAAACGCTAGCAGTGTAGGTATGCTATTGATCCCGTACCTCAGCGCCAGCCCGTTGACCCCTCCCAAGTCTGGGCTGTCCATTTCGACTTCAACGAAGGAGACGCCGCCTTCTGCCTCACCCACGCCCTCGTCTTGGATCAAGGATTGAAGGAGCGGCGAGACAGTTTTGCATGACTGACACCAGTTGGTCATCCAGAAAGTGATCAGTGGTACGCGACTGCTGGCGGACATGAGAACTAGAGTCTGTAGGTCATCCTCACGGCGAATGGTGTTTGGGTAGATGCGATTCTTGGCCTGAGTAGACTGAGTGCTCGAGAAGAGCCGCCGAGATGTGACTATGGCTGGTTTTCGGAGACCAAGCAATGCTCCAAGGCCCAGGCCTCTTCCCAACTGCTCTCTCATGATTCAGATGATGTCCAGTCGCATGGGAACTAATTGCTCTGCAATGTGGACCGTACAGGAAGGATGCGAGGTCAGGACCGGTGACGTCGCTGCACGGATGTTCCCGCTGCTTCGTTTGGGACTTCACATCGCGACACGCAGCTCAAGACATCTCGTGAGGTGTGTATACATACACTACTACCTCCTACTAGGAGGCATGCTCTGCCTGATTTCTACGCCTCAAAATCGATACTGCTAACCTCGATGTAGTTCCCTTTGTTGTGCATCTGTACGGGCGAGATCCTTACAAAGGCGTCATGGCTAAATGGCTCGAGCCCTAGGCTGCCAGGCCTGGGAGTGAAGGAGGAGGCGACATTCTCTCCGGTCTGTCTGGGCGACAGCATGGAGTTGGATTCAATGCAATGTGTTCTGCTGTGTTGACATGAAGCGAGATCGTAACAGAGGTATGAAGAATGGAGGCCGGATCCGGTCGAGGATGCCACAACGCCTGCCTTGTATGTCAAGCGAGCACTGGTCCGTCGAAAGCAGGTTCGACCTTTTCGGGTCTCCATGACACGAAGAGGTTCGTGGACTCGGTCGGACCAGATTTGGCGAAGTCTCGATTGTGAACAAGGTAGCCGGGAAAATGAAAATGTACGAGCTTTTGAATATCGACGCACGAACATTGAGTGCTTGCAGTTCCATGTTCGCTGGGAGGCCTTATGCACGCGAGATGACCAAGATATTGGTGGACGACTGTATCAAGCGTGAATTTAGAAGGAGACTTTCAAGGTACATGGAGCTATGTTCGCCTTACCTGGTCCGTTCCTTTCTGATTGTTTTGAGCAGCAGCCGAGGGACGTACCCACGCAGAATCAGCGACTGTTCGTAAGTACGTGCAGTACGGTGACGTGAAGGTGACCCCGTTCACTGGCGATCTGCGCGACGAGCATGAAAAGATCCTCATTAAGTACCTCGCCAGATGGCGCCAAGTCATTCGCGTCAACGTCTTTAATCACAATTTCCAGACCTGTTTTGCATTCTTCTGAAGACTCACACTCGATCGCGACCATCGACTCACCGCAACAGCCACAACGACAGCGTTCTTTGATATCGAGCCCTGGCGACGAAGTTCCCTATTGCCAATCAAACAAAACGTGAGGATCCGATCTTGTCATTTCACAATTCAAACTCATGCTATGATCGAACCCATCCTACCTAGCGAATCTTACATTCAAACGGCAAAAAACGAACTCCACCAGTTTCCTGGTGGCCAAGGAAACCAGGTCGACCCTAACCCGCTAAGCCATGAGTCCATGACCGCGCCATTGCTGGATTCTATTTACAACCGTTTCGCTTGATGGAAGGCAAGATCACTAACATGAAATACATATTTAATGTCTGGTATCAAGAGCAGCGGCGATTCGGCGCTCGACGGATTCTTCTTCCTTGGCCTCACTGATGAAGACAACTTGCCGTGCGGAGATCGACGCCTCCAGGACTGCTACATCAAGATCAATCTCAAATACGACCGAGACTTCTCCGCCCTCGACAGCATGATCAGGGACCTGCTGGCCTTCATCAAGACAAAATAAATGCGCTCAGTAAGGCCAAGAGCCATTTGCCAATGCTCTACGAAGTCAAGGAAGTCGAAGACAGCAAGATTGTTGAAGATCTGTTGAGAGGCAGCATGCTTCTGAATGCTGACGACGGTCAGATGGGATTCCTCAAGGAGGCGCTACGTTGGTGGTTATGTCGAGGTTGGCGCCAGGTGTATGAACCTTGAAAGTTCGCGCGCGAGCAAAACCTCAACAGGGCCCTTGCTTCGGGAAGCGATTTTTGACGAGGCACCCAAGCAATTACGGCGGGAGAAGATACTGCTGCGGCCGTTCGGGCGCAAGCCGAAGCTGAAGAGCGGGCTCGAGCAGAAGCGGCGGAGACGCGGAGCAAGTTAAGGCTGGAGCGGCGAGGCTCCCGAGGTCGTCATGATTTCATGCGCGCACAGGTAGGGTGATAAGGTTGAAGTCAAAGGCCTGAGTGATGCGGGCAATTGGAGGCTGATGGGAATGTACGGACGGCCGGGCGACATGATACATTGAGAATGCTACAGTAGTGAGGTGAGTCTAAGCATGAAGGCAAGACTACAAGCATGCGATCGTTGAAAAAGGCAATGTGATGGACCGGGTCAACTCCAGCGCAGTGGTATGCTTTGCACATAGACGTCCCAGTAAGATGTAGTGTCTACATGGTCATATATGTGCTGTTTCGCGAAAGTGGCATGATCAGCATCACTGGCCATGGAACATGTAGAACTCGTCTAAGTGAGTGGTCCCAACGATCAGGCAAAGTCAGCTTGATTGCTGACTGATGCCCGTGTGAGTGCTATGTCATGGGCTCATATGGCCGTCAAATATGCCAGTGTACTACTGGTCTAATTGGCATGGGAGTAGACATTTGCGGATCAAGCGTGGCTAGTGATGACAATGAAAACAAGATGACTCGGGCTTGACTGGCTGTTGGAAGGAAGGACTGCTTTTCGTTCACTCTTGCCCAAGCCACATACAAACATTTCTAGAGAACGGCGAGAACTGGACAGCGTCACAGATAGTCGAGCGCTGCTGGACGCCGTAAAGGGCCCGTAAGATCGCCACTCGCCATCCCGATAGTCATAGCAACTGACACGGACGATCGCACAGTTCTAGAGACCCTGTACAAGCACAAAGCTCGATGTCACCTCAACCATTCTTTTTAGCTCGAGTGTTCTCTGCCTGTTTGCATGCCAACGCTTGCACGTGCGGGAAAGTGCGGTAAGTGCCGACTGGTGGTTTCCAATTTGCCTGAGGAAGCTGCAGTGCCTTCCTTCTGCAGCTCGGACCTTCTTGCCGATCGCAATCTCTGACAACAAACTGTCTCAATTGCTTCCCCAATCGACATCTCTCTGCACCATGCACACTACCTCGACATAATTGTGCAGACTACCACCATCTTCTGCCAGATGTTGAGATCTTGACTGCATCCAAAACGCGAGTATCCACCTTTCGATACATACCGCTTCACCGCAACTTCAGCACACGCGAGAATCCCACGGAATGGCATCTACCGGCTCGCCGAAGAAGCGGATGACTTCGTCCTTTCAGATCTACGCCGATGGAGAGGCCGCTCTACAGGCAGGTGTTCAGGTAAGCCCCCGCGCGTCGCCGACAGGTCGAGGCTGAGCTCTTACAATGGACAGCCGCGCCTCAAGCATAGCTCCAGCGCCATCCCGTTGACCACGTCAAAACTGGCGAACCGTCTCAACGGGATCTCACCAAAGGTGCGCTTTTCGAGCGGCTACGCCGGGACATATGCTGACTCTACCTCCCAGAAGGACAAATCTGAGGTCGATAGTGCTTTGGGCGAGCTTCACATCTCGCCGGCCCAGAAGCTCGAGTCACGCATCAATGACGTTCCTTCAGGTCCTGCAGACACCAAGGAGAACATCAACGTTGAGGACGACACATCTTCTTCTGCCACAGACCCGTACGCTGGCCACCGTCCGGATGCAGCGGAGGTTATGCGTCTCAAGAAAGAGCTCGCTCTCGCCCAAGAGCGCATGGCCCAGATGGACCTGCAGCTGCAATCCCGCGCCCAAAGCCAAGCCGAGCTCGATTTCGTCGATCAGTCTCGCATCGCCCAGCACACCGTCGAACAAGCCATCGGCTCGCCATTCCCAGCTGCTCAGCATCTCGCGTTCAATTTGGGCGCACCAGGCTCCGGCGTTCCTCCAATGCCCTTCGCGGGCGGCGTTTTCCACGGCGAGGTGGGCCGCCCACGCTCCAGACCAAGTGGCTATACGCCGCCAATGACGCCTCTTGGATTCCCACAAGCGCCATCGCACGCTGGCTACCCTCAACCAGCTTTCCAGAGTCGCTTCAATGGGGCTGTTGGTAGCAGGTCACGCCAATCGCCGGCGCCAGCTGACTACCCTCCTTGGGGTCAGCTCACCAGCCAAAACCAGCAGCAAGGCTTCAGCTCAGGCGCAGCGCAAACGCAGCAGATGTACATGAGCACTACCGAGCCTCTGAACTACCGCCGGCTGCTAGACCGCAACATGTCCTGCAACTGGAAGTACATTGTCGACAAGATCGTTTGCAACAACGACCAGCAAGCGAGCATCTTCCTGCAGCAGAAGCTCAAAGTTGCCACCTTTGAGCAGAAGTTCGACATTGTCCAAGCCATCATTGATCAGGCCTACCCATTGATGGTCAACCGCTTCGGCAACTTCCTGGTCCAACGCTGCTTCGAGCACGGCACTCCCGAGCAGGTTGTCTCGATCGCTCAGGCTATTCGCGGCAATACCCTAAACTTGAGCATGGACGCTTTCGGCTGCCACGTCGTCCAGAAGGCTTTCGATTGCGTTCCTGAGGAGTACAAGGCAATCATGGTCCATGAGCTACTCCGCCGCATACCAGAGACAGTCATCCACCGCTACGCTTGCCATGTCTGGCAGAAGCTATTCGAGTTGCGCTGGAACGGCGAGCCACCACAGATCATGCGCTATGTCAATGAGGCGCTTCGTGGTATGTGGCACGAGGTTGCGCTTGGCGAGACCGGCAGCCTGGTCGTGCAAAACATCTTCGAAAACTGCCTGGAAGAGGACAAGCGCCCGTGCATCAACGAAGTCCTGGCCAGTATCGACGTTGTCGCCCACGGCCAGTTCGGCAACTGGTGCATCCAACACGTCTGCGAGCATGGCTCCATTCCGGATCGCACTCGCGCTGTCGATCACGTTCTCCGCTACGCTACCGAGTACAGCATGGACCAATTCGCCTCCAAGGTGGTTGAGAAGTGCCTGAAAATCGGCGGCAACGACTTCCTCGACCGCTACCTCGATCGCGTATGCGAGTCTCGCTGCGAGCGCCCACGTATGCCACTCATCGACATTGCTGGAGATCAGTTCGGCAACTATCTAATCCAGTACATCTTGACCCAGTCAGACCCCGAGCGCCGCGAGATTGTGGCGTCTCACATTCGCAAGCACATGGTGTCCCTGCGTGGCTCCAAGTACGGTTCGCGCGTCGCCATGCTGTGCACCAATCCCTCCATCGCAACTCGTCCAGGCCCGGCGATCGGCAATGGCCGCGAGCGCGCCCAATACGGCAGTCGTAGCAACCTGCGCTACGATTACTTCGTCGGCGGTTTCCGTTGAGATCTTCTTCCTATCACCGCCACATCATCGCAAACTATTCAGGACCTCCAAACAACTCGCTCAGCCTACTCAACATTTCGGAGATAGCTCTTAGGGTTGGATTGGAAGTCACATGCTACAGGAATATCTTATGCCGTGCTTGCTACTTGTTGCTGTCAGGAGGGTAATGCTTAATACGTACTTGTAATGCTTTAGGTTCTCCTTAGTGTAGTGGCATCATTCAATTGACGGGATCATCAGAAAGCGCGCTCTCTTGTGCCTCTGCCTGTCATATGTACTACTGCTTATTGGACCATCTACCTCGTGGAAGTCGTAACGATATGCCAGCTCGCTTCAGTCTCTTCTGCCTTGCCTTCTCGCTAGTCCCTGTGCTCTTATGGGACCTGGGCGATACCTAGCTATTATGTCTAGGATGACTTGGCGTCAGGAAGACATGTGAAAGTTGCGCCTCCTGGACGACCGCGGCATGGCCCGCCTCTGGCCCGAGTCCTGCCGAGCCAGCCATTTCACGACGTCACCCTGTCCCTGACCAGTCGCAACAACCACGAATTGCGGCAGGCGAGCCAGTCAGGTGTGCCTGTCAAGCGAACGGGTTGCCGACCACGTGGGAAGGGTTCGATTTTGGTGATATCGTCACCTTCCCTGTCTATCATGTCGACGACTACGAATGGAATACCAGACTCGAACGGATCACGACCACGGCTGGATTCTGCCGCGAGACATCCTACCGCCCCATCAATCCTCACCATGAACGGGCATTTCGCTGGCAGCGGGCAGGGTGTCAAGCCGGAGGATTTTGAACATGGCGTACAGATTATTGATCAGGACAAGGTGTTCAACGACAATCTGCCTCAATATCTACAGCTTGAGGGCATTACAAGAGCAGGTTTCAATTATCATCTCATATCCGTCTTTGGAAGCCAAAGTACCGGCAAGAGCACATTGTTGAACTACCTGTTTGGGACACATTTCGGTGTGATGAGCGAAGCAGAACGACGGCAGACGACTAAAGGGATATGGATGAGCAAGAACAAGAAGGAGAGTGCCCAGGGTCAGCATGCCATGGCGGAAAACATCTTGGTGATGGATGTGGAAGGCACGGACGGACGAGAAAGAGGCGAGGACCAGGACTTCGAGCGCAAGAGTGCGCTATTTGCACTAGCAACAAGCGAGGTGTTGATTGTCAATATCTGGGAGCATCAGGTCGGCTTGTACCAGGGCGCAAACATGGGCCTGCTCAAGACCGTGTTCGAAGTCAACTTGCAGCTCTTCTTGAAGGACTCCAAGAACATCCCGCGTAGCCTGCTGTTCTTCGTCATCCGAGATCACATTGGAAATACACCGCTTGTCAATCTCAAGAACACTCTGATACAGGATTTGCAGCGGATATGGGCTGGGTTGAGCAAACCTCCTGGGTTAGAGAAGAGCAAGATTGAGGACTATTTTGACTTTGCCTTTGTGGCTCTGCCGCACAAGATCCTACAGCCGGAGAAGTTTGAGCAGGAGGTCACGAAGCTTGGAACGAGATTCAGAGAAGGATACAAGGATCCTAAGCGGGCCGGATTAGTCGATGATGACCCTGTACTGTTGCCGGAGTACCACAGACGGATACCAGCTGATGGCTTCCCGATCTATGCACGAGGTGTTTGGGAGCAGATCGACAGCAACAAGGATCTGGATCTGCCGACGCAACAAGAGCTGCTTGCACAGTTCCGATGTGACGAGATCTCGAAAGAGGTGCTGGTGGCATTCGACGCGATTGTGGTACCGCTGGAGGAGTCGCAGGCTGCTGCTGTGGCTGCTGGGAAGCCCACAGCTATTTCAGAGCTCGGCAAGAAGATTGGCGCAGCGCGTAAAACGTTGCTTGCGAGCTTTGAGGAAGAGGCTAGTCGATACCACAAGGGCGTGTACAAGACAAAGCAGGCAGAGCTCGCCAGCAAGGTGGACGGCAGGCTGAAGCAGCTGTTCCTTGGGCAACTGAGTGCAGCACACAAGAGCGGTATCAACGACTTTAGCGACGCTGTGTCGTCCACCGTGAAGGCAGGGCAGAAGAAGGGTGGTAACTATGACTTCCACAAGATCGTGCAAAGTGAGAAGGAGAAGGCTTTGCAGCGGTACGAGGCCGAGGCGCAGGCGAGCTTGGTTGCTGGCACGCCATGGAGCGACTATAAGCAGCAGCTCAAGCTCTTCCGAAAGGACCTTGACGAGGTTAGCGCACGACTGCGGAAAGAGGAGATGCGCCGACTTGCAACTCGCAGTGAGCGTTGGGTACGACAGAAGCTTGATGAGAGTGTCGGCATGGAGTTCAACAAGCTGGGATCTGGGCGCGCTGGTCCAGGTGCGCCTGCAGAAGGTCAAAAGCCTGCTACGGAGAAGGACCTCTGGGATCGCATCTGGGGCGTGTTCACTGACACCGTCTCGCATGCCGAATCCCGCTTCACAGAGCGTGCTCGAAGCTTTGACGCATCACCAGAAGAGGTCGAGGTTGGTCTGTGGCGACTTCGACGCAAGTCATGGGCCGCGCTGAGAGGCAAGATTGACGAAGAGATGATGGAGGGTAACCTTCTGCTCAAGCTACGAGAAAATTTCGAGGACAAGTTCAGATATGACGAGGAAGGCGTGCCGAGGATCTGGAGGCCGACGGACGATATCGAGGGCATGTACACGAGGGCACGCGAGAGCACACTAACTCTCATTCCTCTACTCAGCAGGTTCAAGCTGTCAAGGACTAGCAGTCCTCCGCCACTTGATGCCTGGATCGGCGAAGCTCCTACGAATGTCACAGCAGCTGATGAGGAGGATCTGGCGCCGATTGGTGGTGTCGACGAGGAAGAGGGCAAGACTTTGGAGGACGAGATGACTGTGCTTAGCGATGCGAAGGCTCAGGATCTGTCGACGAGGTTCAAGAAGACGGCAGATGGTGTATATGTCGAAGCTAAGCGCAGCGCGCTTGGTGGCGTCACGCAGGTCCCGCTATACTTCTACGGTCTGCTATTGGCGCTTGGGTGGAATGAGATCGTTGCTGGTAAGCTCGCCTATCTTTGCACCTCTAATGCCACATGCTAATTGTCTTGTCAGTCCTTCGAAACCCAGTCTATTTCATCATGCTCATCCTGCTCGCGGCTGGTGCCTATGTCACGTACACTCTCAACCTCTGGGGCCCAATGCTCCGCATGGGCAACGCTGCCTCCGCGCAAGGTCTCGAGATATTCAAAGAGAAACTCAGAGCTTTCTTGGAGAACAGCGAGACTGGCCGGCAAGCGATTGGGATGAGTGCGAAGGGAGGCGAGACATTCAGGCTGGATACACTCAATAGCAATGGCACGACTAGGGCAAAAGGCAAGAAGGAAGAGATTGATGAGATTTGACAGGCGGGATGATTGTATTGTTGGTACTGTCAGGCATCTAAGCGTGTTGGTATGTTGCATTGGAGCCTGAACGCAGCATATGTACGTAGCGTATGCACTGCAATACCACGATTATGTTCCTCAGGCCGTGTCGGCAATGAAACCACTGACCGCGGCAGTGGCACGGTACAGACCGCACTATGCCATATGGGGTATTTACACAACGCTCATTTCTACGCCTCGGGCCGCCAGATCCATCTCGAAGCTGAGGATCACCAAGCTCTCTAGCGCAGCTCTACTGAAGCTATTTTCAATACTCTCTGCCAATGAGAGCGATCAAAGGCATGCAGATTCTCTCGATTGCGTATGCCTCCGAGCTATCGGAATGGACCTGCATTTTTTGGGCTGTGCAATGCACTCGCAAGTAATGCCAATCTCTGCACGACCACCATATTATCGCTTTCAGAAACATAATTATTTCAGCCTTGCATCAGGCTGCTCAATGCCACGATGCCGAGAGCCAAGCAACAAGGCCAACGATTCAGTTGGGTTATGGTAGATGATCCATCGGACCTCTCAGCGGATCGCCGCAGCCAGATTCGATCTCACGTCGCCCGCGTGCAACATCAGGCTGCTCGGGAGCGACGACGGTCCCAAGAGGTACCTGTGGACGTTGCGGACAAAGGCAGATCGAACGACTGGTCCGCAGTAGAAGATAGCAAGAAACGCAGAGATGATGATCTCGCGGCTGGTGCAAACGCACCCCAAGGCCTTTGGCCTTCGCATCCGCACCCGCATTCAGCCAGTCCAGGATTAGCTCATCATGACAATATGCGCGCTCGTAAAGATGAGCCTCGAGACCTGCCCACTACAGGCCATGGCGGAGCACAGAGTCGGGTTTTGCCGAGGCGAGATCAGACAGATGCTTTACAAGTTGTGCCGGCGTTCGAAGCATTGATCAGGTCAGGCAAACTCGCCACGACTGTCACACGAGTATCTTTATTCGATGATCCAGCTGACAACGTCGGCAAGGTCCTTGGACGATTGCAGCTTGACGCCTCTACTGCTTTGGTAAATCACAGCCCTGCACCAGAAAGTACAAAAGTCACGAACGAGACTGATGCAGTTTTAGGACCACTATAGATGGATCGTCGCCATGCAATCGCCAGACTTTGAACGTCAATGCATGCAACATCTGGCGCCAGGCTCTGGATACCAGACGCTACTTTCAGGCATCGCGGACGATCCTGCCTTGATCGCAACGTCCGTCCTGATAGCCACAGGCCATCTGATGCGCATACGCAACTCGAACATGAGCCCGCAAGTCGCCCGCTGCATCTTCGAGCTCCGCAGCTTCGTCATGAACAATGTTCAGCTCGCCATTCAGGATCCGAAGCGCAGTCTTTCTGATGCGTTGCTCGTCGCCATTGCCATTTTGGCGAGTCACGAGGGCTTGCAGGGCTCGCATCTCAATTACCATATACATATGAGGGGACTGATGCAGATGGTTAGTCTGCGTGGCGGCTTCGACGCGCTAGCAAGGAGCCAGGAGTATCTTGGTGCGTTCCTGGCCTGGCACGATGCTAATACGTCGACGATCATGGGGAACGAGCCGTATACCAAGCTTGGGACTGGTTACGAGAAACTTCCAAAGTTCAAGCCCAGGCCTATGATGTGGCTGCTGATGGAGTGTTGAGTCGTACTGACCACGAACGAGCCCGGCCACTTGGCTACGTCCAAAAGCATCGTCTTTCGGCTGAGTTGACCTGGGTTGTGCAGCCTCCAGACTGTGGATTGTTTGAAACTCCGCAACAGCAGACTCACATTATCTGGCTGACAAAGACAGATGAGCTTTTGATGCTTACGAGCGTAAGTGCCCTCTGGTCATCCTTGTCTAGAGGCTGCGCAGATGGGTTTCATCTGCAAGGCCGCAACTCGCACTACCAAGAACTTTTTCGCACAGAAAGAGTAAGAATGCAAGATTTGCCAATGTGTCGACATAATTGGCCTGAGGCGGCTGCCAAAGATTCTTGTCTGCAGGTGCCACGTTTCGACGTTCAGATAATTTGTCGTTAGGCAGTCCATGAACTGGTACCAACTGCAACGGCAACGCAAGCGCCTAGTACTTGCTAATTGCAGGCACGTCAATAAGCTGTCTGCAAGCGTTACAGTCCAGACCGAGCTGCGCGACATTCGCTTCACAACGCCAGTGGTCGAAAATGCAACGGGCGCGTATGCGCTGCGATAAAAGCACCAAATTGGGCTTGTGGGCTTGTGGGCTTATGGGCTTGTGCTTAAGCGACGCAAAGTGCACTACTTTTGTGATAGCACTAGCAGGGGTTATACCATGTATTGCGGCTGAAGTGCTGCATACCGCCGCCAACAACATAATCAGGCTGCCACGGAACGGCGGTTTACCCCAAGCCTCGCACCGTCTATGTCTAAACGCTCTCTCGTCGCCATCAAGATCTGGGTATCTTCAGATGCCGTACACATATCGATCAACGTTCAGACTGCTAGACCCTGGCACTCAAGTCCGCAAAAATGGCATCGACACCACCTAGGAAGACTCAGGTAGGCTCGGAAGATTACGAGCTATTCTCTCCAGCCTTCATAAGTTCGGCGACACTCAGCGGACGACCTCGTCGGACTGTGCTTGGCTTCTTCTTCCGCAACATAGTCATACTTACAGCATTGAGCATAGGCACAGCAGGAGCGCTGGCCTGCTTCGCCTTCACCTTTTGGCTCAGTCAGCAAAGGTTCAAATGTCCGTCGTGGGCCTTGGGCTGTGAAGTGCATCCGGCAGTCCAGTACATCGTCTCGCACCTGCAGCAAGTCCAAGGTGCTGTCGGCACAGTCTACGGAGCCTGCATCGCCATGATGGCGTTTGCCGCGTACCAGCTCGCCGAAACGACAATCTGGCCAGTGCTTGTGAAGAGTGGTCTCACGCTGGCCAATATTGACCAGTACCTCGCCACCGCCCGCGGATCTATGGGCTCCGGCGTGTCTGCTATCTGGCATGCGCGAAGCGGGTCTGAGATGGCGGTGCTGGTGACGGCGCTTCTCGTGGCGCTGCTGCTAGAATTAGACTCCATCCTCGTGGGACAGGCTTTTTCTACTCAATCCATCCCAAGGACATATATCAGTAATCACCCTCGTGGTGGCGGTGTTGGCTACGGCTTCTCTCAGTCTAATCCTCCTGGACCTGTGCCGGGTGGGGTCGGGCTTGCCTATCCTGTATATAACTCTTGGGCCAATGGCCTCAGCGACGAGCCAATGCCACAGTATCGCAACTTCATAGCAGATCGCAGCAATCTGAGCAGTATCGGCAACTTCTCGGTGCCCGCTATCGATGTGCAGCGCAATATCAATTGCAGCGGCGAAGCAATTGTCGTGGAGAGCGAAACCGACTATAGTCCCTGGTACTGGAATTCATTCGAAGTGAAGACGCACACAGGGTCGGATACGTCTGTCTGGCTTCGACTAGAACCACAGTTGACCTTATGGGTCGACAGTTCGCGGAGCACGAGTAATGTGTCTGCTATCACTCGTTTGTTCTTCGCGGCCATCAATGGCACTATCGAAGGCGGACACCATAACGCCCCTAACGCCACGATGTCCAAGGCCGGGATCACCGGCGTGTCCTCATTAGCGTGCGATGTGGACGTCGCGTTTGCTGAACGCACGCTTACAGTCGGCTCTCCGAACCCAAACGTACTGAACTCCAACGCAGTGCTAGCATCGCCAGCGGGATTTGGCTCGGAAGCGGCAGTATGGTTCGCAGCGGTCTTGACGACGTTTGGTCTTTCCGTCGAAGGCAAGCAACCCATGTTCACGCCCGGCACCTACAGCAGCCCGAACAGCTCCTACGCCTTGCCTGTGGCCTACACCACGATGAATACCCGCAACTCGGACGACTGGAGTCAGGAAACTCTCAAAAACTTCATCGACGTTGGTTCCGGAGCACTTGGCTTGGTGATCACTCGCTCATGGCCCGTCGCCGGCGGTCAGAATCTGACATCCTCGTACGCCGGGCAGGGCCTCAGCACTCCTCGGTCTTTCATCCTTCTCGTACCTGTCGGCTTCATGCTCGCGAGCATAGCGGTGCAGATGATGCTGAGTGGCAGTCTGCATAGAGCTCAGAAGGTGGACGTCGCTCGGTTGGGCATTACGAGTGAGCTTGTTGCCGCAAGTCAAACTAGCGATATCAGGAAAGCGGTAGAGGAGAATAAGAAGCAGAGAGGAAGTACCGATGCGTTGAAGGATATAAAGGTCCGCTATGGTGGCGATGGAGGGGAGGAAGGCTTTACGTATGTTGGCGTCCTTCGTGATAGCGATGATAAGATACAGTATGAGCCCGTGATGACGGCATAGGAGAAGACAACGCAGGCACTTTGTGCAACGTCGTGTGGACGAAGACATACGAGTCAAGATAGTATGATGCAATTCCAGCACCGTATGATTGCGGTTGAAACAAGGAAGCCAAGCAGACGAGGTCACGCGTAAGCCATTCCAAGACATCGGTACTGTACCTTCCCTTCACCACGCCAAATAAGCCTTCTTTGCACGCTGTTGACACGGACACGGAATTGTCACCGAAATCGCACTCTCGCAGTAGAACAACTATTATATCGACCAGGTCATAGCTAAACACGAACGAACCTCTATGAACGAAAGTGGCGTCGTCACATCCCGTCTCGGACCCCTGGCTAAGAGCATCGTACGGTACCTCCAGGCCAAGGATATTTAAGCAAGGACTGGCACCACCCGTGTCTACGTCTTGACAAATATCGAGCATTTTATATACAGAGTCTTACCGCGTCGGATGCCACACTTTAATGTAGTCGGCACCCTCAATTGTTCTGATGCAGCGGGGTCTCGGGTGACTTCTGACCAACCTGAGCTTGAAGAATCCGACTCTACGATAGTCTCCAACCCTTGCTGGGCCTGGGCTGTCAAAAGACCCACTGGAGCATCCGACGTTGTAAGACTCTGTACACATGCATTAACCAAAGAGACGTACGTCCCAACCAGGCTCGCTGCATATCGTTCTCCCCTAATCCTGGATAACAATAAAAGAAAAGCACCACCCACCTCGCTCGTAGTGTTCGAAAGAAGGAAGTCCCGCCAAGCCCATCGATATTACTCCGGGCCCTGAGATAAACCACACTGACCGAGACATTGGTGTCACAACCCCCCTCTCCACCCTCCAATCCCGTACACCCGTCCCCCAAACCCCACCCAACCCCACCACACCTACGCACACCCCCGAACCGTCCCACCCACCCATCAATCCGCTCTCCTCCCCCCGCCTCAAGAAAAACACCCCATCGCCCCCCTTCACAAACCACACCAAAATGACCTCCCCAACCCTCTCCCCCTTCCTCTTTCTCCTCCTCCTTCTCCTCTTCTCCCCATCCACTACTCTAGCATACGTACGCATCCCCCTCCCTCGCCAGACAAATCCCCAAACGCACAGCTAATCGAGAACTCAAAATACCAAACAGTGGACATGCTACGAATCCCTAGGCGGAGGCGACGGCAGCTGCAACCCCGGTCCCGAAGAACTTGCAGCTGGGGCTGGTGCACAGCAATGCGCTCCTGTAAGATCGGTCTTTCTTCTAACCCAAGATCTGTTCGGGCCTGGACTCCCTTCTTTTTTTTTGTTTCCCTTCTTTTTCCTCTTTCTGCGAGGGAGAAAGAGGCTGATAAATACGTTCTTTCCCTGTATTATAGAGCAACCCCTGCAAAACCCGAGGCAACGGATGTATCCTGAACTCGCAATCGGTCTGGGATCCGACGGAGGAGAAGTGGGAGTTGAGGGCGAATTGTAGTTGAAAGAATGAGAATTTTTCTTGTCTGTGGGCGGAGAGGGATGGATGGGGTTGGGCGTTGGATCGGGGATGAAGATGGGATGGGAGGGTGTTTTGGATGAGGAGAAGAAGGTGGAGAGTTTGTCGGAGCTTGTGCGGATGAGGCAAAGTCGAAATCGGTTGGATTTGGGGGGGTGAGATGCTTCGGGCGGGAGTGGAAGGGAGTGAAGGGCGGTGCGGAGGTGGCGAATGGCGATGATATAGACATTTGGAAATGGGGATGGAGGTCGGAAGTGTCTGCGCATTCAACAGTGTCCGCGTTTGTGAAAGGTCTGTTGCTGCATTGATATTCCATTGTGCAGCAAGAGCGCTGTGGTCGCTCATCGAGTCGAACACATACATCTACAAACACCCGGCTCTGCTGCATAGGCCCGTTTCATCCCTTCCTCCTCTTCGCACCTCCCTTCCCACTCGCCCCACTACTCACGGCCCCCTCAACCTTCTTTCCCGTCGCCTTCACCTCCTCCTTCGCCACCCCGCCATCCGCTCCGGCCACACTACTCAACGGCTTATCCTTGATCTTCTCCTCCACCTCCTCCTCGTCGCCGCCCTGTCCGAATTCGTTGACACGGGTGTAATCAACCTTGTATGCCCACGCTTGGTAGAGATAGACGAAGAAAATCACATCATCCCGCAACGTCGCCAAGCGATGCAAGATGGGCATTTTGATGGTGAAAGCGAAGAGGTCGTCGATGAAGGTATTGAGGAATTTGTACGCCATGGCGCGGCCGGGCATGTGGGCGACGGATTTGAGGCGGTAGTTGATGTATAAGCTTGGGACCTGCGAAGACAATATTGTTAGGGGTGAGTGGAAATTTGGAGGAGAGGGAGGGGACGGCTTACCATCATCAGAAATCCGTAGGCGTAGACGGAGCCGACGAGGGTGGTGATAATGAAAGAGTACCAGCTCTTGTGGGTCTCGTAGATGAGGGAGTATGCTGCGTAGGCTAGGAGGAGCGGGACGGCGACGATGCCCATGTATTTGAAGGCGATGCGGTCGTATTCTTCGGTTTTCTCTTCTGTCTCGGAAAGCTTGTGCTTGTCCTCCAGGACCACTGTGTATGGCAACCCAAGCTTCGCGGCATACGTGCCTGGTGCAGGCTGCCGCATTCGGACATCCACAGTCTTGGTCACTTTCCAGGCTTCGATGAGGATGCCCATGCCTTGGCCGAAGAGGATCATCCAGGATGTGGAGTCGTTGTTGTCGAAGAGGTAGAGGAAGATGATGAGTTGCATGACGACGTTGGAAAGGATGGTGCGCACGGAGACACCGACGTTGTCCTTCTTCTTGCGCCAGTGGCCCACGTCAGATTTGAAGGCAAGCATCTCGAAGATCATGTGGAGGATTGAGACAACGCCAGTGGTGCCCAGGAGCCAGGGGTTGGTGTCGAGGAGCGTCTCCTTGATGAGCTCAAGTTCTGAGCCGTCGCCACCGCCGGGTGTAGATTCGCCGCGAGCAGATTTGCGTGCTGTCTCTTTCATGCCTTCATCCATGGAGGCCATGATGGAGAATTGCCAGTTGGCGAGGGTGGAGACGTCGACGTTGATGGGGAGTTCGGCAATGGGGTCGGTGGAGTTGAGCTCGGTCATGTGGCTCTTGAGCTGCCAGAAGGTGTTAAGATAGAGGACGGGGTAGTAATAGCCTCCTTTGCCGGTTGCGTCGCGGCCCGGGGCTAGGGTGTAGAATTGGGACATGGCTGGGTGTAGGCTTTGGAGTGCTGGGTTGCCAGTGCCGTCAATGAAGGAGAGGGTGAAGTTGGGGTGGTAGTAAGATGCGACCAATGGTCCAGTCGTCTCGTCCACTTCTGCTTCGACTGCCTCGGCTTCGGTGACGTTCTTGCTCTCCAGCAAATTCCTGGTCTTTCTCACTTTCTTCTTGGCAAGATACTGAGTCAATGGCCTGGTCATCCTGTAGGCCTTGGTCGGGTCGTACACAGGGCTTGCAGGGTCCATCTCATGGCCTGCCTGTGCAATGAATATGTGCGCCCAGAGTGTTCCATTGTTCTGCACCTCCTTGGGCACCTTGAATGTCTTGTGCACACTTCTGAGATCTTTCTCACTTCGATCTAGCGCAAAGTCCCTCTCATCCACAATCAGGCTGTCGGCAGGCATCGAACTAAGACGGGGCATGGCGATGCTCGGACTGATGTACAGCGCAACGTCGACACTGGCGTTGCTGGGCCAGAAGGGGTAAATCGTGACAGGTTGGGCATTCCATGCATCCAGCGACTCGGCATCTGCTGGACCTTTCTCTGGAGCTGGAGGACCGGCCTGTTGACCTGTGCCCATCCATCGCGAGATCAAGAATTGGATCGCCATGAACATGGCAATATTCCTCAACATCGGCCAGGCTTTGTCGATCCATGACTGCTCGGCTTCTGGAGCAGCATCTCCTGCTCTTGCTTCTGCTTCAGGCATCTTGACGGCGAGACGTCCTTGCCAGACAGAGTCTTATTTGGGGAGGTGGTATTGGTTCTTTCGCAATACTATCGAGCCATTGTGTTGATACGAAGACACGTCCAACGGGCAAACATTCACGACGAAGATGTCCAGATGTGGGGCGCGGCTGCCGGGGAACTTTGCCCGAGCTCGAACCCTGACGCGCTAGCCGCTAACGACGTGAATGCTTGTTATCGTCGACTCGCATGTGAAAGGGATTTTGTCTGTAGAGCTATACGAATACAAATCTGATCATTTCATGCCCCGTCACTGCTGCTGAGACCTGGTAGTCACGAACCTTGACTTGCGATCTGCGCCTCGTCTTATCGCCTTCCTCCAACCTTATCTCCGCAGCTGATCCGTGGACTCGGGAAGATCCACGGTACTGTACTGTACCACTAACGCTAGCTCGCATGCGTCACATGCTGGCAAGCGAACATCACACGCGACTGCCCTGCGACTGACCGTCTCTGCTTCTGCTTCAACCACGACCTCAAAATCCTGAGTCTCCTTTCTCCTGGCGAATGTTGGCTCGCCACATATAGATGCCGCCATGTTTTCGGAATACGGTAAGTTCACCGCCCATCCCAGCTGCGACCAGTTGACCCGAGCGAGACTGACCGGTCACGACCAGCCTCACGCTTCCTGCAGCAGAGTGAAGCCCAACTCGCGCAATCCCACACTCGAAGTCCCCTCGACCGACGGCGTTACCAGCAGCGACCGGGCGTGACTAATCCGTCAGCATCGCAATCACGATTTCCCTTTGCGAGTCGCTTATCGAGACAGCCGCAGCCCGAGGCGCCCTTGTTCTTTAGCACCACCGAGGACTTCCCCGACGACGACGACGAGCAGAAGCAGCATGACAGAGAAGTTGAAGATGCGTTTGCATTACAGAAGAGCCGCATGGGCGGGCATTTCGGCCGGTCGAATTTGACTGAGAGCAGTGAGCTGGAGGATGATGGCATAGAACATGTGGACGCGGGTCAGAATCACGATCGGGACGAGAGTACGCGTGGGAGAGCAATGTCCAACCCATCACGGTTGCCAGGCTATCGGGACAGAAGTGTTGCCGAGTCAGAGGCGAGCAGTGCTCAGACATCAAAAGGTAAAGGCAGGCTGGTGGACGTCAATCTGGCGAGCACTATCAATGAAGAGCCGCCGGAAAGTCTGACGAATTTCTCTGGGCCTCCGTCACCCGAAGAAGAGCGTCCGGCGCCGTTTCAGACGTTCAGGACACGAGAGAAGGATCCGCGGCAAAGCAGCTTCATGCCCATGTCTGTCACCGACGAGGAAGCACATATCGGCTTGCACCCACACCGCGCATCACCAGGAGGAGCGGAAAGCGTACCCGCACCGACAGTCATACTACCAGCGCAAGAGCCGCCGAAGCACGACGCATTCTGGGCCAACATCTTTCAGATATGCCTCTTCGCCATGTTCGCCGCATTCGTTCTAATCTGGTTTCACACGTCTACACCGTCCTCTTCGAAACCAATCGGTGACACCATCTACAGCGCACTTCGAGGATCGACATATATGCTACTATGGGATACCTTCATCTCCATCATCGTGGCTCTGATCTGGCTAGCCCTGCTCCGAAACTACGTTCGACCTCTGGTATTCATAATGCTCGCAGCCGTCCCGATCGTCCTCTTCGTCTTCAGCCTGTACCCCTTCATCACATCCTTCAAAGGCCGTCTCAACGGATCGAGCTACCAAGACCGTGCCCTACGTTGGGCCTCCCTGGTTCCAGCAGTCATCGCAGTAGTCTGGGCCTACAACGTCATCCGCTCCCGCCACAGCCTCGACCGCGCCATCAAGATCCTCGAATTCAGCACCAAAATCCTCCTCGCCTCCCCACACCTCGTCACCCTCGGCTTCGCAACCCTAGGCGTCGTGGTAGGCTGGACCTGGCTTTGGATGCTCATGTTCGAGCGCGTGTTCCTCTCAGGCCACCTCGCTCCAGGAACAGGCGCTAAATTCATCCTCGATGCCAACAGCTGGTGGCTGGGCGCCTTCTTTGTCCTGCAATATCTCTGGACTCTCGGCGTCATCGCTGGTGTGCAACGAGCTACTACAGCAGCGGTGGTGAGCCAATGGTACTTCCACCGTCTCGCCGTCCCACAACCCACAAGCGAACAAGTCGTCCGCGCCAGCTTCTCCCACGCCACCGGTGCCGCCTTCGGAACCGTCTGCCTCTCCACCTTCCTCTCCCTCCTCGTCCGTCTCCCCCTCATCATCCTCCCCGGCCGCCTCTCCAGCCTCATAAACATGGCCGCCTACTGGATCATCCCCTCCTCCCTCGCCACGCTCACCAACCCCCTCACCCTCACCTACGCCGCAATTTTCAGCCAACCCCTTGGCATCGCCGCACGCGGACTAGGAAGCATGTCCTTCGTCTCCACCACCAACCCCTCCAACACCCTCTCCACCCGCCCCTTTCAACCTCGCCAAAACACCAGCACCTCCGCCTTAATCCCCTGGCGCCTGTCGAAAATGCTCCTGCAAGCAACTCGCTACGTCATGTCCTTCTCCCTCGGTTTCAGCGGCTGGATCCGAACCGCGCGAGCCCTCCCCATCGACGGCGGGTTGAAGGGCAGCTTGTACGCGTACGTGGTCGGGTTCGTGGCGGCGAGTATCGGGTTTGCGGTTCTTGGAGCGGTAGAGAATGTGGTGGGCGCGGTCTTGGATGGGAGTGTGATTTGTTGGGCGAGTGAGACGGGGGGTGTGGGGAGAGGGGAGGCGAGGTTTTGTCGCGAGGCGGGGGAGTTGTTTGGGGAGGAGGATGGGAGGTTTTGAGATAGAAGGGCGTTGGAAAGATGGGGGAGCTGGGTCAGGGTATCATGAGCGAGAGGTAACGGGCGTTTTTTATTTTGATTGGATTTTGGTATTTGGTATATACCCTAGGCTAGGCTAGTTGCCTGTGAAGAGAAGAGTGTGGATAGGCGCCCAAGTGTCTTGCAGCAGCATTATATGATATAGGATGTGAGTATCCATTGTATCATGGTATCAAGAATTCTTGCACGCGCTGTGCCGAGAGGATTTGATTCTGGATAATGTCATCGAGCTCTCCATGAACCCGCATTGTTGGGACTTCCCTGATGCTCTCCCTCTCAACCAGGCGGAAGCAGGTCCAGAGTTTCGAGCGGCATTGCCGGATGCCTATCAGAGCGTTTTTTGCAGAAGGGCGTCCTGATCAAGTGGCTTGATAACGGGGGACAGCAGCGTCGATATGTTGAGCAGAAGAAGAAGCAGCAGCATCAGCAGTGCGAATTACATTACATCGTACATTTAGCACTCTTGCCCTCAAGTGCCGAAGCCGTCCACTCGTCAAGATCTTCGACATGCGCAGCAGCGCCTCTACGTCCCTCCGATCCCTATACGACACGTTCGCACGCCCTTCTTGTCGCGCTCGGTGGAGTGAAAGAGGATCAGGATTCAGAGGTAGAGAGGTGCCACTGGCCAGTGACAACGCTCTCCTTGTTTCTTCGTCTTATATCCTGCTGGATACTGCTTCGCAGGAATATCCTTTCACTGGGGGAGTGCACCTATTTGCTTTGTTGCCGATGATCGCGCTCAGGGTTGTCAACAGCACGGGTTGTCTCTTTGGTCGGGACGGTAGGTAGCGTTTGTGCTATTTCTTCGCCTTGGTAGCTCCATTCATTACCAGAGCATCAGATTACAAGCTCATTGCTGCCATATGCAGCTGTCCTGGTGGGTTTTGTGAGCAATACGATGTCCACCAGTAGCGATTACGATAGTGGTGCGATTGGCTGAGTACAGTCCTTTCATCTTGATCTCATTGATGTAGGATTTGATTGCAGCCAGCCTGGCTTGCTGAACAGTGTCTGAGTATCTCTATCGCAGACTTGAGATGCACGAGTACCCTTCAGGTTCCGAGAGTGTTTCGTTTTTATCTCTTCCTGGCAGCTCTGTGGTTGGATATCTCGTAGCAAGTGGTACTGTATATGCTCCGGCGCTCTCTTGTGCCATTCAATGAGCCCCAAATTTAACGTAGTCAATCCAGTGAAGTTTGGAGTGGCAATGCCTGGTTTAGACTGTGTCGCAAGGCCTTCATGCCCGATCGTGGTGGTTGGGGCAGGAGTCTGCATAAGCAGGTCTAGGTAGCTTCTGGCCAGGAAGTAAGCAGGGTATTGCGATAACCTGGGCTCCATCTAGTATAAGCATCTAAGTGTTATTCACTTGTTGTTGAGTGGAGGCTTCTTTGATGCCTGAGGTCTCTGGTCACCGAGATGAAATATTGTACCAATAGCAGGGGGTGGGTTGGTTGGTTGTAGGGCGCTTAGTAGGTGTAAGCAGATAGACACTGTGCTGCTACCGGGCTTTCCAGCGATGTGGTCAGCAGTTGTATCTTCTCAGCGTAGAGTCATATCCTGGCGCTCGCCCGCAGCACAGGTCCTCGCAGAGATAAAAGGCGTGCAAGGTCCCCTTTCTCCTCTTCCTTCTTCACCTCTTGCTCAACATACTGATACTGTCTGCACTGTCACCAGACTCTAGTATTTAACCAAAACACAAATTTAACTCCCACGCCATTAACCAAAATGTATCACGAAGACGACCTCATCGACCTGTCCGACGACATACACCTCGCCGTGACCGCCACGCCGGCCGTCGAAGAGGTGAATCCAGTCACACCATTCACCTCCTCCGGCGCCCCGAATCCTGACGACTATAATCTACCCACGCTAGAAGAATATATGGCGCAACAGGGTTTTATGGACACGACGGCTGTGTGGGAAACGACGGGTGATTGGGCTGCTGTGGAAGAGGCGCATGCGTACAATGTGCGGAAGTCGATGGCCGAAGGAGGCATTAAGAGCAAGAAGTCAAGGAGATTGGCGAGGATGGGCTCAGTGCTACCGGCGTCAATGTGGGCGGCCTTAACCTCAAAAGCCGCAGCCTCATCGCCATCACCATCGCCCTTGGTGACCGCGCCGTCATCAGCCTCACCCTCGATGACCCCGGCGTCATTGGCATCACCGTCAACCTCGATGACTCCGGCATCAGCGGCGTCACCGTCACCCTCATCGATCTCATCGACCTCCTCAACCCTCACACTCAGCTCTACTCCCGCCAAGACCATCAACGAGCTTATGGCCGAAAAGAAGAACCTCGACGTCGCGCATGCAGCAGCGCCGCGAAGCGCATGGTGAGCTGCTTCTGTTTGGTGGCAATGTCGTGTCGTCGCGAATGAAGGGTACGCGTTGGCAATGTGCATAGCGCTTCTCAAAGATTTACTTCATGAATCCATTCAAATCCCTCACTCACCACCACTCTCACGCTCACTTCCCTCATCTCCACTGCCGCCCCCCACCTCGCCGCCCTCGCCATTCTTAGCCGCCTTCTTCGCCCTCTCCTTCTCCCTCCTCTTAACCTTCTTCTCCCTATTCCTCCTATTCCTCTTCTCCCTCTCCGCAGCATCTTTATCAGCCGCCTGCGCCTTCTTCGCCTCCTCCTTTGCCCTCACAGCCGCAAGCTTAGTCCGGATTTTGATCCTGTACTTCTTCCCAGGTCGCGTGCGCTTCTTGACTTCAGCATCCCTGCCAAGAAGCTTTGAAAAAGATGCGGAAATTTGTGCGCGACATTCCGGCGCAAGCGACGAGAGTGGTAGGTGAAGGACCTTCCACGGATATGCATTGCCGGGGGCTGGGTCCTTGGAGCGGGCGAGGATGGTTTCGCCGCTTATGGCCGCTTGGTCGATTTCGTTCCTTTTGTCCTGATCCAGCGGCTCTGTGAAGTAATAGTCCGGATCTCTTTTGGAATGTATGAATCCAGCTTCTCCTGATGGCGTTGGTGAGCGTAGTCGGATCTTCGTAGCCGCTGGTGCTTCAGTCTTGCTTGTGGCGAAGAGCTGAAAATCCAGCTGTTCTTCATCGTCGTCGTTCTGTGCAGTATCTTCGGTCATTCCAACATCTTGGCCAACATATTCAAATCTTGTCAATTGCTTTATTCTGTCAATTATTTCTGGATCTGATTCTGGCTCCGGTGTGCTCTGTGGCGACTGCAAGTCCGCCCGCCTGACTGCTTGCTCCATCATTGTTTACACCCTCGAATGACGAGCTGCAGCCTCTGGCGAGTCGTTGCTGTTTGCATATGTCCGAAACAAGTGATGCGAGATGGAGACGACTGGCTAGGCCAGGCACTGTGGATGCGGAAATTAAGCGCGCAATTTTGCACTAGGCCGAGAACGGAAGCTGCGCTATGGAACGAGGACGAGGACAGAAATTATACATGAGTGGTATAGCTAGAACAAAGTTGGAAGAGCAGAGAGTAGCGTGAGGAGGGCGCAGTTACTTCTTGTATCTACATAGTCGCACCCTCCTCACTAATGCGTCGCATAGTCTCCGGCTGCCAGTTTTGTTCCTCTGCAATTTCCTACCCTACTCGGTAGCTTGCTGCCAGCATACGCATCTTGGGAGACCCTCGTGACAGGAATACTGCACGGGCGACGTGAAGTGGTCTTGTGTCGCCCAAAGAAGCCGAACTTCTTTGATGGATTGGGCGATCGGATGCCGCAATCGTGCGCTTCGGGCGCACCCATCGACCGCATCCTAGACGATCACGGCACGCACCAGCAACTCGGCAAGCTCAAGGAGGATCAGTATGGCCTCGAATATGGCCAAGGCCCTATGAGGCTGACGATGTTGGTGCTGTAGCAGTCCTCTCGGCTTGTTCTCTTCTTCAAGCCCGGACATATTTGCTGCCTTCGCACATATGATAACTCCACCCTTTCTTCTCGGTACCTGATACTTCACGACACAGGCTGCGGCCCTCTCCCATCATCATCCTCGGCATCTGGATCCCTCCAAAACGCCCTCTCCACAGGCTTCTCCCTTATGTCCCAGATATCCTCGCTGCTCCCCAATTCCTTCTTCCTCTTCTCGTCCCGCTGCTTGTAATATTCCCGTATCTGATGCTCCTTATCCTTCTCCGGCAAGGTCCTATTCCGCATGCAGAACCAGAAAGCGCCCCAGTGCTCGCTGCAATCTTTCAGCTGGCCATAGCGGTAAATGTCGTTGAATTTCCCGCCCAATGACTGGCAGTAGAAAGCCTGATCGAAAGCTTCTCGACATGACATCGTGACCGGATAGAGCGCATCCGGGTGAATGTTGAGTGTGCCATCGGGGAGGTGTCGATCGTGCGTCGATGGTTTGGATGGTGTATCTGGCTCGGTCGAGATTTGCACGGGCGGCGCAGTCGTGGGTCCAACTGATCCTGCGCCTTCAGCCGGCGCCTCTAGAGATTTCAGGAATGCATCGAGCTCTGCATCTGCCTTCTGTTCCCGTGAACTACTACCGCCTGACTGCACTTGCTGGCCAAATATGCGCTCCTTCTGCTGTTCTGTTAAGCCAAAGCGCTCCTGGCTTGTTCTGGTATCCTTCGTAGCATTCTCATCGCCACTCTTCTGAGACGATGACCACAGCCAGCCCATGATTCCTAA
Organism: Teratosphaeria zuluensis; assembly: GCA_007113905.1. Lineage (NCBI taxonomy): Eukaryota > Fungi > Ascomycota > Dothideomycetes > Mycosphaerellales > Teratosphaeriaceae > Teratosphaeria > Teratosphaeria zuluensis. The sequence goes on from VCMQ01000019.1 coordinate 137,302, forward strand.
CAGCACCCCTTCATGCAGGAAGAGCGACGAACATTATCTTGATGTTGTTCTGCGAATGCTACAGGTCAAAGCTTGGGCCTAGCTAGCGGCTGTCTCCCGCATTGTGGATTATCCACAGTCTAACTTGAAATGTACTCTCTCTTCATATCCCCCGGTGCGACATTCATCCCCAAAGACGAGCACATGATAGTTGACAGCCGACTGCTATTCAATCTATTTGGCCTCATAATTTTCTTGGATATGACCTTGCAAATTTCCTCGGAAACGAGGTCGGGCTTCAGGCTGCAATTCACTCACGAACGGCTTGAGCGAGGCTCTGCCACGACGCTCTGCCACAACGCTACCAGGTGGCCTCCAACGGGCGGTCTCAGATTTACACAGTGTCGCTGAGATTGTTCGGGGAGGAGTGAGGGTGACTGAAGGGGATCACGCTCGCGACGACCATGACATCCAGCATCTCGCTTCGAATCCAAACATTTCCGTGAAGGTCTGTACAACATACGCTAACTGCCTATCACACTCGCAACCAAATGTCTTGCAGGCCTCCCATCCGGCGGACCAGCGTATTGGGGACACGCAAGCTATTAAGCCGTACGAACGTCAACAAGACTTGGAATCCTTTGCTGGTTCCCGTGAGTGAGAGATCGGTCTGTGTCTGGGCGGCACAATCACTGCCACGACGTTCTGGTCTTTCGGACGTTTAGAACGTTTCCGTTCATTGATTGAACCCATGCATTCGGACAGTCATCGCGCTAAACAGGTTGATCCACAGGCAAAGACTCATCTCGATTGGTATCGTTCTGATTTCTTGACCACAAGTCTCTCGTTCCGGCAGTTGAACGAGAAGGAAAAGCTTGGTTCCAGGAAATGAGCGTACGCCGCTTGCTCCATGTGTCTGTCGTCTTCATCTCCGTACTATAGGGTCTGTTGGACGATTCTGCTGGACTTTGGGTGCAGGCTCAACCAGGCTTGGTGGGACTGTTGCTCGACTTGTCCTGAAATTGTCGGACTGGGTCGAGTGTGTATGTCGCGGTGGACGAGGTGTCGTCAATCGATCGGGAGCTGGGAAATACTGGCAAGAGTACTGGCAAGAGTTGACTCGTAATTGACCTCAGAAAAGTGTCCATTGCGCGCTGTCGTGCTTCTGTCATCGATTAAGGTCTATCAGTCTCGAATGTTGCGTGTGCTAATGGATCTATCATAGAAGCAAAAAATCGTGCTATGATCGACCGATTGCGAGCGAAGATGCATAGCCTGGTTCCTCGCTTGCATGGGCTCTCCAATCAGCTGTCTTGTCCTAGCTGTGATATATGTAAGCTGCGTCTGATGTTCTCTTGGCTGCTGCGGCGAAATATTTCCTGATTTGACTCGGCACACAGCCCATCTATGCTGCAGAAATGGTCCCAAACTTGTAGAGGCTGGCCATATCTTCGCCTGCAGCGTCTGATAGGAATGAACATCTCTGTGCTACACGCTTGCCGTGGCTGGTTATTGGTCTGCATTGTTATTCGCAGAGCTGAACACCGGCTAGCCCCCGATAACGCCACAGAACCAACTGCTCATGCAGCAGTTTCTAATTCAGCAGTATCTCAGCTGCTGTATGGAACGGCATTTGACACATATGCGGCCGGCTCAAATCTATCGAGGGTGGTTGAAGGCGGCTTGTTGCGCCCGCAGTCTTCACCGGTCGACTGCCCATCCCACATATACGTACTGGTGAGCGCTTGGTCACTGCTATCACGAAAAGGCTTGCCATGAGTCCACCTTGTATCATGACAACTACAGTACGCTCTTACTCCCTAACAAAGCAAGATCAAGGAGCGCGGGCATGCATATCAAGCACAAAATATACATGGTCTTGACCATCATGTCCGTAGTCTTGGTCATCATCAACATTATCCAGCTTGCATTGCTCCCGACGTACCATAACTATTACTGGTTGATTCTGTTTCCAGGCCTGGTGTTTGTGGGCTTCGTGACCTTTGCATTTGCATTAGCATTGAATAGCAAGCAATCCGTAAAGCGGTGGTGGAACGGTGATGGCAGCCAGCTTTCCCGAGGAGGAGCCATTGAGCATCCCCTGCTTGATCATGGCGCCAGGACCTCTGAAGGACAAAGGTACCATGAAGATGACAATGGCCTTAAACGTGAGTAGTCTGCTTGCCCATGTCATTTGCACTGCTGACGTGCAGCACAGCCCGACAAAAAGCAACGCACATCTCTGTAGTGGCGACCATCATCCTCGACCTGGTCCTCTGCCAATTCCTCTACGTGCCCCTATCTGCCCGTGGAGATGCCACAACAGTTATCTGGTCAAGCTCCGTCAACGCGAACCAAGCCGGCCTGCCATTCCCAACCATCGCCATCTACCAATACATCAGCCGCCGGCCCGTGCAGGCTGATCTCAATGCCTCATTTTCTGATGCGGCACATTGCACCGAGGACAACGGCTTGTGTCCGACCAATTGGTACCGCAACCAGACAAACAGAGGCCCGCTAAAGATCTCATGGTATGATGGTGTCAACATTTCCAGCCGCATCATCAAGAACAACACGGCACAGACCTACCCACAGATTCAGTTCGCGTACAGCTGGAACAGCACAGCGAGCCAGGTCCCACGACTGGGAGTTTCCGCCATCGACCCTGCCTGGACCATCACAGATTTTGTCCGGGCCTTCAATTCGGGTATCATAGAGCAACACTTATTCCCTGTCCGCCAACCAGTCGTGACGTCGTTTGAGCAGACCAATATTGCCGATGAGATACGAGCACTCCCATGCCCTGACTCCACGGAACTCATGCGCAAGTCTTGCCCCAGTTTCAAGAATTACTCCACGTACTCGCTATCGATTAGTCCACTAGGCGTGAGCGAAGGGACGACCTGCGATGTCGCTACAGAAAAAGATGGATCGCAGACGTGTGAGCAGGAGATGTTTGTCGGGTTCTCGAGCACCTGGGTGACGACGTCAACGAGTGGGAGGAAGAAGGGGCTGGTGGACATGCTGACGGAAGAGGGTGGGATTGTCGGCGGCGTAACATTTTTCACTTGGTTCCTTACCATTTTCAATCTTTGAATGCAGAAAGTGCAGTCCACTGGAGAAAAGAGGGCGGTCGGAGCGCGGAGTGCGATTGGGCTTGACTGAATCGACGCTCACTGCTCAGCTCGGACATCATGCCATCCCTCGGCTAGGCATGCTGAATCCTGGCGCCTTGTCCACGGCCTAGCTGCACAATCGTATGGAAAGCATGCAGACGGCATACTCAACCGCCGCTCGTTTCTGGCGGTTGTGCGTCGGAGAAGGCGAAAGAATTCCCAGGACCGGTGGTATGTTCCATCCATCATTAACCACAGCGATAAACTTTGCAAGGAAAATGGATAGAATAGACAAGGCTGCTCGATGCCGCTATCCAGGAACTTTCGCAATAACAATGATGCTTGATCAGGCGAAGAGGTCGCTATTGGAGTCATAGCCAGCAGCGCTCTGTCATGCCTGCAAGGCTTTGAGATCAGGGCTTATGTGACTGGCTCTCCCCACGATATGAGGCAATCCGTATCATGAGAGGCCGGTCAGAAATGTTTGCAGTTCTGTCATCGATGTCCAATTTGGGCCAGATTCCCGTCGACGCCTTGTACAAGAAAGCATATCAACGGCATGACACCGAAGGCAGGGCCGTCCAGTGTGTCCTTCCTGAGGTCAATCTAAGCCAAGCCATCACTCGTCCAAACATCCTATAAGCACAAAGTGACACGCGCTCGTAGCCTCGAAACCAGCCGCCCAGGGAAGGTGAAACCTTCTCATCGTCAATACAATCTGTCGATACTAATACACGCTCAGCTTCAATCCACATGGTCACCTGCCGCACCAGCATCCCTCATCTACCTCTCCCCCGCCTTACTCCTCGCAATAATCCGCCTCATCTGCCCGCTCGAGTCCCCACCACCCCTCACCATACTCGCATTACTCAAATTATTCACCGGCGCAATGGTATACGTGCTCAAGCCACTACCATCCGCTCTCGCCCTATTACCCGGAATGGGCTGCGACAGCACCTTCCTCCTCCTCTCCGCCGCCAACGCAGCCTTCTCCGCCTGGCTGAGCTGCGAAGCACCGTTCCTGCCTGAGACTTGACTTGCAAGTGGGTCGTAAGTGCGAGTCTCGACGGGGCGGTTGCGTTGGTTCTTGGGGCGGTTGAGAACGACGCGCATCCATTCTCCTACGAGTTTCTCGGCGGAGCGCTTGATGTCGGGTTGGGGTTGGATGGATTTGGTGTAGAAGAGGACGACTTTGCCGATGCCCGAGGCGATCAGGGCTTCCTTGCCGATTGTCAGTTTGGACAGTGCATCGAAGAGCTGACGCTGGATCTTGTAGTTGGGCAGCGCGGCGTCGTGATCTGCAGGCTCGAGCATGAAGCGCACGGCTTCGAGGATGTTGATGTCGGGGTCTACAAGTTGGGACTGGATGGTGTTGCGATTGAGAAGCTCGACGACTTCGGGGAGGATTTTGAGCTTGTGGGTGGCGACCTGGCCTTGCGCACGTGCTTCGGCGTCGGCTTCACAGGCCTTGGCCATCTTTTGGCGCATGGCTTCGATCTCAGCATCGGCGGCAGCTTCGAGATCGATGCCTTTGCCACGACGCACAGGGCGGTGGGTCTTGAGAGCTTCGTCCATTTTGCGGTCGAGGGCTCTGCGGCGGCCTAGAATCACGTGTCAGTATGGCTCATCATAATCATCCTCTGCCACAGTCAAACTCACGCTCTTCCGGCGACAGCTGCTCCTCATTGATCTCCGGACTCTTCTCCCTTTGTCTCCTCGGCGCAGTCTCACCACCCTTCCTCTTCCGTGACCTCTTCCCATCGATCTCTGGCCCGCCCTCAAAGTCATCCTCGTCCACACCCGCGCGCACCTTCTTCGGTCTCTCACGTCTGCCTTCCTTCTTTTTCTTCTTGCGCTCGCGCTCCTCCTCTTCTGTCCGTTTGCGCTTGTGCACGCCCAGCGCGCCGACATTGTCGGAATCTATCGCGATCGGGCGGTCTGGAATATTGAGTGAGGTCGGGTCAAACTCTTCAAACTCCTTCTCGTCCAACTCCTCAAGCTCTGATTCGTCATCATCGTCGCCTGCCTGCGCTGCTGTGCCTTCGTCTGCCAAATCCTCGTTCTGCTTCATCCCTTCCTCATCTTCATACACTTCGGTATCTGCCGTCGGCTCAGCGAGTGGCGGATCGCGCGATGTGTCCTCTTCGTCAATGTCTGGCTGCACTTGCTCTTGTGGATCGTTGTTGCCTTCGGGGTCCTCGTTGTCCTGGAGTGCTGGCGAGCCTGGCGCCGCCTCGGTCAGATCCTCCATACTGTCGGGATCGCAGATTGCTCGTCCTGATTATTCTTCCGTGTGACAGGGATGAGATCAAGGTCTTCAAGTGCGGTCGTATGATGGTGAAGATGTGGTATATCAATCAAAGGAGTGCCTTTGAGAGCAAGTTGAACGTCTACTAGCGCGTCCCGGCAGCGCCCGCAGAGCCGCATCACAAGCCTCTGAAACTGTGACGAACTTCGCGAGATCCATCTGAAGGTCTCATCTCGAAAGTAAACATCACACGTACTGACAGGATGTTTGGCGGCCGTACGTATCACAGATCTCTAGTCTGTCTGTAATCAGCTGACCATGATCAAAGCACCACCTCCACCCTCGGAAGAGGAGCGCAAGCAGCAAGAAGCCATTGCCAATCAGACCGTCACTGCCGCTTTGACGACCTGCCTTCTCCTCTACCTTTGTACGCATTACCACGTATCAACAGGTCGAGCATGCGACTAACACCTATTTAGCACCATTCGCCATCGACTACGTCAAGCGACTCGTATAAAGCTCAACTCCACACTCGAAGAACCGATCATGCATTTGTAACGCTAGAAAAATGTATTATAGTGTACAGTAACAGGAGAGGCGGCTGCGGAAGAATGTGTATGAAGACGACTACGCCACATGTCAATCACATGTACAGCATGATTGCGACCCTACAGGATACTTGTGATCAGTCTGGCACGCTCAGCCTGCCGCAGATTTGCGCTGCCGTATCATTCACGTCATTCGGGCTTGCCGAGAACTGACAATTCAAACCAAGCTTAATGCTCCTCTTTCAGTCAAGCATCGGCGCTTGGATCAGCTGGATCATGAATCAATTACGGCATCGGACTAAGTTCAGCCACTCACTTCGCGCATCTTTCAACCGCCTTGCGCACTGAGTAGCAGCTGCCATCCGTCAGCTATCAGCCGTCAGTCGTCGCCTACCATATCATGAAATCGCCGCTGTGTAAACTGTTCTAGGAGGTCGTTCACTGGTAGGCCGTCAACCATCGATATAACAATCAACTGACCGCGCTTCCACGGTAGCTCAACCCACGGACTGTGACGCCCATCCGCGCTCAAACCGATCACGCCGCGAGCTCTTCCTCCGCTCCTCAAACAACGGCCTCAACCCCAAACTCCCATCCCACCTCCACATATTGCCTCCCCTCCTCCGCTTGACCCTCGCAAAAATAGCCACATACCCTCCCGCCTTCGCCGCCCACAACCCCTGATTAGCATATACCTCTTCCCTGAACCTCTCACCACTCATTCTCACTTCGTCCAGCGCATCAAAAAGCATAAGAACTTCTCTCTCCGCACTCCACCACTGCCGACCATTCCTGTTGAGCCAGACCTGCACCGTCCCATATTCACCTGCGCCAGCCACGAATGTCAACTTCCATCCCGTCCACGGCAAATACAAGCGACCACGATCCCACGTCGCATCTACGAGCAATTCACCGATCACCATCTTCGTGATCTCTGGCCTCCGAGCCTGAGGTGCAAGATCCCGGGACCTAGCCAGGAACCGCGCAATACACTCCAGCGCCTCCGGAATCCCCAACAAATCCAGCACTCCGATCCTCTGCAACTGATCAACCGCTCTCCCCGGCATCCCCCTCGGCCAAAGCCGCGTAAAACCCTTCACAACACTAGCACGAGAAACAGCATAAAGATGCCTCCTTATCATCGCCTTCTTCCCCTCCTCCAAACAACTCAACGCCGTAGCCTTCCCGGGCAAAACCATCCCCGCCATCACGCGATCCCAACGTCCCAAATCCCCTTCCAAACAACCCCTCAAAACCACAAACGTCTCCCCCAACCCCACCGACTCCCTCAACCACTCCTCTCTTTGCTCCAAATCCCCACCCAACACCTCCGCAACCTGCGCCCTAAAAGCTGCAGCATCGGCTCCCGCTTGCTCTCGAACAGTCTCCCAAGCCACGAGTCGGCACATCTTCTCCGTCGCCCTCAACAGAAATCTATCACCATCCCTCCCCCAGATTCTCGGTAGAAAGGCTTCGATGGAAAGATGGGAGGGGAAGGGATGCCATTTCGGTACCCCGCCTGCTAAGGTGAAGAACCGCTGAAAACGCTTATAGATAGTGCATCCGTGCTGGAGCAGTAGGGGTGTGAGACTCTCTCGCGCTTGTCGGGAGGCGATGAGTAGGGTTAGGATTTCTGAGGGGTGGAGGTGGAGGAGGATCTGGAGTTGGAGTTCTGCTGGGAGGGCTTGGGTGATGGAGTTTAGAATTCGAAGTTTTTGTTGGCGGAGGGAGGAAGGTGAGGGACTTCTTTTTCCTGGCCCCTTTGCGCGATAGGCAAGGCGGCTGCTGCTCTTCGTCGCACTCGCGCTTTCGGCATGGTGAGGGGGATTGTGTGAGGGAGGGAGGATGATGGTGGGGAGACCTTCGAGGTCGGGTCGCCAGGCGCTGGCAAGGGTGGGAGTGGTGGAGGGTGGCATGGCTGTGGTGGGGGCAGGGGTCGTTCGAGATATTTCAGGAGCTGGCCCAGTGGTCTAGGTGCTGGGGCGTCTTTAATGGAGGGCGCGGTCCTGAAGTCGCTGCAAAATGGTTGACGAGGATCTATGATGGGCCAATGGGAATACGGTCTATGGCATTCGTTGTACTCATGTCCCAGGGAGCTGGGAACGTGTTTCCCGCTCTGGGCCAATGGTGTGGTCATTTGAATGCTACTCTCGGTGTCCTAGCGGTTGGAGCTCATCGAGATGCAGTGATTTCAGCGTTGTTTTGGTCAGCCTGTCACTCACTCACTTCGCTATTCATGATCTTGTATGTCAAGTGTACGATCAATATCGACAGTCAGATGCTAAGACGAAGAATTGCTGCTATATATCTAACGACGCGTACAGAACGTGATTTCGTGAGGTAGTCTTTCCCACGCAGATATGTGCTACCTACAGCTGTAACATTGCCATGCTCAGCCTCAATATGCGTTGCCGCTGAAACAAGAACGTGAAAGTCAATGCACGCAGTACAAATTCTTGTCGGCAGCTGGATCAGCCACGAAGCGCAGAGCTCCTATGCCGAGTGGTCTCTCCACACATACTTCCTCCCAAACGCACGATTATTGTGACTAAGCACCTCTTCGCAAAACTCCCAGTCAAACTCCTCGCCCAAATGCAGAGCATCCCAAATCGCAAAGCCATGTTTGAATACTTCAAGCTGCTGCTGGTCCAGCAATGTGGTATCCATGTTGCATACCAGCGTTGAGCTCTGCTCATCTCGTTCATAATCGAGCTTGACCTGCAAAGGCCGCGGGCCTGCTGTCGCAGGATGCCAATACGGTGCGTAGAGCAGCGGCTTGATACGAGGGCTGTCTTGGCAGAACGATTCGAAGCAGCATTTTCCGTACAGTTGCATGCCGTGTCCGTAGCACCAGCGAGCACTGGTTAGGAGACAGATGACATCTGGTATTGCGAGATGATCCGGACCGTCGCTAGAGGTGAATTGCTCTGCATGGTGCGTTGGCATGTTTGCCGGTAGGCGTGGAACGTTGTCGAAGACCAGAAACGTTAGACTGAGTTGGTACAGAGTCTGCTTGATCGCCGTGCGCTTCTCAAGGGATAGCTTGCTCAGTCGTTTTACGCTCTCATCTAAGGTAGAGACGATGCCGTAGGTGCCGAAGCAAAGACAGGATCCCAAGCAGAGAAGCAAGTCAACGAGAGCTTCTGCGCAAAGCACTGGTTGGTGTAGCTGTCCTTGCCAGATTTGTCGTCCGAGTTCCAGCGCGGCTTGCTTCGTAGATTTATGCACCATCTCTAAGATTACAAGCTCGTAATAATCGGCACCCACATCGAGGTCGTTTAAGGTCTTTGTACCGCGCGGCCAGATGTAGGAAGCGGTTTGCTTCAACTGGGGCAGGTCGGACGGCAGAGAGCACCAGTAAGCGACATGTTGATAGCGCGGCTTCATTCTGACGGGTATGATGGACCGATGTTCTGCCCAGATTGGTCCTATGAGATCGCGAGTGTCTTGGGAGACGACCATGTCGAGAAGCTCGCTTGGCTCCAGGTTTACCACAGATTGCAGCCGCAGCTCGGCCGGCAGAGTGTTGAAGCGCTCGAGGAGCGCCAGTCTGGGGTTTGTGACCGTCATGTCAACGAGTTATGGTTGCTGGTTATGTATTCTGTTGCGTCTCGGTCGCTTTGCACTGTACAACAGGACCAATTGGGCGCTTACGGTGATCGGTGCGGATATGATAGCTTGCAGTATTGCAGGCACTCCTCGAAAAATATTCTGCCCCTGATATAGAGCTCGACCTGCAAGCTCGACCTGCAATAAAATTCTGCTGTATCTGACCTGGTATGAAACAGAGTGTATACTGACCAACCAAATGACAGCAAATAACAGCAAATCATGATGACTCCATGCCCCAGCTTACTCCTACCACTCATCGTCACCACCCATGCAATTTTCTCGCAACCTGTGTAATCACCATCAGATGTCCCACATCAGCCAGAGTAGAGCTGCGATGTTGACCAGGCCCCAGGGCAAAAATGGCCCTCGTTCATCTTCATTATAGATGTGGACATAGAGATAGATGATCGCACAGAGCATGATGTGGATGGCGAACCAGGTCACTGTCCGAGCTGGTTCGCGTTGCCAGAAGAGTGCTTGATTGCCAATAGCCTGCTGGTTGGCGACGATTTCCTGTGGTGGAGTAGGAGTGTAGGGAGCCATTTTGAGCGACATCGAAGTAGCTGCAGAGAGATGTACTGAGTGCTGAGAATCTGTCTTTCAAAATGTCGCAATTATCTTTGTGTTGAGTAGTGGGCTAGAAGTGTCAGGTCTGCTGCTGAAAGGGTGCTTGGTGAGAGAGGCGTTGTCGCGTGCGAACCTAGGTACAGCCTGAGCAAAGATACAAGTGCAGTGCAGCGGATCAAGCCTCATACATCATCTCATGCGTGAAGAGCTATTCTCGAGTGCAACAACGTTGCCAGCTGCGCGTTGGTGTTTCATGTTGGAGGCTGAGGAAGTCCCGAGGCGGAAGGATTGACGCACGGACCCTTCTCAGACTTGCGGTCCGGGTCTTTCAGAGGACGATTGCATCTCACGTTGACACCATGGCATGGGTGGAAAATATTACCATGGTCGTGCGATACCTAGATAGCGACGAGAGATTTCACCCCTTTAGACTCCGTTGACATGTTCAAGCCACGTCCGAGCTCGAGCTCCTCACAGGCACCAGAACTCAGCATGACGATGTTTGCCAACGAGAGCTCACAAGCTCAATCCGCCATAGCGATGCTAAGGTAAGCATAGGATGATCATCTAATAATGCGGCTCCGGGAGCTTATTTCTTGTTACACTGCCTTACCAGCATGCAGCCCAGGGAGGAACCGGCTTGATTCCAACAGTTCTGATGAGTTGGGGCCATAAGGCCGGCTGCGCCGCTTGGTCACATTGCTAGCGCATCTTCAAGCCCAGCGAGCTGGAACTGCTACGGGCTGCGAGAAGCGATGTGTGAGGCGCACCAGCAGTCTTCCTTTGGCAAAGTCGGACACCTGCCAATCTTGCCTCGTGGATCCTGCGTTAAGATTACAGGAATCGACATTGCAGGGCCAATATCACTCTCATGCGCAACATTATTATGACTGCTGCATGGGTTTGTAGACATCATTGAAAATTGCTATGGACAGATGGTTAGGCTTGCTCGGTCCATCGACTACTTCGAGTGGCCTATGCATCTAAGTGATCGCAGCTCGAGAGGCCTATGCATCTAAGCGATCGCAGCTCGAGATCCTTCGATCCCACGAGGCAACACAGGCCGTGAATCATGAACAAGCGCAGAACAATTTGCAGACGCTAACGCCAGATTATCTAGACCTTCGCGACGAGATCAATCTAGTACTCATCAAAGATCAGCCGTGGTTGTTGGTGGCGTTGATGGATTTGAGTCTGCTGTTGTTGGTCTCGACAGGAATAGACACATGTCTACGAACGAAACACAGCGTCGCATCCGACATGACAGGAAGGCATATAAGATCGATGCCCTGCGAACAGCTTTGGTCGTTGGACCTACAAGCCTGTCTCATAGAACAACTCAGATTACTTACCTGTCCGACGCCCAGCAGCACACTACCATTCTCAATCACTCACAATGCATAACGACAAGCTTATCAGTCTTCCTCTGGTGCTGGTAGCAGCAGTGCTGCTCATCAGCCCTTTTGCAGCAACTATGCCTACCGCAATTGCTGTCCGCCCAGTAGGCGCAGTTGGCGAGCACTTCGACGCTGGCGAGCTTGTCAAACGCATCAGTCTGAAAGCAGCCACCAAGATTCTCCTCGCGTTCACTTTGACAGCGCTTGTCTGCTACTCGCCTGCCGCGGTAGCTACCCCTGTCGGCTGGGCTTGTGCTGTGAGTAGTCCTTATCACTCAAGGTTGACTAGTCTCTAACCACGACCTTTCTCCAGGCTCTCGCCATTTACTCCATGGCCATGGTAATCTCAGGCAAATTCCGCAATGCTGGAACCACCGCCGCCGCTGCTGCCGGTCGTCGGGATGTCGAGGAACTGTTCGCAAGCATGCACACCCACCACTACGCATCGATCGACTCGATGTCCACCATGAGTCAGCTGGTTGGCAACTACACGGGCGGCGAGCCAATCAAGGCAATGTCTTGCAACAACCCTGGCGCTGCCAATTGCTTCGATGCATACTACAGCAACCACTTGCATTCTGACAACGTCACTACCGTACACAACTTGTCCTTGCGTCCAGGCGGATGGAGTGCTAGCAATACGACCAGCACTTCCAAACGAAGTCAAACGCCGACGGAAGGCGAGTCATCAGGCGACGCCGCAGATGGCACGCCAGTGTTCGGTACGCACACTCCTCGAACAACGAAAGTCCGATACTAACACCGCTGCAGGTAATTACGTCTGGTACGATGAAAGCACCTCCGACGAGTCGGCCATGGGCTATGACGGTGGCTTCCCAATGGAGCTCGCCGACGTCGTCGCAAGTGATAAGAATTTCGCGGATCCTGGCTACGTCTGCCTCAACCTCATCGATGTGACCGCCAACTCGCTTGCCACTGTTGGCTACGTGAGTGTTCAGCAAGACGAGCCTGCTGAGGATCCGGACAACGAATTGAGCTATCTGTCGACTTGCAATGGCTTGACGAGCTCTGGGTATATTGGTTAGGATCTCTTGAAATGGCGTTGACGGGTGAAGCTTTTATGGCGGCTGACATGAGAAGACTCGCCTGTCGTCTTCCTGTGGACGGGTATAAGACTAACATTGGCTGCTTGCACAAACTCTGCGGCTGGTGGGCACTGTTATCTTAGGATGGCGTTGTAAGCCTGAACGGCATTTCCTATCTGTCACACGCGCATGATCAACGGCAACATGGTGTCCATGAAGTTATTTTACTTATAAGCAGTGCATTTGCAAAGTGCGACTGCCAGCTGCAGTGAGAAACAAGGGGTAATCAAAGTTAGCTGATTGGCTGGCTTTCACAGTCACGTAACGATACCGAGAGACAAGAGGCACGGACGGCGCTAAATACTGTATCGCGGCCCATTAAGTCACGCCACATGCAAATCTAGGAAAGCATCACACAAACAGTCTCCCATTAGCTTCATCAAGGACCGCGAGAATGATGCTTCTCACTAATGGCAGGATTGAGAACGTTGCGGTCATTATGGCTGTCCCGCACAGCCGCTGAGATCGTCCTGCAGCCTGCAAGCATCCAGCCACGTTCTGACGATGAAGCGCTTACACGTCCAGTCTTTTGGAGGCCTGCATTGATGCATCCTTTTCGATTTACCTACTAGCATACTTAAACCCGATGGCATTGTTGCAAGTACTTTCCATGACCTCTCAGCCTTTCATTCCAGCCCCCTCTTCTCAAGCTGCGTAACAATGACAGTAAGCCAGATACACATTCACTCGAAGTCAGCTCCTGTTGGGCAATGCGGGTACGATCCCATTGTCGAAGAAGACCACTTGCCATCAAGCCTACCAATCCTTACACCACCAACAAGGAACCCAAAACGACTCTTTCGAACCACAGCATCATGGGTCCCGCAGACGAAATGGACAAAGATATTCGCAGTAATCGCACTCGCACAAGCACTTTGCTGCGTCGTGCTATTCATCACGGTCGTCGCCGAGATTCAGCAGATCCTGAAGGCGATGGGGCCCAGCATGTACGCAACCGACACAGCCATAGGCACGGTCATGCCTATGTTTCCGCTTGCCTTTGAACCCATTTACCAACTATTGCTGGCTCTGAGTGCTTGTCGGGCTCGTAATACGGTAAAAGCTATTGGCATGTGCATCAATCAGATTGCTATGCTTGTCTTGGCTTCACTGAGCTTTCAGCAATTGTCCGCTACTCTGTCCTATTGCTTCGATCAGGCCGGCCTAGGACTCGTTTTCGCAGTGCCTGGATCTTTGAAGTCACTGATCAGGTAAGCGCTGCGGTTTCACTTGATCGACGACATCTTGAAGACTGATGTGGTTGGTAGTACGTCTGATCGATCGTCTAATCTAGAGTCAGAGACCTCGAGAGCTTACGCTTTACTCAAACAGTGGGCATCACAGCCGCCATAGCAATCGGAATCGTGACAATGTGTCTCTGCACCTGGAAACTCCACGCCGAGTTCTCCTGGGGCATCTACCGGCATCTCCACAGCGCAGACAAGAAATTGCGACAACGCTATCTCACATACGAAGTACGCCCTCCTTCCTCCTCGCCCCTAAATCTCCGTATCTCAAACTCTGACCAACCAGATATAGACGGCCCTAAGCCACCTAAATTTCTTCTTCTCCTTCGGCTACTGGATGCAAGAAGCCCCCAACGCCATCCAGATCCTGCACCAAATCAAAGGCTACCGCGCGATCCCTCAGATCGCCTCTTACGTCTCCCCCGAGAATCTCGCCGCGTACATCATCTCGCTCATAGCTCTGACACTGGCGCTGATCCAACTTCCCCTCGCACTCTGGTCCGCAGCACACGAGTCCAAGGCGGGTCAATCAGCGACGCTCGCGATGCTGGGTACCGGTGCCGCGTTCCTGGTCTTTGACACTTATCATGTGTCGGCTTCCGTTTGGGAGAAGGATGCGAAGGAAGAGGGAGGGTACGCACGCTTGCTTATTTATGATGGCTTTGCTATGGTTGTGGTTGTGCTTACGGGGGTGTGGGGAGTGCGTGTGCTGAGGAATTTTGGGAAAGGGATTAAGCAGCATTTGCGGCATGGCGATGCTGAGAGGTTTGTGTATATCTCGGGTCGAGGGAGCAAGGACAGTGGTGGTGTGAGTTTAGTGCCATTGAGGATGGAGATTGAATGAGTACGAATGATCAGCCTTGCTATCGTAGGGTCTTAAGCATGCTGGGAGCTGCACATGCCGTGAATCGGCTTAGGAAGTAGGAGATTGGTCGTTCGCAGCTGACTGACCGCTTCAGGTACAATTACACTCTGGCATGTATCATCGCCGGCAAGAAGTCCAATGACTATTGAGATCCAGGTCATCGCAAGAGGGCTTGTAAAAGCTGACAGTCTATCCAATCTGTCACTTGTGGATTGTACGCTCTGCTTCACTACTGGAGTAGTAACCTCGGCCGTCACACGAACACCTCAATGCTGGATTTTGCCGGGCCGATCTCGGCACCATGACTCCGTCTTCTGGTTGGCATATCGCATTATCAGCGAGCTTCACACGCATCGCCCAACTGTGCGACTTATTCTTCGGTCAGCCGAAGTGAGGGACAGGAGGACGATTCACATTGGCAGGCTCCCAACGTGGCCAAGAATGGTGACTATGAAGGACATGGTGTTTTCCGCCGTCCTGGGCAAGCCCCATTACCTTACTAGCGAAGATGCTGCGGTTGACGCTTTCGTACGATAGATTTCAAGCGAGTGCCGTCGCATTGACCGGCCATCGTTCGATGAACTTGCGTCAACGAGGTAGACTTATCTCTCGAAGCGAGCACCCTCAACGAGCTATGCTCGGCCAAGAGACACTCGTCTAGAACCAGCCATGGCCTATCTGGCGGTGACTTGTCCTACATCGAGTCTGCATTCTTCTCGCCAGCCAAGACGGAATGAGGTCGATCTCAGGTGTCTCGGTGCCAGAATTACCAAAACCCAATTTTCGCCGGCTGTTTTGCTACCAGCACGCTTGCGGAACTTCAAAACCACCAATACCAACTGTACCAGCAGAAAAACAGGACTAGCAACATCGACTATAGCTTGGCGCAAGTGCATGCTCGAAATCAGATGTTCGCCCGCACTGCCTCCGAGCAATCTCTACCGAGGGGACCTCTAAGCGAGCCGAAGAAGTCGGCTACACAAGTTTCAGCCAATCTGGAGATTTACCGCTTGAGGCAACATCGCCATGCGTGCAACCCAAACTACATACCCAACTTCTACATCGCCGGCGCTACGATATCTCTTCACGTCCCCTTCATCATAGCGGCGGGGTTTTGAGATTGCCCTCGTGGTACCAGCAGCTGGACAGTGTCGCCATGCGAGTCGTGGCTCAACCCGTCACGTTCTGCTGCTATGGGCACGCTGCCAAGGCGGAGTAGATTGTACGACTTTTTCCCATCCACAAGCCCCTGGTATTTCGTTGTCGATGGCCATGCACGGCTGGGAAAATGATATATGTAAGAGCTAGAGTCCCGCGAGACTTGCACCATCGCTTTTTCCAGCATCTCAATCCGCAAGCTCATCATGAAACTTCCTCTTCTTTCAAGCATTGCTGTCTTCACGGCCCACGCAGTAGCCGTCAGCGTCTCTGGCTCTGCTGAAGGCTTCGCCGAAGGCGTCACGGGAGGCGGCGACGCAACCGCAGTATACCCAACTACGACCGATGAGCTCGTCTCCTACCTTGGCGACGACGAAGCTCGTGTCATTGTTCTGTCGCAAACGTTCGACTTCACTGATACCCAGGGGACTGTCACTAGCACTGGCTGTGCTCCCTGGGGCACGGCATCGGCTTGTCAGTTAGCCATCGACCAGGACGACTGGTGCGAGAACTACGAACCGGATGCCCCGAGTGTCTCTGTTACGTACGATGAGGCTGGTGTCTTAGGTATCACTGTTGCGTCCGATAAGACGATTATTGGAGAGGGGACTTCTGGTGTCATCAAGGGGAGAGGTCTGCGTATGGTCAGCGGCGTCAGCAACGTAAGTGCTTTTGGCAGGAATGACAGAGACATTGGTATATGTGCTAATCTTAAATTGCTTGCTTCCAGATTATCATCCAGAACATCGAAATCACCGACATCAACCCTCACTACGTCTGGGGAGGTCAGTACTGATGGGTGGTGGGGAAACACTTGCCTTCTGAGACATTTCACTGACCTTCCACCTTCCTTTGGGCAGGCGACGCCATCACCATCGATGATGCTGACATGATCTGGATCGACCACGTAACGGTATTGTCCTCGTATCGAAACCTCCATAGGAGGACCCATATACTAACACACCGTAGACATCGCTGATCGGCCGCGCCCACATCGTCCTCGGCACCGAAGCCTCCAACCGAGTCACAATCAGCAACTGCGACATCGACGGCTCCACAACCTACTCCGCCACCTGCGACGGCTACACCGTAAGTGAAACCCCCCAAATCTCCAAACCTCCAAACCCCCTTCCCACTCAAAACTAACCCCATCAAAGTACTGGTCCCTCTACTTCGACGGCTCCTCCGACCTCGTCACCCTAAAAGGAAACTACATCCGCTACATCTCCGGCCGCGGCCCCAAAGTCGGCGGCAACACGCTCCTCCACGCCGTCAACAACCTCTGGTACAACGTCGACGGGCACGCCTTCGAAGTCGGCTCCGGCGCCATGATCGTAGCGGAAGGTAACGCCTTCCAGAACGTCGATACCCCCGTCGAGGATCCCATCGATGGATACCTTTTTACGAGCCCGGATACGGCGACGAACGAGGTGTGCGAGGAGTATTTGGGGCATGTGTGTCAGGTGAATGCGTTTGGGAGTTCGGGGAGTTTTGCGGGGACAAGTGATACGAGCTTTTTGGTGAATTTTGAGGGGAAGAATGTTGCGTCTGCTTCGGCGGCGAGTGGGGTTGAGGCGGATGTGATTGCGAATGCGGGTATTGGGAAGATTTGAGGGTTTGCTGCCACATGTTTTTTACTGGCGAGAGTCTTGTTGCGGACGACTGGTTATGATTTAGCTATAGGTATTCTCAGCAGATGAATTTGCCGATTGATGGATTGACACGATCGATTGCTTCTTGGCAGGGTTGACCGTTGATTGACGGGATCGACTGCTTGTTGCATTTATGATCCGAGCACCGCAGTCCATCGTCGTCGTGTGTTATGGCGAGACGGTCGGTGGCTGAGGCATGTGAAGACCCGCGGCCAAGCGCTGTGGACCAGACGTCTTGACTTCACTTCCATTGTCCAAGAAAGAGCCGCGATTCGCTAGACGCGACTGCAGACAGAGTTTACCCGGTCCCCTCTCCTGTTTTCAATTCTCGAACCAGTGGGCTAGAATCACGATGATGCCCACGCGGGAGTCTCCACTGCTGTAAAGTTTCTCCTCCTGCGACTGTGATGTCGGAGTACTATCGAGTTTCCCATAAGCTGGAGAAACTTTTCCTACAGCGTCCATTGTAGCGAGATATTGCCGGACGACGCCGTCGTATCATGTGCAACATTCACAGAGTGATGACAACGCCTCGCAAGCAAGAACTCATTACGACAGCGTGAGCAATGCCTGCCTCTGTCCATCCCGATCTACCATATCACGCCCAAACGGCGCATTTCCCAGCCAGAACGCTTCACAGAACGCCACACCATGCATCCCCGAACAACCCTCTTACCTCCCACCACCACCTCCAGCACCCCCACCCTGCGCCTCCCGCCAAGTCTCCCACTCCTTCCTCACCTCCTCCAACTCCTTCTCCAAATGCCTCAACTGCCCCTCATAATCCTTCAAAATCTTCCTCGTCTTCGCCACCACCTCCTCCGGCAAACCTTCCCGCTTCTCCGACTCCGCCCGATCACCTAACCTCTTGCCTTCCTCCTCCAGCCATCTCGCGCGTTCTCTTAACGCCACCATGCGTGCCCAAATTTCCTCCTCCCGACCGCTGAAAGCCGGGTCTGAGACGGACTTTTCGAGAGATAAGAGTTGTTTTCTTAGCGTCTCCTCTGCGGCATCGAGAGCGTAGCCGCGGTTTCGTAGGACTTGGCATTTCACTGCTAGGCGGAGGCAGCGTTGCTCGATTTCTTTGTGGCGGCGACGCGCGTTTTCTAGGTGCACGGTGAGTTTCTGTTGGTGCGCCTGCATGACGGCTGTGAGGCTGTTGTTCATTTCGTGAAGCCGTAATTGCATGGCTTTGACGAAGGTGTCTTGGTATTCCACTCTCTTGCCTAAATCGTAGAAGCCTCGCACGAGGACGGGAACGAATTGCTTGCCGCTCTCGGGACTTAGTTTTGGGGCTTCTGCCAGTGCCTTTTCCCAACTTGCTTCGTCCTCGTCGGGTTGTTTGTGGAAGAAGGGAGCGTAGGCGGTGCTGACGGCGTTGTAGAGGTAGGCTTGGAGGAGGGTGCTTTGGCTGTTGGGATCCCACTTTTTGATTAATGTCTGCACTTGCTCGATGATGTTCTTTTCATTTGGTGTTGCTACATAGCCGGCTTGATTGAGTTGTGTGGCGGCGAAGTCGTGTTGTTGAGCAAGAGTGAGACCGGGTGGGAAGCGGGTGGATTGGGACATGGGATTGAAGCCAGAGAATGTGGAGGCGGCGCCAGATTGCTGATTGAGCGCCGAGGGTTGGAGGATAGAGGACTGGTTGTTGTTGCTGGTCAGGCCGCCGAAAAGGCTGTTGGAGTTGTTCGATTGTTGATTCTGGGTGCCGAAGAGGCTGGTGCTAGTGTTGGGCTGGCTCGTCGCAGTGTTGAACAGATTGCTTGTTCCGGTATTTTGTGTATTGGTATTTCCGCCAAAGAGACCGCCTCCTGTCGTGCTCTGCTGGGTATTTTGGTTCGTGCTGTTTCCGAATAATCCTCCACCTCCACCAGTCGTGTTGCCAAACAATGATCCTCCGCTGGGCGCGCTGCTGGTGTTTTGCGCCGGTGTCGTCCTATTGAATAGTGACCCTCCCGTGTTCGCGCTGCCAGTGTTTACATTATTGGTGTTGCCGAAAAGGCTTCCACCCGCAGGCGGATTGCCAAAGAGACTGCTCATCTTCGCGGCTGGATCTGCTGGCGGTGGTAATGTTGTGGAGAGAGTCGCGGGCGGAAGGGAAAGAGGCGGCGGAGTGGGACTATTGGCGCTTGATGTGTGATTGTCCTAGAATGACGATCTCGCCTTCATGCTTGTGTTTTTCTCAACATGTCATTGTGCTCATCCCAATACACAAACATCAGAACTTCACGCTCGTCCGTCGCGAAACGCGCGAAGCTGCAGGCACGAGCCAATCGGCTGGATTCCGCTTCGACTTAGCGACTCCAAGACATTGACCTCAAGCTCGACCTCTCTACGCTACCGACGACTACCTACTCCCACTCCCTACTCCGCCGGATCACCCACCCCATCGCCACGATGTCGGCGAGACCACCACGGTAGATGCTCTCCACCGCGCCTTCCCACCATCCCTCCCAGCTAACAGCCACTCCCCAGCTTCAACCAACAAGTCCTCATCGACACCACACCCCTCCCCGACTCCATCCCAAAGGTCCCCGAAATCGGCGCCTCCTCCGCGCCTCTCCTCTCCGCCAGTTTCTTCATAGGCGCCCGCTGCAAACCCTACAATGACGACTTTATGCTCTGCAAGACCGAGGCCAATGGCAAGGGCGAGACCGAATGCCTCGCGGAGGGCAGGAAGGTGACGCGATGCGCGGCGAGTGTGCTGGAGGACGTCAACAGGAGTTGTTTGGAGGAGTTCAGGAAGCATTGGGAGTGCCTGGACAATAACAACCAGCAGTTGTGGCAGTGTCGGAAGTGGGAGAGGCCGTTGAATCGGTGTGTGTTTGAGAAGCTGGTGAGTACAACATTTCTTTGGGGAGGTTGGGAGTATACAGGTGCTTGGGAAGTGTTTTGGGCTGACGAGATGGTGTGCAGAACTTGGAGAAGAAGATCCCGGGTTTGCCAGAGGGCGAGACACCGATTCACATGAAGAAGACGCAGATCTTTGCTCATACCCAGGAGGGCAGGTTCGCCCCGCAGTAGATGGGTTATTGAATAAGCTGGTGTATACTACAATGCTGCTGAGTGCGGCTTCATGGTCATGTGCGAATGCTTCATTCAGGTCTGCTTGAACTTCATGATTGTGCGCCGTAATCTCACCTCGATCTACTCAGATACTGATTAGCTCGCCTGGACTGTTCCAAGCGAGATCGCTTCATGTCAACCACGCGAGCCTCACGTGTTGCGTGCACGGTCGCCATGCGGAGTTCAAAGACTACTAACTTGCCACTTTGATCTCAAACGCGAGCGTTACACCGACACGGTACAGGCACCCCCGCGGAGCCTCCGACTCATCGGACTCCGAATTTGAGCAAAAACACCCTTACTTACGGCATCAGCACGTTGCGGGTCGCGAAGAGCACACACGATGAAGTGCGACAAGGCCGGCGTTACAGTCACATTGGAACCTGTTGATCCATGCGGAGACCCAATCATACAATACCACCACCCAATCTTCTCGCAACCAGCTCCATTGCCCTCGAAGTCCGCTCCTGCATACGTTGTACATCCGATCTATGTTTCCGCTCCAGAGGGCAGGAAATTCCGGCTTCGTCACACGTTCTCTGATCAGTTCAAGACATTTTCGGCTCAGGGCGTCAAACTCGTCATTTCGATTGGGCATGATGAGCCGGATGATTCTGTCATGGAGCATACGCAGGCTCACTGGATTCATGATCAGGAGCTCTTCGGTGACCACATACTCGAAGAGTTCAAAAGATGGGAAGCGGATATAGAGGTGCCGGCATTGCCGTTCTACCTGCCCTCGCCCAGTGGCAAGCTCATATCTCTCAACAATACTGAAGTCAAATGCTGACGGATTTCATAGCTAGCTCGACAGCTTTGCGATATTGGCCAACCGATGCGCTAGAGATGTATCGGGCGCCCAAGGGTTGCACCGCTGTATACGTGGTTCGCGGCAACTTGGCCGGAAATCCGAAGCACGACGATCCGCAGCCCGTAGAGCGAGTTCTGGGCTCTACAGATCCGCCCGAGAAAATTTGGTGCGTTGAGTCTCGAACGCAGCCAATATTCTTGGGTTCATTTAGCTAATGGTGCTGCAGGTATGGTCAAAGCAGCAATGTGATACGCTGGGAATGGTTCGAGGATTCGCAAAATGCGGAAGCTGTACCCATCGTGTTCCTGATCACCAACATCGGTATGCTGCGACCTCCTATGTATTTGACAATTCTTTCAACTAATGACTTGAGCAGCACCTGAGAGCCTCTCGAGATGTCGCTTCGAGCCTTTGCTAGATCGGCCAGGGATCGAGGGACCGTCACAGCAGCCGGCCAATGAGATGGAAGAGGTGCCCTCGAGGAAGCGCACGCGTGCTGACATGCTCGGTGCGTCGTACCTTTCTCAGCCAGAGGCTCAACAGAGGGAAGTGCCGCATCTTCCCAATGCCCCACGACGCTATGACAGATCCAGCAGGAATCATGGCAGAACAGAAGTCGAAGGCGCTTCCTACGGAGAAGCAAGACATGGGACTGATAGGCGCCCGCTTACCTCGACTACGAGTAAGCAGCCAAACGGATACGAATGGACGCCTAGACAAATGCATCCACGTAGCGAGTACGCAGAGGATGGTGAGAGCGACGAAGAGGAAGATGTGCGTTTGCCTTGCCGGAGACGCACATTATGGCGCGGGCTCAGAAGGCGGATCGCGCAAGAGCAGGATGAGGACCATCCGGAGGAGGAAGCACAACAGCAGGCCACGCCTGCACCGTCGACTATTTCTCAGCCAGCTCCAATGAGTGGTGAGACATTGCCCACGTGTGCGCCCTCAGGGGTCAGCCAAGATGCTGTGAATGGCATGCCAGCACCTACGTCTCAAGCGATACCTTTAACAAATACCGCCCAGCCAAGCCAGACAGCTCCTGCAGACCAGCCAAAGATCAAAGTCGAAATCGACCTGACCGTAGACGAAGCTGACCTCATCGCCACGAGCTCAGCGCCAGCTTCCCGTGCTTGCAATCGGCCAGCCGAGCCGCTGCCGCCCACCGCTACGATCGACATTAGCGGTATGAACAAGGCCGGGCTGGAACTGCTGCTCGAGGAGATCGATGCAGACCGGGAAATCCATTTGTTTGGAAAGGATGAGCAATACAAGGATATGGCGGTCTTGAAGTGGAACCGGAAGAAGCTGGAGGTCAGGAGGAGGCTGTTGGAGATCGCGGCTGAGTGAGCAGAGATAGGAGATGGGCTTGAGCAAGGGAGGGCGGAAGATTGGTATCGAAGACGGAAGGCTACGGGTCTTGCTGTCGATGGCTTGCTGCACACATTCGCAGGATCGGAAGGTCCACAGCAGCCGAGCACCTGTATTAGTAAGTAGATCCTGCGGGTCTGGAAATCAATGACATGCTTCAAACTACATACATGCATAAACCCATCACTCATGATCATCACTTACCACCACCACACCAGCGTCTCCTCTTACAATCTCCTTGTTAACAATCAACATCAACGCCACACAACTAAACCTCGTATCAAATCACTTACGCAGCAGCACTAACCTCTGTACTCTTGATAGCAGGCTGATGCGGCAGGTCCAACTGAATGGCCGGAATCGGCGCAGGAACCTCCTTCAAGCTCGCCGGCTCCACGTAGTCTTTATGCGCATTCACTCGCAGACGCAGTTTGCGGGACTCGGCGTAGACGACGCGACGCATGCGGTTCGTGCTGCCGAGCGGCTGGTGCGTCTTGAGACCGTGCCAGGTGTTGCAGGTGATGCGGTCGTCCCACCAGACGCGGAACTCGGGGATCCAGGACTACAAAACCGTCAGTTGAGGGGGGCAGAGAAATAGTAAAGGAAAAGGGGAAAGGGGGAGCGTACATCCTGCGGTTCAAACTCCAACGTAGCAATCTGCTCAAAGGGATACTTCTCCGGATCCCACTCGATACCGATGTCATCGACGGGTTGCTCATTCAGGTCCTGCAGCATCTGCGCGCAGAAGGAGTACTTGACCTTGTTATTCATATGATAGTCCCTCGTAAATTGCGAGAGACAGTTGATCGGGTCATCGGGCTTGACGTCGTGGCCGGTCGCCAGCGCGATCTGCTTGTCCGTGAAGGGGAAGACGCCGTATTTGGCCACATAGTCGCCGTGCCGGTAGGCGGATTGGGAGTATTGGGGCATGGCGACCACTACGGCACATCGATCAGCCATCCTCCATTCGATCTGGATGAGTACATTCGGGCAAAGCTTACTATGCTGCTTAGGCAACTGCCCCCCCAAAGTCGCCACATCCGCATCCACCCTCTCACTCTGCTCCCTTGCAAACGTCGGCAAATCATTCCAATTCTTCTCCAAAGAATCCGCAATCTCATACGTGACCTGCGGCGTCCTCAGCTCCAAAATCGGGTAATTATTCAGCGTCCAGTCCTGCGTCTTCATGTCCTCGCCCCAGATCTTCTCGCCTTCAACCCCGAAGATCTTGATCCCGATGCCCCTGGGAGCGGGGATGTTGTCGGGCAGGATCTTGGGCGTGAGAGAGGAGTAGCGGAGGATGCAGTCGTAGGAGCCCGGGTTGGCGAACATGCCTTGGCGGAGGTGGATGGGGAGGTTGTCGTGGACGGTGAATTTGCCGATGACGCACTGAGGAGGGAGGGAGAGGTGTTAGGTGGTGCTGTGTGAGTGGGTTCTGAGGTTTTGAGGATTGCTTACGCCTTGGGTCTTCAAGTGAGTGCCGCGCAGGCAGTGCATGTGCTCGTTGAAGTTCATCATCTGGAACCTGTTGAATTGGTCTGAGACATCCTGGATCCTCTGCTTCTCGTTTGGCTGCTCAACTTCGACGCCCTCAGCATCCCAGCGGATGTACGTGCCTGGGGCTGGCTTGTCCTTGCCGCCGGCTTTGGCTGTGCCATTAGCAAGTTCGCCGTTATGCAGATTGTGCTGCACGGGGCATCCGACGGTCGCCATTGCTATCAAATTGTTTTCTGTTTTCTCGGCGTTCTTCTGTCGCTCGTCCCAGCTATGCGCCTGTTGCACACTCTAGCTCCTCCTTCTTTTCTGTTCGATCCCTTGTATCGGTCCTGCTTCACTGGTTTTTTATCGATTGATGTTCTCTAGCCGAACGTTATAACACCTGAGACGAGAGCTGAGGCCTTCTCCTAACTGAGTCGTCTTTACAGACAAGCAAACAACAGAGATATACCTACAATGACTATCATGCCCAAGGGTCTAGACTAGTAACCTTATCCCCGCATTCGCAACGGTGCTTGATCTGGGGAATAGACAGATTCAGTGATTGTCGTGTCTTCCATCTTGCCGGAAGGGGTCTCGACCATGACAATGCATCAATAGAAGCTCCCAGGAGCCCGGGAACAGGAGTAGTCTACGGGCGAGGCGCCGACGCTCGGTGGGGTAGACACCCCGCATGTTGCTGCAGACGTGGAGGTCAAGAGGAATAAGCTCAAATTTGGAATCCGCGTCAGTCAGGTGGTCATGCTGATCATGGTACGTACCTCTGTGTGCTATGAGACGATGAGGCGTAGGGGCGCAGCGAGCGGCAGGAAGTGGGGATTGAGGTGAGGATCAAAGAGGAAGCGTGAAGGTCATCACACGAATGTGAGTTAATGCGCTATAACCGGAACATCTTTGATGCGGCTTCATCTCCAGCCATGGTTCCAGGTGAACCTCGAAGCACTGAATCAGGCGCGGTCGATAACCGTGTGGCGAGCGGGCGACATGCTCGTGAGATCGATTAGTCTCGTCGCAGGAGTAAGCAGCAGGCGATGACGAATAAATGGAGTGGGTTCGATGCCATATGGAGAGTGACTACAGTACGCGTGCCTACGGAGCTTCCTCCTAATCGGCACAATCTGGCCTCCCTGTTCAACACCATGTCGCCATTAAACAATACACAGCGTCGCGTTGCTGGGGTATTTGCACTGTCCTGCCCTCCTGTTAATAAACTAGAATTCTCCAATGAAACGCCGTACCGCAACACTTAGCAAGCCGTGATGTACAACCCAAGCGAGCTTGGATTCCAGTCTTCAAAAAAGTCTAGACTCAAACCGCCTTCAGAGCTCAATTCGATGCTCTCCGTCAGCCCAGCCTTGCAACTTTCCGTTCTTATAACATAGCTATTTCCAGGCTGGATGGAAATAATGCCGAGATCCTCGAAAACATCTGGAGCTGTATCCCAAGTAGTTGACTGCGAAGCAACACCAGAAAGCGCAGCGAATTTCAGTCCGCCGGAGCCAGAGAAAGTGTAGGCAGATGTTTCAAGCTGATCTTTCGACGGGAAGAGGAAAATGATTGAGCAAGATTTGCCCTCGTAGGATTGTGGGATGTCGAAGTTGAAAATGGTGCTCGTCGTAGAGTTCACAATACCGTTGTAGCTTGTGCCGCCACTCTGACTAGGCGAGGTGTTTGAGATTGGGACCATAAGGTGAGGAGTCTGATAGGCGCCGGTCAAAGAAGTTTGGCAAGCAGAAGGAACGCCGGTGGATGTGCCGGTGCCGTATGAGGATGACGCCCTTGTCTCGAACGATTCAGTAGGGGTGGGTTGAGCGTACGAAGAGGCCGGCCCATATCCGTTGCTGGACAATGATTCGGCCGGCACGCTCTGACCAGGCACAGCTGCCCCAGTAGGCGTGGTCTGAGGGTACGATTTGCCCGGACCATATACATTGCTCGACGGCACGCTCTGGCCGGGAAGAGACTCGGAGGATCCTGCTACAGGAGCGGTACCGGCCGAACTTGGTGTGTAGTATGACCCACTCGGCGTGGGCAAGAAGATCGAAGAGTCCCAAGCGGTTGGTGCAGCACCAGGCGCCGAGAAGCCGCTTGGATAAGCACCGCTTGGATAGCTACCGGGGGCAGTGCCTGGCGGTGCGTTTGCCCCACCATAGCCGACACGAGGTGCGGTCGGTCCACCACCGGCATAAGGGCCCGTCGCTGAGCCGTAGCCGCATGCCTCGCAGTTTGCTGTTTGCGTGAAGGTCACGGTGACCGTCGCCTGCTCACAAGTAGCGCTAGATGCGGAGCTTGGGGCGGCCGGTGATGTCTCTGGAGCAGGCTGTTCAAATAATTAGCGGCGAACCTCTCATCTTGATTATGGAACATACCTGAGTACTCCCGGCAGCAGGTGTAGTCGACTCTCCTACCGGCAGTGAGCCATGTCCAGACGGGCCAAATCCTCCGAACGAACTCGACTCAGGAGCTATGCTGGCTGGGACTGTCGGAGTTGTGCCACCATTCTGGGTGTAAGGAGAAGACACACCGGGGGTGGCATAGGCGGAAGGGGTCGACTGCGGGGCGACGGGCGTAGATACGCTAGACGCCACGATTGGGGTTGAGCCATAGCCAGTAGGGCTTGACTGGCCAGCAGGAGCAGAGCCACTTGGTGTCTCGTTGGGCACGGAACCATAGCCAGCAGGGCCTGATGGCGCAGCTCCCGGTACGGATCCGCTAGGCGCCACGTTTGGCACAGGACCATAGCTACCGGACTGCGTTGGATAGGGAGCAGATCCGGTGGGAGCCAAAGATGGTGCCGGACCATAGCCACTAGGACCTGACTGCCCAGCACCAGGAGCAGTCCCGGTCGGAGCCACAGAGGGTGCCGGACCATAGCCAGAAGGACCTGACTGACCATCACTAACAATAGGACTGGTCGGCAGCGGGTATGGAGGGGAACCATAGCCACCGCCGCTGGACTGCCCAGCGTAGGGAGCAGATCCTGTGGGTGCAATTTTTGGGGTAGGGCCAAAGCCACCGGCAGGCGTCAAATAGGTGGACCCATAGCCAGAAGGACCAGCGAAGCCTGGATAACCACCTCCTGCAGTGGGACCTGCTACGCCCGTACCAAACCCCGTAGAATTAGTGCAATTTCCAGAAGTGCTCAGTGACACCATCCTGCACTTGAGCTGATTAGCGACCGGCACGTCGTATATGTTGTATGTAGTGTCGGTTGCCGGGCAAGCCCAGAACGTGCTGGTGCCATTATGGAGAAGCTGTCCCGAGCTTGTGATAGAGAAGCCTGGCGAAGGCGGTCTATTCAGGTCGCACTGGAACTGGCTTGCTTCGGGCGTTATAATGCAGCCTCGCCCTGCCGAGTCGATGATCCGTCCGTTATTTATGCAGAATTGCGCTGGAGTGCCCGTGTCATTGAGACGGTTCTGGCCGTCGCCTAACTGTGTGAAAGCGCCTGGGACGCCTCCCGACGCTGTAATCCCGAAGCAGCAGGACTGTTGTCTTCGGACGATGGCGGCAGATACGCCGCTAAGCGCGAAGAACGCGAGGGCAATGGTCGAACGCATCTCTTGAGCTGCGAAGATTCGAGTAGAGCAAAATTAATGGCTACGAATTTTGAAGGAGAGGATTGAGTGACCGTACGAGTGAACAACACAAATGAAGGAATAAGTGGGATACCAAGCACAAGCTGGGAGGATCGAGAAAACAAGTATACTCTTATACTCACGTACGCCTTGCAGCTGAGCACGGTCCGCGCGACACGGTTCTTCCTGGTAGGATGTGCTGTTTCCAAGGTGGGAGTCCGTCATCGCGATCAAAGAGTTGTCAAATGAGCCGTTGAACCTCTGTCAGATCCCAGTCTAGGAACCTGCTCAATTCCACAGCGCCACAACCAGGTTTGACGTTCCGGTCAGCGGCCGGGAGAACAACACCGGGGCGAAACCGACAGAGCGACCTATTACCCATCATGGGGTGGGACTGCGAATACATAGAAGGCATCGATCGTCAGGAACGACAATGTTGGCGCAGCTACGTTGACGACTCATCCTATTTGGAGATCTATGGGTCCGTTAGATGAGTGCGTTTGTCAGCCTTATGCCTTTTCCTGGGTACCCAAGGGTGCATGAGATGGAAGTACGAAGGACTCGGATGGCGGTTGTCGCAGCTTTGTAGCAGTCCTTCGACTTCCCGTGGCTCTCCGGAAGACTGTTCATCTGCGTTGAGTCATGTCTTTTTCATTTGCTCATTTCACGCTTTGCACTTCGTAACCCTTTGGCGAGTGGTCTCTTCCTTTCCGCTGGTTCAGATCGTATATGTCTGGGCGGCAGATGAGCGATTCATTGGACGTAGTGTCCTAGTAGCGTGTGTGTTGCGTCGTCACCATGGGCCCAGGTCGGAGTTTCAGGAGACTCAGGGTTGTGGGCGGGAGTGGAATAAGTATGAGATCATAGGCTTGCGAGTCAAAATATCAGGGACTCTCCTTGCGAGTCTGCTTCTCGTCTCTGAACTATAGCCACAACGATGGAATGACAATCAAAATTGCATTGCGCACAGGTATAAGAATGATGTTTGATGGTCAGGAAGACCAGTCCAAGTGGCAGGTTCAAACAAGCTTTCGCCGTGGCGCAAAAGCTTGAATTTAGGCTAAGTGCGAGAATGCCATATTATGCTAGGAGCCTAGTACTGCATCACAAGTCAATACTGTCGCGTAAGCAAGATTGCAGGAGACATCTTTCATTAACAAATGTAGCGAGAGCAACAGAGGAAACTTGACATGATGATGGTCTTGGGCAATGCAATCTCGGGCGTCCTCGCGGAGACGGCCGAGGGGACTTTTTGTGATAAGGACCACAAGACAACGAATACACCCTCCTAGTACAGGTGAGGACGCGCACACCAACACATTCGTGACAAAGCGATCATCCACGATCGACCATGTCAACCATTTTCCCAGCCCGGCCGCCTGCTCCCACGACCATCCAAATCGAAGCTGCACTCCAAACATGTCTCAAAGTCAGCCAAAGAGCCGTAGAAAACGGCAAACAGCCCTTCGGTGCTTGCCTCGTAGGGCCCAACAATGAAGAAGTACTCCTCACGCATGGCAACGTAGACCATGTCAACCACGCCGAATCCAGCTTGGCCCGCCTCGCGGCTTTGCACTACAGTCAGTCATTCCTCTGGACTTGCACCCTATACAGCACCTGGGAGCCTTGCGCAATGTGCACGGCTACATGCTACTGGGCCAACATTGGGAGAATAGTGTACGTTGCGTCTGAGGAGCAATTGGTTGAGTTGACCGGAATGGGAAGTGAGAAGAATATGACTATGGCTATGCCTTGCCGGAAAGTGCTTGAGGGTAGCCAGAAAGACATTGAGATTATTGGGCCGATTGACAATTTGAGTCATGTTGTTGTTGAGGCTAGCGATGAGTACTGGAAGCCGTCACGCCAGACGAGAGCCGACGCTCCAATGTAGTGCTCGTCGATTCGTACTCCAACCACGTTGTTGCCACTCGACTCGCCTTCTCTTGGTACAAAACTCTCCGAAAGCGGGCTACCGTTGACTTGCACACTCAGACTCATCATAAGTCTAACGTCCAGTCCCCTCAACTTTCTTGCCCATTTCGAAGGCCTTCTCCATCAGCGACTCCAGCGTCTGCATGCGCGCCAATTCAACTGTTTCATTTGTCAGCCTACTTTGCCCTTCCAGCAGAAGAGGGACTTGGGTGACTGACCTTCTTTAAAACGCGGTCCTAGGCTATCTCGGCGACGAGTCCAACCTCTGCCTCCCCGCTTGTTGTATCTTGTGCTTGGGGGTCCGAAGGACAGATCGATATCATCTCGTCGTGCGTATGCGCAAGTCTCGGAGCCCAAGACTTTACAACCTCCTTGGAGCGTTCGAATTCTTCCATCGTCGATGCCAGCACAGTAAGGCTGACTTTTGCTGCGTGTCACTGTGGATTGAGGCTTCCAGCCAACACCTCTAATTGTTTAAGATACCCTTCGCTCCCATACACTGGCAGACGGACGTTGAGATGAAGAACGCGGCGGGTGTAGCGTAGCCTTGCGGGATCTATCACCAAAGTATTTTCTCGAGAAGTCAGCCTCGAAACATACGGCAAGTACGAGGGCTGGAGTTCCAGGGTGTGCGGCTTGAAAAACAGCTGGACTGCTTCGTCGTGAGTCAGCTTGCAAGCGCGCAAGATCTCTGGATACGCTTTCCTGGAGAACGACAGTCGCCCGGGCATGGCGAGAAAGACGTTTTGCGCGCTCTCTCCCTCCGAGATTACATGGAGGGCAGCAAGTTCCGCTTCCGAGATCCGGGTCTCGGCATCTAAGCTCCTGTACGACCAGATGATGACCGTCTGCGGCGTGAGGTACTCGTAGATCTCCAGCCGCAGCTCCTTGGGCAGCTCCAAGAAGTGACAGCGGCCCGGCATCTTGTGCACTGAGCGTGGCTATGCTTTTGTCTTTGCGAGAGAATGGTCGATGGTTTTTCGTTGAGTGCAGGACTTGGTGAGGTCGAGATCGTAAATTAAAGTGTTGGTTTGTCAATGTGGGCGACCCAGAAGTCGAAGATGTTCGTTCAGAAAAGGGATCCGAGTCCCTGCCATTCACGGCACGGGATGCTCCCTCAGAGGCCGCTCTGCCTGCCTGCCTTCACGTGTAAACACTACTCGTGATGACTCGATCGCTCACTCGACTGAGTGACTCGGGAACCGACACGTCGAATGGCTGATTCACCAAAGCAACCCACCAACCGCGTCAGTCAATCGCGACCAAGTCGCTGGTGGGTCGACCGACCGAGCACTTCCAGCCTCAGCCTCCTTTCTTCGAGGTCATCCTCGGCAGCGTCGGCATCTTCACTTGACCACCAACTTTCCTCGCCTGCGCGACCGCATCTCCCAACAAAACCCTCACAGCGCCTTCTAAACGCCTGTCCTTTCTCCGTCGCATGTACAAGATGACAATCCACAGTATGACAGCGTCCGCCACAAGCAGCTGGACTGCCCACCAACTCAACCTCAGCACCCATCCCCAAAAGCTGTACTTCTGCTGCTGATAGAAGCGCCTAGACTCGAGCTGTTCGCGCAGAGCGGCGACTTCAGTCGTGAGCTTGATCAGAGAGGACTCGATGCGCTTACGCCATTTGACATCTGCCGCAGGCACCTGAGGCCGTGGAAGGACAGCATATGATGAGCCTTGCGGGTCGTGTACGCCGTGGTCGTCAACATCGACTTGGCTGATCGGTGCGTCAACAAACTCCTCGACTTCGTCTTCGAGATCTCTCTGTTCATCCTCATCGGCTTGGCTCACTGGACTGAGCACCCGCATTCTGCCATCTCCGCCGTCGCCTCCCGGTGTACGACGCGGACCTTCCATGGCAGCAGCTGATGATGATATACCTCCATTACCGTTCCCAGAGCTCAAATAGCCAGATCGCTCCATTTGTTGCAGTGGACTGCCGCCCGAAATCTCGGATCCCGAGGAATTGTGCTGAGAATTGGACTTCACTTGATCCCAAACAAATTCTAATTCTTCAACCAATTCACGTGCTTCGTCCGTGCCACTTGCATATTCATGCATCGTGCTGATTAACTTCTCAATGTACCTCCTCTTGGCCTCTGTTCTGCTGATTCCCTCATTGCTTTTCCACGCATCCCATTTCTCTTGCTCCTTTCTTAAGCCATCTGGACTCAGGGAGGGCGCTGTAGTCGTGGTCGGTCGATCGGATGTCAGGGTCACATCGCCTTCCATAGACTGCTTGTACAGTCCGTAGAGCGCCAATCGATCGGCGGATGGCGGCTTGGTGCTGCCAGGCCGAATTTTATTGACGGTGTTGAGAGCATGGCCAAAGACGCGATCTATTCTCGACTCCGTCAGCAGTCCGAATACTTCTGCTGTAGTTAGGGACTGGATTATTGCCTACCTACTGAGTCCGACATCCTGGCCGCGCTATCACAAGCAAGCCGGACTGCCCGAATATATAACTACAAAATCACTCGAGTATCGTACACACCGGCTCGCGAGCCCAAGCAGGTTCTCAATGCATTAGCATTACAATAGAACCAAGACGCCTTCCGATCGCTAAATTTGATACGTATCAATGTCGCGTGAGGAGAAAAATGCCCATGATGTGGTGATGCATGTGATTACGGCGATCATCCTGCCTCGGCAAAACCTCACATCAAACCCCGAACTTTCTTCATGCTTGGGCGGCTCTGCGCACTCAATCACCTTGCCACCTCTGCGTGCCGTACGCGGAATCCAAGATGCCGATGACAGAAGCGCACAGCCTGAGCTGACTTGCAGCATTTTCTCAAGCTTGCGTTGGCCCGATGTGGCTAAGCATCAGTTCTATAGCACTCTCTGCGAAAGCAGACGCTTGCAGTACCGCCTGATTCTCTGCAGGTCTCTGGTCATCGACCTTCTCAACACAAACTGTTTTCAAGGTCGTCAGTATCGTCGAGATTTCAACAACTCCAGACTACAGTTTGAAGCCACATGGTCGATAATTTGAGGGTTTCAAGCCTCACTGGCATTGTTTAAGGTCTCACGAGGATCGGCCATAGATCTGATCATCTCGGCCAGCATGCTTTCATATTCGCATCACCCAGTCTGTGCCGACGTGCGGAATCATAAGCGGATTACTGCAACACAGTCTCCACCTGCGATTTCGACTGACGCGCATGGCGAACTACGTACGAGATAGGCCTAGGGGCGCTATCCCGTCAGTCTTTATCCGCATTTCCGCGTCTGCCAGCAGCTTTCTGTATGGCTGCTCTACGGTCCCGACGTCGGTCCCTGCGCCTTTCCATTGCAGCTTTTGCTTCTACAAAGCCATACGAGTGGTAGTCATGCAAGTAAGGTCCACAAGTCTGCGGTGAGTAAGTTGAGCGGGTTCCCTTTCTCCCCTTCATGCTTGCACTTCATCAAGAGCACAATTATTGCACATTCCAAAGCGTACCAACCACTGGCTCGCATGGGGCAAACCCCAGAAAGCATAGGAAATATCAATTGGAGCGCTCGTCATCATGTCTGACGACAAGCAACAACATAAGCACTCTGTAGTGCCAGCCAAGCAGCCACTACATGTCCCAGTCCCAGAGGATGATGGCACACATATACAGGCACACTCAGAGCCGCATGAGAAGCATGATCTATCGGCAGATCAATCCTCAATCCACACAGTGTCCGACCGAGACGTCGAAGCCCGACGACAGACAACCGACCTCCACCATGTCAGATCCCACGTTTCAACGCACGACGCTCCGGGTATAATTCGCGATCAGCATTATGAGCAAGGAGATGAAGTGTACGACAAGTTCTCACCGAAGCGAAAAATTGTCATCGTTATGGTGCTTAGCGTCTGCTCCTTTCTGGCGCCCATCTCGTCGACTTCGATTCTGGCCGCTAGCCCAGAGGTCGTAAGCACATTCCACACCACAGGCGACATTTTCGATGTCTCGAACGCTTTGTATCTTGTCTTTATGGGTTTGAGTCCGCTTTTCTACGGACCTCTCGCCTCAAGTTTTGGACGTAAAAGCACCCTCACCATTGCGGCAATCACTTTCACGGCATTCTCCCTGGGATCGGCACTGTCGCCGAATCTCGCAAGCTACTTCATCTTCCGGATGCTCACTGCATTCCAGGGCACCTCTTTCCTGACGGTTGGAGGAACGGTCGTCGGGGATATCTACCGACCTGTGGAAAGGGGAACAGCCTATGCCTACTTCCTCACTGGTACGCTGCTCGGACCTGCTCTCGGGCCCTTCATCGGAGGCATCATTGTCACATTCGTCAGTTGGAGAGATATCTTCTGGCTTCAGACTGCGCTCGGTGGCTTTGCTTCGATCCTTGTGATTTTCTTGATTCCCGAGACCATACACTATAAGCGATCCGACGAGCTGTCGGGCTTGACCGGGAAGCAGAAAGCCAAGAAACTGTGGGAATGGACAAATCCATGGCGAGTGGTAGTGCTCTTCCGGTATCCCAACATTCTTGTCGCGGGCCTAGCCAGTGGCGCTCTCGTATGGAACCAATACTCTCTCCTAACACCAATAAGATACGTCCTGAACCCACGCTTCGGACTCACGACGCCACTCCAAAGCGGCTTGTTCTACATCGCACCAGGTTTCGGCTACGTGACCGGGACGTTCTTCGGTGGAAGATGGGCAGACAGAGTCGTCCGCAAATGGATCAAAAAACGCAACGGCCAGCGCATTCCTGAAGACCGCCTGAACTCCACTTTGACGGCAATGGGCGTCTTGATCCCAGGCTGCATGTTGGTCTACGGCTGGTGCATCGACAAGAAGGTCGGCGGCATACCGGTCCCAGTCATTGCCATGTTCTTGCAGGGCGTGGGTCAAACGATCTGCTTCCCAAGTCTCAACACGTATTGCTTGGATGTCATGAAAGGCAGGTCTAGTGAAGTGGTCGCAGGCAACTATGTGATTCGCTATGTCTTCGCCGCAGCCGGTAGCGCTGCGTGCTTGCCTTTGATCAACAGGATTGGGGTGGGTTGGTTCAGTACCATATCAGCGCTAGTTTTGGTACTTGCTGCTGTGGCGACTTATTTCAATGCCAAATTCGGTGCTCAATGGAGGCAATGGATAGACGGCAGATGTGGTGGTGAAGAGAAATAGTGCTAATGCATTTTGCGTACTGGCCCGGCCCTCTTCAGAGATGCGACCGATGGTTTTGTCTGCTGATGGGTAGAACGAAGAGCTTCATGTTCCGCAGAAACGGACAACATCACCAGGTAATTGTTTGCAGTCACATCATAATCTATCCGAGCGCTCGTCCTACGTGCCCCGGTCCATATCATTCTTGATCTTCAAGCCATTGCGCCACGCTGTTCATCCCAAAAACAGATTGCCGGCTCAGGAACAGATTGCCAATCTATCGCGAATATCATATACGCACATCATTTCGTAACACATGCCGCCCATATCTCTAGAGGCTTAGTCCATCAAACTCTGCAAGTCCTTGAATCTCCAATCATCAACGACGGTCTCCCAGTCATCAGCCAACAATCCGTAAGTCTCATTGTCGTACTTCTCAGGCTTCCTCGGATTGAGAGCCCAATAACCAAAGTCCACGTCGGTCTCTCGCATGTACGTCATGAGATTGTCCCAATAATGGTGATCGCCGGCACCGCCGCCATGTGACGCACCAAATTCGCCCAGCCAAACAGGCGCAATGTTCCCGCGCAGCAGGAAACCCCAGTTGCGCTCCATATCCAGAGCGAATGAAGGATAGGGACGCTTGTGATAAGGCACCAAAGTCGACCAGCCTGACCACGAATAGACGTGACTGCTGTAGACTACGCGGTCTGGGATTGAGAGCTTTACGGGGCGGTTACGAGCGCCGGAGCAGTCGTTCGCAGAGGAGATACCCTCGACAAACATCAACCAGTTTGGATTCAGCTTGAGCAGAGCTTCACTGGCCTTCTCGGCTGCCGTCGCCCACATATTCCAGGTCATCGTACCCCACAGACCTCTCGGCTCGTTGCGCAGATCAGCGCCGATCACGAGTGGGTTACCAATGTGAGGCTTCATGATCGTAATCCAGTGATCTATCCAGGTCTCGGTTGTCTGCTTGATCTTGCAGATTGGACCATAGTGGTCATTCTTCCAGCTAGAATCACACAAATTCTTCCCGTCACACCAGGCGGCATTCGTGATGTGGTTATTGGGTATCACTGCAATGCCCTCGTCGGTCATCGCCTTGATACAAGCGTCGTAAACCTCTAAAGCTCGTGGCCCTTTCTGCTCCTCGCTGTGATTCTCGTCGCGCTCAAGCTCATACCCATCGAATAAGTCCAAGTTGGCCGAGATGTACTCCGGAGGGATGATTGGATTGTCAATGACCATTTGATCTGAGTACGGAAATCTGACACTATTGAAACCCATTTTCTTAATGGTCTTAGCAATGTCTGTTCGATGTCGGAAGTCCAATCCGCCGGGAACGAAATAGATATCACTCGCGCCATACCAGTTGACCGAGGCAAGCTTGAACCTCTGGCCATTGGCATCTACCACATGCCGTCCGGCGGTTTGAAATGGAGGCTCATATGTCACATCCTTGGACGGCTTCGTCTTGGCTGTATTGTCGCCCTTGCTTGATTCCAACACGGTTTGATGGATCTGGGCTTCTCCTGTAGGCGTCTTTTGTAAGCCTAGCATCACTATAATCGCCACCACCAAGATCGTCAAGAATAGCGATGTCTTCCTCAACATCGGAGCCATGGTTTTGCGAGCTGCCGGAGCCGCACGGCTGATATTGATTGCGAAAGAAGCAAAAAGCAAGGCGAGCGCAGAATGTGATGAGGGAACGAAGGGAAACATTTTGTCGGCCAGACATCCGACACAAGGCCTGAGTGCCGCTAGTGACCACCAGCACAATGTGCAAACATTAGGACTGTGGGTGTTGGCGACTGAGAATTGCTCCGAGGAGCCCGGCCGGGTGTTGTGGAAACCCGATGTGACGGCTGGCAAATCGAAAGCTGACGCCAAGAGAAATGGCGGAGTGGATGATGCAGCATTGTCGTGTGCACACTTACCGGATAAGGTCTCCATGTTGCTCTCAGCATTGGCAGGCATTGAGTATTTGTGTTATAGTAAGGAGAAGCAGGAATAGATTCTGTTGTCAAGAATCAGCGCTCCAACGAGCTATGCTGAACCACATAAGCATGTTGTCGTGTGCGCGCCCAGAGGAGGAGGTTTGGCAGTGTGACAAGGTTTTCAGAGGCGGAAATGACCGCGTCCAAGCATCCGAGCCGTCAGTCTTGTCTAAAGGTATTCACCATGCCCGCAACCTGTAAACACGAGGCTCACTGCATTAAGAATGTCGTCCGAGGTTCCGCTCGCATAATTGCTTACTGAATCTCCACATCTGGCTTTTACCGCGAGCCAAATGTCTGGCGAAAGCATTGATCGCAGCTGCGTCCTAGTCGACCTGCTTGCTCCAAGAGTCGTAGTTACTTTTGGAAATGGCTGATCGATGAGCGTCTACAGATGCCTGAAAAAGCGGCAAAGTTATACTCGGTTGGCCCTCTATGCCATCACCAATGAAATGCTCAGCGAATGACCTCTACAAGCTTCAGCTGTGCGCATCTTCCACAACACATGCGAAGGATGTTTCGATCGTCGAGGCGGACCAGCGAGCGCTGGGAGTAAACAAGTTGAGAGGGACTACTTTACGCAGCTCGCAACGCGTCTTGACCTATACGCGTGACCATAGCAAGGTAGACCATAACAGGCAATAAGAGCCTACACTTACGGTAAACGATACACGGCAGAGGGTAACATGACATCGGCGACTGCTCTGAGGCGGGGTTGTGAAGCAATTGCCTAGTCGTATCTCCGAGAACAATCAAATACCAATGGCAACAGTGTACATACTAGCGAACGTGTTCAAATGGCATACGCAGGGAAGCTGGCTATAATAGCCGGCGGATTGGGTGAGTGAAATCCTGCATAGCTCAACCGATGTACTAACGTCCTTGCAGGTGGTCTCGGATCGACGACCGCACGGATCCTGCAATTAAAGGGAGCCTCACTCGCATTATTGTATGCTCCATTTGAGTCGAGCAAGAAGGACACGGTCCTACAATCAGTCTTCCGGGAAGCTTCACCAAGCCGGATAAGTACATACGAATGCGACATCACGTCAGAAGCAGCTGTGCAACAGACCTTTGACCAGATTGCCACACAATTGCCCGATAATGCATTCCCCAATATCTTGATCAACTCTGCTGGCTATGTCTCAGTGCAACCATTCGAGGACACCAGTGGCCAGGAGGCTGCAAGTAACATCCTCACCAACCTCATGGGACCTTTCAACACTAGCAAAGCATTCTTCCGCCTCTACGAAAAACATGCCAAGGAGGCTGCATCGATGTCACGCCAGCCACCCGGAGGGCGAATTGTAAACGTTGCTTCTCAAGCAGCACATGTGGCTCTTGATGGACATGGCCCGTATTGCGCGTCGAAAGCAGGCCTCATTGCTCTGACCAAGTGTATGGCTAACGAATGGGGCCCAAAGGGGATTATTGCCAACACCGTGAGCCCAGGTGTCATTTTGACGGCTATGGGCAGGAAGGCTTGGGCAGATGAGGCAGTCAAGGCGAAGCATCTAATGGAGATCCCGACCAGGCGATTCGCCGAGGCGGAGGAGGTCGCTGCAGCAATGGAGTCTCTGTGTCGGGAAGAGAGCGGTATGATCAATGGGGCCGACTTGAGGGTTGATGGAGGCTTTACTGCTCGATGAGATGCTGTGCAAGCCAAGATCCGCAATGCTCACCCCTTGTCTGGAGAAGCGAAAGCCTGCTCCAAACAAGTGCTGCCAGGAGTGCTGTCGCAAGCTCTGAAGAACGGCAACAGTGCTTTTACATATTTACGTATATTTCATAGGCTCTGTAGTATCGACCTTCAGCTTTGTGCTCATTTGGTGAGCTATACTGTCAACCCCATCCTGACATTCGAAAGAGGTGGCAAAACCGCTGCTTTCGACATAATTTCCCGTCTAATGCTGTCGTTGTTTCATCACCTGCGCTCAATCATTGCTCGCCTCCTCAAGCTGATGCACCTTACCAAGGCGAGCCGCCGGAAGCCAGTCTTGTTCCGGCGTAAAGAAGTACGTCGCAATGCCAAAGATGGTGATGGCACCAAAGATGACCGGGCTGTAGTTGAACGTGGATCCAGATACCGGAAACTCCAGCGGCGAGAACAGCACACACGCCAAGTAGAGGTTCCAGACCAAAGCTATGACGGTGAACGGGCGGCTCCACTTGCCTAGGCTCCAAGGTGAGTGTTGGAATTGATGAGGCGTCAGGAAGGCTCGGCCAAATGCAATCAGCGCGTACGCTGTGATCGTCGGTACACCAGCTGCAGATACCAGCGACGTGAATGCTACAGGTGATGGCAGGATAGTGCAGAGAAGTAGAGCCGCAACCACATGCATGACGATGATGGCATTCTTCGGCTCCTTCTTAGCTGATACCTTGGAGATCCAGCCAGAAAAGGGAAGAACGCCATCTCGTGCCACAGCCCATATCAGGCGTGAGCTTGCTACGCCAGCCACGGTCGTGTTGAAGATGAGTCCAAGGATGCAGACGACATTCATGAAAACATGCCCTCCACGACCCATTGTCATCGCGTAGATTTCGACAAACGGCTGTGGTGCACCAAGACTGTACAGGGTGGTCAGGTCTGGCAGGCAGAAGAGGAACAAGATGACCAAGGGGAAGCCGATAAGGGCCGAGGCTACAGCAGAGTAGAAGATGCCGCGCGCTGCAACCACACTGGCATTCTTGGTCTCCTCAGAAATGTGACCAGACGCTTCGAATCCCACCAGGATCCCAGCGGTAACATAATAGCTCAGCATCCAGTTCCATACTGGCGGTGCTCCAGTTTCATTGTATGTCTGCGTAAAGACATAGCTGGCATCCTGAAAGCCATAGGTCTTCGACACTGCAATGGGCAACCAAATAATGTTCAGGAAGAAGTCGAGCAGGATGATCCCAGTGGCGATGCGGAATATGGCCTTGTAGGTTTTCGGGTCAAGATAGTTCATACCAATGGCCAGGAAGAGGATACCTTCTGCAACGATCCACTGGACGGCTCTAAACTTGATGTTGGTAGTGTCCGTAGGAAAAGCGAGGCCAAACACAGTGATCTCGGAAAGTAGAAAATTCGCAGCAGCCTGGCAATTGCTAGCAACGAACGTAGTCCAGGCAGTAGTCGACCACCATGCCACAATGAATCCAAACAGCCTCCCGTATCGCCTGCCACCTGCTTCTGCGGCCCAGAAGTAGATTGAGCCAGCTGCTGGTAGAGCAGAACAGATCTCGGCAAGGACAGCTGCTGTGATGAAGACGAAGATGCAAGTCACGACATAACTTGACCTAGAAAGGGTGAGCCGATGGTCAGGACTGCTTGCCATGGACTCCGAGCTCACCAGTACGCTGCCGGGCCACCTGCGCCAACACCAATCGTGAAGGTGGTACGAATGCCTCCCACGGAATACAAAGCAGCTACAGTATGTCAGCCTGGATGGGTCGGCTAGTGTAGCCATTTTGACTGACCGAAGCTGGCAGCAAAGCTTTCAAAGAACTTCCACTGCCGATGGAGAGACTACAAATCATTAGTGAAAAGGCTCCCCTGTCAGGCTGATACAGTAGACTTACCTGCTTGTAGCCCAGAGCTCGCTTGACAAATGTCAGTACGACGTGTAGAGGAACATGTGGGGCTGGGCAGCATGGATATCTGGTCATAGCATCTCCTTTCGCGCATGTGAATGCCCAAGTTCATGCCGTCTAATCTCAATCCGCTCCATCTCCGTACCCACTCCCGCTCCGACTTACGAGAGCGACACTCGCATATCGAGACAGGTTGGTAGGGCAGGTAAACAGAGGGATACCGGCGTGCCATGACTGTACTTTTTCACTTGATGCGTGCATAGCAATACTCACTGATATGAGATGCGCT
The DNA here is from genome assembly GCA_007113905.1 of Teratosphaeria zuluensis. Lineage (NCBI taxonomy): Eukaryota > Fungi > Ascomycota > Dothideomycetes > Mycosphaerellales > Teratosphaeriaceae > Teratosphaeria > Teratosphaeria zuluensis. The sequence goes on from VCMQ01000019.1 coordinate 178,028, forward strand.
AGAGGAAATACTTAAGATCCAACCGGTCGGGCGTCAAGACCGCCATTCAGCTCCCACTGAGCCTTACCAAGTACCGCTCATCCGAGTCGATATTACTGTCACCTTCTTCGTTCGTCGAATCGAAGTCGGCCTGCAGAGGGTTGTTAGGCTTGAGGTCGGCGGGCCCGCTGTCGGTGGCGGAGGCACGTTGCTTAAGCGAAGCCATGACTGGAATGCTGTCGCACGGTCGTATCGAATGTCCCGGCGCAAAGTAGCTTTACGATGCTGCAAGTAGGGTTGGATGATCAGAATACGCAAATCATGCAAGGACGAAGCAGAACTCAAAGTTGCAATGAATCGTGATGCAGAAAAAAAACCGCAGCGGAGAATTCTCTTGGCGCTCGACTTCATGGCGTGAACTCTACGCTCTACAGAGTGCAGACATCACCTGCTCATCAACAAAGCCGGAGGCGCAAATGGTCACACAAGCGGGCATGACAACAGCGTTATCGTGAAGCATGACCTTGGTAACACCACGACGACGATTTGAGGCTGTTATATGCCTTTACACGCTCGGACCGCAGAACCGCTTGCATGGCAGTCTCGCTACCGAATGGTCCCGCGATGAAACTACGGCTGCCGATGATCCCAGACAAGCGAGTCGCTCGTGCGATGCTGCATGCGCTCCTCTGCCTGGGCCGGGTCGACTGTCCGCGAGGAGAAACACAGAAAAAATCATTTCTAGACTCTCGGTTCTCCAGGCTCCGCTCCGCAAAATGCTACGGCCCTGCCCGCCTATAATTCGAGAATGACGTTAAGATCGAAGTCAGTTTGAGCCTCTGAGCGATCTTGCTCGCTTTTGATGAAATGCCTGGGGCAGATGAACCTTATGAGTGTGGAAGTACCTCTTAGATACGTCTGGCTGGTCCGTGGTATCGCGCTTGACTGCATTGAGGTGCCAACGTGCGATCGCTTAAGCAATGGTACTTATTCCCGCTTGACACCCTAACACAAATCATCAAATGGCACAGGCTTTCACTACATACGGTACCTGCATCGGACCCACGTCACTATTGTTGTTCCCATTCTCCGGAACGTACATATATAAAGGTAAGGATGGCCCGTCCCAGTCTTATATTTGCTCTGGTTGTGCGCCTCTTGCAATTCATCACTACTGTATCTCTTTCTTTGTCATTATGAAGTCCTACACAGCAGCAGTAGTCGCTGCGCTCGCAGCCATTGCTGAAGCCAGGAAGTGCCAGAACATTACTGTGCCAATCACTGCATCTGCTAGGAACGGTGTGTTCAATGTTTCGACTCCGGTCACCAATATTGACGTTACCGACTTCATCCTCGACCTTACCCAGCAGGGCAAGAACTATTCAGCGAACACCCTGACAGGCTACAAGACCGTGTCGGGCAACTACAGCATTGCTGCTACATACTGCGAGCCGGACTCTGGCCCAGCCGACACCGTCCAGGTGTTGACACACGGCATTGGTTTCGACCGCAGCTACTGGGACCTGCCAGCCAACAACTACAACTACTCCTACGTGAAGGAGGCAGTTGATGAGTATGGCTACTCGACCTTCGCCTACGACCGTCTCGGCATTGGCATGTCCTCCCACGGTGAGGCAGTCAATGAGATTCAGGCCTGGCTCGAAGTCGACGCCCTCAAGGAGCTCACTCTGATGCTCCGCGCCGGCAAGATCCCAGGTGTGTCCAAGGCTTATTCCAAGACTGTCCACGCTGGCCACTCTTTTGGATCAGAGCACACCTACGCCCTGACTGCGATGTATCCCAACATCACCGACGCGATCGCTCTTACCGGTTTCTCGCAGAACGGCACTTACATCCCATACTTCGGTCTTGGCGGCAACTTCGTCCAGGCCAACCTGAACTCAGCTTTGGCCAGCTACTCGAACGGTTACCTGGCCGCGGGTGATGTTTCTGGTGTGCAGACCAACTTCTTCTCGCCGGGTGCCTTCGACCCTGCCATCTTGCAGATTGCCTACTCTACCGGTCAGCCAGTGACCATTGGTGAGCTTCTCACCATTGGCGGTGAGACCGGCTCCGTCAACCACTTCCCTGACCCAGTCCTGATCATTACTGGTGGACGTGACGTCCCGTACTGCGGTGGTAACTGCTACTCTGCTCCGACTGGTAAGATTCGACATCCACGCGTATGTAAGATGATATTCTAATTTAGTCACAGGCTACCCCAACATCCCGTCCACCTCGAAGGCGAACTTCCCCGATGCTTCGTCCTTTGAGGTCGTCATTGTTGGTGAGGCTGGCCACGGCTTGAACTTGGAGTACAGCCATCCATACACTTACTCTGAGGTTCTGAACTTCTTCCTCGCGAACGTCGCACCAGGTGGCAGTGCCAAGCCGTCGCCAACCACCGTCAGCGCTCCAGCACAGCCTGACAAGACCGCCACTGGTACCGCCATTCCGGCTGCAAGCAGCGCCGCAACCACCCTCTCCAAGGCCGCCTCCTCTTCAGCTGCGGCTGCAAGCGAGTCCGGCCACTGGAACCAGGGCCCCTGGGGTCATGGCTCTGGCGGCTGGTAAACGCATCGACTGATAGTTCGATGCTGACATACGCTCCCAGAGAGTATGTAAAGGCCGATCCTCTCATGATCACGACGACAGTTGTATAATATGGCCAAGTGCCTCCAAATATATACGAGATCAGACAGATCCAGCAGCTTAATGAAGCTGGGATAATGATAATCTTGGGGCAAATGACTTGATCCGTTCTTCAAAATGCCAAGCATTGACTTATCAAACCCTGTGATCACAATCCTGTCCCTGTCGTTGCACCCACCAGATGAAGTCATTCGTTGAGTTGCGGCCATGATATTTCAAAGTAATCTGATTAGAAGCCCAGCAAAATCGACCCTCCGCTAGCGGCCGCGCTAGAACACCCAATCACATGCTTAGGAGCTCTCAGAGCTTCAAGACCTCGGCCTGTAGCTTCGTTGAAGTCTTGGATTCCAGGACAGCTGCTCATCAGCGACATCAAACATGACCATGTCTCGATGACCATGGCGACTAAGCGACTCATCAAGGAGCTCGAGCAATATCGCAGAGACCCCTCACCGGCAATCTCGCGACTGGAGCCTGTCAGCGATGATGATCTGCTGCATCTGACGGCTACGCTGAGAGGGCCGGAGGGGACTGCTTATGAAGGTCTGGACACAGCTCAAAAAGCACGTATAGCAGTGCAGCTACTGACGGCGAGATAGGTGGCCAATGGAACTTGAAGATTGAAGTCCCATCTTCATACCCGAACACTCCTCCAACCATACACTTCGTCACTCCGTGCTGTCACCCGAACATCTCGTTTAAAACTGGCGAAATATGTTTGGATCTGCTGAAGACGAGCTGGACGCCAGCGTATACGATCGTCAGTACCTTGGAAGCCGTGCAGCAGCTGTTGAGTGCGGGAGGCGAGCCGGATAGCCCGCTGAACATTGATCTGGCTAAGCTGTTGAGGGAGGGAGACTACGTGGGCGCCGAAGGGCTGGTCAGGTTCTACACTGGGCTTTACGCCTGGGGAAGATGAGAGGGCTGAAGGTGATTTCTCACTCCTATCGACTTGGCACACCAGCTCATACTGCTCTCGACATTGTTATGCTCCCACGGGCCATCCGAGCGCTATGGTGCCAACGCTCACAACGATCTCACCACGAAGAGATCAAGACCATGGCAAGCAGCTAGTATCAAACAACTTCACCTCCATATCAGCCTACGTTCTGCCAGAACTCTGTCTAGGCAAGCTCAAGGCCGAGAAGCTTGTCGTCCATCACCCACGCCCGAACCTAAGCTTAGTCGCGGCAAATTTTTCCACTCGCCATGTACGGACCAAGGTAGCTAAGCGGCACCACGTGCTTGCCTTCCGTGTAGAACGTGTGACAATCTCTCATAAACTTGCGATCATTGGCACAGTTGCTGAATTGTTTCGCCTTCTGCACATCGAAGTCATCCGAGTAAACTGCATAACAAGTCATTGTGTCAGCAAATCGGTGTCCGTCTCCCGGAATTAGGCTGTCGCATGTCAGACTTACAATACTCGCAATTCGTGTTAGTCATGTAGCAAACTCCAGTCTTCGGATCTGGGGGGTCGTCCAGTGCCAACACATCAGGCACGTCCTTGCCCACGCACGCCTCGTTCCTAAAGATCTGCGACATATCGTCCACAATTTTCTCATCCCAGATGTAATTGATAAGATCCGTAAAGTCCCTCGAGCTGCTCTGCGGGTCATCGAAGGCATAGGTGTTGTGGTTCTCGGCATCGTACCACCAATTATAGCAGTTACCCGCCGGGCCGAATCCTGGACAATCGATATGCGGCACTGTCCTGGGATCCACGCCAATCGATTTTGTGATGACGACGCCGCTCGCATTCAGAGATTGCGAGAGGACAAAGAGTTCAAGCGACTTGTATAGCTCGAGTGACTGGCTCGTGGAGGATACGGTGACACGCTGGCTGAATCCACCGGGCGAGCAGAGGGCGATAAAGGATTCGACATTGTCCTGCATGGCCTGCACTTCATCTAACAGTTGCTTTTGATAGTCGGCGACGAGTCCGGCAAGTTCAGATCCGACTTTTGCAAGATTGGAGAAACGGGTCTGTGCAGTCTGGGTGTAACCGTCTTTTTTCTTACCGAGGGGAGGAGTCTTGTACGCCGCCCAGACGCCGGCCATGACCTGGTTCACGGCGTAAACGGCCACTTTGCCTCCTGCTGGAATAAAGGTGGAGGGCGCCCAGACAAACTGACAGCGATCATTAGCATTGTTGTCCAGCTTGCAGGTGTCAAGCCTACTAACTCCAAAATAAAGCAAACTGGTGGTCAAGGCAGTAGCCCACTTTTCATCCCCAAGGGCATGCTCAACGGGCGGATTGGTCTGGCGGAATCAGTAGGCAATCAACCGCTTCGCATACTTCTAGATTTACCTTGTTCACAATCTCGCCCAGCTTAGCTGCGGCCAGGGCTTCACTTGAAGTCAACGCAGTGGAATACTGATTGAAGAACTGGTATACTGCAAAGATGTTGTATAAGGTCTTTCGGGACACATAGTCAGCATGGGACGGTTCCATTCCTGGTTGACAGGGGGAATGAGACCACAGGCGGTCACGCTCTCGGCGAGGCTGGTACGTACGTAGTACTGCTGATAGCTCACCCAGACCTGACTGTCGGCCGCCGGGGCGGAGCAGGTGTCGCTCGTGATCAAGTTGCAAGTCTTCTCATTCTCACCCTATGCAACCGATGATCATTAGCACAACTGCCTGAGATCCCAGAGACTAGTCGTCGAACCAACATTGTACGCCAGATAGGCTTGAGCAAAGCCCTTCTCTGCAATATTGGCCTCTTTCCCATGGACCTCGACCCACTCATTAATATAGCCGGTCATGTTGAGGAAATCCCAGCACTCGATCTGCAAGCCATCTTTCGATTTCGGGGAGCAGTCACTGCAAGCGAAAGGTCAGTCGAGCATCCACAGCAGCGTCCGAACACATTGCTTACTATGGGCAGCCCTGGGAGCTCTTTGCGCATGCATCCTGTGGCTCGACAAAAGCTGTTGCCAGTGTCGCCAAAGAAGCTGCCAGCGTTATGATTTTCCACAACATGATTGTACAGAGGCACAAGTAGGCAGTGGGCAGAGGGCCATCAAGACTGACAGCAATTTCCAGGATACATATAGATGCGCCGCTACTAAGATGGCGAGCACCGCATGATGCCGCATAGTACTAGACTGATGCCATCATTGTCAATTCAGAACATCGTGCTGCCGATCAGGCACCCGCATACAAGCCAAAGTCCTAGAAGATCCTAATGAGCTTGGTGAGACAGGCATGGTCAAATGGTACCTGGAGTAATGCATTACTGGCACGAGAAGGTGCCATGGTCGTGTAGACACCGCTGGATTCTCTGTGTCATCATCGAGAGGTCCAGATTGGAACTTGCCTGTCCTGTGGACATTGTCTAAGACATCTTTGTACGGGAGCGGCTCAAGTGCGAGCTTCGAGAGTTTTGGATGATCGTGCTGCACCAAGTATCCACGAAGTATCCAGCGAAGCGCCTCACGTACGAGCTTCGAGAGTCTTCAGCCCCCATTCCATTCAACGGCAGCAAGCTTTGTCTCTCGCTTTGTACATCGGTTGGCTGCTCCAGCCCGGGTTAGCTCTAATACCTGCGCTTTCTAACTATACACCTCTGTGGATCGGATAGAATACCTGGCCACCTACAAGGCCAAAAGTCGGAGTAGCGTCCCACTAAACACCGTGAGGACAGTGAAAGGATGATCCTGACATGCCGACAGTCCTGCACAAGCCGTCCATTGCCGCTCAGCTAATCAAGTCTCCATTTTTTGCCGTGCAGTCCTGGTAGCAGAACTGCTGTCGAACACAATTAACCTTACAATGTACTGCGTACGGCATATATCTGAGCACAACAGTCCATGTGTCAGAAACGGACTTCGTATCTCCTCGCCAAACGAAGCATTCGTGATGCACAATTCTCCGGCGGGTAATTATGACTGGCATGATGATCGTGCTGACCACACTGATGGCCAACCAAAAATCTAGGGTCCAAGATATTAGTCATCCATTCAGCCTCACCTTAGTAGAAGTAGAAGCATTCCATGAAACAGCCAAGACGCACCAATGTGGATCTAAGACATTCTGGAGAGCCGAAGACACAGACCATTGTCGCGTCATTGCAGACTGTTATTCCGCAACCGGCAAGGTTTTTTGATCCATCGCATGGAGATCAAGCTAGGAAGTCCAGGCGGTTTGATGCATGACTTGAGCCGCCCGCCTGGAGCACTTGAAAGCCCACCAAATCAGCCTATGGTCAGACGACCAGATCGAACAAGAAAGGTTACATCGACTAAGGGAGGGTACCGACTGAGCGGTGCTGTGATCGAATGTTGTCTCACAATATTTTCAGACCTTGGTGGCACTAGCATACGATGGCCAAGGAACCGTAGTCGGAGTTGAACGGCAGGAAAAGTTTCCAGCAGTAATATCTCAAAGTCATGCCGTTGCGCGCAGAATACGGTCGTTCTTGCCATTGGACGCCACGGTAGTCGCCATCGCTTCCGGGTCCGGGTGCAACCAGTCTCCCGCTCGTACCCACCCGCTACCCCCCGAAATCCATCTTCAACGCAATCCTCGGCACCCCCTCCCCCTCTCCCACCTCCCTCCCGCCCTTCTGGCCCCCATCGCCGACCCTCGTCTTCAAGACCCTCTCCATGACCGCCTTCCTCTCTCCATCCATCCCACCCACCACCGCCCTAAACGTCCCATGCTCCACAGCCGCCAGATCAAGAAGCCTAGTAGCCGTTTCCTGGTACACCGCTTCCCCCTCCATAGCGGCTCTGTCGACAAGCACATTCATGACCAAAGCCACCGTAACAGCCTGCTGCTGCTTCGGAACTTTTGCCGCGAACATCGTGAGTGTCTGTGCCGTGATACCGCGACTCTCCTTCACGCCGTCGAGGTCCGCTGGGTCCAGCACAAACGTTATAGCCCTAGAGAAGAGTGCTGCGGGCGCCACACCAGCCATGACCAGCGTCCGCAAACACCCCGCCGCAACCCGCGACGTCATAGGCCCCTCCAAGCACTCGCCCAACTCCTTCACGAATCTCGCGACCAAAGGGTCATCGCCCGCAGCAAACTCCGCAGGAGCAGCGGAAAGCAGCACTGTGATGGCGAGAAGGCAATTCCTCTCGCACGGCAGACTCGCTTCCGTCTCCCTCTTTTGTGCATTCTTCAAGATCAAAAGCATCCGGGACAAGGCATTGCGTAGCTGCGCTCTGGTCTCTGATCTATTATCGTCCACAAGGCTCGCGATGAAGCGGCGGAGGATAGGAAGGGATTGTGGTACCATGCTAGCTTGGCACGCGGCAGTGCCCAGGATCGTGACGAAGACGTGCAAGATACTGGCTTCGAGGTCTGTTTTGATGATCGAGGGGAAGACGTCCGAGACGTCCACAAGTGCTTGAAGGGACGTTCGTGCAAGGCTTATAGCTTCCTCGGACGTTTCGAGACGGGCGGAAGATAGAGCGGCAGGGCTGTCAGCAAGACCAGGGATCAGGTTGCCGAGCACGAGGACAATGATGCGTGTGAGTTCGAAGAGCTGCTCGATGTCGTCGGAGAGTGCTTCGCCATTTACCGGTGTCTGCATGCCCTGTCGGGAGGAAGGATGTACGATGCAAAGGTTGCGCGCGACTTCAACGACAATGGCTTGGACGCCCAGGCTCTCCGTGAGGACCATCCGAGAGAGCAGGTCCATGGTCTCGGAGAAGACGACCTCCTGATACACCGCATTGCCCGAGACCGAAGGCCGTAGGATCTTCTTCAGCGCCTGCAGGATATCTGTGTTACGCTGCGTGGTCACGACGCTGTCGTCCGCACTGCGCACAGCAAGCGACTCGAAAGCGAGACCGAACAGCACGAAGAAGAAAGCCACAGGCTCTTCACGGTAGTTGATGCCCGTGCTCTTCCTCGCAATCCCATTGACGCCGTTCGGCTGCTCTGCAGCATTCTCGCCCTCTTCCGCACCCGTCGTGCTCGCATGCTTATTATCCAACGCATCGAAGACAAACTCACTGTCCTCATCAATAAGACTCGCAATTGCATGAACCAGACTAAGCCAAGAATCTTGGTAGAACGACAACAAAGTCTCCCGGTTCAGAGCAGCATACACCATATCCAGATCCCCAGAAACCGGCGTGCCCATGCTAGCTGAGATATCCGGCTCAAATCTCAAGCGCGAGAACTCCCTTAGGCTCGACAGCCATAACGGAACCAGCTGCGCGATATGCGGCTTGACCACCTCAACAAGGTAAGCCTGTTCCGCACTGGCAATCTGCAGCTTCGCCCACGCCGAGAAGACAGCCATGCGAACCATGACGAGTGCGTTCGAGCTCAAGGCTCTCAAATCACCGATGCTCGCGGACTCCGCATCCTTTGAGAAACTGTCTAAAGCCGAGACGAGGACTTTGAGGATCCGGCCCATGCGATCGATGTCCGTCACAATGCCAGTGGCGATGAAGGTAGCGCAGACGCTCACAGCCGCAGCCGCCAGCTCTGGGCTTGAATCTGCAGCGAAAGCCGGCGTCAACGCTGAGGAGATTTGAGCTTGATACTGCTCTAACAACATTGCCTCTGGGAAGTCTGGGTCTGGCGTCCGTCCGAACAGCTTCAGGATCTGGTCAATGATCCTCATACCTACCACTCGCAGAGCAGCGACTCCAGCAGTCGAAGCGGAGAAAGCAATCCGAACCACATCTGCGACCTTGCTTTGCAGCGCAGCTTCGCCCGGGCTGTCATCAGATACAGCGGCTTCTTTCGATATTACTGCGATGAGCTCCTGCAGCAGCTCCATGGCAAATAGCCTGACTTGCCAACGCATCAGCTCCTGCGTGGACGTCGGAGCCTGCGCATCATCATCTCTCGTTGCGCCGGCAGCGACTGCAAAGCCCGCGACTTCTTCGTCTTGGACCTCCGGACCCGCAGTAACAGCAGATTTCGTGTGTGCGGTCTTGGGCGCTTCAATCTTGGATTTGGACTTCGTGAGTACATTATTGCAACGCTGGATCCATTCCGCAGGGTCGACGGAACCAGTCTGGGTGAGCCAGTTCCGGAAAATATTCAGAACATCTTCCTGATGAGGGAAGGAGTTCAGGTAGTCCCAGAGCTTGTCTTCTAAACCAGGATGCGCTGTTCGTGCAATTTCAGGCGCATCACGTCGCATCAGAACTGACAAGCCGTGAAGTGCAGCTTGCGACATCTCGTCTTGATCTGAGTCGACAGCTTGCTGTAAGTGGCGTACATACTTAGCGAATTCCAAGTGTCCAGGAGCGTACAATGAAAGGTGCTCCATGCATCGAAGACCCTCCAGTCGTACTCCGACATTCCGCTCCTCGAGTATCAGACGTACGAGCGTGAGTATCATATCTCTCGCCTTCGTCATATCCTGCAAGTCCGGTCCGAGCACATTGATGATCGAATCGACGCCTCTCGCAATAGCAGCAGTGACCGGCAATTCAAGCGACATGTTCGAGCTTGCCAGCACAGCTGTCTCCGAATTATGGCTGTCAGATACGTACAGCTGGCTGAGCATTCCTATTGTGGTCGTGACGTATGCGGAATAACCCAGGCCTGCAGACTCTGCGACCTGCGACAAAGCGTCCAACGCCCAGCAATGCACCAACGGGTGCGTATCCGCAGCAAGCGACATCAGGATGCCGACGATTTGCTTCATGTGGTACCCAGCAGCCATGCCGCCAAGCTGCGAATGTATACTTGCGAGCGTGAGTGCACAACCAGCCCTAACATGCGGCTCGCGATTATTGACGATCGTCTCCGTCAGCCAAGTGATCTCGTTCGTCGTCAAGAGATTACCTGAGCTACAACAAATTGCACCTAGTGCATCAGCTGCGAGCTGCCGTACGCACTCTTCAGGGTCCTTGATGCAAGTGTGCAGTAGATCCACCAAGGCGTTCTCAGTCGCATCGCGTTTCAGGTCGCCCTTCGCTGAGCCGGACTCACCGATGCTGACATTGCACACCGTATTTAGCGCCAATGCCACATTGACTGCAATAGCTGCTCTCCGCGCCGGGTCTTTTAGCAATAATGTGCTGCCCAGCGAAGATGTGATCTGCTCCAATGCGCTCTCCTGGACTCGTGGTGCCTGTAAAGGCAGACATAGCCCAAAAGCTGCAATGGCCGCGTTGACAGCTTCCGTCCCAGGCGGGTTGGGATCTTCAAGGCCAGAGTCGTCGGGCAGATAGCAGCATGTCGGATCATGCTCCGGAGCGTCACCAATTGGCGACAAAACGACACGATCTATATCCGCCTCATCCTCTTGTCGACTAGACCAGTGCTTATTTATCTTCCTTGTTACAGGGTCAATGACATCCCTTCCGTGTACTAGTCCGGTGAGCCCGAATCCATTATTATCTCCAACATCCCAGATACTCTCAAATGCTGCTGCAGCACTTGCGATTGCAGCACTGAGAGAACTAGGCGAGTAATACTCGGCGTCAGAAAACGAAGCCACCGCCAGCGGCAGGATCGTCGAATGAGCTGTGCTCTCAATACTGCCGAGAGGGCTGAGCGTAAGCAGCTGCGAGAAACATTGGAATACGCGTCTCCGGACCATGATCTCATAGTCCTGCAACTGCAGCGCAGGCGACAGACGGTTGGCAGGGTCGTCGCTGGTCTTCTTCTCGGGCAAGGCTTGTATGAAAGTAACTGTGTTTTCCAGCATAGCAGATAGCCGCTTTGACACATCGACCGTCAGCAGTCGCTGATTGAATGTCAAGAATGCCTTGACGGAGCCAAGTGCGCATTCTCGAACATGCGCGAGGTAGCTCAGCTCAATCATGTTACGCTGGGACATATTCTCTTTCGGCACTGGCTTAGGTAGCGCATTTCTCCAGAGCAGCATCAGCTGCGAGAGATGGATCTTTACAAAATTGGGTCCGAGAGACATCAGGCCGCCAATCATGATCCAGGCAACCTGCAATTGGCAGCTGGAGATGCGCAGGTCCGAGCTTCCACTCGACTTGAGAAGAGTTGTAGCCTGCTGCAGCACCCGCGCATACACGTCCACAGAGCCATAGAGAGATGGTGGCTCGATGTGCTCAGCACGGCAGCCAAACCGTGCGCATAGCCCACACATCGTTTTGGTCCCTGCCGTGGACCAGCAAGCAGACTGAGCTCACGACTGACGCTGTTCATACAAATCGTCACCGTAGGCAAGAGCTGCTGAGGGCACGCAAGCACGAAGGCTCTCAGCGCACGAGCAGTGTGTATTTGCACGGTGAAATTTGGATGTTGCAGGACCTGCAGAAGCCCTTCTCGGACCTGCTCTGCAATCGTGTTGACTGCAGCATCGAGATGGCGAATCATCGACGTGAGCGCACTGATGGCGCCTGTAAGCGTCTGCTTGCTGGGCTCAGGCCTTTCCTTGATCGCTTGAGGGTAGTCCTTGATGATCTCATTCAACAGATATCGGCAAGCATTCAATTGCGCTGTCTCACCCAACATCTTTCCAATTGTACGCTCCAGGATGATGCGCACGAATTTGCGGCTCATGAGCTGACGATACCTGTTGGACTGCATACTTGGGTGGCTCAGGATATCGTTGAAGAAGTGGCGTGCGACCTCGCCATAGTTCTTCTCGATCACGCTCTCGCCAAGAGCTTTGATCAGTTTAATGTAGCAGACTGCAAGGCCAGCTCGGGCTTTATTGGTCGTCGTCGGTCGGCAGTAATGAGTGGAAAGTACTCGCAGTGCGTCCTGCAGGCTATACGACAAAGCGGTCGCCGGCTTATCTGGTGCAGGCGAAGCAGTGCGATCGATCTCATCCTCTGGCTCCTCACCCTTCACCGGCTTCTTCTTCGTCTTCGGCTTTTTGATGCGGGGCACAGCAGTGCCGTTGGGAGATTCTGTGTAGCTCATATAGCTCTTGAACAGCACGAGCGTGAGGCACGATGCGGCAGCTTGGCGCACAGATGTGGACGAGCTTTCCATGCATTTCCATAACGCGGTCTGCAGCTTTTCAAAGTCATTCGAGTTGTCAAAGTATGGCGTTGATCGGACCAGCTGTTCCAGACAATTGCAGGCACCTGCTTGTACCAGCAATGACTTGTCGCCACTTGCCGCGTTTCGTGCTAACTTCCATATACTGCGCGCAATGTCCTCATCCAGCGCCGTCTTGATTCCCACTGCGATCCTGCCAAATGCCTTGAAAATAGCACTACGGTAACCTGTGTCGCTTGATGCTCCCTTGACAGCTTTGAGCAACGCATTGCAGGCCAAGGGCGACAAGCTCATGGCACTATCACCAGCCGCCTCGAAAAGCGCTCCCAGACTGGACGCAGCAGCATGCTTGCATCTCAAGTCCCTCTCCTTGCCAGCCTGTATGATCGCAACCAATTCGTTTATAGACTCGTACAGCAACTTCCTATTGCTCCTCCCAAAGATGCCCGCAAAGCACTTTCCAATGTTGTTGCGAACAACTCTGGCAGGCGCAGGCGAGGAAAGCGTGATCAATTGAAAGAGCTCCTTCTTGAGCGTCGCCTGCTCTTCTGAAGCCGCATCGTCACCAAGACCCTCAACGTGGCGCACAAGATCCGCGCTGAAGGTGAGGATATAGAGGCTCTGCTGCTCGGACGGGAGAGAATGCAGCTTCTTTACATCGAGTTGGAAGGGCGCAAGCTGTTTCTCGCCTTTCTCGCCATTGGTCGAGGGGCCCTTGGAAGTCGCTTCTGCAGGCGCTGCTGCTGGTTCTGCGTCAGTCATGGCAATCGTCGCATTCGTCTAGATCGTCTCGTCGTCATGTATTCATCTAAGGCGTTCAAGATGAAGCTCGATATAGTGTTGTATAAGAGTACAATGCAAAGGCACAAGACCACCTTCCAGCTTTCGAGGATCTGCAGGGTCCCAAAAGAGGCAATACATCAACATTTATTTAATCTTTCCAATACCTTCTTCTTCTACATACACAATCATGGCACCAAGCAGAGGTCTTACAATCGCATTGCGGCCCATAACTCGAAACCGCATCCCTCTCCAACCCAACATCCACCGCCCCTTCACCAGCACCCCCCACCCCCCTCCGGCCACAACCGCTGGTCCAAAATCAAACACGACAAGCTCAAAACCGACGCCGCCAAAAACCGGCAACGCTCCATCTTCGCCCACGAAATCGCGCAAGCCTCCAAATCATTCGGCCCAGACCCCAACTCCAACCCCCGTCTCGCCGACCTCATCACCAAAGCGAAACGCGAGGGATTCGCCAAAGCCTCAATAGAAGCGGCGATTGCACGAGGGCAGGGCAGGAGTTTGACGGGCGCGAGTTTGGAGAATGTGACGGTTGAGGGGATTCTGCCGGGGAATGTGGGCGTGATTGTGGAGTGTGAGACGGATAATAAGGCGAGGAGTTTGATGGATGTGAGGTTGATACTTAAGTCTAATGGGGGCACTGCGTCGCCGAGTTCTTACTTGTTCACGAAGAAAGGGCAGGTGGTCTTCGAACAGAAAGAGGGCGTAGGGGTGGATGATGCCCTGGAGCCGGCGTTAGAGGCGGGCGCGACGGATGTAGAGGAGGATGAGGATGGGAGGTTGGTGGTTAGCTGTGAGCCCAACGATACGAAGGCAGTAGGCGCGGCCGTGGCAAAAGCGCTGAATCTAACGATCGCGACATCAGAGATCCTGTGGGAGCCGAATGAGGACACCAAAGTCGGAGTACCCGATGCGAAGGCAGCAGAGGAACTGATCAAGACGCTGGATGAGCTGCAGGACGATGCCAGCGTGCAGGGCGTTGCGATGAATCTTGCTCAAGGTAGTATCGATGAAGAGATGTGGAAGGAGCTACAGAGCCGCTTAGGCTCATAAGAGTATAGAAATTGTGCGATTATAATTCGAGCTGAAATGCTCAAGGCTTGCTGCAAGGCCCAACCACCAACGCCACGCTATGATATGCTGTCTCACTGCTATGCTTCAAAAATAGACCTGCTCGCAGACACCATCTAGCCTGCTACAGGCAAAGCTTGCGCAACGGTCGCCTCAGCTACAGCCTTCTCTTTCGCTTCATCAGCCGCTGAGCTCCCCTCATCCGGCTCTGAAATACTGCCAACGCTCTTTTCACTGGCCCCTCTGGCGTCCTCACTTTCCCCGGAACTACTATCAACATTCTTCGCTTTCCCACCCTGCGTCCCAATCGTCAAGAACGGCACCATAAGCACACTCGCCATACTCGTCGCAAACGCAAACCAAAACACCGCACTATACGGTTGACTCTCCCTATCCCAATACCTCCCTAACCCCGGCTTCTGCTCCACAGAGTTGAAAATCGCGGTCGCGATGCCAAAACCTACCGTCATACACAATTTCGCTGCCGTCTGAAAGATGCCGCCCGCGATAGATTGTTGCGAGGCAGGCATAGATGACATGACGTACATATTCGCGACGTTGAACTCCAGATCCGCTCCCACGACTACCAGGATGAAGGAGGGGAAGAGGAAGGCCCAGTAGCTGCTACTCTCCCTGTTGACAGCCGCAAGCAGGAAGCTGAAGCTATACCCCAGCGCACCGATCAGCAGGAGCAACTTGTTGCTGACTTTGTGTAAGACCAATCCAGCTACGATGTTCACGCCGAAACCGACGATGGCCATAGGCAGCATATGCACTGCCACCATCAGCGCGCCGAGATCCCAGACGTCTTGGAGGTAGAGCGCGATGAAGAATTCTCCAGGCGTGAAGGCCATGAAGCCGAGCATCATTATGAGGAGGCAGAGGGTGAAGTTGCGGTCGCGCCAGATAGTCATGGGAATTAGAGGATAGGGGTAGTAGAGGTCCCAGATCACGAATGCGAGCATGAGGAAGACGCCGATGATCAGTAGTGCGAGCACGTAGTCTGTCTTCCAGCCATGCGGTGCATCCGAGCCAAGACTGAGAGCCGCGGAGAACATGCCGATGCCGAAGATCATAAGCACTGTGCCGACTAGATCGAATTTCTTCAGTGTTTCCGAATTTAAGGGTTCCTTAGGCGTGAAGTCCTTTGGGATCGTCCAGAGTCCGATCACTGTGAAGATGAGGAAGATTATCGCCATGAGCCAGAAACTCGCGCGCCAGCCAAACAGACTCGTTGCCAGACCTCCAAAGATAGTCCCAAAGACAAAACCGAGCGGGTTGCCGGCAGAGAAGCACGCAAAAGCATAATTCTTCCGTCTGCTTGGCTTCTCGTAGATAACCCCTAACAAGCCAACGGCGGGCGGGATTGCAGAGGCGCAGGTCAGCCCCATAATGCCGTTGAGGATGTCGAGGGAAATGCCAGACTTGGCGAAGCCGGCGACGAGGGCGAAGACTGAGAAGAGGAAGAGGGAGCCCACGAAGAGAATCTTGCGGCCTGTCTATGTGTGAGCATTTCTGGCCTCGTGATTATTCGACAAATTGGATGTACATACCGAATAGATCTGCGACTTTGCCAAAGAAGAGTAAAAAGGCTCCATTGCTTAGTGAACAAGCGGACGTAATCCAGGTTATCTCGGCGGTGGTCATATTCAAGTCGCGGCCGATGAAGGAGGATGTCACTGTGACTGAGCCGGCCAGGAGGCTGCCCATTGCTATTGCCATGGTGGCCGTGAGCACAAATAGCACTTCCTGGACTGTTGACCTGAAGCACGCCGGGCGGACATTGTGCGTCTCGATGCGATGTAGACTGCCATCTTCGTTTTCGTCTTCGGGCTGTCTGGTCTCGACGCCCGGCCGAGGCTCTGTAGACTGTCCCATGGTCGTCATGTGTTATCGGAATTTTGTGTCAGTCATGTTGAGATTTTGGGCGATGTTCTCGCTTGCGACAGCAAACAGCGGCATATGCAAGGTTGTTATCAGCCTTGCATAAGGTAATGTAATCTGCGTTGAAAGTGGGTCGCAGATCTACCGGATAAATGTGAAAGGGCGGTACCTTAGCGCAGTACAACGTCCCATACCTTACCTGCGCAGCCCGTTACTACTGTCCGCTTCATTAGACAACAGGTCTTGCTCGGATCAGCGTCCACATTGCTGCTCCAGGTTGTATTAGGGAGGCAAGTGCCTTCAAGATTACTGCGATTTCACGACCCTGAAATTGTCTTACAATGACGCACGCGGCGCCGCCAGCTATGGGCGATCATATTGGGAACGCTGCTCGTACGATGTGCTTGCCGCTGCTTCCTCGGAGTCCATCCGAGCTGAGGACAGCCAGGTCAAATCTGCATTCACGAAACCAATGCGAAGGTAGCAGCGCCAAGACAGCACGTGCTCTCTGCATTAGCGGCGATCTTCCCGCGTTCCCGGCTTCTCATTCCGTCATCTTGCGCGCCGAAGCTCAAAGTCGCATTTGCTCATGCGACTTGGTGCCTGCTGCCCTGCATGCGACACAAAGTGAATTTGCGAAGGTGAACATTGCTACACTTTCACGTCTCCTCCGGGATCCTGCAAGTCCTCCATTTCTCGGCGCATCGTGTGAACGCCGCAACGATGGCGGGCACCAAGCGACGGTCCACCCGCCAAGCGGCAACCCGCAAACGCTCCATCTATTACGAGCCCGACACCGACGACGACTTTGATGCGCAAAGCGAAGATGATTTTGCGCTCGAGGAACCTCAAGTCGAAGAGCCCCGACCGCAGAAGCGCCGTAAGGTTGCGCCGAGGCAGTCGCGACCACAGACTCGCAGCAAGAGCGTTGCGAAGAGCGATGGCGCAAAGCGCAGAAGGAGCAGACACAAGTTGAAGCCGCTGGGCGCACCGAAGAAGAGACATCACATCGAGAGCGCTGAGGAGGTTGCGAAGAATAAGGCGTTCACAGGACCGACAGACGGCAAGATCCCCGCATGGACCGACTTGCCACTGGAGATCCTGCACCAGATCTTCGCCTACGCATCGCAACCACTTCACGAGAGCACCAGGACAGCGAGTCAGAATGCAGTATGGCTCGTCAAGGCAGCAAGAACATGTAGGAAGTTCGCCTTGCCGGCCTTGGAGGCATTCTACCATGCGCCACCCATCCACAATCAAAACCATCCGCACGACCTGCTCGCCCTCCTCCAGAGTCCCGTCGAGTCCCGGTTCATTGATCACAAAGTCAAGATCAAGGCACTGCTCATCGACATCAATCGCTTGGCATATACTGCGCATGGTCGGCAACTGTTTGACCTGAGTCGACTTGTCGCAGAACTGCCTCTGCTGCAAGACCTCGAGCTGGTTCATCCACTTGACCTGGCACCATTTCGAGGCTACCACCTGGCAAGATCGTGGCATTATCCGCCTGAACTCTTCTCAACATTAGAGCGGCATGGTCAGAAGTTGAAGAGTTGGCGCTGGCACAGGGATATGGTTGGTACACGAGACCCGTCAGAGTTGTACAACCACATGGCACAAGTACATTCAGGGAAGTCAATTGAGTACTTGACGAAGCTCACAGTATGCCGCTTCAACCATGACAACGACAGTGCCGAGCCTGAGGCCGAGTCGTCAGATGATGCTGTTGGTGTTGCCGCACCTGGTCTCGCTACCTCCATCACGATGCTACCCAGCCTTAAGGATCTGACCTTCATTTCTTGTGATGTTCTCATGGATAAGTTCCTTGAGCGTCTACCCAAGAATTTAGAGCGACTAGAGATCACCAATTGTCTGGAGCTGACCAGCCCTATGCTTCTGTCCTTCTTAGCTGTGGGAGGTTCTCATCTGCGCGAACTTGTGCTGAACCACAATGCCGCCCTCAACCTCAGCTTCTTGGCCGGTCTCAGAGTTAGGTGTCCAAAGCTGGAGGTGCTCAAAGTAGACTTGAGGTACTACAGTGAGCGCATGAACTCCAACGACGCCGAGCCACTGTATGACGCCGTGCTAGCAGAGGACGATGAGCCCACCTGGCCTGCATCCCTCCAACATATTCAGATTGAGCATCCGCAAAAGTGGACTCAGAGCGCCGCGGAAAACCTTTTCCGCTCACTCGTCGACAGTGCAGAAGATTTACCAGATCTCCGCACCCTGATCCTCCAGACACACATCAATGTAGCCTGGCGCGAGCGGGCGGGCTTCCGCGATCAATGGATCGAACGCTTACAACGTGTATATCTACGGAAAGCAGAGCCACCAAATCCTTACCTCGGATCTCACAGGCAGTATCGACTGTACAAGCAAGCCCAAGCGACCGGCCGCGCGTTGCCACAAAACCCAGCAGAAATTGCAGGCGGCTTCGACAGCGGCGACGAAATTGTCACAGGCAGCAGGATGTCGCACATCGAGATTACACCAGTCAAGTCCCGCTCCCGCGAGATTGACATTTTCGACGAGTCATCACCAGAAAAGAAGCATGCCCCTACGCGGCGCTCAAAGCGGGTGGCAGAGAGTCAGGCGTCGCTGTCTGCGCCTTCGCCATCTACCCAGGAAACATCGTCGGAAGATGAGGAGTCAGGCGATGAGAATGATTGGCGCAAGAGGCCCGAGAAGTTCATACAGGGCCTCTGCGACATTGTTGATATTCGCATTGACAACCAGAGACCGCGCGAGCATCAGTTCACTGAGGCGGATTTCAGAGATGCGCCAGAGAGCGAGGAGGATGAGGATTGGCATGAAGGGATCTCTGAGGAGGGACCGGGCTGGGGCGATTGAGGAGCCTGACGTGCATGGATTGGGGGACTGCCAGTATTGGGGGACTGCCAGTATTGAAACAAGACGGCCAGGCGAGTCTCGAGCACAATTGAATACACATGTACCCTTAGGTCGGTAAGCGAAGAGCAGCGGTACTTACGTGCATACCTGCTCTTCACGCAGTCAGTCTGCAATGGCGAAACGCTTCGTTAGTACACAAGAGCAGATGATAAGATTGACACATGATGTCAAATCGTCCAAATACCTTGGTCTATCTCTATGTTCTCTCGTTGCCACGGTGTTATACATTACGATGCTAAAATCGCCTTTGTGTCACTGTGCAGCAATAGACTCGAAATATTTGCTTGTAATGGATGAGTCGGTGACTCAACTGAAGTTCATCTGGAACGTACCGTTACGTAGGTGTGCAAAAATAGGTCAGTCTCTACAGTCGTGGACAGGGGCCACATCCACTGTGTCCTGCTGTGTAACCCGAGGGCCCTGACTTCCCGTAGCGTGCGTTGCTCTCGACCAATTATTGATCGACATCAAAGTCCCGACATCTTGCTCCTCAGAACTCTTTGCTTCCAAGTTCCGTCGTATACATCTACACTCTGAAGTCTATGCGGCCATTGCTTGCGGCTTGGCGGTATGCTAGACAAGGCGTAAGCCGACGATGGCTGAGCTCAAGATCTAGAGTCAGTCCTAAGCTTGCACAAGAGCCGCGATTCAGCAGGGAATCTACTCCTTTCCTTTCACCATACAAGTTGCATTGCCGGACGCAGTTTCGTACCGCATCAACATGGACTTCGCATGAGCCGACAATTTACGCGCTCTCCACGGCCCCCGGACGAGCAGCCATTGCAGTCATCAGGATCTCAGGACCAGCTTGTTTGAGAATCTATCGAGCGCTCTGTCCAGAGAAGACTGAACCAATACCACGATATGCTACTGTTCGCTCTGTCTATGCACCTGGGTCCCCACCTAGTCCAGCGACGGTCCTAGATTCGAGCGCCTTGATCCTGTATTTCCCCGCGCCGCGCACAGTCACAGGAGAAGATGTCCTGGAGCTTCATGTCCATGGTGGTCCAGCGGTCGTAAAGGCCGTCTTAGCCGCCATTTCGAAATGTGGCGATGGCAAGCCTGGGTCAAGCATACGCTATGCGCAGCCTGGAGAGTTCACTCGGAGAGCGTTCATGAACGACAAGCTTGACTTGACACAGGTCGAAGCACTGGGCGACACATTGGCGGCTACGACTGAGCAGCAGCGGAGGATCTCCATTCGTGGGAACACGAATAGTCTTGCTAAACGCTATGAGGACTGGAGACGGAAGCTGCTGTATGCTCGAGGAGAGCTGGAAGCTCTGATCGATTTCAGCGAGGACCAGCATTTCGACGAAAGTCCTGCTGAGCTCTGCGCTTCTGTCGCTGAGCAAGTCAGTGCTCTTAGAGCGGTCTTGCAAGTGCATAGACAAAATGCTGTTCGAGGGGAATTATTGAGAAATGGCATCTCAATCTCGCTGCTCGGAGCTCCGAATGCTGGCAAGAGCTCTCTGCTCAATCGCATTGTCGGGCGCGAGGCTGCAATCGTGAGTCAGGAAGCTGGCACTACCAGAGACGTCGTGGAAGTCGGTCTCGACCTAGGCGGCTATTTCTGTCGGCTTGGAGACACAGCTGGCTTGCGCAAAGCGAAGGAGCAAGCCATGCAAGCTGTCCAGCCGCACGAAATAATTGGTCAGATTGAGCGCGAGGGCATGAGGCGCGCGAAGGAGAGGGCTGCGGAGAGCGATGTTGTGATCGTTGTGCTCAGCTTCGAGACCGTCAATGGAGTTGTCAAACTGCAGCTTGATCCCGAAGTCGTCAGCACAGCTGCAGACCTCGTGAGGACGAAGAACAACGTCCTCGTCGTGGTTAACAAGACGGACATGTCACCTGAGCCTTCGTCTGCCATCAAGCTGGTCGCTTCAGCTCTACCCGGTCTACCTAGAGACAGGATCCACCTCATCTCCTGCAAGCATGCTACCAAAATGACTCCCCCCACTTCCGATGACCCAGGCAACATCCAATCCTTCCTTCATGGTCTCATCCAGCATTTCAGCTCCCTGACCAGCGCTCTCATGCCCGAGGACCACCATCCAGATCCCTCAATATGGCAAGAATCCCTAGGCGCTACAGAGCGTCATCGCTTGCTTCTCGAAGAAAGCATCACATATCTCGACGCCTTCCTTGCAGAAGTCCAGCCCGACGGTCACAATGCAGACGCAGATATCGTGCTAGCAGCCGAACACTTGCGCGGCGCAGCAGATTGCTTGGCTAAAATCACGGGGAGAGGTGATGCTGGAGATGTGGAGGAGGTGCTTGGAGTGGTATTTGAAAAGTTTTGTGTTGGCAAGTAGCTAGAAGCAGAGAGCCACCCTCTGAATGCTATTGAATCTTGACATTGTCCCAATACTGCACGTACCCGCCTTGCAGCCTCCTAGTCTTCCTCTCCTGCTTCATCTCCCCTTCTCTTAACGCCGCCCAAATGCTAACACGCATAGACACCTGTGAATGCAGAGTTTGCTCTAACCATCTATGATTGATCACCTGAACCCCACAAGAAGACCCAATGACCCACTTGCCCCCTAGACGCCTCGAATGGTGTATTGGATTGCCGTTGCCACTATGCTGAACCCAGAATGCTCGCTTGAACGCTGTTCATGGTCGAAAATGCTGGTAGAGATACTGATGCTCGCTTGAACGCTGTTCATAGTCGCAAACGCCGGCAGAGATACTGATGCTCGCTTGAACGCTGTGATCAAAAGGCTGGCTTGAGTTCTGTTGTCCTCGGCTCTCTTGCATGTGATTTGAATCTTGGTGATTAAATGATACTGAGAAATAGTGTCGAGACCGGCTCGCCCGTGGAAGGGATTGGTGTCCATGTCCAGCAGTGGAAATGAGTTGGTTGCTTCACGGCTGAGGAGCGTTGTAGCCACTGTCTCATGTGTCAGTGCCTCGGTGTCTTCTGTGAAATGTCATGGTATGGCTCACCCTCTGCCCTGATCGTCTTCGCCACCTCGTTGATACATGATGCTTGCAGATAAGTATACTTGTTGCTGGGTTGATGATAGGGGCCAAGATTGTGCTAATGTCGATTGTACCGTTACCGATGATCCTGATAGATCGTCGTGTCGCCAGAATGAGGAGCTTAGTTGTAACCGCCGCGGCCCATCGTATTGATGTTGAATTGTCCGAACAGATAGGAGATCAAGGGAATGAGGTTGCTGATGGGACTGGTAGCTCGTCGTGATGTGAATGGAAAGAGCTTAGTTGTAACCGCCACGGCCCATTCTGATTGATGTGATGAAGCAAGAAAACAATGAAAGATATCGTACTATGGCTTCCGATCTGAGGAAGTAAGAAAGTGTTGTCGACGGTGCGGCCTTATTGTCTGTGGTTGTCTCGAGCAAGTGAGTGCCGCTGATGAAGAATTGATCGCTAAACAAATGAAATGTTGCTTTGAATGCTGATTGGGGTTGATGATGAGAGAAGACCGTCAAGGACTTAGTGATCAGCAGTATATATGCATCTTCAATCTCTCCATGCTGACCTGCCCTGCCACGACAAGACCAGGAGTCGGAGGAAGAATAGACGGCATGCAGTCATGCTATTCCAGGTACCATGAGCGAAAAGCAGCTCGGCGATGCAGGTTGCATGTGGTCGTACACATCCCAGTATCCTCGCTCGTCACTGGACTATCTCCTTGCCCTGAGCTAACGAGTCCGATGAGCAGCGAATGAACGATAACCCAGCCGTGATGTGAAATGAGTGAGTAGTAAGAAAGGAGAGAATAGAGTGATTACGAGATCACGCCGACTGCCGTAGCTGTGTTACGTGCGAACGGTGCGAACTAAATTTAGACTCTGTTTGAGCCTCGCCTGAGGCTCAGCTTGTTACTTTGCCCCCACGCTTCTTCCACATGGCACATGCATCTCGCGACAGACATCCATTTCGAGGCATTCGATGGTCCCCTAAATCGAGTCACAGTTGGTGCGCCGTCATGCTATTCGTGTCGCGGTGAAAGAAACCGCTCACGCTGCTGCAGGTCCCGAGTACCGGTAGCTGCTTCAAACACTGTCCCAAACGGCTACCTGCTGCACCGATCTGGCTCTCGTTGGTTTTACTGCAGCCTTATTCGGCTTCCCTCGACAACGCGGTCCGTGTTTAGGAATCGGCTCCGTCAAAGAATGAGCCCCAGATGTTCCTGCTTGTGCAGCTCGCGCTTCATGCATTGCACAATGACTCACGGGATCGATGTTCAACCGGCTTGAAATCATTTCTCACTGCATGGCACACTCCTCGCGTGCGCATTACCGCATGCCTACCTGGTTGGATGGATGATAGATGATTCACACGCCCACTATTGATCACTTGCAGCACATTACTACGCGATTTGTACGTCATGCCCGACACAAGGGTAACAACTCGGCATAGCATCGCATGGCAGCCACGATGCTTTTGCATGACCGGGAGCCTCCTCGACTGAAGGATGCGAACCGATGACAGCATGCTACCAGCCACACTGCACGGCATCATGGTGTGCTTGAAGGATCCATGCCTGGTCCGCGTACCTCCTAGGTCTGACTGTCAGCTGCCAGGCACATATGAGCCTCATCAATGGGCAGGCCGACCGGATATGCCTTCCCGATCCTTCGCGAACCAACGACGTCTCTCGACAAATGCCTGGTGCGTCGACGCCGTGATTGAATCAAGCCCCGGATACCTCGAATGGCCAGCGCGAAATTGTCTTCACTGAGCAGCGGACCCCGTCTCGGACCAGAAGACCACCAGCGAGACCACTCTGCTACTCTTACCACTTACCCCACAAGGTCAGTATTCGAGAATCCGGAACCCCCATCATGCCAATCGATGCTGATCGAAATGCCATGGGATCTTGCGTAATAATCGTACTGTCATTCCACATAGCTACACAGTGGCTGGCTCCAAGCATTCGGGCCTTCTGCAACGACTGCCTCGTCTCATCACGACAGTCATGCAGTCGAAATGGGTATTGTCCAACTTCTACTAGTTACAGTTTCTTCCTCCCCAGTCCTTCTTCAACCCATCTTACATCCTCAATCAACCGTCTATTTCTTCTCACGCTGGCCGTAGGCCTTGGTGGCGTAGTCACCATTGTGGACAATCAAGTCCTCAGGGCGATAATCGTGGCGACCGCTCCAGTATGAGTCCAAAATGCTCTTGACACCAGCAGCGTAGCGGACCTGGGCGTCGATCGAAGTACCGGACATGTGGGGAACCATGGCGTTTCCTCCACCCCAGTTCTTGTACTGGGCGTAGCGGAGCGGGTGGTCCTTTGGTGCTGGCTGAGGGAACCAGACGTCACCACCGTAGCCACGGAGCTGGCCGCTCTTGAGGGCGTCAGCGACGTCCTCCTTGACGACGATAGCACCACGGGCGGTGTTAACGAGCCATGAGCCTATGATTTCGTCAGCAAATCTTTCCAGACTCGCTCATTGAGGAAGCAACATACCTGGCTTCATCTTGTTGATCAAGTCCTTGTTGAACAGACCGCGAGTCTTCTCGTGGAGAGGGGCGTTGATAGTGACAACGTCACACTGGGCAAGCATCTCCTCAAGGGTGTCGACACGCCTGCAGCCAATCTCCTTCTCAACCTCAGGCTTAAGCGGCTGGTAGTCGTAGTAGAGGAGCTCCTTGCAATCAAATGGCTTCAGCCTGCGGAGCACACGCTCACCAATACGGCCAACAGCGACGGTACCGACGACCTTGTTCTCCAGGTCGTACTCGTTCTTGGCGACAGCGGCGACATTCCACTCACCACGGGCGATCTGCTCGTGGGCTGGGACGAAGTTGCGGACGAGAGCAAGGATGGTCATAACGACGTGCTCAGCAACAGAAACGACGTTGGAGCCAGTGACCTCAGCAACGGTGATACCGCCGTTGGTCTTGTTCGCAGCGTTCAGGTCGACGTGGTCAGAACCAATACCGGCGGTAACGGCGATCTTGAGGTTCTTGGCCTTGGCAAGGCGCTCTGCGGTGAGGTAACCTGGGTGGAATCTACATTCATCGTCAGCACAGCTCGCGCCACCACACCTGATCAGATCGTCACTGGACTTACGGAGTGGTGATGATCACCTCAGCGTCGACCAATTCCTGGTCGAACTTGCTGTTTGAGCTGTCCTTGTCGGAGGTGGTCACAAGGGTGTGGCCTTGTTCCTCGATCCACTTCCTGAGACCGAGCTCGTTCTCAGTTGTGCCCAGAAGCTTGGGCTCGTCTTTTGCGTGCTCGAAGCCCTGTGTGGTACTCTGTGAGCTTCGCGCTTTGCCATTGGGCTGTTGATGCGATCTTTGAACTCACATCGTACAAGACCATAAGAACCTTGCCCTGATCCCTCACAGTGTTAGAGAAGGCACGGCGAACGGCAGGCTGAGTCCTCTGAGCGAGGAGCGAGCCAGCTGGGCGCGCAGCGGCGCGAAGAGCGGATCTTGCGAATACCATTTTGAAAGAGTGGAGAGTTTATGTGATGGGAGAATATGTTCAACTCAGCTGCAAGAAGGTGGACGGCGATCTTATGTAGCTCTGGTAGCTATCCGTGCTCACGAATGTCAAGCTGCCGTCATACTGAGTTAGCGTAACCCCTCCCTGAGCGCCGGAGGGAAGGCTCGATCGACCCGATGCGGATGCTTTGCGGAGGCTGCACTCACACGCTTAATGCCTGTCTGGGTTGTATTTGAGATGCTTGTCTTGCAGATATTCTCAATATATCAAAAACAAAGTTGGGCGGATTTTGTAGGCGAGCTCTCGAGGCTATATGCGATCGCTACAATGTACATAGTGGAGCTCTGGAGAATACTCGCTACCCCTCGACATTCATCACAACCTGGCTTAAGCTCACCCTGGTAGACGGGCATCCACTCATTGAACGGGGCCCGCATGATCTTACAAGGTGACGAAGTGTTGGCGTAAGACGTTTCAAGCCCCGCTGCTGGACGAACGAGGATGACCCGCAACATATGTATTCTGGCGCGGCACGATCAGTCATCCGCTGCGGTTACAATGTCAAACACATGCCCAGCAAGACCCAGACGTCGGAAGCGGGGAGCTGCCATATTTCAGGTGATATTCCATCAATCGCTTGCCACCCTTTGCAATGGTCTAGTCCCGTGGCTCTCTCGCACCGGCAGCTCTCCAGCCAAGCCATGCACCCAGCTACTGCAGCCAGAAAATAGGCGGAGGTATTGCGGCAGAGGCACCATCACAGTGTCATGGCAACCGGACGCGCACCGCCGCCGCGTGCGGCATCTCCAGAATCTGGAGAAAGCTTCGCTGGTCCACAGTGGACTCGAACTCTGAACGCTGCTCCAGATTTCTAAGCAGCGCCAATGCGGCTCTCAGGTACCCGAGGGAAACGTGGATGAAGTCTGTCGGAGAGATGGAAGTAGCTTCATGGTCACGTGTGTCGGCCTGCAGCAGTGTGTCGATATAAAACCTCGAGCACTCTTGCGCATGGATGCTACTCTCAGCGATCTGCCTCGAACTGCTTGCAGCCGCCCGGCTAGTTCAAGAATTGCTGCGTGACATTGCCCCATTTGACATGATGCGCTGGGTCACTTTCACCGTCGTTTGCACTGCTAGCAGCTCGGTGATCGCGGAGATACGAGTTGGCTCTATTGCGGACTTCACTGTGACTCCAGTATTCCTCGACAGGCTACGGATCACAGCTCGGCAAGCGCACCACACCCGGACCGCACTGCTGCCATGCTCCCAGCGTCCCACGCAGTCCGCGACCGATCTCGCTGGGCAATATCTTGCCTTCCGAATGCCATCCTCGCAGATCCGCAAACAAGCATTCGTGCGCTAGACCCGCGTGGATACCGTCCGTGGGTGGATTCGTGGGTTTTGCGCTGCTCGTTGAGCCACATCAGACCACTGGCTTAGATCATCGCCTAGAGTATCTATCATCGCCAGGTTTGAAGGAATGGTCAATTATCTTTGCCTGCAAAGTCTCTGAATCATAACCAGTTTTGCTCAAGGTTGACTTCTGGTGAATGACTCGTGACCGGATGAGAGGCCAGATACTGTCGACCAGCATACTGGCCTGCATACTGACCTGCATATATATCTATGGACTAATAAGCAGTACAGGGTTGGAATTCTTAGCATTCCACCAGAACTTGTCCGAGACCAGTTCTTCGCATATTGCAGATCACAAGTATGATAAGCCACCAACACACAAGTCTAGGCTGTTAGTCCGACAGGACAGGTCTCAAGAGCTAGGACATGGCAGCAGGGGTAGAAGAAATCTGTGAAGCCATCTGTGTGCATATCATTGGGAATATGAATTTTTTGGCAAGCCATATACATCAGATGTCCTGTCTGATAGCATGCGAAGGAACAGTCATTAGAAGGCGGGGCACATCAAGAATGAGCAACTTTGAGGTGACAATTGCCTGACATACAAGTGTCTATAAAAGCAGAGTACGCTGCGTAAGCTAAAGATGCTTAACATAATTCCTTCTCCGTTGGCGACGTTCGTAGCAAATATCAAACATGCACAAGACAATGACAAGCTTCTCATGATTCATGCACCGAGTGACGATCTAAAGCCAAGCTGAACTGCGTCTCGACTCCCACTTTACCAACACAAGCGCACCGTCAATGCTATCACTCCTGGACGAACGACTCGCCGGTCCGAACGCAACGAAAGACAGTCGAGACGAGTGGGCGAATGAAGCCTGGCCGCGCATAAAGCTTATCTGGATCTTCTTGATCTTGCTTCATTTCAATGCTCTCATTCCCTTAGATCCGGTAATCGTCCACTGGCTTTCGGTGCTGCTCAGGAGTGTCTCGGACACGGCGAGCCCTGTAGTGACTGTACCTGATCAGTACAATCTCTGACGATCGGGCGCGGTCAGTGGTGTGGGTGTTTGCTGCTGGGCATTGCTGTTGGAGAGATCAGGCTATACATATCTACCGGACACGAGACAAGTGCATCTGCTTGGCAGCATAACTCTGAGCGGATCCAAGATCTCACATTAATAAGTAAGAGGCGGTTGGGTTCAAGACGCAGTGACAGGAGCTGCCAGCCAGGTGCTGAACAAAGATGTCTTCCTACCTCAGCAACATCCTCACACAAACCACTTCAAAGTACAACAGTCTTAAGCGAACCCTGTTGACTAGCGAGGATGACGGAGACACAGAGGACGATTCGCACATCTCACGAGTCTTGCGCGCATACTACACGGAGAAAGGGCGTTCATTTCCACCCTGGCTGCCTCCAGATCCGAACGATCGGCGAGCAATCACACCGCAGCCGTATGTACAACAGAACAGTGGGTACTTTAGCAACACGGTCGGCAAGAGCCAGGTAGCAGCCGTGCAGAATCAAGGAGGGCCGCGCAGCAGTTTGAGCGACCTCTGGGATGCACCATCAGGACAGAACAACGCGCCTATGCAACCACAAAGTCTACGGGCTGGACGAAGGCCGATGGCTCCTACCCAAGCCAGCAGTACCCTCGCGCCGCCGCAAGCGAGGCCGCTGCCTTCACAGAGAGCCGGCTCGTATCAGACTATGCAGCCACAGCAGGCAGCAAGACCGGCTGCTCAGCCTAGTCCGCCGAGCAGTAGTGGAGGTGTCTCTGCGCAGGAACGACTGAAGGCGCGACTGCGCGGTGGTAGCAGTAGGCCTGCCAGTCCTGGGTTGGGGCCAGTGGCAAATCCGTACGATCAGCAGCAGTGGGGCCGGTGATCCATGCAGCGACGACGGTGGCACAGTGATGATATGCAGGACTGTATGGAAGGGGATCAAAAGATGTACCGGACGTGCCGCTTGGGCACCATACATGCATTATGACAGATCCTGTCAGCAAAATCAAAGTAGTATCGCCTTGGTTTGGGCCATCGCTGCAGCAACCCGGAATGTGGCACATCAAGCGCCCAAAGCGCTCATCACCTGGCGAGTGATTCAACGTACTGCGCCTGATGCATGAAACGATGCCGCGGTCTACTCTATGGTCAACTGGATGGCGGGGACGACTGAATGCACATTGCATCAATGTGCGGTAATGACGGGATACCAGGGCAGATAGATGTATGAGCTGGCAGCTATATGGCAGGCGAAAGCCACTAGTCCATTATGGGCGTTGCAAAGTACGCAGTCATCCATACAACAAAGTAAGGCGACAGCAAGCCTTGGTCAGAAGCCTGCCAGAGGTATATACTTTGAAGAGACATAAGCATTACCACAAAGTTCGCATCTTGGCGCTCTCGACAAATTGGCCAGATTTCAGGCTCGCAACTTTCAATGGCTTCACCTCCATTGGTACGGTGTTTCTCCCAGCTGACTGGATGGGTAAGCAACGTGTACGGTGCAACTTTATTGCAGCATATTCATGGATAAAACCGGCACGCCCAGCATGTATCTAAACCTCTTCTTTCCGCAAGACCAAACAGAGTACTGTCACCGACTCCTTGAGACGTCAACATGCAACACACTACAGTACAAAACGCTCCCAAGCATATCCCTGGCACGCATTGTCACATACCCGTGTCTGGTAAAAAACATGCAATAGGCATGGGCCACCATATCATGACGCCAAGTCAGGATCAACACTTCCAGGTCCATGGCCGCGGCGGGCATCGACACAGTCATCACGACCGAATCCAGACTCAGTTGCGGGTGGATGACAACCATTGTCAATATCGCGAGAATACCCAGCCATATGCTCTACCTGCATACGAGCTGTTGAAACCCCACGGACTAAACTTAGCTGGCAGATATCCCGACATGCCCGGATCACGAAACTATCGATCGAAGCACAGCGGCAGTATTGCGCAGTCCGGAACCTCGACGCCAGGTAGCGATCAGAGCTTGTCGCGGTCAAGCAATGCATCAACAAGCAGCAGCGGTCTGCCGGCCACACTGCACCTGGTCCTGCGTCACGTCCAGCATACCAACGCGGCCGACTTCAGTCCACCAGTCCCTCAAATTGTAGCCGAACAGACCGTCGAGATCTTAGTACCAACTACTGGACTCACATGGACAGAGTTCTACCAGCAGTTGCAATGTTGCGCGCTTGCCAAATCTTCAGACCGCTTCCCCGAGCTACAATGGCATGCCGCCAGCATCAAGAACATCAAGGGCAACGTGTATTTTCTGCTTGATAGTGACCGCATTCCTGTCCGCGATGACCACGACGACTGGACCCTCGTCAAGCCCTGGCTGAAACGAACAGGCACGACCATCCTCTTCGAATTCGAAACGCCCTTTCTCGTGCCAGTGAAGCAGGAACCTGGGTCCTTTCGTATGCACGCCCGCAGCTGGATGCGAAGGCAGATGTCGGTGTTCAGAAAGGCTGTTGGCACGGAGCGTCAAAGTGAGGATTGTGCGATGGAAATGAGCACTTTGCCGCCGAGATTGGAGCGCGAAGACGTCTCCTGCGCGAGCAGACACGATTCCGTTGTCAACGCCACATCAGATGCGGTCGCTTGAGCTGAGCATGCCGATTCGAACGTCAGGAAACGAGGCTCGATGCGGGCTCTGGCTCGATGTTTCTACTAGGGGATGATAATGACTAGCCAAAGACCTCCATCTTGAAGACAAAGTCCATCTTACTGCCGTCCGCTCGCGCTCTTACGTTCAATTCCGCACAGGTGTCACTGAGGATTCGTCCAACCTGCGGACTACCACAGAAGAATACACCCACACATGCGCGACATCTCGATGGCCTTGTCTTTCCGGTCTCCTCCCTGTAGAAGTCTTCCAGAATCTTCTTGTAATTCGGTCGACCAAATTGACTTTTTGTTTTAAGACCTGTCAAAGCAGAGAAAGGAGACGTCGATGTGCGGTACGCGTCCAGCAGATACCGAAAAATGTGTGTTGAGATGTGGTTACGTTGCGCGGTGATGTGAGTGTTGACGTTGAATTCCAATTCCTCTCGCGGTAGCAAGCTGGCAATGTCGTGTGCTCGGTTCAGCAGACTCGAGAACCAGAGCAGATGACCCTCTTCTCGGACAGACCAGTGAAAGTCGACTCTACGTCCCCTAGTCGCTGTGATAGCTCTATCTCGAATACTTCGCATCGGCCCACTGATGCCGCAACGAAGGTCGGCTTCTCTGTAATTACAGAGATCGTCAAGATTGTCTTGATTGGCAAGAGAGCTTCTGACCGACCGCAAACTCATCAAGCTAGGTCGTCCCTGCAACTCCCAAGGATCTCTCAGCTCACTCAAATGCTGCTCCAGATCTGCTACAATGGCACTGAAAGGCGTTACACCAACACCGGTCCCAATGATGATAGCACGGTCGAAGTCATAGAATCGCTGAGCAGGAGCTCCAAATGGACCGTCGAGACCAACCCGTATACTTGTATCGGTCGGCAGATATCGCAGCCTACCAGTCCAATCGCCGTCCGTCTTGATGTGGAGCTGCAATTGGTCTTTACGACATGCTGAGATGGTAAATGGATGCCACTGCCAGAAGCTGATCTTTGGGACCTGAAGCAAGATGTATTGACCAGCTTGGCAGTGCCAGTATTCATGTTTGGGATGCTTCACCAAGATAGCTACGGTGTCATCATCCAGAATCTCCATTGTTGCTGAGAGAGCGATAAAGCCACGCATCACACGGCAGCATCGCTCAGCCGCGAGCAACATGATAGGAATCAGGAGCCAAAAGCCGAGCATTGGGGCTTGTATGAGCTTGGTCGTCCCATGAGCGCAAAGCAGCCCGAGGAGTGGGAACATAAGCAAATGCGCTAATTGGAACAGCTCGTATGACCACTGCCTCACCTGCGGCAAAGCGAGCAAAGCAATGATCCAGTACAGACTCAGTGCGAGCAGCCCACTCCATCCTGGAAGCTTACAAAGGAATGTTGCATACGTCGAGAGCTTCAGGTCTGGCTCAGTCAGTGGAACCAGTTCTGGTCGTCGACTTGGTCTCGACCCAGTAAGAAAGCTGCCCGTCAGGTGTGCGACACCATGCAGCGTTGCGAGGAATAGGCCAATCCACGCCATCCAGATGTGAAAGGACTTATGGTGATCCCAGTCCACGAATCTGCTGATCCAGTAGGACCGCCGGAACCAGGTCGACAGCCAGCGGCTCATACTTAACAGCATTATTGTCATCACTGGGTACAGCGCGCCGGCTGCAAACTTAGCCACTACGACTCCTGGACCCAGTGCTGCTCGTACCTGAGCATTGTCGTTAAACGAAATGCCCTGCCACAGGGAAAAGGCAAGGATCATGCAGAAGACAAAGAGCAAAAATACCATGCGCGGACCTTCAACGGACCAGTGGGCGCGCAATTTGCGATAGCAAGTCCAGTTTCTTGTCTGTCCATTATCGAGACCCTGGCATTGACCGCCAGCGGACTGCCTCTGAGAGGGAACGTTCCATGCGTTGACAACGCTCGCAAATTCCTGTTTTCCAATTCCATTTTCGATACCGGGCATCACCGCCAGCAAGAATTCTCGCGTCCCAGTGTACTCGCGG
The DNA here is from genome assembly GCA_007113905.1 of Teratosphaeria zuluensis. Lineage (NCBI taxonomy): Eukaryota > Fungi > Ascomycota > Dothideomycetes > Mycosphaerellales > Teratosphaeriaceae > Teratosphaeria > Teratosphaeria zuluensis. The sequence continues at coordinate 210,676 of VCMQ01000019.1, forward strand.
TACGCTCGACAGACTCTGCTCTCGACATCTTCTTCGCTCGCCCAGGCGACTCTATATTCACGCGATATACGGTGACGATGATGGTTCTTCGCCTTGTGTGCCGGAGCTAGCTCGTCGTGCACGATTTCCAGCTTTGCCCTCAGATCTTCCATGGTAATCCAGCCATCTCTGTCCTGATCGATGTCATCAAAGAACTCGTTGATCTCATCATTACTCAGCGGCTGGAAGTTCGACCCTGGAGCAATATCGTCAAAACACGTATGTTCCTTCATGTTGAAGAATCGCAAAGGTCAACTCCGGACGGATCATACAAGATTGATGGCTCGAGCAAGGAACGACCGGTTGTGGTGGCACCCGTGATAAACGATGGTACAGCAGTCTTTTTTACAGCGTCTTTCCATAAGGTGTCAAGCTTGGTCCAAGTTGGCAAGAATCCTCGACTCAAAATCTGGATAGCGAGTATGAACTGCGGTAGACAGCGGGATCCATTGGGAGATTTTATTTGGAGCAGTATTCCAGAGCGTCCTAGAGAATAACCTTGAAGTATGGAACATCTTGTGTAAGATATACTGAGAATACCACGTCATCAAGGTAGAGCGCCTACCATTCACACACACCCGCATGGATCTGAATGTAAATCACTACAGGCTGATCGTTACCACCGCAGTGTTTTCATCCTTCGGAGACTAGAGCTTCCACGGTACTCACCGCGCATATCGCGTTCATTGGGTCGCCAGTCAACCCTTCGACATATCAGCAAGGGTCGAGGAAAGCTTGTTCCACATCTTCACGTGAAAAGCTCTCTCGCATACTGAGGCACGATCCTCTTGTTCGGACGCAAGTCAATGTGTTGCAGCGATGCTCAGACGTGTGGACGGTGCCTGCACCTCGCACGGTAACAACTTGCTTAATACTGATGATGCTGGTGTACGATCGAGGATCAACTCAAGTGTATGCGCAGTGAGGCGTTGTTCTAGCTTTCGATTCCATTCGGATGGAACCAGTTCCGTAGCCACAAGCTGATTGGGATGCCAGCCAGGACGTCTGAGCCCGAGTAGCCAATGCGCAAGCATCTTGTAGCGACATCCTGAGTCCACTTTCTGGTTTTCTGCGACAAGCATGCCTCTCCAGACGAACGTTGTTGCTTTGGTGGACACATCGATCAGTCCGCTTGAGTACAATTGTCACTAGGTAAAATGGAGACAAAGCTTACTGAAGGCAGTCTCAAGCATCTTTTCATGAACTGCCGTCAGAGTCGCCAGATGCCATCATGCCGCCGCTGTGAGTTCAGGAATCCTGGTCGCAATAAAGGTAAACGCAGGCGGTCTGTAGTGAGACAATGTCCTGAGGAAACATCTTGATTCTCGCAATAGCCTCGGCAAGGAATAACGTTATCTGCTGGAGTTGAAAGCATTGCTTAGGAGTGCCTTTCATCTTCATTCATTGTAAAGCAGTCGGTGAGTTCGTGCGTGATCTGCGGAGCAGTCTGCCAATGATGGCATTATGGTCAAGCTCAATGCGACTTCCCGTGCGCCGTCCGCCCCAGCACATGGTTGTTGCCCGTTGGCGCCCTGGCTTGGCTCCATGTTCTCTAAGCTGAATCTTGTGTGAGCATACCAATAAGTCCAGTGGCATTTGATGAGCACTCGCGGACACATGCCACATCTCAGCCGAGGTAGAGTCCTGTCAAAGCCACCACAACTTCTAAACCTGCAATGGCAGTGACTTGGTGTGCACGACAAGAAGACTTCGACATGCGATTGGTTTGGCTGCACGTGACCATGTTGCCGGATCGGGTACTTCTCAAGACCCCTCCCAAATAGCATGCATCGTTCGATCCGAGGTCCTCGTCTATACAATATCATAAACGATAGGAGTCCTTTGCGATATGCATGTAGACCGGTGTAGACCTCGTAAGTACGACTTCCTCATTGCCTTCCAAATATATCGCCACCCACATGGCCGACCAAGCAACGATGAACTTCGACCTTCCTCAGCCTCTCATAGAATACCTTGCCCGTCTCGATGCATTCATCGACAAAGAAGTCAGCCCATTGCAGAACGAGAATGATAATAATCGCTTTTTCGATCACCGCCGAGAACACGCGCGCACGGATTGGGACAACGGGGGTCTGCCGCGCGAGGATTGGGAGAAATTGCTCGAAGAGTGCAGGAAGAGAGCAGATAGAGCCGGATTCTATCGCTTCAGCCTACCGAAGCAGTATGGTGGTCAGAACGAGGAGAGCGGGCGAGGATCAAACCTGTGGATGGCTGTTATAAGGGAGCATCTAGCTTCGAAAGGCTTGGGCCTGTTCAATGATTTGCAAAATGAACATAGCGTTGTTGGCAACTTTCCGGACGTGATTATGGTGCAGCATTTTGGTACGCTGGACCAGAAGAAAGAGCTCATTGAAGGGCGATTGGCGGGTAAAGTCCGCATTACTTTTGGCTTGACCGAGCCGGATCATGGTTCTGATGCTACGTTCATGTCGACTCGAGGTGTCAAGCAGGCAGATGGGAGTTGGTTGATCAATGGAGCTAAGATGTGGCAGTCCGGGATGCATAAAGCCACGAACTGCTTCATCTTTGCCCGCACATCTGGAAAGGACGGTGAAGCGAATGGCATCACGTGCTTCAATGTTCCGCGGCATACGCCTGGTCTCGATGTTGTGAGCTATGAATGGACGCTCAATATGCCTACCGACCATGGCACAGTCTCGCTGAAGGACGTCAAAGTATCTGCCGACTCTATCATTGGTCCCGAGGGAAAAGGTCTTGCAATAGCTCAAGCCTTCGTGCACGAGAACAGGATCCGTCAGGCAGCTTCCTCGCTTGGAGCGGCCGTGTATTGCGTGAACCAATCTGTACTCCATGCGCGCAAGCGATCACCATTTGGCAGATCTCTGGCCACTAATCAAGCGATCCAATTCCCGCTGGTCGAGCTGGCGACTCAATGCGAAATGCTTCGCCTTCTGATACGCTCCACTGCTGCAGCGATGGACAAGATCCCGCATGTTGAGGTGGAGCATAAGCTGGGTGATAAGGTCAGTATGTGCAATTACTGGGCTAATCGACTCTGCACGGAAGCTGCGGATCGTGCGATACAGGTGCATGGCGGCATAGGCTACTCAAGGCACCGTCAGTTTGAGCACATTTGGAGGCATCATAGGCGATATCGAATCACCGAGGGGAGTGAAGAGATCCAGATGCGGAAGGTCGCTGGATATTTGTTTGGATTCATGGGACCGAAGAAGGAGGTTGTGGCTTCGAAGCTGTGAGCGATCGACGGCAGCTTTGTCACTCTGTTGTGTTGAATCAGCTTTGCAGTTCTCTAGAGCACCAAGCGATGTAATCGCATTTGTCGCCTACGTTCATTCACAAGTACTGATGTAGTCTTTCCACAGGAGGCGTAGAGACCTAGCGCTTTTGTACAGTAGATCAACCGGGCCTATCACCTCAAGCCAGCGCTATCCGATTCAGGTTGCCGGCGACATGCGACCTTGGATCCCAAAGACTGTTCAAGCAGACTCTTGTTGGGCCAGCACTGGCGGACATGTGCAGCTGTCCGATAGCAACCGCGACACAGGGAGCAGAGTAGCGAGATTCCCGTGCCTCTAGCGCCAGGTTCTGCCATGCCAATGAGTATCAAGAATTGGCGCTATTTCCTGAGCTCACTATTGTCTTACTTCGACATGGACGAGCTCTCACCTGTGGAAGGCCATCGCGTCATTGTTTGCTCATATGGTACCTTGACGTCTTCTGGCCTGCTGATGCTCACGGTGCGCAGATGCTCAGGCATAGCGAGCTCGACTGATCCTGGCTTCCGCTGCTGCTCTTTGTGATCCTGCGCAGTGACCCAATGCAGGACACAAGCGGTGATGAATGCTTTTCCACACATCAACACACACGCCAACAAGCCATGCTACAATTCTCTACATACCGTCAAGCTTGCATGTGAGGCAGCATAGCCATGCTGGCTCGCCGTTGAAAAATGCCAGTGTCATCTTCGTAGTGAGTACAGACACAGTTGTAAGCGCTGCGCCAATGACAGTACGCGTGACAAGGCCTCGAAGTGGGTGGAGTAGTCCTTCGCCAGTGCAATGCACTTTGATAAGAGGGGCAAGGAAGCGTAAGGTCAAGTAAAGCTGGCCCGTGGTTAGCTCAAAGATGTTCATGTCTTCGACAGGCGCACGTACGTTTGATAGAGTCTCTACACAGATTAATGGTAGCAAAGCAAATGCCTTCATACCGATGATACAGACATCGGTCGTATTGTTGTAGGCTATGCGACTGTTCACTATCCTCAGCCGTGAAAGACTACGCTCGATGAGGTGCTTACTATTTGATACATAGGCCAGTCGCGACGATGTATGACATTGATATGCCCAAGTAGGTGAGGATGTACTCCGGATGCTTATGTCTTGGGGTGAGCACCGGAAAGCTGATGATGTACACCTTAAGAGCGACAATGGTCAGTCCATTTGTACCCACATGCGTGGCCTTATTGCCGTTCATACCCGTTCGATTAAGAATGCGAAGGTACTCATCTTCACAAGAACTCCCAAAGTGAGACAAATCAACAATGCGGATAGGCATAGCCTATCATCCTGACCCAAAACCCGCAGGTGGATTATGATTGGAAGTGCAAAGACAAAGAGGAAAGTAGTGAAGTAGCTCTATTTCAATGTCAGTACTGCTTGTATACGTTTACCTTAGGACTTACGGCGAGAAGTGTGATGGAAGCAACATTGAAGCGGGTCTGTCTCGCTGTCTTCAGACGTTCCATGAACATTATGGCGATGATAGGGAGGGCGGTGAGGGTCAGCAGCAGCGAGCAGATTTGCCCAGAAAGAAGAAATTCATGCTTGACGCTGCTGCTGTCGCTGACGATGGGAGCAGGCATGAGTGCAGCTGGTTGGAGAAGAGGTAGCGTTGGAAATGTTCAACATAATGCAGATGGCTGAAGTAAAGTCGTGTCCAAGACCACAAGCATCGAGCCCGCCAGGAGGCGGATGAAATGCATCACCGGTGACGAGGCGAGTGCTACATCATACCCCACGGACGAGACCAGGGCCAAGTTCGGCGATATGCATTTATCAGTGAAGGTTTCGTTTCGAAGATCTTCCGTGGTTGGGGATGCTCGTTGTCGCCTTTCAGCCGTGAACCTTTGCAGGAACTTGAGTTCGATATAAGGGACAAGGCGGACGCTGAGCTGTCGGACGTTGTCTGTACATAAGCTGGAGCCAAGACACTCTCCGAGGGTAATCGCGTGAACTGTGCAGTATCGACGTCGCGTGCCTATAGTCAGCGCGCACATCAGCTCACAACAAGCCGGTCGAGGTCTCGTCTGGGTTTCTGTCCACAGCGCAAGCTGCTCCTCGCAAGCAGAAGCTATTGGTCAAACCCTTATCATAAACTCGACCAGGGGAACTCACAAGGGCACAACAAAGTTGTTCCAGGGACACCGTGTTCGAACCGAGTACACTCACGTCTGAGGCCTTGCTAGCCAGAAGGCACTCACTGTCTCTCACGACCTTTCGCAACGGTTTTGATGGCAGTATCCATCAATAGACCACTTATAGGTACAAACACGCACCACAGCGCAGTTCACCGGCTGTGGTGCGACTCAACCACATATGTCACCACGCCTCCACGACCTGACTCATCGCTTAGATGCTGTGTCAGACTCTCCATTTCCTGAGCAAGCTCTTCTGCATTGTCGCACCTTTGCACAAAATCAAAATCGATCATGGTCGCACGTCCATCGTGTATCAGGAAGTTGTGCCTGTTGACGTCTCCGTGCTTGTATCCTAGGCCATGCAGTCGAGCAAGCACGGTTTGACACAGCTCAAGGTCCTCTGCGTCGGCTCGTCTCGCATTGGGTACTTTGTCCATCAGAAAACCGATGACTCGTCCATGTTCTATTACGTGGCCGCGGAATGCAGGACCAATGTCTTGGCCATCGATCCATTGCTAAGCTGCCGTCTCGTGGTCAACAGCGTCGATCTCCCAGTCGAATATGGCGAATTTGATGACACCCTCCATGGTTGGTGTGATGGACGTGCTGTAGACACCTGACCTCAACTTCTCTCCGATTTTCAACTGAAGATATTCGAACTTGTCTGCATGCCATATGGAGGTAATGCCAGGTAAATTTCGCTTGGTCCAGCTCTCGGAATGAGGTTGCCCAGTATTTGGGTCAAAAGAGACACGCCCTTCATGCCAATCTCCAGGCGGGAAAGGCGGTAGAAGTGCCATCAAAGTAGGCGAGAATGCCATGTCTTGCGGTGCGAATACGCGAGGAGCGATGATGAGGTATTTGATGGCGTTTCCGTCTACCAAGAAGCGAAAGTAGCTTTCGTCATCTTCCGGATCGATGCTTGCTTGGAGCAACTCTGCAGCTGGAGCCTGCGCCATGTGATCCAGGCCACGTCGAGTGGTGTAATGTCCGCGAGCAATTACCGCTTGCGCGATCGCGCGAGAGCTCTTTTGGGTTGTCAGCCGGACCTATCCACGACAGGTCGAGGTCATAACAGGAAACGACTAGCAACAGTGAAAGCTCGAGTACTTGCTTTGGTTGGTATGTAGTGAAGTCGCAGTCACGCGCGTGCTCGGCTGTGATTGTAAGTGAGTCCTGGACTGATTTCAGTATTCTCAAAGATCTGAAAATCAACCACTTTGAGGTTTCCACGCTCCGATGTATCGGTTCACATGCCTGGCTTGACCATATCCCTCATGTAGTAGTGTGAGGGTTTGGGCAGCTCGTTTTTCATGACTGTATCGCACTGTACATTCCCCCCGGTTCGTGCAGCGCACTTTGTTGGAATTGATCAAAGCAACTTGCAGCCGTGGGGATAGGTGCGGAAGTCTTACGTGCACAAACTGTGTCAGTCAGCATACGATGTGGAGGTGCATGCAGGCATGGTGTGTTCTGGCGGTGCCTTACCTTTCTGCACAACTTGATGTTGCACGGCGGGTGAAGTTCGGTAATGATGTTGGTGCTGTACTGCATCTGCCAGTCTTTCACCACTCCAGTAGAGGCCAGGGGACTTTTGCAGCAGCCTTGGTGACGCTCAAGCATCCATCATTGCGGCGCAATTGGGCGCTTGTGATCAGCACTCTGTGCTTACCGCAGAGGACGCTGGTCATGTGCAGGCACAGCGCAGCCGACTGAGCATCTACCGGGCCAATCTGCTGCCATTCTACGTATTGTCTGCAGTGAGATATGGGCGCTATGGTAGCATCTTTGTCGAAGTCTTCTGTCTCACCTTAGGGCTCACCTTGGGCGAACTATATGCCTGGCCGGCCCCACTTCTGTTGCCGCCGGCCCCCAATGACGTGGCGGCATGATTTGTAACAGTCTTGCCAGGGAAGCAACAACTGATATGCTATGAGTACAGCTGCAGTGAGACGTCTTCTGCCCGTTCCTACCTCTTCCCATCGACGTGTCCTCAGTCACGATAAAATCTTCAGATCAGCACAGCTCGCCCGATCACTACCAACAATGGCCAACATTCACACGCCAATCCCCAATCTCAAGCTGAACGATGGAAACAGCATCCCGATGGTGTGTATGGTCTGCCTTAACAGGACCATGCTTACTTGCTAATTCATTCGTTAGCTAGGCTATGGCCTTGGCACTGGTGAGGATAGCGCCGTCGCATGCCCGTGCTGCACTTAATCTTTCTAACGCATTGTCCCAGCATGGTACAAGAGCGGCGACGAGTCCAAGATCGATCAGAACGCTATCGATTCGACTAAGCTAGCGATCAAGCTCGGATACACTCACATTGATGGCGCCGAAGTCTACAAGACCGAGACCGAGCAAGGCATTGCCATCAAGGAATGCGGCGTTCCACGAGAGAAGCTCTTTATTACCACCAAGGTCCTGCCCAACATCGCAGACATTCCTGCTGCTCTCCAAACCAGTCTCAAGAAGTTGCAGCTCAGTTACGTCGATCTGTGAGTGCCCCATTCTGATGACCTAGGAAGTTACGCACTAACGGATATTCAAAGCTACCTCATCCATGCGCCTTTCTTCAGCGAAAGCAAAGAAGAGCACCAGGCAAAATGGAAGCAGATGGAGGAGATCAAAGCAAAAGGCCTAGCGAAGTCGATTGGCGTCAGTAATTACCTGCCCGAGCACCTCGACTGGATTCTGGAGACTGCTCAAGTGCCCCCTGCAATCAACCAGATCGAATTTCACCCGTACTTGCAGCATGTGGATCTGCTCAAATACCACAAACAGAAGGTAAGCCTTACAAAATCAACCCGCCTTGGACTCAAATCGCTGATTGATGACAGGGCATCGCAACCGAAGCCTACGGTCCACTGTCAGCCATCACCAAGGGAGCCGGTGGCCCAGCCGACAACGTCCTGAATGGCTTGGCGAAGAAGTACGCCGTCACACCAGGCGAAATCAGTTTGCGATGGTGCATCGACCAAGACATTGTTCCGATCACCACTTCGAGCAAGGAGCAGAGGCTTAGCGACTACCTGCGTGCCATGACGTTCAAGCTCACCCCGAGGGAGATCCAGGATGTATGTGCCAGAGACATTTGTAAAGTGTTTTGTGAATATAGCTGACACAGTACAGATCAATGACGCTGGCAGTCAGAAGCATCTTCGTGGATTCTGGACGCACAAGTACGACGACAAGGACACGAGGTAGACAATGTCTTTGAGCACGTCGGTTTGTGGGTGAGGCCGATGAGCTTGAGAGCTCTACATCCATAGGCATACAATACCCGCGGCAACGCAGGTCAAAAGTCACTTTCTATCCAATGCATATTTCGCTACCACATTTCGCCCTTGCCCTTTCATCACATCGGGTAGTAAAGAAGTCGTCGTAAAAGCTGCGACCCAAAACCACTGGATATCTTGAGCCACAGGCCGGGGGCGTACAGGGCAGTGCAAAGAACAGAACTGAACTGAACTTCAATGGTCAGAACTGGACTATTGGAGATACGACTTCGTATGCTATGCCACCATCCAATATACTTAAACTGCCGCAGTGATTGCAACTGCAAGCATCTGCAGTAATGTACATGAACGCCATCGCAATGCTATCCCCTCTTTTACCGTCAACCCTGTCGCATTTTTGGACGCCAGCCAGCTCTCAGCTAGCCGGCGCGTAGTCGTATAACAATCAATTTTGTAAGGTAACCATGACGAAGTAACACAGCAATCACAACCAAGACCTCACAAACGACAACCTCCATAGCCTCTCCTCGTCCTCCTCCGCCACTGCTCAAAGCTAACGATAAGCAGGCGCACCGCCGACCCCAGGCAAGCTAAACCCAAAAGTCGGCACAGCCGGCGGCGTAGCAACAGCCACAGGCTCGGGCTGTCTAGCCGGCAACTGATACGCCTCAAACCCACCATACGGCAGACCAGGCTGTCCCGCAGCAGCCCCGGTCGCCGGCCCATACTGCTGCGTCGTATCCCTGTCGTAATCGTGTTGGTGCTTCTTATGCTTCCTACCATGCCTGCTCTTGCCACCACCGCCACCTTCATGCTTCGCACCGCCATGATGATCCTCATGGTCGTCGTTCCTCCTGTCCCGCTTCCGGTTGGATCGCGGCTGGTGCTGCTCCTGCTGCTGCTGATGTTGCTGGTTTTGCTGGGTCGGCGGAGCCATTGGTGTCTCAGGCACGCCTCCCTCCTGTGGGACGACGCGCTTCGACATCGCTTTGCTTGACACGCCGGCGCCAATCTCGATGTCAGGCTCCTCGAGGACCATACCGCCCTCCAGAGGCCTGCCGCCCGTACCACCGAACTCGGCAGTCAACAGCCACTTCACGTCTGCATCCGTCAACTTGTGGATGGGAATGATACTCTCACCACGTTGATAGTCGCAGCACTCGCGAGGGCCGAAGCCGACGCCCCATTTGGTTTGACGGGCGATTTGCATGACTTCACGGTCATTAGCAGCTTGCAGCGCGTCAACACCTTGCTTGGCATTGACGGCATGTTGACGGGTCGTCATCTTGACAAATGCGTGTCGCTTCTCCTTCTGTGCGATGCAAGTTTGTACACGACCGAAGCGCTCGAACAGGGCTTCAATTTCTGCCGGGCTACCATTGACACCACCGACGAATAGCGTGCGGGACAAGACCTTGATGTGATCCGCTGGCAGTCCAGTATCCAGGGCGACGTACTTTGGCTGCATCGGCATGCCATTCATAGCCACTGCGCCGGGGCTGTTGCGCATGACGGGCGAGCGTTGCCTGTAGTTGCGTCCCCTGCCATTCCGGTTGCCGCGATCGTCGCCTTGCGCGTTCTTAGCGGCAATCTCTTCGTATGTGCCATAGACAGGACTAGCTCGTCCTCCTCGGCGTCCGCCGCGATCGGGACTGCGACTACGGCGTCTCCCGTACTGGTCGTGGCCGTTGCTCTGCTCGTTTGATGGCTGGGCGTCGCTGAAAGCTTGCAATACCGGACCCCATTGCTCCATCGGCAAACCTTGCTTTTGCAGATCCTGGAGCAGGTTGAGCGCCATGACAAGCTTTGATTGGTCGTTGAGTATGTTCTGTGGTAGTATGCCACGCAACGGAGCAAGTGGGTCGGCCGGTGGCGCGGGCTGTTGAGGTTGCGGCGGCGGAGGTGCAGCTGCGTACTGTTGCGGTATAGATGGTGGCGGCTGAGGTGGGTAGCCAGGAAAGCCTTGCGGCAATTGGAAACCAGGCATCTGCACAGGCGGCGGAGCTGGGAAGGCTGGAGTCTGCGGTTGAGCTGGCGGCGGAGGGAATGGTGGCGGTGGCAGGCCACTCTGAGCGAACAGAGCTGCAATATTCGGGGGCAATTGCGAAGGCAAAGGCTGGGGCGGAGGAATTGCAGCAGGCGGTGGCGCTGATGGTGCTTGAGCAGGAGCAGATACAGGCATGATGTTTGCCAACTGAGCCAACAGACTGTTCACGTCCTGAGTCTGAGCAGGCTGTTGTGCCGGAGGAGCTTGTTGAGCGGGTTGCACGGGCTGAGGGGGCGCCGTTACTGCAGGAGTCTGCGCAGGCGTCGGCTTCTTGGGAATGAACCCCTGCTCGTACAAATGCTGCGGCGGATACCCGACAGGAGTTTGGCAAGGTCTACTAGGCACTGGCGCTTGAAACTTGCCACTGACCTGTACCGCGGGAGCTACAGCGGCAGTGGTGGGAGCGGTACCATTCGTGGGGGCGGCCTCGCCATTGAGCTTCTGCCTGAACTCGGACAGAAGCTTGACAGGGAAGGTACTGCTCTTCTCCCAGATGCCGACCATATTCTCGAGCTTAGACTTCTGCTCTTCTGGTAGGCCCTTGATGATGTCGTCAAAGAGAGCCGGCATAAGCTCGGTCACGCGCTTAACGGCGGCAGGGTATGTGCCTGGCTCACCACGACCTTCGATGTTCAATTCTTGACCATTCTGCTTGGCCTTTTCGATCCACTGGCGGACGACACTGTCAATCACGTATAGTGCGCCGAGCTTATGTGTCGCGGGAGCCTTCTTGAGAGCACGGTAGAGGGACTGCACTATGTTCGTTTCCGCCTGGAATTCGTCAATATGCATCTCGTGTGCTCGTGCATGGGAGAGCCAAGACGTGACTTACCTGTATGTTGCTAATGCATAGTTGTGTGATGCTCGCAATCTTACCCTTACTAGCACCTGGTGGCTTGAGCTGGTTGAGGGACGCGAGCTGCTGATCGAGCTCGGTGATGATGTTGGTGGCCATGATGGCTACGCGCGCCTACGATGTCTGGCCCAGACTACAGCAAACTACGTGCCTACGTGGCAAAGTCTTCTGAGATGGTGCACGGTTTCTACTGCACGCAGAGATGTAAGTGTAGCTACCGCGACAATGCGTCAGTGTCAAAGCACGAACGCTTACTGCGCCTAGAGATGTCGACCAGGTATGCAACGGATGCCTCAGTTGTCCTTGCGCGGCCCTACTGAGATGTGCGAATCTCGATATACGGAAGTGGTGTGACTGGAAGCCAGGCGTCCTTGTGCGGAAACGTACCCACTGTCAATTTGTGTACGCCACGCTCTCGATGTCTCTGGGTATCGCGTGAGAAAGATCCAGTGGTGGAAGGCCGCTTTGACAGATGTCGCAGAGTATACGCCACGACAATGATGTTTGTATTGGTGGTGCGCGCAAACACGAAGTGTCCTTCCGCAAGTTACGGCGGCAAAAAGCACCTGCAACCTCTTATATCTGCTTGCAGCCTCTACCACGTGAAGCACATGTGAAGGAAGCAGCAGTGAAGTGAATCACGTCTGCCGCGCCTTCCAAGTCTACGTCGTTGTCCGTGAATGTCAAGGCAGGAGCTCTGGTCGCGGCTGCTCGAGCGCACGTGCGGTGAAGGTGCACGTTTTCAATTACTATGCGCTCGTGATGGCACGGCCTATGTGTCGGGGTGAGATGTCGCACAGGAAAACGAGAGGAGGCCCGGAGAGGCTGATGTTGCTATCGGCTGTCGTTGACAGGAGTGGTATAAAAACAGGACATGCAGCCTTTGCTCCTTCCCGCAGGAAAGAAAGAGAACGGACATGACAACGCTAAATTCGGGTCTCGGAAGCGGGAGCACGTGCTGACGGACATTCGCTTTTGGCTTCTGCAGCTGGACGACTTTGCGACGATCACAAGAATGATGAATTGGGCCTCGAGTGAAAGAGAAAAGGGCCCATCGAGCGTACAGCAGACAGCTATAGTATCCGGTAGACGTTCAGGAGGAAGACATATACTGTAACCGAGGTGAAAGACCAGAGAAGTGAATTGTGAAGCCCGAGATTCCTCCCGGTATCTCGCGTATATCCCTGCGCGGCGCCAGCGTCAGTGCATTTCGGAGCTCTTAGCAGCTGTTTTTTGCACCGGCCAACAACTCCATCAACACCAGCCCTCTGCATATCCACCACCCTTCTCCCTTTCCATCCAATTCCCCGAGATCCGCAGCATTTACGCTCGGCACTCAACATCAGCAGTCTGTGCATCTGCATCATATACAGCAACGGTCCCCTTCACTGAAGCGATTGTTGTTTGAAAGATGGCCGTCTCCAACATCTCTCGCACTGCGCTGCGCCGCGCCATGGCGACTCAGAGCAGCAGCTTCACCCAGCGCACTGCCTTCAATGCCGCCAGGACCTACGCTACCCCGAGCAAGAGCGCTGTATGTTGGAAGCCTTCAGACCCAGGCGTCAATGCCATACCACCTTCGCCGACACAGATAAGACAATGGCTAACCATGCATCGTTGCGCAGTCGCTCAAGGAGACCTTTGCCGCCGGCCTACCAGAGAAGATTGAGCAGATCAAGAAGCTGAGGAAAGAGGCGGGCAACAAGGTCATTGGCGAGGTCACCCTCGACCAGGTCTACGGTGGTGCCCGTGGTATCAAGTCATTGGTCTGGGAAGGCTCAGTCCTTGACTCTGAGGAGGGTATCCGCTTCCGTGGTCGCACCATCCCAGAGTGCCAGGAGGTCCTTCCCAAGGCACCAGGTGGTCAGGAACCGCTGCCAGAAGGTCTCTTCTGGCTCCTCTTGACCGGCGAGGTCCCATCTGAGCAGCAGGTCCGCGACCTGTCCGCAGAGTGGGCTGCCCGCAGCGATGTCCCGTCCTTCGTCACCGAGCTCATCGACCGCTGCCCGAACGACCTCCACCCAATGGCCCAGTTTTCTCTCGCCGTCACCGCGCTCGAGCACGAGTCGAACTTCGCCAAGGCCTACGCTAAGGGCATGAAGAAGACGGAGTACTGGGAGCACACCTTCGAGGACAGCATGGACTTGATTGCCAAGCTTCCAACGATCGCATCTCGCATCTACCGCAACGTCTACAAGGATGGCAAGGTGCCGGCGATCCAGAAGGACAAGGACTTCTCCTACAACTTGGCCAACCAGCTCGGCTTTGCGGACAACAAGGACTTCGTTGAGCTCATGCGCCTCTACCTGACCATCCACACTGACCACGAAGGTGGCAACGTGTCTGCTCACACCACTCACTTGGTCGGCTCTGCCCTTTCTTCTCCTTACCTCTCGCTCGCTGCTGGTCTCAACGGTCTAGCCGGACCTCTGCACGGTCTTGCCAACCAGGAAGTGCTCAAGTGGCTCCAGGAGATGAAGTCCACTGTTGGCTCTGACCTTTCCGACGAGAACATCACCAAGTACCTCTGGGACACCTTGAAGAGCGGCCGTGTCGTGCCAGGCTACGGCCACGCTGTGCTGAGGAAGACTGACCCGCGTTACGTCAGCCAGCGCGAGTTCGCCCTCAAGCATCTCCCTGACGACCCGATGTTCAAGCTTGTCAGCCAGGTCTACAAGATCGCTCCTGGTGTCCTCACCGAGCACGGCAAGACCAAGAACCCTTACCCGAACGTTGACGCCCACTCCGGTGTGCTCCTCCAGTACTACGGCCTGACCGAGCAGAACTACTACACTGTCCTGTTCGGTGTCAGCCGTGCTCTTGGTGTCCTTCCTCAGCTCATCATTGACCGTGCGGTCGGTGCTCCGATTGAGAGGCCCAAGTCATTCTCCACCGAGGCCTGGGCTAAGCTTGTTGGCGTCAAGTTGTGAATAGAAGATCGCAACGACGCGCCGAAGACATCGGCGAAGGAAGAGCCGCAGTCAATGGCGAGCGGACATGGAGCGCACATTGGCAGATACGCTAGTGGCGGGCCAGACGTACGTCAGATACAGCGAGCTCTGTTCTTGCTAGGAGGTGATGGAGGTGGAAAGGAGGAGAAACAGCCGATGAGGAAGCAGCAGACGAAGTGGAAGCAGCATGGCTTGCCATCGAAATGAGCATGAAATGAGAAGAGGTGGATAGAAAGCACTTTCGTCAAGTGTATTAGTGGCTTGAGATCTAGCGAGCGTGGCTGTTACCATTTTCTTTTGTTTCTGCGATGCCTGTAGCAGTATACCAGATGAAGACTCCAGCATAAATGTATCACTCCGCTCACAATTGACAAGATCTGCTAGGTACCATGAATTGCATGTCGCCGCACACCTTGATGCCCGAATCCCCCATGGGCGCTGACACCACTTTGCCCGGCTAGCAAAGCCTTCTCCATGAGTTCGTCGTCGTACGATAATCAACATCGTGGCACGATCCCTCCGGCAGCTCTGCGGTGTTCGGCTTTTGCGCAGTCATCTTTGATGCAGCGCACATGATGAGCAGTGATCTCGGAGCCATTTGCATTGCTGTTGTCGCACTCCGAACCGGCATTTGCAATATATTCCGTGTGAGCACCACGATTAAGAAAGTCGGAAACCGAGGCACATCGGCTCCATGTTTGCAGCTCTCAGCAGCAGCTCATTGGGATTGGTTGAGGCTCAAAACGGACCGTTGAAGCAGATGCCGAGAGGACGTGCTTCACATGGTCTATGCCTAAAATAGGCTCAGAATCGGGGTAAGCTGCTCAGCAAAAAGTCCACGGGTCAGCAGCTGAGGACGAGCTCGAAGGTCGTGAGCTGAAGTTGTAGTTGTTTCCGCAAACAAACATAGACATACAGGTTGTTCTTTGTTAAGCACGTCCGTCTGAGCGGAATAGTCAATATTTTGTTGGTGTTGTTGAGGTACCAAAGTCAAAAACAAGCAAGCAGTCTAGATACGCAGATCGACCTCCTATCCTCCTCCCTGATACACCGCCGATAAGCAGATCACTACTTCTACTTCTACTTCCCTCCGTCTCGCACACTACACAACTTCATACCACTACCACACAAGTAGGCGAAGAAGCCACCTCCTGCCTCGGTCCGGCCCCCATTACTACCGTGTCACAAGAGATGTCCAGCACTGGCAACCCCGTTCCCGCCATGGCCTCCGAGCCCAAGCCTAGGCTCGAGAAGAAGCCCGTGAAGTTCAGCAACTTGCTGCTCGGCGCCGGCCTCAACATGTTCGAGGTCACGACACTCGGTCAACCTCTGGAGGTCATGAAGACCACCATGGCCGCTAACCGTGGGGATGGCATGGCAGGCGCAGTTGCACGCATCTGGTCTCGCGGAGGCATTCTGGGCTTCTACCAGGGTCTGATCCCATGGGCTTGGATCGAGGCCTCGACCAAGGGCGCTGTGCTGCTGTTCGTGGCTTCCGAGGCCGAGTACTACGCCAAGGCATACGCGGGTGCAGGTAACTTCGCCGCTGGCATCGTGGGCGGTATGACTGGCGGTCTCGCACAGGCGTACGCGACGATGGGTTTCTGCACGTGCATGAAGACGGTGGAAATGACAAAGCACAAGGCTGCGGCAGCTGGCGAGAAGGTGCCTGGCACGATGCAGACATTCATGGACATCTACAGACGCGAGGGCATCGCGGGTATCAACAAGGGCGTCAACGCCGTCGCGGTCAGGCAGGTCACGAACTGGGGCTCACGTTTCGGTCTCTCGCGTGTGGCAGAGAACGGCATCCGGTCGTTCACCGGCAAGACGGACAGCTCGCAGAAGCTGTCGGTGCCGGAGAAGATTCTGGCGTCGGCGCTTGGTGGTGGGTTGAGTGCGTGGAACCAGCCGATTGAGGTCGTGAGAGTGGAGATGCAGAGTAAGAAGGAGGACCCGAACCGTCCGAAGAAGATGACGGTCGGGAATACGTTTGCGTACATTTACAAGCAGAATGGTCTCAGGGGTCTCTACCGTGGTGTGGCGCCGCGCATTGGATTGGGAGTTTGGCAGACGGTTTGCATGGTTGCTCTAGGTGATGTTGCTAAGGAGTTGGTAAGTCGTTTCGAGCGCTCGATGACAATGACATAAGGACGTATGCTGACTTCACGTTGTTCAGGTCGAGAAGGCAACCGGGGAGGCGGTCACTGCTAAGCATTAAGCGTAGGCGCTATTGGCGTTATCGAGAACGACGCAGTCACGATCGTTGGCATGTGTATTGCTAGACAGGACCAGAGGAATGGTTGGCCAAGGTGTCTTTGGGTGTAGAGGTTCTGCTTTATTGGTCGTAATGCATTCTACGGCTGCAACAACGCCCCAGCAGTGGGTATTATTGGGCATCAAAATATAGATCGAGATTCATCTGCGTATGCAGGAATGGCATCACCTGTTCCCTGCAGCTCTTCTTGCGGCACACTGAAGAAGCTAGAGCAGGATTGACTGAAAAGAGCATCGTCTATCACGGCGGCTCGGCTTAGTGCTGTGGATGCAAAGAAAAGCAACAACAAAAGAGTGGCTGATGAGCGCCTGCTACAATAGGCAAACGCACATTCTACAGCTGATATATCTCAGCGCAGATGTAGGTAGGACATGCGCGCCGCGCCCTGACAAATCTAGACCGAACGCGGTGCCACGTTCCTGCCTGCTGGGACGTTTATCCGGCAGCGGCAAGTACGGGCCGGAAACAACTCCAGGATTCAAACGCTGCTTGATATTATGGTTCGCATGCATTTAGATGTGAATTCTAATGTCATGATCTGTAGGTCTTGTGGGTATCTGTATGAAGCTGGAAACAGAGCTGGAGAAGGTTGTGAGATATATCACAAAGAGCTGCCGATATAGCAGCCGTTTGCGGTTGCGAAAACTTTGGATGCATTGCGCATGAATAAGCAATGAGGCTCGATGTTGGTGTGCTACAGGGCAGTGCTCTGGAGTACCGATGGATTGGATGAGGCGTTTTATTGATGATGGAAGGACGGCAGGAAGATCGCGGATTGATGACTCTCAGCTATTATTTCCTCTCTTCTTCAATTTGGTTTCTGGCTTGGTTCGCTACCTCATCTGGTTTTCACAATAATAGGGAGTCGGTATGGAACAGCTCTTCCTCTTCTTTGTGCTGGTCGTCAAGTTGATCTGGCAGCGACAACGAGCCAGAGCGCGCGACTGGAGTCTGAACTGCGCTGGACTGCTGCCATTCGAGTTCCTCGGGCTACAAGAGAAGGCTGAGCCGAGTCCTGTTTCGATGGTATAGCACGATCGAGAACGTCGACGGACATTCCACATGCTCTGCGGGCCACAGGAGAAGGCAAAGTCGAGTACTGTCCCTACGGCATAGCAAGACCAAGGACGTTGACGGACTTCCGACATGCTCGCCTCGCCGTCCGATACCCGAGGGTGGCCACACTGAACCCCATCGCCGTCTGATAATCCGAGATGACTTTGCAGTAGTGGACGAGTCTCAAGTCGTCCAGTCGAATGCCGCAACTACTGTCGCATCTCTGAAGATCAATGTGCGGTCACCAGCGAAGAAAATGTGTCCGAGTGACCGCCGGTCGGAGAGGCTTCTATGTCTGGTACCATGAGTCTGTGTCTCAGGAATCCTCGAGCCAACCTCACTGCAATCGCAGGCGGGAATCGTGGACATTCGTGCATGCATATAGGATCTGGCTGCCTCGCGTGCCCTGTACAGCCCGCAACGACCAAAGAGCTTAGGTTGGGTGGTCGAAAAATATCGCAAAGATGGCATTGCATGCCTTCGGCATCACTGGGATGATCACGAAAAGTCAATTCGCATTTCTGCTTGGGATCCTGGTCTTGCTTGCATACCATCTGATAACATACCGGAGAGATCTACCTACCATCTGGACGACGAAGAATGTGTACAGACACAGCAGAGCGTGATATTGCTTCCGGATGTCATGGATCTAGCGTTGGATGCAAAGGTGCGGCCTTGGTCGTCCTTCTCGTGGAAATTCGCTTGCTACGGCTTGACTACCCTGGTGATCGCCCAATTACTGTTGATTTGGCGAGGATCCAGCCACCCGGATTTTCGCGTCGAGACACCTGCATCAGCTCTTGCAACAGCAGCGAATTCATCAGGCGCAATCGGCAATGGACTGCATCTGATCGAAAGCAGTCACGGGAAAGTGGCAGGCGATGGCTTAACGATTGAGCAATGCCAAAGCATCTTCCCGGATCTGTACACTACGGTCGACCAGGCCGTCGAGTATTGGAACCGGCGGGCACATGTCATCTCTAAGGAGGATACCAATGTGTCCTATCGTTCAACAACTGAGGACGAGGCGCAGCGAGGCGCAGCAATGCGAATTCTCATTCACCATAATGAGCTGAGGATCCTAGAATCTCTCGACCCTACGATCAATAATTTGTCAAGCCGAGAACGTGCGATCGGTGCTCTTTTCAATATATTCAATGCGCTTCAAAGCGCCACTGCTGGAGGCGAAACCCTGCCAGCTATCGAAGCTGCCCTTGTGTTCTTGGACCAGTCAGACTATCCCACCATGAATGGGACTCATTCTACCTGGGCGTGGGCGGCTAATATCAGTGATGAGTCTCATCAAAGGCGTGAGTACACTGAATCCTTTGGCGATAGATGAGGCCATTGATACTGACAGTCCTCTTAGATTGGCTCATGCCAAATTTCGACTTCTGGTACAGCGCCCGAGTAGGGCCTTACTTCTCTGAAGTTCGGCGACGTGCTATGGTGCACAACCAAACATGGACGAAAAAGATACCAAAGGCGGTCTGGAGAGGTTCGAAGGTTTTGAATCCTGAATTACGGGGCACCCTGCTTGATGTGACCAAGGACAAAGATTGGGCAGATGTCCACGCAGTGTTCGCGATCAACGGTGATTCGGAGTTCTATTTACCCATCGAAGATCTTTGCAAATATGTATGTCGTACTTTGGCGTGACCCTCAGTAAGACAGGGACTGACCTTGCGGTTTCCAATGTGAAGGCATTTACCATTCACACGGAAGGAACTACTTACTCTGGCAGGTTGAAGTTCCTTCTGAATTGCAACTCGGTGCCTATTATCCACGAGATGGAATGGATGACCGAATGGTACCACTTGCTGAAGGATAGTAAGCGACTCCGAATGTTGAGCTTCGCTGAGAGATAACGGCTAACATTTTTACCTACTGCTTCCAGGTGGCCCGGACCAGAATTACATCAAGGTGAAGCGCGACTGGAGCGATCTCGAGCAGAACGTCAAGTACTACCTTGACCGTCCTGATGAAGCTCAGAGGATCATCGATAACCATCTGGCTACTTTCCGCAGCAAGTATCTGACTCGAGCAGCACAATCCTGCTATATTCGTGCTCTGATTCGAGGGTATAGCAGCGTGTCCTTCGAGCCAGAGGTGTATCGCGAAATGCAGGCGGACAGGTTCAAGTCAAGGATCCCGCGAGGAGATCCTTTTGAGCATTTTATGTATATGCCCCGAGACTTTGTAGAGGACAGTCTATATTAGATACCAAGTCAATGCCAATATCCATCAGCGACCCATCTTTCAGCACTACTTCCTGGCAAGAAGGGCTTAGAAGTCGGCCGATCATCCTCAAGCCTCACTAGACCTCCGTTGCCGCTGATAGGCACACGCAGACTCTCGACCATTACGAACTTTGCATCAGGATGCTGACGGAAGAGCTCCACAAAAGCATCTACCAAATCGCCAATTGTTATCCCGCCATCGCGATGAACCCTAAATCGCTGCTCGGACTTTGAGAGCTTCGGATTGTAATCCAAGTGTGTCACGAATGGTGCGCGACCACTACCTAGCTCGTAGAATGATCGAGTGTACCACAGATCTGTGAAAGGAGGACTTGAGGCGAGCATTTCCCTCCAAGAGCCAGCGGATGGGAGACGCTTCCACTGAGCGTTGGAGAGCTCGAACGAGAAGGTCCAGAGTAGCTCCTCGATGGGCTCAGGGTCATCGCACTGGTTGAAGTCGAAAGCCTGCATGGTGTTGCTGAATGGGTATGCTGAGCCCCAGCTCCTCTGGCTCAGCAGCAGATGCGGGATCCATGGGTTTGGCCTAGCAGGCGGAAATGCGCTCTTCTTCAGGTAAGCTTGAGATTCTGCAGCGTCGATAGGTGTGGGGAGGTAGAGGCGCTGTCGCAGTGGGGTGGACTTGTCTATAAGATTGTGCCATGTTCGTGATACTGTGCGAGATTCTAGTATAAAGCGCATAGAGGAGACTTCTTGGTGAGTGGTATCGTGTGGCATTGATAGGAGGATAAGCTCGAGAAGCTCGGGAATATTGAAGAGGCGTGATGCTGCGTTTGGTACCGCCATACTATTATGCGAAGCTGGAAGTGTTGATGGTCACCAGTGGTGCTGCAGTAGTATCAAAGATTGTTTTGATGAGATCTCGAGAGTGATGCTCTTCGTTAGGTCCTGTGCCTGACCTTCCACTTCCGGCAAAAGACCCACTTTTGTCATCGAGCTTGGAGCTGTGAACTTTCTCCTCACCTCTCGCCTCTCTTCATCGACCCAATAATAACAACCTCTTCACTATTGCGGCTGCGATATCGACCAAGTACTAGGAAAGCTTGGAGCAGCAGCTTCAAGGACGTCTACACGAAGCAACTTGATCGTCGTTGAGAACACAACCCACCAGGAAAAGTATATCCGCGGCACAATCATGTCGCTTGTCCTTGCCTTCACTCCTCCGGCCGCTGCTATGGTGACCTGGATGTACCACGGTGCATATATGAGGTCTGCATGACTCCTGCTCGCAGTCCTGCCAGCTCCTTCAGCACGCCGCCCTTTAAACCCATTTATGCGCCAACTATGAGCAGTTTGCATAGTTTCCATGAGGGATACATCCATTACCCTCTCTTTTGCAGGAGTTCAACTACAAAGGACAACATCCGTCAGAACGAGCCATGTATGGCGTCCAGCAGACAGAAGTATGTGTACTCACCGCGGAGCAAGGTACCGAGGGATGCGCTCCATTGCCATACTCTTCGTCGCTCGGCATACACATACCATCATCTCCGTCGGGTAAACGGCAGCTCTGACCGAATATAAGCAATGGAGCTCAGAGGTTAGCAGGAAAGACGTACCCATCCCCAGGTTAGGGCGGCGAAAAGGGTGATAACAACTATGGTTGGCTTCATGGTGTCTGTCGTTAAAAGAGGATGTTGATGAACGAGGAACAGATGCAATCACCGGCGAGTGCAGTGCTGGGTCTATATGCGCACAGCAGGAACAAGCGCTGAGCTATACACTCGGGGGGTCGAAACTGGAGTAACGTCGCCGTCGTTCATAGCAGCAGGCTAAAACCTGAGCTTGCCTAGGCATCTGTAGATCGGAGTGCCTCTCGGCGCTATATATCCCGGTCTCAATTCGCATTGCGAGACCCGCGCTGTTCTGGTGTCTCGGGGATCCAGAACGTCAAATTCGAGGAGGCTAGGCCCTTCTGTTCCTCACCTTTGCGCCGAGTACTGCTATCGATCAACTTTGCCCAGTCGAATCTAAAGAGAGACATGCTGCTCCAGTGGAGTTGACATGGGTTCATTGCAATCTTCGGGTACTCGGTCAGGCGATCATAAAGTAGGCGAGGCCCGGCTCGTCCGACACAAGATCCTTCAGGAATCAGCATCCCTCTGTCTACCGACGCGGTGCGGACGAAGTGCGAACTCTGGGTTAATGCTTATGATATCCGCCACTGGTGCGTCTCTTGCTTTCCGCAGAGCCTCATGTGCAGGCAGGTGGAAGAATCTACCACGCCATCCTGCTTGAAGATAGCTCGCGGATGCTAAGCAGTAATCGCCGGTGGACCGTCCTTGACTCCTTCGCGGCCGAATGTGCAAAGGTATGGTGCCGATCCGCTCCGTCGCGCTGCTTTGTTTCGAGGAGTCGACGTTCCATCATGAAAGGGCCACTGATGCTGTGATGGTACGTCTTTGAGCAACTTCATCGCCGTTGCACGGAGGAAGAGCAAAGCATACTATCGACAACTTCAGGCGCAGGCACTTCAGCATTCGAAGAGGCCAGAAATTTTCAATGAAGTCTGGACACGATGCAGCATCGCCCAACCTCTGGGCAGGGAGTCAGGCAGGACAAGTGCAGCTAAAAGGAGCTGCATATACATTCCTATGCCGTCCTAACGAGCCCCGGTGGCATCTCAATGCTCAAGTTAGTAATGACACCTATAACTGTCCCCGCGATTGCCAGCACTCTACCACGCACTCAATCCACGCAGCGGTCCAAACCATTCCTGCACCAAAGATTGGCATTGACTCACCCTTGCTACCATTCTAGACTGGTCGGAAGTCGTGATGAACGCTCACCTCGCGAGATACGCGGCGGCTGCTGAGGTGACTGTACCCGGCGCCCCACGGGTGCAGGAGGCGGTGCTGGAGGCCATGCGGAGATGACGGCCTCGACCTTCTTTCTTTCGTCGATTGCGCGCCTTTCAATCACATCACAGACCTCCAAGATCTTCTCGCGGGTGAGACGCGTGCCCGACCACCCTCTGACCATCATGATCAAATGGATCTGGATCCGGTTGAGATCCGAGCGCAAGCCACAAATTTGTTCTGGTTGGAGTGAGCCGTTGGTTCCTTCGAAAGTGTGCAACTGGTCATGCAGCTGAACTCCAGCAATATGCTGCCGCTTCCCCAATGCTGATCCGATTTCCTCCGTGAGGACCTGGCCCTCCATTGCGCCGTGCATTACTTCAAGCACACAAGCAGTCTTGGTGCTGGAGATCTGGAAGGCAGCACTATGACCCAGAGTCGCGATGGTATGCCTTGGGTCGCCGCATGGAAAGCAGAAAGCAATACGCTTGATGTGCCAGAAGCATGTCAGATCGCCAGTGCTTTCCCGCAGCAAACGGGTAAAGCGCTCGAAGGTGTGATTGGTCGTCGAAGCATCGATGAGAATGGTGACGGCGTCGTAGAATATTGGCAGCATCTTCTTACGGAGCTGACGATTGTTGGCCAGAGTCTGGTACCTGATGGCTTGTTGTAGAGTGATGCGAGTCGAGTCTCGTACAAGGCCTGGAACGAGGAAGAGAACAATTTTGCTCCAGACTTTTGGAGGGAAGCCGGAGAATGAGGAGTTTGTTGCGCTGGACTCCATTGTTGACGCTTGCATCGGAGGCAGTGTTAGTAAATACTGGTCATCAGATTCGCAGCCCCCTGCTTCGAAGTTCTGAGATGAAGGTCGGCATGGAAATGATGAATGCGTCTTTGGATACTTGCAGCAATGCTGATGTAGTGGTGGAGAAGAGCCTGATCACTCGAAAAGTCCAGTGTCAAATCACTCCTTCCTTCCCATCCACAAGCGCACTTCCATCCACAGCAGCCGCGCATGGGATCCGGAGCGGGTACAAACTGGTCTTGCAGGCAGCACTGCCCCATGCTTTCTCAAATACATTTGGCGAAACCGCTGCTCAAGAAATTGAGCCAGTGCAAGTGCATATGTGCAGAGCTCTCCCTTATGAGACGCTTTCTGCCCTGCACCTAACGCCTCGACGATCTGCGCATTCAATGGCTGGTATCCCGCAGGTTCTCGAATCCGCAGTGCTCCTCACAATCACTATGCTGTTCCGATTGATACATCAGCTTGCTGACACACTCTCAATCGTTCTGTTGTCATTTGCATGCTAGATCTCTTTGGTAGACGGACTTTGACCTGTCCCGTGATGCCGACAACCCTGGACCATGTCAGCCCTCAACGACGTCCACCAAGATCGCGCTGTAGGAAACGATTATCTATTGACCGACCGAGCGACTGCGCGACCGCCGTATTTGCGCGCCCCTTACAGTGCCCGCTCAGCGGGGCTACAACCATCTACAACCATCGGATCAGCTCCTGTTCGACCGCCCTCCTCTCTCCAGCTTTCACCGTCTCGAAGATCCCATACAACCTCCTCACCCTCTCTCTATCCATCTCTCCACCCATCCAGCCCCTCACAAGCATATGCACGTTGAGGCCCATGTACTTCAAATCCGGTCTCGACATGCACACGTGCGGATTGAACCCTGAGAACGTCCCGTCTCTAGGCGTCAAAGCCGCAGTCTTTTCATCCACTTGGCAGATGCGCGGAAATGAGCCGTCATTGTGCACTAATCGGCCATGGATCACCCCCATAATGGCGCAGCTGCGCGGCTTCAACGAGATGCGAAATGCAATTGTGTGAGGGATCGGGACTCCTCCAAATCCACGATGTCCGCGTACGACGGACCCGTCGTCGGGGGTGCCGCACGGGAATGCAAACGCAATGCTCTTGAACTTTTCGGCATCCGAGGAGACACTAGCAGCGTTATTGGCAAATGCTGGCACCTGGGGGAGCCCTCCGACGGAGCCATTGACCAGCAGAGTGATCCGCCGATACAATTCATCTAGAGTCTGCTGACGTAGAGCTCTTCAAACTTTGGTGATGTTAGGTTGGAGCTTGATTGCTGTCTTGATCGTCACCGCGGAGCCTGGCAGTGCTATCGGCGATAAGATCAAGTCGTAGATCGTATCAAGTAGCTCTTGTGGTAGTGGTAGCTGCAGCCTTTTTGGAGCTTCGGAGGCGTCCTCCATTTGACATGCTTCAAGGGCCTTTTCCATTGCTGCTGAATGATCCAGGCTATGAAACATTGGTCATCTGGGAGATAAGGTATTCCGGAGGCTGAACGCTTGCTACATCCCGCGCAGTAGCAGACGTTTTCATTGTGTAGCTTGTCTCGTAGAGCTTTCGCGGCAAAAATTGCACTTTCGACGATCTTGGGTGCCCCCTTTACAGTCTGGCAATCAATCCGTTATCCACATCTCGAAGCAAATGACTGCCATGTACGATGATTGCTGGCCGGAGTGGATTTTACTGGAATATGCATTCACGCAAAACCATCACGCACACTCACTGGCCTCGATAGCTGGCTGCGAGCCGTTGGGGAATAAGGGGTCGAAAATCCATGACCCGTCGACTCCGATGACATCGATATTCGAAATGTAGAGTTACTTTGTGCTCTGCCCGTCATAAGTTGAGCCATGTCCAGAGACGGCAAGCAGAGAATATCGGTACGGAGCCCAGCGATCTGAGGAACATCTGCTTAGTGTCATTGACTCAACTCACGTCGTAAAGCTGGAGCTCGGAGCCCAAAGGAAAGGTGTATGTGCGGGAGGGTGCATATTCCCCCATGTAGACGGAGTTCTCATCACACGATGAACATGTTCGCTGATAGGTAGTGGGTGTACAGCCCTCACATACAGCCAGTGATGGGGTGGACCAGCCAGGTGCAATTTCCAGACACGCATGGCGCTGGCGCCGGACTCAAGCCTCCAAAGACGACTCTGTTGTCAGATGGCCAAAGTCACCTGCAGCGTTGGCGTAGTAGAATTTGCCTTAGCTTGCGCATTTCAGATATTCAAATAAGGATCAGACAGATACCTTGTTGCGCTGCGTACCCCTGCCCACATATCCCATACCCCTGCCTATGAAATGTTCGCCGGGAGCCAGGGGCGAGGCCCTCGAGACTGCATTCATGCCGTCGTAGCTGACCAGTTGCTGCGCGAAGGTGCCGATCCCGAGGAAAAAATGGTGATCAAGCAGCCTGAGGACATTTGAAATTTGTTTAGCCGCTGGTGTCGGGCAGTGAGCTTCGAAAGCATCGTCCAAGGTCGTTGCAACAGAAATGTGTCCAGTACGCACCCGATGTCGTACGACTGGATTGCCTGCCAAGATCGTAGGCTTCTCGCCACGTCAGCAACGTAGAAGTTTAGCTCCTGCCATGATCGGTACCTATTTTTCGCTGAAGACCTCGAAGCAGTTTGCCGTTGTCGGGCGCTCGGACGGGCCTTTATGGTGCTGGCGCCCGCAGCGAAAGGCTGCGTTGTGCGTCTGAGTTCAGCCTGACTTGTAATCAGCTTTGCTTTGGGGCTGAGCAAGGTGTGGCATGAAGTATCCGTGTAGCCAGCAAGAATCTCTGTAGGGCGCATGAGACTGCAGCCATTCCGGCCCCCTGCGCAGTCGCTGGTTTCAGAGGCTCGCTAGGCACCATGTCACTGGTCTAGCAATGTGCGCATTGCCAGAGGGAGCATTTTGGGCAGGGCATGTCTATAGGGGGTGTGCCACCGTCGGTGTCATTGAATCAGAGAATACGCGTCCATGTCGGTATTGCTAGGAGTGTGTTCTGAGCAGCATCTACCTAGCGGTAAGACGCCAGCTTTCGCGATGAGGCAGGATTCTACCTCACGACACTTGAGCATCGACCACAAGTCAAGTCTTTGCGGCATTCAGGACCATATAGTATGGTGACTCCATTGCAGGTTCTCTATATGATCCTGGGGATCTGGCGACAAGGCTTCGCATCGTCAAGAACGTCCCGAACCGAGCAGATTATGTGCGCAGCGAAAACGCCATCGCAGCCACAGGTGAAAGCCATCGCATGTGACGCATGTGAAATCATCGACACATGACCCGGCACAATCGTGGTAGACGATAAACCACCAACCACGAACCACAACACGCGAGCTTGCGGCCGTGTCGTACGCAGCCCGCTCCCTGGAACAACCTTGTCCCGTCCCGCGACCTCGGCACATCTTTCACGTGCCAACCATTTCACATGCCAGCCCATTAGGTCTCGCCCGTAACGGGCACACCATACTAAGACAATTCCTTATATTGCGATCACCTCCACCATGTCCCCCTCAGCCTCACCACCATCGCAGCCACAACCGCCACAACAACAATGTCCGCTGCCGCGCGCCTCCCAGCCATAGCCACGCAAGCCTCGCTCGCGACCCTCTTCATCACCATCACCGCGCTCCCCTCCTTCCGCAAAGCCATCTCGCACGTCTTCGGCCCCACCGCCGCCCGCAACATGTGGCGCATCGCGGCGCTGATCCTCGCCGTCACGAACTTCAAAAACATCCCGCTCGTATGGCACTTTCGCGTGCTAAGGGGCATAGTGTACCAGCTGTATCTGCAGCCGACGCCGCTGCAGCCGAAGCACCTGTTTATGCCGGTTATCACGAGCTCGAGGAATACGCTGTACGATACGGATTATAATCTGCATAAGAGCAATAGCACGTACTTTGCGGACTTGGACATCGCGCGCGCGCATCATGTGAGCGCGATTATCCGGACCGGATTGGCGCGGTTCAAGCGGGGAGATTTCGAGGGTCTACCGACGGAGACGATGCAGGCGAAGGGGAATTTCGCGGTGGCGTTGG
Source organism: Teratosphaeria zuluensis (assembly GCA_007113905.1). NCBI lineage: Eukaryota > Fungi > Ascomycota > Dothideomycetes > Mycosphaerellales > Teratosphaeriaceae > Teratosphaeria > Teratosphaeria zuluensis. Next base: position 238,490 of record VCMQ01000019.1, read on the forward strand.
GGGGTGTGTCGTGTTTTTTTCAGAAACAGATCGAGCCCTACCAGGCGTTTGAGATTTACACGCGGGTGCTGAGTTGGGACCGGAAGTGGTTGTACATTGTGTCGCATATTGTGAAGAAGGGAGCGATTAAGCCGGATAGCTATGTGCTGCAGCCGTGGAAGAAGAGTAAGAGGAGAGCGGGGGAGGGGAAGAGAGACGAGGAGGACTTGACGAAGTATGTGTTCGCTACGAGCGTGTCGCGGTACGTGTTTAAAAGGGGCCGGTTGACGATAAACCCGGAAGTCGTGCTGGAGCGGTCGAGGCTGCTGCCGAAGAGGCCGGAGGGTGTGGGATTGCCGCCTAGGGCTGAGGCGAGTGGGAGTAGCGATGGATCGACGCCGGCTGCGGCGGCGGCGGACGGCAGTCTGGCGAGTCCGGAGAATGTGGCGACGGAGGTGAGTTCGAGGTTGACGAAGGAGGTGGATGGGGAGCAGAGAGCAGAAGAAGAGGAGGATGAGGAGTGGACGTGGGAGGATATGGAGAGGGAGCGGTTGAGGGGGTGGAAGACGGCGATGCATTTTGATAAGCTCGGGGCGGCGCACCGTGAGCTCAGGGGTGGTGATGTGTTGGGGCAGTACTCGGATTATTGGTGAGGCTTGCACCTCGCAAAAATCCAGAGTATCATGAGATTCTTCTTTGTACATCTGTTGCATCGCGGATCATTGCATTTGGCAGGGCTTGCTGATACATGATACCTTACATTAGATGTACTATACATGTAACCATGTTCATGAACAATACATTTTGGACGAAACTTTTCAATCAGCACCAGCACTCCTGCGCCTGTTAACTCCACCGCTCAATACCAGACCTGCAATCGCGGCACCAAGCGTGGTGCCCTTGAAAATGGTCTCGTATTGCTCCCATTTTATGGCTGTGGTGTAGGGTTGTCGATGTACTCGCCAGAATGCTGCTCCGGTGACGGCGACGTAGAGGCTGGCGAGGATGTGGTATTTGTACGTTGACAAGACGGACACAGCGTTTTGTTGGCCGCTTGTGGTGTTGAGCGGCATCTTGATGCTAGTTTAGACTAGCGATGGGCAGGTGAGTGCGTGATTCCTGACGCGGTTATACTGTGGTCATGATGTCGTTGATCTTGAGGGATGATTTGTGGCTGTTGAGAATGTGAAAGTTTGCGACAGGATTCTGGGAAGGCATGAAGCGTTTGCGCCACTTTACAAAACCAGAGGGTCGCCTAGCGGAGCTTGGATCGTGAGACTGAGATACACAGGTATCTTACAGGCATGTGAAAGGAGGATCATTGTTAATGCGCCGCCGAGCGATATCGCCACCAAGGATGACATCAAGTGGGCATGGGCTTCTCGCGTCTCATGTACACGTTCGGGCGTCAGGATGAGGTGCTCGCGTAGGTATAGCTTGATCGATCATATTATTTTGTAAGCAGATCGCTCATTGTCTTGCCACCGTCGCATGCTTCGTAAGTTGTTGTTATACACCTTCCTCCCTATCATCATTGCGATTCTGCTTTCCACACTCCCGTCCTGGTTCATGCTTCGACAAGGCGTGCAGCGAACTCGATCGCAAGTCACATCCGCTAGACTGTCGCAGATGGCGAGTCAATTGAGCACGGGCGCCGCGAACGGCACCCAGCAGACATTTAGCATGCGCGATCTGCCCAAGAGCAATAATTTCACACAGAAGCTGCCACCGGATGCGGCGTATCCGACTCCAGCTTCGTCGCATAATGCAGAGAGGTTCAAGCTGGGACCTCGATTAGTCAAGGAGGCAGCGTATACGTATGTTCGACCTGATCCATTTGAGAAGAATGAGCTGGTGGGCGTCTCGAAGGCGGCGTTGAGAGATCTGGCCATCGATCCTGCGGCCGTCGAAACAGACGAGTTCAAGGACACAGTGTCAGGGAAGCGGATCATCACTTTGCCCGAGGGACAAGAGCCGGATGAGAAGACAATATATCCTTGGGCGCAATGCTATGGTGGATATCAGTTCGGACAGTGGGCGGGACAGCTCGGCGATGGACGGGCGATATCGCTGTTTGAGACGACGAATCCGACGGCGGGCGAGCCATACGAAGTGCAGTTGAAGGGCGCAGGGAAGACGCCGTATTCACGATTCGCCGATGGTCGAGCGGTGGTCAGGAGTAGCATACGCGAGTTTGTTGTCAGCGAGGCACTGAATGCTCTCGGAATTCCCACGACCCGCGCACTGAGCTTGACTCTGGCACCAGAGGCAAGAGTACGGAGAGAGTTGACCGAGCCTGGCGCGATTGTTGCACGATTCGCACAGACATGGTTGCGGTTCGGCACATTCGACTTGGCCCGATCACGAGGCGATAGACAGCTTATCCGCAAGCTGGCTGACTATGCTGCTGAAGAAGTGTTTGGTGGCTGGGATAAACTAGTCGCCAAAGTAAAGGAAGACGACATCGAGCACATCATCTCACCAGGCGCCGGCGTGCCGAAGGAGGAGAACCAAGGCGAGGCCGAGCATTTACAAAACCGATATGCTCGTCTATACCGCGAGATCGCACGGCGCAACGCCAAAATGGTCGCATGGTGGCAAGCCTACGCCTTCACCAACGGCGTCCTCAACACCGACAACACCTCCATCTTCGGCCTCTCCATCGACTTCGGCCCCTTCGCCTTCCTCGACAACTTCGACCCAAACTACACGCCCAACCACGACGACCACATGCTGCGATACTCCTACAAAAACCAACCCAGCATCATCTGGTGGAACCTCGTCCGTCTCGGCGAAGCCTTCGGCGAACTCCTAGGCGCGGGCCCCTGGTGCGACGACCCGGAATTCGCAAATGAAGGCGTGAGGAAAGATCGCGCGGACGAGCTCATCAAGCGCGCCGAGACGCTGATCGAGGAGACGGGCGAAGAGTACAAAGCCGCTTTTATGGCCGAGTACAAGCGTCTCATGACTGCGCGTCTTGGACTGAAAACATGCAAACCTTCCAGCTCGGAAACCGCCAAAGACGGGGATTTCGAAGCGCTGTACTCGGATCTCCTCGACACTCTGGAGAAGCTCGAGCTAGATTTCAACCACACGTTCCGCCGCCTCTCCCACATCAAAACCACCGAACTCGACACCGAGGCCAAGCGAAAAGAACTCGCCTCCCGCTTCTTCCACCACGAAGGCCTCACCAGCCTCGCCGGCAGCGAAGACGACGCGCGCGCACAAATTGCGGAATGGCTGGAGCGATACCGGGCTCGTGTTCTGGAAGACTGGGGGGACTTGCCGGAGGCTGAAGAGGAGAGGGGAGAGGCGATGAGGAAGGTGAATCCGAAGTTTGTTCCTCGATCTTGGGTGCTGGATGAGGTTATTGAAAGGGTGGAGAAGAGGGGGGAGAGGGAGGTTTTGGGGAGGGTTATGGAGATGGCGCTGAGGCCGTTTGAGGAGCGGGGCTGGGGTGGGGATGTGGAGGAGGAGGAGAGGTGGTGTGGGGATGTGCCGAGGTATCAGAGGGCGATGCAGTGTTCGTGTAGTTCGTAGGGGGGAAGAAAGATGGTGGGGAAGGTGCGTATGTGCAGTAACTCAGGGTTGTTTTGGGACTTTGGTTGCAGAGGTCTGGAGACCTGTGACTGATGCTAGCGTGTAAGTATATTCTATGCAGAATCCAGAGGAAGGATGAACAACCCACATCGCCGCCAATTACAACCAAACTTGATGCCCCACGCTGGAGCGTTGACAACAGCAGAATGAATGATGAGGCAATGCTAGGGCTGACGAGGACCAGGATCCAGAGATCGATCAGAAGTCCCTTCAGATCAAGAGGCGCCAGAGAGTGGCACAAAAGCAGAATCACATGAGGCGATTGCTGGCCCTGACGAGAAATAATATATAGATGATGCTCTCGGAGGCGCAGAGATCAGAGATTGTTAGCTAGACGAATGGAATACTACCGTCTCATGACCGCGCTACATATTCGACGGCTCAGAGTTCGGGAACGTGTTCGTAGATGTATTTCTGAAGTGCAATACCCGTTATCACCGGGACAAACACAAGCCCTACATTCACTACTCCGACCATTTGTGAGGATGCAATTGTGTTATGGGGACGACCTCACGCATCCTATTGGACCGTACCAAGGGCGTTTATTTTTTGCGCCTGTCCAGTATCACCTTTGTTGAATGCCAGTAGGTGCCGCGGCGGCAAGGTGTGGAGTATGGCAATCGTTTCTCTCTTAGCATTCCTTGTCTCCACTAATAAGACGAGTAACAGCTCAATCAGCTTCAACTGGCTCCTGTTCTCTAAGCCACCTGAACCGATGATTTTAATCGGTTTCGAGCCTTTCAACCGAGTTGGACCCAACCATTTAAAAAAAAGACTGATCTTATGTGCTGTCACTCGGGGAGATGTGGCGTGGTCGATGCAACTTCGGGTGCAGAGGTGTAGGTAGATACGACTGATGCTAGCGTATTATTATATGTGTGCGGCCGGGTCCAGAAGGGTGGACAAATAATGGCCGATGGCAACCAAGCTTGATGCGCTGGAAAGTGACAAAGCAGAGTCATGAGGCAATGCTCGCCCTGACGAGAATTCATCCAGAAATGATCAGAATCCCTTCAAAATGCGCCAGAGCGCGACCAAAAAAGCAGAATCATGAGGCGATTTTTGCTGGCCCTGACGAGAATCATCTATAGATGATTTGAGAGGGCTTAGAGATCAAGATTGTTAGACGCATATAATGCCCGCCTCCTGAGCCTCGCTACCTCCTCGACGGCTCAGAGTTCAAAGAACGCTTTCGTATCTCTCCCTGGCGTGGAAAGGAAAAGTCCGCATGAAGGGAAAAAAAGCCTGGGATAGAGTCTTTGGCGCGGCAAAGAGCTAGCGGGAACCAATCTTGCTTACACTTTCATGAGCTTCTGGCTAGAGATGCTCGGAAAAGCTGAACTCTTTCCGGGCGATACGGAGGGTCGCGTAGTCGCTGAACTCGCCCTGAAGATGCTGCTGGGCTTACGTTTGGTGAGACAAGAGGATGCGCGATGCGATCGACGGCTGCTCGAAGCTGCGTTGGCCTGCTCGCAAGGGCCGATGGCAGACTTCGCAGCGCTCTCTCTACCACGGCTCAATCGGATGGGGTGGCATTCATGGACGAGTGCGACTTTCCTTGATCAGTACGTCTTGTATCCGGCGAGAAGAATAACACTTGGGCATTTGTTTCTCTGCACGCTTCCGCCATTTTTGTGAAGCCAGATATCATCACCAATCCGACCATTTTGAGGATGCAAGTTGCCTTATGAGGACGGCCTTATGGATCTATTGGACGGTATGGGGAGCATGCACGCTGGGCTGATGTCAAGTGCGTTTACTTGGGCCTGTCAGTACCACCCTCATTGACGATCAACATGTGGCGGCAAGGTGCGGTGTATAGTATGTCGTTGATGAGCCATACGACGTTGGGTGAGGTCCGGGAGTGGTTTGCAAGTTTGCTGCTCGATGCGAGAGCGCTCAGGAGGGGAGCGAAATAAGGCATGATAGTAGTGCTACAATAGGAATTCAGGGGGTGATTTCATCCATGATTTGCGGAAGAGCCTCTGGACAGGAAGTCAATAGGAGACTCTGGAGTCCAGATCTGCATACTTGCTCCTGCCTGTTTTGGATCTCTGAGTGTATGATGACTAGTGGTCTGAAGTGGGCTGCTAAGGTTGACATGCATTTGATTAAGACGGAAACCGTGTGAGCTGATTGCGAAGGTGAGAGTTGAGGAGAGGAATGTCGTGGGAAGGGCGGCTGCATCAGCATTTAACATCAATCGCTATAGCTGATTACTCAACTGCATGAAGCACGCATCTCCTCAGTCGATGTTCTTACTCAGTCACTTTGTAGCTGATGAGACCCCCCCAACATCCATATGCGTAGACCACAACTCCATAATCGTGCATCCATGCCACCGATCGCGTCTTCACTCACCCCAATACTGCCTACGCATTTGGCAGCATATTCCCAGCAACCGGGCACTTCGCCACCGGCGCATCCTTCTCCACACTCGGATGCTGCTGAATCTTCCCCTCATGATGCTCCAACGTCGCATTCGTAACCGGGCAGACCTTACCGCTCTCGCCTTCTATTTCCCAAAAATCATCAGCACCCCATCATCAGGCTTGAGGACTCAAGGAAAAACTTACCCTTCAAAGCCGGATGCTCCGGCGGTAACACAGCGCTCACGGGCCCGACAACCGGGCACGTCGCGTCCACGACGCCGACCTCCTTCTTCGCATTCTTGAGTGCTGGGCAAGCCGTAGCATCGCGTGCCTCAGTCTTGTCGTTTGGGATGCTAGGGGCACTCGGGTGGTTGTGGATGGTATTGTGGTCGTGGTGGCCGACCTTGGCGTTGGTGATCGGGCAGCGGAGCTCCGGGTTGGTTTCGTCGTAGGATGGGTGGTTGGGAGGCAGGACGGTGGTGGTTGTGCCGACGACGGGACAGATTTGTGCGGTAGCCATGGTTTTTTCTTGTGTTGATTGGGAGTGAGAGATTTGTGGGGTTTTGGTTGTTTGGATGTGGAATTGATATCTTTTCTTTCTGTTGTGAGTACTACGACGACGACAAAGAAGATGAAGAGCGAAGGCTGCCACAAGCAAGCACCTTGTTCATGGCTCTGCCCCGCGGCTCACAAACCTTCGCGCCTTGCGTGGGGCATAATCAGGAGCTCTCTGATTGGCTGTAGAGCTTTAGGTGACGGTGTTGTACCGCCGCTACCAGATGCTAGGTTGAAGTTTGCCGTGGGCAAGCAGGCATGCGCCCGATGAGATGGGGGCCACGTGAGCATGCGCTTGAGGTGTTGCTGGCATGAAACCAGCGGCCATGTGAGACCCAAAAGATCCCCTTCTATACCGCAAGTTCGCAAGAACGCTGCAAACGAGTAAGTGCGTACACAGTATATGCTTCTCATATCGACTTTTCCCCACCTGTCAATCTTCAGCCCTGAAATTCGAAGAACTTTCCGACCTGCTCGTCTTGCCATCGTTCCTTGCCATGCTTGGACTTGGCGGCCTCGAGATCCTCGGACTCGGCGTGGGCGCACCTTGCTCATCTCCAAATCTGATGCTCCTTTGCCAGCCTTGTGGGCCAGCACCGGACGCGACAGGAGTTCCTGCAACAGCTGGACTGTTCCCCCTTACTGGTGAGCCCCCAGGACTTAAAGCACGCACCCGCGGTCCATCATCATCCTCGCTGCGACGACCTGATGTTTCGCCAGTATTTGGTGCAGAATTGATCGCGTGACCAATGACTCTAGGATTGCGCGGACTCGAAATATGAGGGTACGCTCCTCCCTGTTCGTCATTGGAGCTCGACTCGCCATTCTCGTCTTTTGCACTTTCGCCTCCTGCAGAAGGACTGTGCTTTTTGTCGTGCACAGTGGCGCCATGAGGCCTTCTGATATCATTGACGATGTATTGCCCAAACCTCCTAAGACTGTTCGGCATCCAGCTGTTTGACTGCTCTGGATCTGCCGGTCCACGCTCACTAGTCGTTAGTCTGCGCTTGAACGAGCGCAACATCGATCTCTCTGAGTCGGCGGCACGCGCTCCCAGATGGTAAGTCCGTGGCTCGTCAGGGTCGTCATCACCACTCCGCATACTCGGCGCCTGAGATGGACGCTCCGATGAAATGGCCTGGCTGATTGTCCGCGGTAGGTAGAAACCTAGCTTGCCAAGCGGAACAGAGAGACCGTGCACGAAGATTGAGCAGACCACTAGAAACCAGATGACCACGTTTAGCACTTCGGCCAGTCGAGCCGCGTCCGGTCGTGAATCACCATAGGTATCCGTGATTTCTCGCAAAAACTCCCGCGAAACGTACAAGTAGAAGATGGCGGACACTCCGATAGGCCCAAAGAAGCCAACGAATAAGGCATGGCGGAACTCCTCAATCTGATGAATGGCCTTGTGAAAACCAAGCACCATTGGTAGTCGTCTCAGCAGGAGCACCAGAATGCCGAGCGGAATGAGCCGGTAAATTGGGACAACATCGTTTGACACGAATTGATGCCAAGGGCAGACCGCTCCAAACCACATGAAAATCGCGACATTCAGCAGCATGTCTATGGTCGGTTGCAAACTATCATCCTGTGTTTCCAGTCGGAACCAATCGTCCCAAGTAAAGGCATTGCCGGCAATGAAACACGCCAGGACGTCGTCGGAGCCGATCATGCCTACTGTGCCTACGATAAAGAGCTACATGACTTTCGTCAGTCCGAATCGGGAAGAGGCTGATCTGTAGAGGCTTACCGCAAGTGTAATCGCGAAGACAAGGAACGATTCTCGGTCCACATATCGGCGCTCCTCTGCCCAATGCAAAAGCTCCTTCGCCAGCCAGCCCACGAGTGCACCGTAGGCGACCGACAGCAGGATCTCGTAGCACCAAGTTTCGTAGAACCACAATGCGATGGCCTTTCCACCGCCACCAGGTACGCCGCCATGACCGTCGTAGTTGGTGTATTTCATGAGGTAGAGCCCCAGAAACAAGAACGGATACCCAAGCCCATCATTGGCTCCAGATTCTGCAACGATGATCTTCTGCAGCTTGGGCGGGATGTTCTTGTCTGCAAACTTGCCCTTGACTATGCTGTTGCTCAGGATAGGATCTGTGGGCGTGACACTAGCTCCCACAGACAGGGCGAACAGAATGTTGATGTTGGGCACGAGCGCCCATACGAGAAGCGAAGTGCTGAGCCACATAATGGTCTGAAATCAACGGATAAGGTCAGTCAATGTCCCACAATTTAATGCCACTGTTCGCTCTACTCACCATTCCCGGCCCCAGCAGCAAACTGAGGCTCTTCCATTCTTTCTTCAGGTACTTGCTAGGTAACTGTACGCCAGCCAACACCAGCTGCACTCCGAGCACCAGCCGCGCGAAGTACAGCGTGATCGTCTCAAGGTTGACTTCGCTGCCATTGGCATATTGCAGCGGTTTTATGAAGTTCGTAGCATGTGGACTAAATACGACTCCAGCAAGAGTCGAGATGAGGGCTTCAGAGAGGTAGAATTTCTCTTTCAGCAGGTAGGATACCAGGCCGAAGACGGTAATGAAGCCGCCAAGCGTCGCGCAGACGATGTTGAAGTTGACTACTTCGAGGGTAGGCATGCTCGGCGTTTCCTTAGGTTCCGTAGATAGCTTATGTCTTGGGAATGCTTATCCAGATCGTTGCTCGACCACGCAGGTATCACATGTATCGTGTTGAATCTTAGGTAGTTGTTTATATCTCTGTACTGAGATTGCTTCTGTAATAACGGCTACAGGGCTCGCAAGCGATTCCTGTTATCGAGCGCGCTTGCCTGTCTTCCTGGCTCTTGCTCTTCGTGTCTCCAGATCTTCCTCGCGCAGAGGGCAGGTGTGTGTTATTGGACGTAGGCCATAGTAATGCTGAGATAACACTGTTCCACGCACGCCTGCCACCTTGTCAAGCAATGCGTTGGAGATATGGTAAGGTAGTGATAGCGGCACACGACTACAAATTGTTCTGAGGTAAAGTTTCGATCAGGAAAACACTGGCCGAAAGAATGCGGACCAGGCGATGATGTGGTCATGCAAAGCTAGCTCCGCCGCGGTGAAGCTCTTCAGGCTTGGCTCAGGCTTGGCCGCCGCCGAACCTTGCCACGCCGATGTCATGCATGACCCATGTGACGAATGCACACTGAGCTACATACTTCTGCACATATGCTTGTGCAGTGCACTCCAGCCGGTTGCATTGTCCGCTGATCGCTGTCGTGCGGCCGCCATAGACCATACCGGAGCTGCCACATGCAACTACTGACTCCATGGAGAGCTCGCCTATACGACTTAGCACCATGCGCATGCCGAACAATTGCCCTGGCCACCGGGCTGTGCAATATATTGCTTGCAGAAAGCGGAGCCTCAATGACTCTCAAGCTACTGCGTCTGTGACGTTGGGCTTCAGGACTGCTCTTGTTGTTGCTTGTGTTACTCGAGGTTGCAATCTATGAATGCACATTTGTGGCGCTCATCGTGATCTATACCCAAGTGTGCATGTTGGCAGCCTCCAAATGATGCCAGGCGAGCACCGCTTGCAAAAAAGCCATCATTCTCGACACCATCAACGAGTACACAGTTGGGTTTGCTCATCTACAAAGCTCTGAGGCAAAGGCAAGAGCGCACCGTGAGCCGTCCAGACCAGTGCAGTACGCAGTGCGTAATGAGCACACACCTCAGATAAGGCCAGATCCATTGAAGCAGGTCAGTAGCCATACGCGACCATCTTGTTACCGTCCCTCGGATCCCAATGCATCAACCCCTCCTCAAGCTGTAAACCCAACCTATGGAAACCTAACGTCCCGATATCGCCGCTAACCATCCAAACATCAACACCATGGACGCAGACATAGCCAAACGCCCAACACGCTCCCTGACTGGCCGCGTCGCCATCGTGACAGGCGCGGGCGCATTAGCAGATGGCATCGGCAATGGTCGCGCCACTGCGATTCTGCTCGCAGAAGCAGGAGCGTCGGTCGTCTGCCTAGATTTGAAACTTGAACTGGCAGAAAGGACTGTGCAGATGATCGAGGCAGATGGCCATGACGGGAAAGCTATAGCAATCAAAGCTGACGTGACGGATGAGAATGACGCAAAGAAGGTGGTGCAGACGACTGTCGAGAAATTTGGGAGGCTAGATATTCTTGTCAATGTTGTTGGAGTGGGTGGGGCTGAAGGGACGGCTGTGGATGTTGATATGCAGGAGTGGGCGAAGAGTATGGAGATTAATGTTGGGAGTATGGTCATTGTGAGTAGTGTCTAGATGCCAAGCTTGCTAGGTTCCGTGCACTGATTCTCATTGCAGATGGCCAAATACGCCATCCCGGAGATGATCAACAGCGGTGGCGAGCAGTGGAAAGGCAGCATTGTCAACATTGCTTCGGTCGCCGGTCTACGCGGTGGGAACCCACATCTTCTCTACCCGACTAGCAAAGGCGCTATCGTCGTATGTCAAATCGTACTGAATCGTTGACCTCTCAGGACTTAATCTTTATGACAGAACATGACCCGAGCCATGGCGTCGCATCACGCCGGACAAGGCATTCGCGTCAACTGCGTCTGCCCCGGCATGGTGTACACGCCGATGATGTACGGACCAGGCATGACACCTGAAGCGCGCGAGTCCCGCAAAAATCGATCTTTGCTGAAGGTGGAAGGGACCGGCTGGGATGTTGGAGCCGCAGTGCGTTTCTTAGCTGGCGATGAAGCCAGATGGATTACAGGACACATCCTGACTGTCGATGCTGGAGCAACCGTAAGTTGACAGTTGTCCATTAATTGGAGGTAACATACTGACTGTCGCGGTATAGGTTTCGACCAGCTCAGACGTGCCGAGCGTCAACCCGCCCAAATCAGGCAAGCCTTGATGGAAAAGAGTTAGACTTCGTCCATACAATGCTCGAATGTCTTCGGCTGATCTCAAGCCTCATCATCCGCCAGCCCACCATAGCTCCATACGATCAAGCTGTCACTCTGGCAAGCCTGCAGCGTCGTATCGTCTGCTGTCCACCGCACCTTGCCCAGTAGCGCCTCTCGCCGATTATAGTCCTCCTTACGAGTCGAGGTAGGAGGCCGCTGCAGTGCGGCAATTGCCTTGCCGCTACGGAGACTGTAAGTCTGAACAATGTTGTCCGCATCCAGGGCAGCCATAATGCTGCCACTGGTCATGGTGTCGAACTGCAATTGTGGACCCTGGTGGCGATGATTCCAGAAGAGCACGGGATCCTTCTCATATCGCAGATCAAAGAGACTGATGCGATGATTGTCCGAAACGAGGAGCTCAGATGTATCACGCGCTTTCAGTCCTGTGACTGGCTTCATTCGTTGGAGCCTAAGGGCCGTGCCAGAGGAGCGTAGATCCCATAGCTGTACGCCATGTGAAGTTACTTGATGCTTGCGATGCCCCTTGTCTGTCTCATCATTGCCGCCAATTCCAAATGCCACTGTGTTACGATCGATCCAATCTGAAGTGCGGGACTGGCCTTGAATGTCAAACCTACTTTCAAGTCTGCCATCGCCGTTGGCCGCCTGGACGATATAGATACAGCCTGTGCTGCTGACAGCGATGCGATTGCTATTGGCTGCAGAAGCCCAGATGGAGCTGTCTCGTGGCCCAAGCTTGTGATAGGTGAAGTGCGTATGGTCTAAGTTTGTGGTGAAGAAATTTCCCGGATCCTTTGGCTCACGAGTCACGACAGTGCATTGAGCGCCATTGTTAATGTCACCAAAGAGCCAGTTCTTGCCAACATGTAAGCTGACCATTGGACTGCCGAAAGCCGCCAGCGGTCGTTTGTCGTCGTTCGACCGAAGGGACACGGTCTGCTCGGTGCCTCTGCCTAGCTCGAACTCGGGCATGCGATAGAGACTCGAACAGTTGCCATGGTTGAATGTAAGCATTGCTCCACCACTCGTGGTCGTCGCCACATCGTGCAAGCTTCCAAGCCTGCAGGCCTCGTTCGGTGGACCCACGTGAATTCGGGCAGCACGCATCTGCGAAACGTAGAAAGCATCGCTGTCGTTCATCTCAGTCCCGACATCATGAGAGCCGGTCTCGCGCTTCAACGTGAAACCAGTCGAAGCAAGAGATCGATCCATTATTGTTTTACGACGGACTGTCTGCTTCGACTTGATCGCCTCAGCACGCTCAATGCGCCTGCGCTTTTTCCTCTCGTGAGCGTCTTTGTTGGCCTTGGAACTGCTGTACTTGGAGTTTGGATTCAGAAGCTTATGATCGGCTTGAATCCTGAAGTATTTGCCCTTCTGAGCATCGTAGTAGAATCCTGGAATGTCAGGTGCATTGCCGCCACGGTTCATGATGGGCCGCGATCCGCTTGATCATGTACCTTTGGATGGCTCAAAGGCCGTCCAGGGCTTGCAAAAAGTGATGTCTTTGCAGCAGGAACAATAATGCACAGATCTTTCATCGCTGCAAGCGGGTCCTACCGGATCTGGAGAAATCAGCACCTGCGCATGTGAAGACACGAGTTTCGCTCTGCATATGTGCCGCCATGACAGCTACACACTAATCATACACGATCGAGCACTTGGCATCAAAGAAAAGGACGAACTGTTGCCAATGATGGAGGAGCAGGATACATGTTGAAAGGTGCGGAATACGGCACGTGGGGGGCGCTCGGGAAGCCCTGCATCTTGGTACGCCAGTGACGCGGGACCAACGCGGTGGAACGAGGAGGGAGCGCGTGAGACACAACCTCGACTTGAATTCAATGTCATGAGCACAAGAATAAGGAGCCAAGCACAAACGCTCAGCGAGTGCATCCAATGGAATCTTATTGCCGGTTTCTTTGTACTAAAGTCTGCTTCCTCTCATTTCCTTCGAGGAGGTATACTTTGATGGGCTAGGGACTCCAGGACACAAAAGCACATGGATCGCTGTATGGCTTCTGCTAGCATTATTGTCGGGAGCCAGCATAGGCGCGATGCGCGATAGGGAAGTAGAACGCATCACATACATATCACAGTATCGATGCATTTCTCGTTTGATCCACACCTCAGCTCGCTTCCGTACAATTGTTTGCGCGCCTTTCTTGCTCTTGTCTCAAAGCTGAAAGGACCGCAAGCAGATGCTAATTACATTCCTCCATTCAGAATGCTCGCAGAGCTTGACAACCCACGAAAGCCGTGCCCATACATGATATGAAGCAGACAAGACACGGCTCAGTCTAACATGAAATCACTACCAGCCGACGATACCAACTGCAGTCCAGCATGAAAATGGAGCGCCGTCCATTGCCGCCGCACCCTTTCAAGATTCCCACTGCGAAGATGGAACCAGTCGCGGGACCAGTGCAGGCTGGACCCGCTGCATTACCTGATTCGAAGGCCGATCCTCTTGACAATATGAGTGTTGGTCAATTGAAAAAATATGTTCCAGCTTACCAGAACCTCAAGGGAAAGTACGAACGCGTCAAAATCGACCTCCATGAAACCATTGGTGCCAAGGAGAAGCTGGAAAAGGAGAATCGTATATTGGCGAGCGAGACTGCCATATTGACGAGCGGCAAGGAAAGGCTGGAGAAGGAGAATGGCGCATTGACAAACGAGAGTGCCTTATTGAAACGCGACCAGGCAGCGCTACAGGAAAGCGTCGACTCTGCGAAGCAAGAGACCATCAGCAAGGGCACAAAAGTGGCCGAGCTGGAGGCCTGTTGGCGCGAGTCGGGAAACTTGATCGATCATCTGACGAAGCGTAATGCATCGCTACAGAGCCAACTCGACGATGTCGCGAGTGTGAAAGATGATTGTGCGGCATACCTCGGAAGGATTAGAGATCTGGAGAGAGATCTCGCCGGCAAGGACAGTCTACTGTCGAACCAGAAGGCCGATAATGACAAAGTTAAGGGGGTGATATCAGAGTATCTAGGGAACGTCGAGGCAGAGCGCGACAACTTGGCTCGCCAGGCGCTGCAGCGAAGCTTGGAAGAAAGTCAGCACCGCGCTGCGTGGCTAGCGATGACCGACAGCCGTGACCACGCAGAGCACGATAGGTATCTGCTTGCCATGGAGCTGGCGAAGGCGAAGAACGAGCGTTACAAGACACAGGCTGCCTGTGTACGATTTTCGGAGCAGCTCTTGGTAGCTGAGCGGCAAGCTGCACAGTACAAACAGGAAGTGTGTGACAAAAGCAAAGCTGTTGCGGAGCTCGATAATGATAAGAAGTGGCTGGAGGATGCTTACAGGAGCAATAAGGCCGACCTCAATACAGAGCTCAGAAACAATCGCGACCTTGGTCAGACTCTGGATCAGGAGAGAAAAGATCGCGAAGTCGAGATACACACACTGAACGAAGAGGTCGACCGCTATCAGTACCTGATCAAGCAGAAAAGAGTGGCTTACGATACCCTTCGATCAGACTACGAGAAGCTTCAGCAAAAGCTCGCTGCTCACCACCCGTTTGATGAGCTTGGCACGGCAAACGAGGCAGCTGCCATTTCCAATAAGCGGAAGAGACCACCAGTCAATGGCTTCAAGGCAGGTGATGTCCATGTGACGACGCATAAACGGCCTAAAGACGACAGTACGAATGGCTCTGGCGCGAGCGAGAACACTCGTCCTGAGCAAGCGTCTGCGCATGATCCCAGACTACAGATGATGAGCGACACCCGCCGCAGTGAGAACGAAGAAGCGGTACCACCCGCAAAGCGTCGAAAAATGTTTGTTGGCGAATGGCAACTTGGAGAGTCACCTGAAGCCCGTGACAGGGTAGTACTATTGATACGCGAGCTCTATGCCAGCTACGAGGACATTGAAGTGTCAGTTCGCGGCCGCGTGGTGCCGCGAGGCGTGACAATGTTCGTCGATAATTCCAAAATGCACGAAATCGTGGAAGTCGATCAGCATATTACCGAAAATGTTAAGGAAGTGCTGGACCCAGTCGAGGTCCAGACTCTGGAAAAAGGACTGTGGAATCTGACACCACATCCTGCACGGCCCTGGGTACGGCACCCCAGAACAGGCGTATTGGTGGACCCGTCCACGATCATAGCAGCAACATCAGACTCAGCCCCCGAACGATCACTGGAAGTGTCAGACACGCCTGCGAGCCCGAACGAGCTGGCCGGTGGACAGCTCAGTATCACAGTACCATTAGCAGGGACGGCGCATTCCCAAGCGCAGGCACCTGCTAGCCCGATCATCGACTCCGCCCTTGATCCGGTCACGAGAGCCGAAGCCACGTCGTGTCAGACTCAGGAAAACGCTCGCGATGCCGTGTGGCGCCAATGGGACGACGACAAACAAGATATTGATGGCGAATCACTGCGACAGCTGCGTCCCGAGGAGCAGAACAAAGCAAAGCTACATAACGTCGAAAATGATGTCCCGGAAGAGCCCAGCGACGGCCTCTTCGTCAGCCCAGCAGCTTCAGATGGCGCTCGGACACCGGCGACTGGAGAGACCACTGATGCCGCGCCTTGTTCTGAGCCTGCTATGCACCCGGATCGCGTAGTGCTCCGAACCCTAGAGGAGGCGTCTCACGGCAGCAATGTGGACTTGAAGGAAGATCAATTTGACCCGCCACGAGGTCCGCGCCGTCCTAGCAGCACAGTTCCTGCCGCCTACCGTGAAGATTTGTGCTCGCCACACGGACCATTGCGCGACCATGACAAAGTGCCGAAGCGAGGCTGGTCAGACGAGCATCCTGATTCGAGAAGACGCGGGAAGCCGAGGCGGCAGCGTAGATACGGCAGGCCCGAATATGACTTGGGGAGCGACAGACCACGGGATCATGATGTTTATCGGCCTGTGAGGGATTGATGGGGTAAGCCGCGACGAGCGCATTTGATGTCGTGAACGAGATTATGGCTTGGTAGACAGTGGCGTGCTGGAATATGATCTAGCAATGGGAGCATCGTGCCAGTGTCACCGTGTTGTGTTTCTCGACGTCCAAGAGGGTGGGACAGGCTGGCTCATGACGAATGCGTCAACGCGATGAATGAGGTCAGGAATGTATAGGCATAGGTCATGACAAGCAGACCCTACGAATGTATAGGTATCAACAAGTATTGTGTATCGTAATTCACCGACAGGAGTGGCTCTTAACCAGTAGCAGCCCCGTCGTAGTGATGCATTTCCATAGTACTGCGATCGGCCCTATGGACCGCTATCACTATCTGAAGCATCCAGTGTCAACCAGCCATCTTCTCTCCATTCCAGCCTGTGCCAGAATGCCAGTGGCGTCGCCGGCCAAGAATCACCAGCGGATTATCGATCTGACGATGCATGCCCGGAATCCCGTCAGCTGGAGATGGCTGATAGAACAACGGTTACCATTACCCTTGATGCGCATATCGTTACCTTGACCAACCGGGATGAGGCTCCCTGATGTTTGATGCGAGTCCAAATCCATAACAGGGCATGAAAGAGATTTTCTGGCGCGGTCTACCTTTGTCAGAGGTCATTGTGATACAGGGCTCGGTATGTGCAAGACCCTCATGCTTGTTCACGGCGTCGACGTAGAGGTGGCTTTTGTGCGTCAAATGAAGCAGCACTCTTAGGCAAGTCCTCGCAACGTGCATTTCGCATATCGGAAAGGGGAAGACAGAAAAGGCAAAAACGCTGCCACGACTCGGTTCATGCGCATTCCTCCTCTGCGACTCGGGCTTGAGATCATTGACCTACCCTCGCCCTGTTCATTCGCAAGTGTGCGACCAGCAGCAAAAGGGACAAAAAGGAAAGCGACAAAAGGGCAAAAAACTACCTCTTCCGCCTCTTTATGGAAGTACAGGCAGGTTGAAACTTTCACCGTGCCGCCCTTAGACATCTTGAGTGTCGTTTGGGAGACCATTAAGACCTGTTCCCCTGAAGGAGCAAGCCCACGGGAGTTTTAACTTCGCTATTGCGATTCGCTTCGCCTGTAATTGATTGATTAGGGACTTGAACTTGTGTATTCGAACCGAGGACCTTTTAGAACTTACGACTGAGCAAGGGTTGTGAAATTGTCTTGCCAGAAGCTTGGGCTCCTTTTTCAAACATGTCGTTGACAGAGGAATTTGGTAGCCATTCTGCCATCTTTGCTTGCGCTTGGATGATTGGTTGGTCGAATGCATACAATTGTATTTATATTGCGAAGGATGCTGCCGACGTGCTGCCGAGTCTTGCATGCCAGTTGAGTGAGAGATTTATCTGCCAGTGCCAATAGGCCGATGTGGCATGCTATACAACCATGCTACTTGTGGTACCAACTCGGTCATCGCAACAAGCTAGCCACCATTGCGTCTTCGGCACGGGGTGTACGAACATGGTAGTACCATGTGTTGTGCCCGTCAAGGCTCGATGTCGACCCGGCAGCGCATTGCGCCACGCACAACGCTCGGCATCATACTAAGATAGGCGACTCGAAGCGCGCGCTGCTGTGCTCGCGTGTGCAAAGATTCCGTTGAGAATCATCACGAGCGTGTGTCGCGTGAAGCGCACAGAATCTTCATCGCTTGGCCCAGCAGGAATCGCACCTTCCTGTTTCGGCGTTTGGGCGTCGCATCGGGTATTACCGCTCTCACTGTATACGCAAATATCAACGATTGCACATGGCGGTATAGGTGATGCAGCAGTGTTGATGGAATCATATTGTTACAGATATTCAGTACACTTACAGGACGATCACTTTTTCGTCGCCGGCGCAAATTCAGGCTCCGGGTTCTGGCCAGCACCCCCGCTACTTTGCCAATACCCACGCGGCGCTATGCACTTTCCGTCTCTAACTTTCATCATCACCGAGCATTAACAGATGCGGACGTCAATCACGAGACCTCCATGGCATCTCCACCCACTCCGTTCTGACTACCACCAAGGATTACCGCTCCATCCTCGCCGATGAACCTCCTCTCAAATTCGGACACAAACCTCGCACTCCTATTCGGGTCGTAGAATAATCGATAGCTCCGCTCGACGTCTTGCGCATCCACTTCCTTCGCTCGCCGTTTCTGCGCCAGGAGATGTGAAGTGGTTATGAGATTGCTGGCATACCGCAATCCGGCTTCAGCGCCAAACTTGGTAAGTAGAGCAAGCGCATTCGGGCTGACGTCAATCTCTTCTTCCTGAGCCCGTATTGATAGTATCTCGCGAATCTCGTCTTCTGCGTACGGTGATGTGGAGATGATGACAACGCGATCTAGGAAATCTAGCGGCAGGCCATGCGGTGAGCGATAGCTGGTTCCTCTGATGGTCGTTGAACCTCGATTGGAGGCCATGATAACGATAGGCGCCAACTCATCCTCCAGCGCTCGATTGATGAAGGAAAAGCACTCGATGTCCAGCATGTGTACCTCGTCAATGAAAAGCACGCCTGGCACAATCTCTGCCTTGCCCTCTTCTCGCCACTCTGCGACCTTGGTATTGATCTGCTCGCGTACCTCGCTTCTGATCTCGCCCGTATCTCCGGAAAACAACGCGAGGAAGCCCTGCGTTCTGCTGTTGATGACGTCGATCTCGTGCAGGCTCACGGTATGTACGGTCTCTCTCCGCACTTGCAGCTCGCCATCCGGACACTGCACAAACTTGGTGTCTGGGCCCATCGCATCGTAATCTCGACTCCTGGTGTAACTCCTGCCAAGCTTCGTGATCCTTCCACTCGCCTTGTCAATACTTATGATATCGCCTGCCATCACCTTCTCCTTCGTCATGCTGTCGATCATCCTCGTGCCCATGTCATACAGCGTCTCCATATCCGTCGTCTTGAGCGTCAACTTCCCGCTCTTGTTGTTGCCAGTCACGGATCTGTCGATCTGGATCTCCACCACCTCGCCCTCAATGACTTCACTCTCCTCTCGTATCCGCACACCAATACTCTTCCTGAACGCCTGCTCCAATGCTTCAGTCTTGCTCATCTCCAGGCTGAAAATCTCCGAGCTCGCCAACATGGTGAAAGGAACGTCCTCGCCTAGACCTTTGCTCATGCCGATCGCGATCGCCGTCTTGCCTGTGCTTGGTGGACCCGAGATGAGGACTGCTCGCCCCGCTATCTTGCCCTCCTTGGCCATCTGAAGTATGACTGACGCGGCTTTGCGCGCCTTTTGCTGACCAACGAGTCCATCTGCGCTTGGTTTTGGGGTGAGAGTATCGGGCGTGACGCCGAGCCCGCGAATGTGTGAGTGCGCTGCAATGAGGTTCAGACCTTGCCGCTCTTTCGAGTCCGACACTGTCGTGATGTTCTGACAACATATTAGCTTTGTATATCTAAGTAAATGTGCTCCCAGAAACACGTACGGCAGCCATTGCCGTTTATATGCCGCCGGTCGTGCGGTCTCAGGCAATATTACGATTTTCACGTCCAGTCCACCGGCAATTGCGCAGACCAAGAGGAGTAATGGTGCAGTTCAAAGCTGGGCTACAGAGAGAATAGGTTGAAGCTGCCGACCGCATGTCGCGAAGTGCTCTCGAATCTGATTGGAGGCAGCTGTTTGAATGGCCCGAGCGCTCGCCAAAACACGCTAACGGGATATACCGAGACAACCGCACTATAAACATCTGAAACTCATCGGGACTTGCTTTTTCCTACCTTAAACCACAAGTGTGGCCGCCTTTGTGCATCATGGACCCGCGCAGGCCTGGGTACAATCCAGACTATGCGCAGAAGCGCAAGCCAAGCAATTCGCCACCAAACGGCGCACCTTCTAAGGTGCAAAAGACTGTCAATGGTAGCATTTGAGAGACGACATTGGTTTCACAGCAGGTCTGACTAGTCGTACAGTGATCAATTCTACAGGAACGCCAAGTTCGGGTGGACCTGCGCCACCAGCACCCATGACGACTGACTCGCTCGTTGATATGCTCATGGCTTTTGGCAATCAATGCTCGACAGTTGCCACAACCAATGTCAACCAGAAGCAGGCTCAAGCGGCTCTAGATAGAGCGAACGTTGAATACCGAAAGATGTCAGAGCATTTCCAAACGTTTCCACAAATCAAGGAGCAGAAGACTGCCGCAAAGACCAGAGCCGAGAGGACTCTGAAGGCTGTGAGCACTGAGCTCGATCAGCAAAAAAGTGCCCAGAAAACCCTGGCCACAAGCATCGCGACTATTGTGCAAAAAGCGCAGCCAGTCACAAGCATTGGTTATTCCACTGCTGACCTGAAGCGTGTCGAGCAGAAGTGCAATTCCTTAGAGAAGAAGCTTGACAGTCTCAACTCTGTCTCTGCAGCTGATTTCCAGCGCATTGAAAAGAAATGCAACGATCTTGCGCAGCAAGTCGGTGATCTCTCTAACATGATGAATGGCTACAAAAGTACGGAAGGCCAAATTAAGAATTTGCAACGCAAGAACAGTCAATCGGACAAAGACTTGAGAGCCATTGACAGTATGTATCCTGAGGAACGTGCACTGCCTGTGATATACCAGGTTCTAATGAGAAATGATGCAGGTCGACTTTCAAGCCTTCAGGACCATGTCACCGGTCGTTCAGGCGACAGCCTTCAGAACAAGGTCCTTGCCCTCATCGCAAAGGCCGAACAGTCCCAACCCGAGTCTGGACCGATCATGGAGACAAAGAGGGCAGACACCTGGACCGGAGAAGCAATCGAAGCGAGGTTCCAGCTTGAGAAAGATCTTACTCAAGACGAAAATCAGAAGCGAGATCTAGCCATCGCGCAATATGTTGAGGATCAAATAAGTGCAGTAAACGAAAAGATAGCGGCAGTTGAGCAGCAGATCACTACTATATCAGATGCACGCGAACGTGATGCTGCGCTAGTCAGTACGCTCAGGAATGACATGAGGTCCGACATGTCTGCAGTCAAAGACAAGCTCGCCGCTGTGGAAGACCAGACCAAAGACTACGAGAGTACCAAGTCCGCTGTGTTTGACCAAGCCAAGGAGATCTCAAGTCTGAAGGGAGAAATTTCGACCAAAGTCGACAGGAACTTTGTCGCAGGCGCCGTGCAAAAGGTTGTAAAAGAGCAGAGTGCTGTCCAGCCAGTGCAGCCACCGTCCCGTACGCCAACGCCAGGTGTGGCTCACCATGGCCCGTCCAATGGGAATGTAACCCCGCAAGTCAATGGGTTCCACTCTCAGGTCAACCCGACTGGACAACCTCGTGCGGGCAGCTTCTCCAACCCACCGCCATCCGACAGCGACAAGAGGATTGCAGACTTGCAGCAGACAACGGACATGCTGTCGCTCGTAACTCAGCGTCTGCAGCATCAGTATAATAACCTCACCACCGAAAATGTCTGCCAAGCTATGCTCGATCAGCTCGGCGAAGTCTGGCCTCATGCGAAGAATTGGGAGGGCTGGATCAGTGAGCTGAAGACGAGGCAGGCTGAATTTGACAGGCAGCGGGGGGATCTGAAAACCGCACTTACTCGTTTGGGTATTGACGCTGGGATGGCATTGAGGGCCGCTAATGGCGCCATCAATACTGCGAAAGAAGCAAAAGAAACGAGTGCTGCGGCCACACGAGTTGGGCAAGAGGCCAATGCTTCGGGTACTACAGCCACACAAGTTGCTAAGGAAGCCAAGGAAACCACTGTCACGGCCCTGGAAGTCGCCAACAATGCCAAGAAGCTTGCCGAGCAGCATGCCGGCTCTTGTGAGAAGCTGCGCCTGGAGATCGACGGCGTTACGGCGCATTTGCTTGAACTTGAGTCGAGGGGACAAATGGAGCTCGCCGACCTTGGCGGGAAGGTCAAGGCCATTGCGACGGAGGTCAGCACAATCAAAGGAACATTCGAGGCCTGGAAGAAGATCGTACCTTTAAATGAAGAATCGTAAATGACGCGCTTGAGTCGAGCGACGCGATACAGCTACGGTCTTTCGGCACGAGACATGATGGAATGGAGCATATGGCGTTTTGTGGGCATTGCAGCTTGATCATATGATACCCCCTTTTGCGAAGCGGCAAGGCAGCTTGCGCGTGTAGATACCTTCTTGTACAGCAACGGATCAGCTGACGAGCGACTAATGTCTGCGCTCTTACCTTAGGCTCCCGGCAATTTGGCTCGCGGAACCAAGCATTGGGTCTGCCATAGAACATCTCAAACGGAAATGGCTGGTTGCACATCTGTACCTTGCTCTTCCTCTACCACTGGCCCATCTAGAACGTACATGACAGTCCTGTCACTGACTGTATCCCACCTTCCTCCCAATCTATCGCGCAGTCCCCCATTTTCACTGTTACTCCAACTTCATCTTCATCTAAAACGGGTTGTCCTCTGGCGGTACCTCGTGCACAAACTGCTGTCCAATGATTGGGAGCTTCTGCAAGATATCCTTCTGCACTCTCGGAATGCCACTGAAAAAGTAGAGGGCGAAGATACCGGCGGAGACGCCCATGCCGGCTGCTAGGGAAGCGCTGCACATCGTTATTAGTATGCCCGCGGCTCTTCGCTGCAGATGTAGGTCGGGAGAGGTGGACGTACTACCAGGCGAGCGCAGAGGCATTGACGCCGCTGAAGTGCATGCCGACTTTGTACTGAGGGCCGAATCGGCTCTTGAAGGACTGGTAGTCGGTGGTTCTTTGGCGCCACGGGTTCTCGATGCCTCGGACGGCGTCGTTGCGCGCGCTGAACGCCTGTATTCCCCATCAGTCGTGTACCGAAGGTGTATTCATGACACCTACTCGTCTTATAAGTGTGCGCTGCATCTTGACTGAGTCCAATGGCTGTGTATCGTCCTTGGATTGTGCTGTTGGAAGTTCGCAGGACGTCGGGAGAAAGCAAGCGTCACAAGCAAATCGCGGCATCTGATTCGCCGACCAGCATGCAGCCACTGAGCCGCATGATGCTGCAGCCGATCAATGTTAGATACGTACCTACATCTAGTGTGCATGTGCTGAAGTATACTTTGTTGTGGGCTCTCGTTGCTGGATGTAGCTGCTCGAGCAAACACAGGCGCGATGCCGCTGGTCAGGCATTCGACATATCTACATGTGCGCTGGAGTGATGGAAGCCTCCTCGAGCTCCAAAGTCACTGGTAGGTGAGGCCTGCCGCAAGCTTGCTCATGTCCACATATTGACTACGTGACCACAGTGGAATATCATGATCCGTCTGGCGTGTTCCCTCTAGTATCTCGAGATATTGCAAATCATCTGCCGCTCCGCAATCTCAACTGGCAATCACCATCGCGACCATTACGCCAGATTAGGCAGCTTCATGTCGAGTTTGTGCCCGATAGTCTAACCGATGCTGCTCTGCGACCGCCAACACAACGAGTAGACTCGAATGGACCGACAAGTCTCGATCTGGTTCGAGGTGTAAAGGAGGGGCGCAGAAATGCGGTGAAGGAAAGGCGTCATCAGATCCCTGGATTGAAGACTTCGCCATATCTGAAGATATATGTGTTACGTTGTGATGATAAGGATCAATACAAGACGACGGAACGAGCAAGAATAAGAGAATGGGTACGAGAGAATGACCAAGCTAAAGACAAGACGGGAAAGAACCACAATGCCTCTGAGTGGTTGATCTTGCATGTGGTGGTGCCAGACACGGTCGCTGCCAGTGAGCCGAGATGGAGGGAATCGCAGTCGGAGCCAGATACGCTGAAGGAGCGAAAGACGAGTAATGTCAAATTTCCGGGCAAAAGCACCAAGACTGTATTTGATCGGCTACGGGCCGACTTCAATGAGAGTGGTAAAGGTGCGCAGGATCGCATTGCGCAGATCAGGGTGCTAAAGCAGGATGTGCCTCCCGATCTTCTGCCAACGCCAGCAGTGGCTGAGACACTGCTGGAAACACCTCAGGAAAGGGAGAATGCTTGGAAGGACCTGATGGACAAGCTGAAGACCTCGATCTTGGGACCATTTGACGCGCGCGTGCGGCAATATGAGGCGGACATTGCTGCTCAGGAAGCACGGAGAGCATTGCCAGGGTGGAACTTTTGCACCTTCTTCATCCACAAGGAAGGTTTGGCGAAGGCGCTGGAGAGCATTGGCTTGGTCGAGGATGCACTGGTGATATATGATGAACTGTCTCTTGGTCTCGAGACCGTACTTCGTGACCTCGCTTCAGGCCGGGCAGAGGGGACAGCTACCACTTTCGCGTCGTACACAGATGACATCGAAGACCGCATTGTAG
Source organism: Teratosphaeria zuluensis (assembly GCA_007113905.1). NCBI lineage: Eukaryota > Fungi > Ascomycota > Dothideomycetes > Mycosphaerellales > Teratosphaeriaceae > Teratosphaeria > Teratosphaeria zuluensis. The sequence goes on from VCMQ01000019.1 coordinate 263,043, forward strand.
GCAAGAAAACGCCGACTGCAAACGGGGCACACGAACTCGCCAAAGATGACGACGACCCGGCCGGTCTGTTCAGCAAAGACTACCGTGAGAAGATTGTCAGGAGCGATATATCAGTGTTCGACTTCTTTTGCTATCTGTTTATGCGACAGAAAGCAATCATCTTGAGGTTGGCGAATGCAAAGGTGGCCAGAGCTGAGATGGGCGGTAGTACGAAGGACGGCGGCGAGGATTTGGTTCTGACGTCCGAGGTGTGCTGGCGCGCTTCAAGCTTCATACACAACAATGCCCGAACTCTACGTCAGGACCTCGCCAGTGCGCCGCAGAAGCGCTCGCAAGCCAGCGTGGAAGCGCTTGTAGCTTCATGGACGTACGCTGTAGCAGAACTAGTTCTGGCCGAGACGGCCGCACCAGTCCTTGACCTCGCGCAGTCTGATGAGCCGACTCAGAAGACCGCACTCACGAATGGCACCTTCAGTCCAACTCGGAAAGATTTTGAATTTGGCCTCGGTGCTAATCCATATCCACAACGAACGACGAGTCTGGTCGCCAAAACGTCCAAACGCAGGCCTGCGCCGGAGCTGCAGCGACCTGCGTCAATGGCAGTGGAAATTACCATGAGCCCGCCATCAAGCTCGGGCACTGACTCTGCACCGAAAGGGGCTGGTATTCCGGGCCTGCCCGAGCTAGCAACATATCGCGCGGAACTCGTGATGATGCAGCGGAAGATGCTAGACCAGCTTGCTGCGACCCGCGGCTGGTACGCCGGTTGGACGTCGTTGAGGCAGGCACGACCGAAACTAGAGAACATAAATTTGGACGACGATGACGATGCACATAAGATGACAGATTCCACCAATGACGCGACAGCCATGTCTCTGCTCTACTCGGGTCTGGCCTCCTCGTTGAAGACACAAGAAAGCTTCTTCAGTACTTACCAAATGCTTAGCGACCGTGCTATGCGATACTATGCACTTGCCACTCAGACGAAGTCGGGAGAGTTGATAGTTGGCGACCTGGCCATACTACGGCGGCAGGAGGGCGACACTGTTGCTGCTGAGGACTACATCAAGCACTTGCTGCCGAGCTACGAAACAGAGGAGTGGAGCCTGATGCATGCTGAGCTGCTGTCGGTCTATGCGTCTTGCTTAAAGGAGCTAGAGCGACATGAACAGTACGTCAAACATGCTCTAGATCTTCTTGCGAAGCTCTGTGGCAGGCGGCTATCGAGGAAGCTCCAGACGCTGCGATTCGATGATCCTTCATTAGAAGCAGAGAGTTTCGAAGTGCCGGGTCTGTTCATGGACGTGGTTTCTGAGTCTCAGCAGCTAGCAGCCGATGCCACGCGCCCTGCAGAGCATTACTTCGGCGACATTGAACTGAATCGCGAGATCGTGCATATGCAAGACAAGGATGGATTTTCTCTTCAGCTCTGTTTTAAGCATGCGCTCGACGATGATGTCGAAGTTGATAAGATCCAAGCACGACTTGTCAGCGTAGATGATGCTACTCAAGACATCTGGCTAAACAGCAGGCCAGCCGTTCAAGTGAGGCAGGGACTGAATCGGATCGACTTGATATCGACAACCGTCACATTCGGCTCGTACCTCGTCGACCAGATCGTGTTTCAGGCAAAGAAACTTCGACTCGTCCATGAGCTGAAAGAAAAGAAAGCGCCAACACTTAGTCTAAATGACATCGAGCTTCTGCAGGGCCCGACTGCACCAGTTGCTGCACCCAAGCAGCCTAAGGTCCTTGTGTACCCATCTCGTCGGGATTTCAATGCCAGGCTGTCTCTGGTCAATGACATTCAGCTCAACAAGCATCGATTCCTAGAGATTGAACTCTACAGTGGCCGCAACAATATCGTTAGCGTTGAGATCCTGCTCAAGCCGTTCAGTGCCGGGCTGCGCTTGCACAACGCCGATGCGGCAGCCGCTGGCATTGACAGACTCACCCAAACAGGCCTCAAGTCCGGGACCCTATCACTCGGCAGTCTGGAGCCTGATAGGTCTGCGACGGTGAAGATACCATACTCTTTGGAACAAAGTATGCCAGAGATTTCTGTTCGTCTGGAGGCGCGGTATACCACGGACAACCAGCCTTTCATATTTTTGGCCACGATTGCGCTGAGGCATGAGCTACCATTTGATGTGGACGTTAATGATATCTTCCATCTGACCACTCTGTTCTCCAACTTCACGATACATGCTGCGAAAACCGGACCACTCACCATCTTGGATACGAAGCTGACAGATTCCAAAGCGTATGCTGTCGAAGCACCGCCTCTGCCATCCGGGCAGAGGATGAATGTCTTTGAGAAGTCGCCTGCAAGATTTGTGTATAAAATCACTCGCAAGAAAGACGCCGGGTTTGTTACCAGAAAGGAAGTGCCGCTGGCGCTGGAAGTGCGATATCTCTCATTTGAAGAGCTCGTTGCGGCGACCGTGCTCGAGGCTTTCACTGCTCGCCTGGAGACTTCGGAGTTCCAAGCACTGTCCCGTCTACTTCTATCGATCGTGGTCCAGCGCAGTCGAAGACTGAGCAGTCATGCAGAGATGGAGGTCGCGCTCGTGCTCGAGCAGGTGAAGATACCGTCCTTCGAGGACTTCGGTTGGCAAGAAGTTGTACGGAACTTGCCAAAAGCGTCTCAGCATCGGTTGACTGATTGGCTCAAGCGGTGGCATTCCGAACACCTGTATCTGCGGATCGACCATGATGGCCACGTTGCGAAACGCACAAGTCGACAGATCACCATTGCCATGGATGTACCGACCATCGATCTGGTCTTCAGCGCCTCTTTGACTCTGGCGTCCTCTGGGCTTTCGAGCGTGCCCTCGTCTCGAATCGTTACGGTCGGCAAGCCAATCACTGCCAAATTGCGACTCGCGCACACCGACGCCTGGAGTGCAGCCAAGGTTGTTGGCGAGAAGAAGAAGATGGAAAGCATCTCTTGCGTCTGCGAAATCCTAGCAGATTCAGATACATGGCTTATTGGTGGTCAACGAAGAGTGCACTTCACGCCCTCGAAGATTGAGGAGCTGACATTTGATCTGCTCTTAATTCCTCTCAAGCTTGGCCGGCTTCCACTTCCTACGATTGACGTTCAGCCCGAGTCAGGAGGCGGCGTAGACACCGTCAGCAAGGTCCAGCCCGCAGTCTCTTGCGAGACACACTATGAGAGCGGCGGTCAGGTTGTGGAGGTGGTCAGAGACGTCAGGACGACTCGGATTCAGATCGTCGAAGCATCGAACCATGATGCGTTGCCGACCTCTGCTCGTCCTAGCACGGCATCTCGAGCAGTCACCGAACCAGTATTGTCAGGGTGAAACAAGTGGTTAATCACCGTCGTGGAGAGCCCACTCTACCCCACGGGCCGCGTCCAAAGTGTGAGACCAGTCTGGGATAGGTCTTAGACTACCATCACATCAGGCTCGTAATTGAGCCAAAAGAATGATGATCAACACTACTGATGGTCTTCCGGTTGCGCGAGAAACCCAACGATAGACGAAAGCTGATCTTCTGAAAGAAGCAGTGGAATCATGGATCGGATTGATGGCGTGATAGCGGGGCCAGACAGAACGCGGGGCATTGATTTTGCTCGCGCACCGCGCTGCAGGGACAGGAGCTCTTCTGTATGACCAGCATTGTAGAAACATTATCGAAGCTGCACATTTGAGCTGTCTCGCTGACCATAGTGCGTATGATCTTGACGCATTCTCATTGAAAGGTATAGTTCATCATTCCGGCTAGAGCGTGGCAGACGATTGACACATGTCAAGGAAGCAAAGAGCTCTTAGTCGTTTAAAGCAGTTCACAGATCAGGTCTCCAAGATGTCGGGCGAGGATATCACACCGAAGTTCGAAACGCTGCAGCTGCATGCAGGTATGCTGCATTGCACAGGATCGAAGTAACAATTGCTGTCAATGCTCGCTGACACAATCTAATACAGGCCAGGAAGCTGATCCAACGACCAAGTCTCGCGCCGTCCCCATCTACGCAACCACCTCGTACGTCTTCGATGACTCCGCCCACGGCGCGAGGCTGTTTGGCCTCAAGGAGTTTGGCAACATCTACTCCCGCATCATGAACCCTACCGTCGACGTCTTCGAGAAGAGAATCGCAGCCCTAGAAGGTGGTGTCGCAGCTCTTGCGGCTTCGTCAGGGCAAGCAGCACAGTTCATGGCCATTGCAGCCCTTGCGCACGCTGGCGACAACATCGTGTCCACCTCCAACCTCTACGGCGGCACCTACAATCAGTTGAAGGTTTTCCTGCCGAGGCTGGGCATAACGACCAAGTTCGTCAATGGTGATGATCCTGAGGGGTTCAGGAAGTTGATCGATGACAAGACGAAGGCGATCTATATCGAGTCGATTGGGAACCCCAGGTACAACATTCCGGACTTCGAAGCGATTGCCAAGGTCGCGCACGAGTCGGGTGTGCCTGTGATTGTGGACAATACCTTTGGTGCAGGTGGATACTTCGTCCAGCCCATCAAGTACGGAGCGGATATCGTGCTGCACAGCGCGACGAAGTGGATAGGTGGTCATGGTACGACGATTGGTGGTGTCGTCGTGGACTCTGGCAAGTTCGACTGGGGTAGTGCGGATGCGAGGAAGAGGTTCCCGCAATTCACTCAGCCGAGTGAGGGTTACCATGGCCTCAAATTCTTTGACACTTTTGGTGCAATTACCTTCATCATCAGGCTTCGGGTAGAGATCCTGCGTGATCTTGGATCAGCCCTCAACCCGTTCGCGGCCCAGCAGCTCATTCTGGGCATTGAGACTCTTAGCTTGCGCGCGGAGAGGCATGCACAAAACGCGCAGAAGCTGGCGGAGTGGTTGGAGAAGAACGAGAACGTGGCTTGGGTTAGCTATCCAGGTCTGGAGAGCCACAAGAGTCATCAGTTGGCGAAGAAGTACCTGAAGCGTGGCTTCGGTGGTGTGCTGTCATTCGGCGTGAAAGGCGGGGAGAAGGCTGGCAGTCAAGTCGTGGATAACTTCAAGCTCATCTCGAATCTGGCAAACGTTGGTGACTCGAAGACCTTGGCCATTCACCCGTGGACCACGACGCACGAGCAGTTGAGCGATGAAGAGAAAGAGAGCAGCGGTGTAACTTCTGTAAGTGGATGTGCTGATGATTTGAGAATGTGGAGATTTGCTGACGGTGTTGACTGCAGGATCTCATCCGGATATCGGTTGGTACTGAGCACATTGACGATATCATTGCCGACTTTGAGCAGTCGTTCAAGGCGGCTGCAACGAAGCCTGACGCGAGTGGTGCTGTAGCGAATGGTGACAAGACGGGTGATGCTGACGCGCCGGCGAAGACGGTTGTTTAGATCAACGAGCGCACAGGTCGCGCCTGGCGTATGCAAGAGTTTCAACATTTTAATATCCTGTTCCTATCTCGCGCCAAAGGTATAATGTAATACCGTCCCAATGTGTCCTATTCCTGTTGATTTGCTGTTCCTTCAGCACTTTGCTGAGCCAGCTTGGGTCCGGATGATGTACCTCACTTTGCTGGGCTCGCCCATCTTGGGATGACCTCGTCAACGTGCTGAATGTGCAGCAGTCCAAGCCTGAAGCTTGTCAATCGGCGGTGACTGATACTCGATTTCGCATTTCAATACCGCATGGCGCATGCCGAGGACTCCGAGGCAGATACCGAGCAAGGAGCAGCACGAACAGAGTTTCACTAATCCCCAGTCTTGCCATGTGCGGCTTACCTGCGACTTTGCCGTTCGGGACAGCATGTGCAAAGCATGTGACAGCTGCTCCTTGCATCTTGAACAGCACGCCACTCCAAGCCGCCTTTCTTGTAATGATAATGGGCCATAGAATGGCTGCATTGTGTAAAGTGAGAATTGCGGTTGCATCTCTAATTTCCCATTCCATCTTAGTGCGCTTTGCGATCTGGCGCACCGCCATGCGCATCTCGGTGACAATACCCGATTGAACGGGTACCTCGGCTCAGCAGACGCTGGGCGACATCATGGGTCCAGCAGCTTCGTTACAAGTTGCGGCGACGCCGTCGGCATGACCTTCGGGCAGGTGATCGATGTTACTATCTGTCCATTCTCTGCTATAGCTAGGTGTTTACTTCGACTCTCGTCTCGTTTGCTTCTCTGCTTCCGTCTTTCTTAGCAACGGACGAGAATAGAGTGCATGCATGCTGTGGGTACGTAGGGCTGCGGTATGCGAATCGGATGGTGGATTACGAACACGAGCGATGTGGAGCTGATACTCTGCTGTGCCTTAGGAGATATCGGTCGCTTCGTGATCATCTTTCACAAATCGCACGAAGACTCGAACATTTCGCATTGACGGACGGAGCATCCGCATCTTGCACGACTCGGCTTCGGTAACTCGTTTCGATTTCGCATCGGGATAATCGGAAACATTTTCTTGCACTTGTACGACCTATACATTATCTGTAGAACTACAAGCAAGGAAGATGTTGTCGTCAAGCACGTCTGTCGCCTTGGAAACGGCGAAGAAGTACACTCCGCCTCCACCACCAGGTGCACCGTACAGTGTACCAGTCCCGGGCTCTGAAAAGCAAGGCAGAACGGCGATATGGCGGAATTGGAGGACCGCAGAGTCAGGACCGATCAAAACATTTGATCCGGAGATCACGACAATTCATGAAGCATTTGAGCAGACGGCCAACAGGGCGCCAAACCGAAGATGTCTCGGCATGCGGCCCTACGATGCGACCACGAAAACCTTCGGGCCGTATGTATGGGAGACATATGCGCAGGTCCAGAAGAGGCGGGCAGACTTTGGTGTTGGATTGGTGGAGCTGCACCGTCAGGTTGGTGTCGTGGGGACGCAATTTGGTGTTGGTCTGTGGTGTCAAAATCGTCCAGAGTGGCAGATTGTCGACTTGGGATGTGTCTCTCAGTCGCTCTACAGTGTTTCAATTTACGACACGCTGGGACCGGACACCACGGAATACATCATCAACCATGCCTCGTTGACAGCAGTCGCCTCGTCTGTCAACCACATCCCAGTACTGTTGAAGCTGGCACCGAGATGTCCTTCCCTGAAACTGATCATCTCTTTGGATCCGCTGTCCAACGGTACTGAACTGCCAGGCAATTCGAAGAAGGACCTTCTCCAGGCAATGGCCTCTGAGCACGGCGTTCAGATCCACTATCTGAAAGACGTAGAAGCGCTGGGTGAGAAGCACCCGCGTCCATACACACCGCCAAGGCCGGAGGACACTGTCACGATCAACTACACGAGTGGTACGACCGGAAACCCGAAGGGCGTCGTTCTCACACATGCCAATGCAGTATGCGCAATCAGTGCAGCTATGACTATTGCGCCGTCAGCAAAGGACGATGTGCTCTGCTCGTACCTGCCACTTGCACACATCTTCGAGCGGGTGACTGAGCAGTCCGCCATGTGGGGTGGCGCTTGCATTGGATTCTTCCACGGCAACGTACTGGAGCTTGTGGACGACATGAAGCTGCTCAAGCCGACCATCTTCAGTAGTGTGCCAAGATTATACAACAGATTTGGTGGTGCAATCAAGGCTTCGTCAGTCGAGGCACCGGGATTTAAGGGCACACTCTCCAGGCATGTGGTTGACACCAAGCTTGGCTACCTCGAGAATGCGACTCCAGGAAAAGCCACGAACAAGCACTTCTTATATGATCGCATCTGGGGCAAGAAGGTAGCATCCGCACTTGGGCTGGAGCGCGCACATACTATGATCTCCGGTTCTGCTCCCTTGGACCCCACACTTCAACAATTCCTGCGTGTCGCTCTTAGCAACAACTTTGTCCAGGGCTACGGTCTGACCGAGACATACGCCAGTTCGCTTGCGCAGACCGATCAAGACTTCAGCACTGGAAATTGCGGTGCCGTCACTGTGTCTGCCGAGCTCTGTCTGCAAGACGTGCCCGACATGGACTACCTTTCGACTGATAAGCCATATCCTCGCGGTGAGCTTCTGATTCGTGGCCCAGTTGTCATGAAGGAATACTACAAGAACGAAGCCGATACGAAGAAGACGTTCACGGAGGATGGCTGGTTCCGTACAGGCGACATTGCTTCGATCGATGAGCTTGGTCGTTTCCGCATTGTCGACCGCGTCAAGAATGTGCTCAAGCTTGCGCAGGGAGAGTACATCTCGCCCGAGCGCATCGAGAACGTTTATCTTGGTAACCTGCCATACCTCGGCCAAGCATACGTCCACGGTGACAGCAGCCAGTCGAATCTTGTGGCCATCTTCGGCATCCAGCCGGATTTGTTTGCTACTTTCGTTGAGAAAGTGATCGGGCAGAAGATCCCTGTGGAGGACCTGAAGGCGCTTCAGGCTGCTGGTCAGGATCCGAAAGTCAGGAGAGCAGTTGTAAAGGAGTTGTTGAAGGTTGGCAAGAAGTCAAAGTTCAACAGCTACGAGAATGTGCGAGCGGTCAGGTTGCTGGTCGACCCGTTCACGATAGAGAACGAGCTGTTGACGCCTACGTGAGTTCTGCTCGGATTTCAGCTTTTGTGACGCGAGCATCGCACTGACATTTATCACCAGGCTGAAACTCAAGCGTCCGCAGACTGCCAAGCTGTACCGTGCCCTCATCGACGAGATGTATGCCGAAGTCGAGAAGGAGAGCACGCCGAAGGCGAAGTTGTAAAGATGTTGTTCATACTCATGCGTAGGCATAGCGGCGGGAAGGATTGTAGAAGACTTTAGGATACCATGTAAGGGAGTACATTGAGCACATAGATCCTTCGGCTTTGGATATGTTTGCTGCAATTGTTTGTGATCAGATGACCATGGAGCAGACTAGTGTTTGCGATGTCACTGACGTGTGATTCACATGCACGTGTGCGTGCTGTGTGCTGTGCTGTGTTGGTCTTGTTTCATGCTTGCAGCTTGCTCCGAGCCGCCGATTCCGACACAGCCTAGGTACTTACCGTACTTTTGGTACAGTGGCTGGTTATCTCTGGTCAAAGATCATAGCGGGGCCTTCTGTCAACCACGCCTTGTGCGGGTTCAGAAACAGTCTAACTGCGGATCCTCTAGTTCAGACAATCAATCAACCTTGTGTTGCGCAATATATCAGTTCAATTAAAAGAGCTAAATACGCTAAAAGTGTACACCAGACATGACAACGCACTGTATCTGAACGATCCTCAGCGCGATCCACCATGCACACACCCCCAAGATCGGCCACGGCTGAGCAATGATCTGCCAGGGGTCAATAACACCAGTGCCATACCCCGTGGAGTGCCGAGACAATCTCTCATGCGTGCCTCGCGACTGACGTGATGTTTGAAGCTCATCGCTTTCGACTAACAAGAACACGTGCCGTTCTGCAAGGTGGAGTGGAGTAGGATCTGCATTCGATAGCAGCATGGTTGTTCGTATGAACCCGAACCCCACCCTAATTCGACTCGGTCTCTGCAAGCATTGAGGCTCGGTACTTGCGAACAGCCTAATAATATTGATGCTTTCGGTCCTAGTGACGAAGGAGCATGGGTTGCCCTGCTCGTGCTTGACAATGCCCCGATCGCAACCAGTGACGAAGTCGGCCGTTTGACTAAGCCCTCTTGCACGTTGGTTGATGTTGGAGTCGGGCATGGGAGCCCCCAGTCGAACCCAGAATACATATATACAAACCTGATATTGGTTCCTGAGATTCCGCCCTCGCTGGTTGACAACTTCAGCTTTGCCATTTGACCGTCCGACACGCCTTCTTTCGACAATGTCTGAACTCATGCGCTCGCTTGGTGAGAAGGGTTAGATCGCAGTTGGAATGGGCGACCATTCGTCTACCGCGGTGATGCACGTCCCGCTCTATGTGACCATACCAACGTTCGTGTGCTCCTTGTTATCGTTTCTGGCCGATTTGGCGACTGCGGGCAGCTATCTAATTGCACCACCCCAACGACATTTTCGGCAGGCATTGATCCTCAATTTGCTCCTTGCTGGTATGTTCAAGCAGCATACCATCTTCACGAACGGCTCGCTGAAATTGGCCCAGATCTGATCAACTCCGGCAACAACACCATATCAGGTGCCATCGCCCTGGCGCGAAGACATAAAGCCCACCCAATTCCCCCGGGACCCGGCTGTATTGCCAATGGATATATTGGTCAGCTTACGGTTCAGGCAGTGGACTTTAACATCTTGGTGATTTCGCTCGCGGTTCTGCTCACGGTCAATCGAGCGCGAATTGTTGAACGACCTCCTCGGTGGAAGGTAGCAATTGTCTGTTTCATCCCTTGGATACCACCGCTGATAACAGGTAAGGCCCGCGGTGAATTCGCCAGCATTCCTCTGCTGACACGAAATGCTTAGCGAACATTGCGACTGGACTAGGAGTATGGGCGCCCGCGAGTGGGAACTGGTGTTGGATCAAGAGGGACCTCCTGCTGAGGTGAGTCAATCGTACTCGGATGGTGTGACCTTCACTGACCGTGAGCACCCCAGGTATACTCTCACACATGGCTGGCGGATCCTGATCTTCTTCGTCACCATTGGCATATATACTTATAGTAAGAGGGTTCAACCCTGCCCAGGAGCAATAGCGGCTGACCAGCAATGATAGTCTACATGCACCTCAAGCGAGTATATGGCGCACTACACATCAGCTCGAGTGATCCCTCGATGGGAACGGAAGACGAGTTCGGATCGAGCACGGTCAACCTCCGGTCTGATTTGGGAACGCCATGTGCACCAGTAGACTTTGGAACACCAAGACCCAGCGATGTCAAATCGTCCAAGCCAACACGCACATTCCACATCGAATTGGGCACTCGGGCTCGTCAGGATAAATCTGGCCAGCTCCTTTCTCCAGATATCGCAGCGCATAAAATGCCGAGCACAGATCAGATAGAAAGGGATGCGCAAAGCTGCCATCTCGAATCTGATGCCCAGCTTGTGCCTTCTGGAGCCACAAAGCACAAACGAACCTTCAACAAGCGTACTCCTTTACCGTTATCAATGCAAAACCAGCGGGAACGCCGAAGAGCGCTGCGCAAAATGCTTTTGCTTAACGGCTACCCGGTTCTCTATGTCATTTTATGGATACCCGGAATCGCGAACAGACTTACAGAGATAGTCAGGGGCAAGTCTCCATGGTGGTTGGCAGCCTTACAAGCATCAACACAGCTTGTCGGCTTTGCGAATGCGCTCACGTATGCTTGGAACGAGCAGCTATCGCATCGGGTGAAAGAGAAGTTGGGATGGCGGAAATGGCGCCGGCCGCTTCGAGATGATGGTTAGATATGCATTGCCGGCGTTGCATTGATTTTTGAGATTTGCCGAACAGGACGCATAAAGAACCAGAACTGTTCAGGATTGATACCCAGTTAGTACATACAATCAGCAATATGACCATAATTTTACGACGCAAGGCGCAGCTTCCGTGTATCTCGTTCAAGCTCGCCGCGCCGTAAGTCCTAGATATGATTCTGGGCCATGCAGTCCCGTGAACTACTTGCTCACTTGGCACGATGCCCATCACCTACTCACTGGTGTGATTTAAGTTGTCCACGTGGTCCAGTGGCTATGCTCAGCGCTGTATTCCCTGCACTCTGACGTGACAATCGTAGTGCTTGAACCTCGAAGCAGCTGTCGGGGCAGGTCGGTGTTCTCGAGATTACGGTGCAGCGATATCCGCGATCATGAATATGCGCAAGTTGGTGCAGGTGATATTTCGACATGATGAGCTCCGGACTATTGGAAACCCTCCCCAGCCGCCGAAGTCAAGGGTGCGCAGATCTTCAAACCAGTCAAACGCAAATCTGACACGAACCCCTGCAGCCTCGGCGGTCGCATGACACGGAAAGAGCTCCCTCGACACGCGTAGCTACTATGGTACTCATTTCGCAGGTAGTCCTTGGAACCGCCAAAAGACATACGTTCATGTACATATAATCCATACACACCTTCCGTCACACTGCTGGCAGTGTCATTTTTCGTCACATTCCTCTGCAGCGCGTAAAGTCGCGAAAACAAGGCGCGTTCCCTGCCACCTACCTGTTACACCCCGCCCTCTGCCAATAATATACGGGCGACAACTCTATCCAGTCGCAGGAGATTATAGGTGCCTGCTACTAGCAGCTTACTGGTCGTCACTGGTTTGTCGAGCTTGTGCGATCACAATCTCACGGGTTCTGCTTGTTTCGAGTTTGGGTGTTGCGACATTCGAATCTACGACCTGACGACCTCAACGACAACGACTGCTCAAGGGACAGGAACGAATTGTGAACATGGCCAATTTCGATGCGCGAGTGATTGTCCTCGCGCTGCGGATTGCGCAGGCAGTATTTGCACTTATCGTACTTGGATTGACGGCTTACGGTATGTTCAGCTATGCGATCGCATTGCGACAGTCACTAATGCCTACTCTTCACAGTCGCCCACTGGTGGTCGGGCTATTGGCACAGCTCCTCGCCCTCCGAGGTCAACTTCCTGATTTTCACCTCCGTTTGGTCGGTCCTCGCGCTCCTCTACCTCATCATTGTGCCATGGCGCTTCAGCGACACCATGGCGCACCATAAGCTCGCGATCTTCGGCATGGAGGCCATCACCATGCTGTTTTGGTTTGCGGGCTTCATTGCGCTCGCGGTGTTCTTGAGCGACCGGGTATGCTTCGGACATGTGTGCGCTGCGGCGAAAGCAGCGGCTGTATTCGGCGCATTTGAGTGGTGAGTAGTGTCTACATGTGACATGGTCGTTGCATCCAGATGGCTAACAGGATACTACACAGGGCAATGTTCGTAGCGACCTTTACCATGGCTACTCTACACCTCTTGCGCACCCGCGGCCGCACGAGCAAAGGTGGCAAGGCTGACCCTAACGTCAATGTTGCAGAGGGTGTCTGAGATGTGGACGCTGTCGCTTGCAGTCAGTGGCAAGGTTGACGAAAGACGAGCGTATCTGATAATGATAAGACGGGGCCATGTCTCTCTAGGGTTCACGTAACAGATGGTTCGAATGGTCGAGGAAAGGGAAAGGAGTACAAACCTTTTGTGCATTTGCGTTATGAGCCTTTCCTCAAGATACCCTTTGTGATGGCGCTGGAGTTCTGGAGGCTGTCGAGGGAGTGTATTAGTGCTCAAAGAAAGTCTTGTGCATCTGCGGCAGAGCGTAATGATCACCGGGTGTAGTAGAAATCGTACATGTATGTCCTCCCACACTCCGGGCGGCAGTAGTGATCTCGAACTTTCTCGATGTGATTCACGATCCAAGACCCGAGACAAGCGGCGGCATGTGAGCGTGGCGCTAGATTCATGACGCCCGCTTTTGTCAGCAGCGAAGTGGCTATCGCTTCAGGCGGCCACTACTTGCGTATATGGTCACCTCACATGCAAATATCACAATCGTAGGCGAGCAGTAGGTACTCTCCTTTGTGTCAAGATCGCTCAGCAGGCAGCATCCAGACTTTCATCTCACAGAGCAAAGCACGTAACATGGCACTCTCAGACTCTACGATGTTCGCAGAGGTTCCAGTCAATGACATATCAGACAACCATGTGTCGCCGAATGGTGCAACACCAGACATTGACGAAGATACCCAATCCGAGCCACAATTCCAGCTCACCGTCCAGCTACATGGAAAACCCGTCGAGCTGCCGTTTCACGATGCCAACGCTACGCTCCAAGACCTCTCGGACGCAGTCGCAGAAGACCTACACATTCCTCCCTCGAACCAGAAGTTTCTGATATCGCCCAAGATTGGCCTTGTCAAGCCTCCATTCAAAAAGCCGGAACTGCCTTTGCATGACCTGAAAGACAAGAAGGTGGTCCTGATGGGCGCCACTACCGCTGAAGTCGCAGAGCTAGAATCGGACATAGCAGAACGGAAAGCAAGGATGGGAAGGCGGCAACAAGCTTTGCGCGAAGGTAAAAAGGTCAAGGCGAACAAGAGCCGGGATTGGAAGAAGGTGCAGGATGACGCTCGATACACATTTCATATGATCAAGCCGCTACCATACCTTCCCAATCCAGAGAAGAGCCAAAGATTCCTTGAGAGGTTGGCAAACGACGCGGGAATCAAGGCTTCAATGCGAAAACACGGGTTTAGCGTGGGCTTATTGACTGAGATGAATCCTGCCGAGCACACTACGCATGAGTCGAAGACACTCGGGTTGAACAGGAATCGAGGGGAGGTCATCGAGCTGAGATTGAGGACGGATGCGTACGACGGATACAGAGATTACAAAGTCATCCGCAAGACTTTATGTCACGAGCTCACGCATAATGTCTGGGGCGATCACGACCGGAATTTTTGGGACCTGTGCAAGGAAATTGAGAAGGAGGTCGAGCAGAATGATTGGAGACGGGGCGGGCATTCGGTTGGCGGCGAGGAGTTTTATAACCCGGGTGATGAGGGTGTGGATGAAGAAGCAGATGCTGGTGGTTGGGAGGGTGGAGAGTATGTCCTCGGGGCAGGTACGACGGGTAGTGCTCCCTCTGGGAGTGGCGAATCTTTGAGTAGGCGTGAGATCATGGCGAGAGCGGCCGAGGAAAGGATGCGGCGGCAGAACGACGCGAAGGCTGCTGAACAGCGTGCGAAGGAGAGCAGCTCGAAGCCGGCGTAATATCATCCTATCAGTCACTCCTGATGATGACGATACTTCAGCGAGGCGTTCGGGGCACTGATCAAGCACGACTTCACAGTCATAAGTCTGCAAAGATACTGATATTTTCTGCATGAGTCTGTATCACATATACAATCACAGCATTTCTTTTCCAAGGCTCGTGGAATGCATTGCCCATGGATTGCCACCAAGACCGCATGTGAACATCTTAATAGATGCAGCTCAAGGCCGTAGCCGAGCAGGTCAGACAGAGCCGCCAAAGTGCCCAAAACCAGTCGCCCACATCCCCATAAGTACACAAGTCCTGCACACTGCGCGCATGCAAAATCGTGGTATCGTCGTGGATGCCCAGTATACCGCCAGTAGAAACGCCAAGAAATGCCATAGGTGATGCTCTAACCTGCTCAACCCCGTTTTTGATCGACCCATGCCGGAACGCCGCTGCCATGCTTTCAAATCGCTGTGGAAATCAATACGTGACTCACCGACTCATCATCGCCTCATCCTCAGCTCATCGTTGTGTCTTTGCCGTTGTAGTCGCGAAGGAGGGCGACAACTTCGTCCATGCGCGCGACCTGAGAGGACAGTCGTTCTTCTGTCTCACGCCACACCCGTAGAGTCGCCTTCTCTACTTGCTCAAGCTTCTCCTGCTCATGCCCTTTGACATCGGAACGCTCTGCCTTTTCAATGACGCCCCGATAATTCTCACGCTCCACAGAGACTCGCTGCATCGTGCGCGACATGGCCTTGTACGTCTGCTGCGTAATCAGACTCTGAACGCGCTTGGTGTCGAAGAACCATAGATATGCTGTACGTGATGGCTGACGCGAGGCATCTTTCGGTAATTCTTGAGCATCGAGAATGCCATGGAATTGGAGTTCCGTGAGAATGGCGCGGACATCCTTGAGACGCATCATGGCAAACAGCCCGACTTGCTTCTCGTCCAGTTTGCCGCGTTCGCGAAGTAAGCGTACCAGGCGAAGCGCGGTCTTGCCGTACCTGGCGCCGACGACACTGTCCAGCTCGGCTTCGATGAGCTTCTCAGTAAGAGCGGGAAAGTCGACGAGCCACTCATTGCTCCCTCCGTGCTTGCGCGAACGCTTACAAAACTGCTTGGAATGCTCCTCTAGTAATGACAGATGCTGTTCAATGTGCTGGATGCGCTTTGCTCGATCGCGGTAAGAGGTGAAGCCATTCACCGTGGGCTCATCTTCGTCGTCGGATGGTCGCTCTCGTTTCACGCCAGTCTGTGGGATGTCTTCGTCTTCCATAACATGATGTTTGCCCTTCTTATGTACACCATTCAGCAAATCTTTCGACGGGTCTGAAATGCTTGATGCGAGATCAACGGTAGGATCAAGCACTTCGGCAATCTCGGTCAAAGTCGACACTGGGAGGTGGCGCTCGTCGTCGTCACCTTCAACAATCTCGTCAGGATCATTGATCTTGCTTTCCAGAGTCTGGAGCAGTGCGCCGTAAACAGATGCAGTTACACTGCCCAAGAAGCGCTTGGCGAGCTGCTCTAGTGCACGGCTGCGCATGGCTAAGGTACACCGCGAAAAGTCTACGCACACGATGAGGTCGCTCTATTCGATGATCAGTAACGGCACTCTTGCTTGGACAGCACTGCACAGTACCGATAGCTTGACGGCATCCTCGGGATGACCGTTCGGGCCATTGCCATTGACTTTTAGGCGCTTGTTGTCAGACTGGAAATATTCTCCAGGACGCTTGAATGTGCCCTTGGAGTCAATGTCGTGGACGTCAGAGTATGAATCCTCGTCTCTGAACTTGCGCTTGAGCCTATTGACGTGGCTGTCGAACTCCGCCTTCTTCTTCTGGCCGTTGACTTTGCCATCCGCGAAATACTCAGCCATGATTGTCTCCCCAATCTGCTCCTGGATGTCTGCAGCTGCCATCAAAGCTCGACTGCCGACTTTGGCAAGGATGCCAGCCTTCAGAAGTTGTCGCATGGTCGAGTGGAATTCAGACACGGTGTCGATGCGCGGATTGTGGGCCGGCTTTTGAGCGGACGTCTTCCCAGTACCGTTGACAACAGCTGGTTCCGCCCCGTTTATTGCGCTGGCGTGAATGGCGCTATCCCGCTTCGACCCAGAAGAAAGATCATATGCCTCGACGAGATCACCAACTCTTGCATGACCGAGCTGTAGTATGTTGTTAACAATTTGTCCGGCTCCCTCGCCATACCTCTCTGCCACGACTTGGGCAACGTTGATGTGCCGTGCCAAGGAGTAGGCGGCTCGCCAATTGACAGAGTAGAAATTCAGTGCGTTGGGTTCGGCGGCGTAGCATGAAACCAGCTTCTCTTCCAAAAGAGTCGACAAGCTCTGTCGGAGCCGCCTGGTTGGCGTTTTCGAGTGCTGTGCCAGCGTGGCAAGGGTGAGGCGACCATGCTGCGCAAGAGTCGAGAAGGTCGAGGCCGCGGTGTCGCCTAGGTTGTTCTGGATGAGGAGCGAGCAGAGCTCGGCGAGCGCTTCACTCCCCATGTTCGCTTTACTCGAAGGTGACTCGAGTCAAGTGATGGTGCGAGCGTGTTGTTGGTCCTATCCTCTCACGATAGGACTAGTAATTGTTATAGCTTCCGTCTTCGCATCTGTGCGACTGACAATAGTCACACTTTCATTGTGGAGGAGCAGGACAATAAGGTCGAGAGGTTGGTTGGTGGAGGACCGTATTCAAGAGTGAACTTTTGGTAGATTTCAGCGCCCCGCCGCCAAACTGCTTGCATTAACATGATTCATGTAAAGGCGACTTATGGCCATTCGCTGAGATGAGTTCTTCGCGGAGTTCAAAGGCATTTCGTCGATATTATCGTTCGGTCCTTAGTGTCATTCCGAGTCTTGTCAGGAAGACAGCTAATTTTTCGCCGCTTGGAACGCATCAACATTGTAGCTCAGGCAGGTCCGAGGAATTGTAACATGTAAATCGTCCCTTAACTTTTGTCCTCGAGGGTTCCGAGCAGAGAGCCAATGGGAGCTCCCTGAATCGATCTCAGCAAAAGCTCGTGAGAGTCGCCGTCACCTCCGACCACACTAGACGCCATTGACTGACCATTCCCCCGTCCACCGACAGTGAGAGCATCCCGCCATCATGCTCTCCCGCTCGACCACCGCCCGCGCCGGCAAGGCCGCATCGCAGACCCTTCGCCAGCAGCGCAGAAACCTTGCTGCGCCAGCCAGTGGTTCATTCCTGTACGAGACAGCCGAGCAGGCTGGCGTGAAGTACGCCAGCAGAGATATCCCAGGCCCGGTCAGCGGCATCGCATTGGTCTCGCAAGCTGGTACCAGGTTTCAACCGGCTCCGGGCTTGACGGAGGCATTGAAGTGGTACGCGTTCAAGGTACGCATGGCAGTGACGGAAACGAGAAACACGGAAGGAGGAGGAAGCATTGGCTAATACAGGCTGGCATAGAACACCGAAAGACGATCTACTCTTCGGATACAGCGCGAGTCCGAACTGCTCGGTGCCGCGCTTCGAGCATACCACACCCGCGAGAACTTGGTGGTTGGCGCGAAATTCCTCAGAGATGATCTGCCATACTACGTCGAGCTTCTTGCCGAGGTAGCCACACAGACGAAGTACCAGCGTTAGTACATCTGCATTGCTTCAAGAGCTGGGACAATAGGCTGACACATTTGCAGAGCATGTCATTCACGAGGAGATCATCCCGCTCATCAACATGGAGCAAAAGAAGATGCTCGGCAACACCCTCGACATGGCTATTAACAGCGCGTATGGCGTTGCTTTCCACCGCGGACTTGGTATCCCACTTAGGCCATCTTCTTCCACCCCAGTCAACAAATACGTAAATGCCGACTCTGTCGCTGAATTCGCTGCCTCTGCCTACGCTAAGCCATCATTCGCCATTGTCGCCAATGGCGTTGAGCACGCTGAGCTTGGCAAGTGGGTCAACGAGTTCTTCCCGGATGCGCGTGCTCAGCCTCTGCACCCGTTGAAGTCTGAGCAGTCCAAGTACTACGGTGGCGAGGAGCGAATTGCACACGGCAGTGGCAACTCGCTCGTCTTTGCTTTCCCCGGCTCAAGTGCGCCCACTGGGCCTTTCTACAAGCCCGAGGTCTCCGTTCTCGCTGCTCTGCTCGGTGGCCAGTCGTCCATTAAGTGGTCGCCTGGCTTTTCGCTGCTTGCTAAGGCTACCCAAGACACGCCCAACATGCACATTGCCACCAAGAGCGAGATCTACTCGGATGCTGGTCTGCTTACCATCGAGCTCCACGGTTCTGCTGGCGACATCCAGAAGTCGGCGCCTAAGGTTGTACAGGCTCTGCAATCCGTTGCGCAAGGCATCAGCAAGGAGGACCTCACCAAGGCCAAGGCTCTCGCCAAGTTCAGGGAGCTCGAATACGGCCAAGAGACTCAGGCCGCCATTGAATTGACTGGCGCTGGTCTTGTCCAGGGTAACAAGGCGTACCAGATCGATGAGGTTGCGAAGAAGTTCGACGACGTCACTGAGGAGCAAGTGAAGCAAATCGCCAAGGAGGCGCTGGAGAACAAGGCTTCGGTATCTGCGGTTGGTGACTTGCATGTATTGCCCTGGGCAGCAGAGCTTGACTTGAAGGTATAAAATGGTTTCAGTGAGGATAGATGAGAGTAGGCAGGCGTGAGCAGTGTACCATTAGCGTGTGTACATATCGAGATTTCCCTTAATTTGTCTCGACAGGACTCAATGCCAAATTGCAGGGATCCAGCGCTTCCTGCTGCGTTCGCATACTGTTAGAAGAACTATTATGACAAGCGCGTCTTGCTCGATTCCTCGATTCCATCTACCCGTTGAAATATGTAGCGCACGGACCTTGACTTTCGGCGGCTGAAGCCGACCCGGGAGCGTTCAAGCTCGCATCCATTGCCATTGCGACCAGCTCGTTCATCAACCACCACCATTCTACCAAACCACAAATCACATTACAGACACAATGGCATTCGCGTGGAAGGCCGCCGGCATCACGTATGTACCGATCTCGACTTCATGCTCGGCGCGTATCTGGAAGCAAGGCATACTAACACCAAGCCCGGAATAGCTACAACCGCTACCTCGCGGTCGCCGCGCGCGTGGTCCGCAGATCACTGAAGGAGGACAAGAGACTGGTGGCTGAGAGGAGAGGAGAGATGGACTTGAGATTCGCTAAGTGGGAGGTAAGGATACTTTGGACGCTCGGGGTCGGCCGAGGACCACATGCAGTTGTGATGGCAGACTCACCGGGCGGATGCTGATATATGGATGTACAGAACGGCCGACAAGGCGAGAACAAGTCACTCGCAGCCGCGAACGACGCGGCCGTCGCAGAGCAAGCCCAGCAGAGCTCTTAAGTGCACAGACGGGTTGAGAGGTAGAATGGAGCCATGGACGACAACGTGGGAGCAGGATGGCGACCCGGGAAAAGTATCTGGCATGTATCGGAGAGCATGAGGGCTCTTGAGGTGGTGCTAATGGGCCTTTGTGCGTGTATCATGTGTACATAGTATGAGCAAACCAGACAGGAGGGCGCGCCAAGCTTTTCCGCGCCTAACTTCGGCGACTCTCGTCACAACTTTGTACCTTACAGGTATACTTTCAGACGTGAAGCTAGATATAACACACTCCAACACCGTAATTGCAAATACACATGAATAGCCGATGCAGATGCCATGCCTGACGATGATGACCTCGCAGAAGGTAGTTGAATGATTGCCACCGCGTACGCTAAACGATATCTGACAAGGATGCCATCAGATGCTTCAAGTCTAGCTATCAGCCCAAGTGAAGATGACTCGGCTTTTCAGCAAGCGGCCAGACGAATTGCAGCAGAGGCACAGTCGATGTCATCCGGCCGACGGGGCACGAGAGATGTGACGGCAGAGTTTGCGGCGGCTGCACAGCAGTTGCCTCCTGGCCGGCTGGTGAAAGATGACTACTTTACTTTGTTCGAGGCTGTTGGAGCAATCGAGGTACGGTCATTGGGCTTGAAATCCCATGGTCAACGGAACGAAATTCTACCTTATGCATTATATGTCGTATGCTGTGCTGATCAACATCACAGATCATGGATCCCAAAATGGACAGCGGCTGCGTTCCACCTGACGACACATTCGAATCCAACTTCGATGTGTGCCGCGGTCTCGAAGCCGCAGAAGTCATCTGGATCATGGATGAGCTGACATGTCTCGAAATCGCCTGGCATGATGGGTATCCTCTTTCACAGACGATCTTCACGTCTCTGCATGTCGATCGGTTGCTTTCGCCTGACAATCGGCGTCCATATACATTTGACTATGGTGATAGGAACTTGAGACTTCCTACCCCGGAGAACAGGCTTGTGCATGATGTGCTCAGAGCCTTCTGTATTGCGCTCGTCAAGAGCTGCGCATTGGTGTTGCAGATGATCCAGTCGCAGCACTTTTATGAGGAGGAAGATTTTGTTACGCATCTGTTTGGGCGGGAGCTGTTGCTTGGTCTTGGGGCCGATGAGGCTGTCGGACTGCTGGATGAAGCCTTGCAATGGCTAGCGACATCAGAAATCGATGAGAAGATACGACTGGCGATTGAGCAACGATTAACGTTTCGTCGAGCATATCTTACTGCTCTGGCTGAAGACGATAACCAGTGGGCTGACGTCTTGAGGCTCTTGCAATCAGTCAATGATACTCGGCACATGAGCCGACCGCTAAGAGAAGCATTCTCAGACAAAGTGCAAAGGCAATTGGCGACTAGCACGCCACCAAGGCCGATGCTGCAAGTATCCTGGGCTGATGCCTACAAGAAGTGGGTCAAGTTGTGCGAGGACATAGTGGCTGCAAATAACCTCACATCATTCTGGGTCTGCCAGAGCCCCAACTGCCTACAACGAGCGACGTGGGCATTCGCATATCGAGAACCCCAGCCAAATACATTTGCCAGGGCATATATGCAGAACATTCTGCTTGGTAGCGAAAGACTCACTGAGAATGTCTCCCAGATCGACCTGCTGCTTACGGACATCCGCGACCTGGTATTGGCTGGCGATTCACTGGCGGATCCAGAGAGCTTCCAGGTCGAAGTGACGTCTGATCCCAGACATCGATCTGCCCGCGTGCTGGAGGCGTTCATGGACAAGATGTTCGACGAGTACCTCAATCTCTACCGCATGGTATGCCAGAACCGATGCCGGATACGAAGGCTTTTCACACAATCTATCGCGATCCTGGACGGCGCAGAAACAGAGGCCTCCAAGGTCGATGAAGAGCTTCGCAATATTGCGCAAGCGAAGGCACTCGACAGCAGCAGAGGAACAACAGTATATTTGCACCCGATTTCAAGTTGGGTCAAGTTTCACAAATTGCGTGTGATGGCGTGGTCAGTGCAGCTAGGCTTCGAAACGGACATCTATCTCCCAGACGAGCTTTGCACGAGTTACTGGCTGCTCAGTGTCATCATGCACAAACAGTGCACGTTACTCGAGCGTATCGAGCGCTACCTTGTTGAGCGTATGAAGACTTTGACACAGAGTGGAAACGTAAGATACACGGCCGAAACTCTGCAGTCGCAGACCTGGCTACAATGCCTGCATGATCAGGCTAATGCCACAAGACTTATTGCGTTATCGCTGTGGCGCTTGACGGCCATACTGATGGCCGTTGGAGCTATTCAGCCACCACCACGGAATTACGCGAAGGAAGAATTGCTGTATGATGCACGGATGAAGCCCTTCCTCAGTGTCATCAGGGACCCAATACCTTCGCTCGAGGACTTCAAGCGTACGCAGACAAATGTCAAGGATGTCAAGGCGAGCTGCGAATCGATCGATGCAGATATCAAGGACGCGAAGCAATGCCTAGCTGGGTTGAAGAAGGTCACGCCGCAACAGGGCAAGTATGTCGGGACGGAGGCACAGTGGGCGAGAGAGATCAAGCAGCTGGAGACGACTTGTGTGGCGATTGCTGTGCAGACGTCGCAGCTTGGGAGGATTGCTGAGAAGCATGGCAAGGGCGAGAGTATGAGTCTCAAAGGAGTTGTTGACGTCAGTGTGCCGCCGCCTGGGAAGCGATATCATGACTGGTGGGCGGTACCGCAGATGAAGGAGAAGAAGCTATGAGCTTCATACGACGTCTGCTCGACTTTAGCCTTTTCATACCGAGCGAATCGTGGCGCGCGTCAGTTCGCTGTCAACATGAGCTTTCCTCGGTTTTGCTGGTCGTCATTAGGTCTTTCATCCTTTAGCCTGACCTTGATATCGATCCTTTTTTTCCCATTCCCCTCTGAGCAAGAAGCTACAAGATGAACTATTACTGCCTGATTTGACCGACCAGAAAGCAGAGGATGGCATTGATGTTCATCCTCTAGACGAGTACTGCGCCTACCAAGAATTACATCATACAGCCTGGCCAGATAGTCAAGTCCCTTAGGCAGTTGTGATTTGACTAGCGTGTTGACAGACAGGTCGGAATGTTCGATAGCTACTGCATTGTCAAATCAGCCAAGCAAGCTACTGCAGACTGAGTGACTAGGTGCCTGTCCGACCGTGGCCACTGCAAGGCGTCTTTCATGACAAGAGCTGATACATATACACACACCTAGTGTAATAAAACGCCACGAACACCTATGTACACCCGTGAGGTACAGTACTTCCAACCATGCACTCAGCCATCAAATACCAATCCTGACTTGCCCGCCTCACGCAGATCCAGCCGAAAGACTAGCAGGACCATAATTCGCCTGCGAGTCTGGCTCACCTGGAGCCATGAAGTTCGTCCTGGGATCCTTCGCCGCCTTCGCTGCCGAGCACCTTGCCATTGTTGGTGATGATCTGGAGATAGAGTCTGTGAAGAAGAAGTTTTCAATGACGGGCTTGAATGGCGCGCCCTTGACCTGTGCGCCCTTGTTTTGTTCCACGAGCTGGACCTTGCTTAGTTGTGGGAGACCAGCAGGTTCGACGATGTCGTAGCGGCGGAGAGCAGGTGAGATCTCCTCCATGCGGTCGCGAAGGGCCTCAATGTCGTCGTAGGGTAAAGGAGTGCCAAGAGCCTCTGAGACGGCACGAAGGATCTTCCAGTCTTCCCTAGCAGCGCCGTAGATGGAAGTAGCAGACCGACCAATCTGGACTCGGCCTTCAGTGTTGACATAAGTACCGCTCTTCTCGGTGTAAGCAGCACCTGGCAGGACCACATCGGCAAGCTGTGCGCCACGGTCACCGTGATGGCCCTGGTAAATCACAAAAGCATCCTTGGGAATGTCTGCTTGGCTGATCTCGTCGGCGCCAAGCAGCCAGAGGAACTTGGGTGTGGTCTTGGCAGACTCTGGGTTGTGGACGGTGAAGCCGACCTCGTAGGCTCCAGTGCGGGACGCGGCGCGCTGGAGAACGTTGTAGCCGTTCCACTCCTCGTTCTGGAACACGCCCTTGTTCTTCTCAACGAAGCTGCCGACAGTCTCGTAGATGGCCTTGGCATCCTCGTGCTCAACAGCACCAGAGCCGACAATGATGAGCGGCCTCTTGGCGCCTGCCATCTTCTTGCCAAACTCGCCAGAAAGAGCGCTCTTCAGGTCGCTGACGTTCTTGCCCAGGTTCTCGTACTCAAAGGTCGATTGGAAGTCCTCACCAATCACACCAACTTCGAGATCAGATCGGAGCCACTGCTTTCTTATCCGGGCGTTGAGCAGTGCTGCCTCCCATCTTGGGTTCGTGCCAACAAGGAGGATGTAGTCGGCCTCCTCAACGCCAATGATCTTGGAGTTCATGACATAGTTGGAGCGAATGTCGATGCCGTGTGCCACTGGCTGTGAGCCCTGCGGTTGGTCCAGAGCCAGGTTCTCCGAGCCCAATCTGTTGGCAAGGTCCTTCGCGGCAACCAAGGACTCGGTGTCGATGAGCTGACCGGCGACGAACTTGACCTCGTCACCCTTTGGCTGAAGCTCCTTGTACTTCTCGCTGATCTCAACCAAGACCTGCTCCCAAGTGGCCGGCTGGAACTGGTTGTCTCGGCGGATGAGAGGAGTAGTCAGACGCTGTGTGCTGAGACCATCGCATGCGAAGCGAGACTTGTCGTTGAGCCACTCCTCGTTGACGTCGTCGTTGAGTCGTGGGATGATACGCATGACTTGGAGGCCTCGCGAGTCGATGCGGATGGCACTTCCAAGGCCATCGAGAACGTCTACTGACTCGGTGTGCTGAAGCTCCCAAGGCCTTGCTCGGAAAGCATAGGGCTTGGATGTCAGGGCACCAACAGGACAAAGGTCAATGACGTTTCCAGAAAGCTCGGTGTCGAGTGCAGTCTCGAGGTAGGTGCCAATCTGGAGGTCATTGCCACGTCCAGTCGAGCCAAGCTCAGGCGCGCCAGCGACATCGTTGGCGAAACGGACGCATCGCGTGCAGTGGATGCAGCGGTTCATGGATGTCTGTGCTGTGTCAGCGTGCCTTCCTCTCCTCAGCCCAGCTCAGTCGTTCCTGCCTACCTTGACGAGTGGGCCAATATTCTTGTCCTCCACAGCTCTCTTGCCACCCACTTCGTGGAATCGTCCTCTGTCCGCGCCATATCTCATACTCTGATCTTGCAAGTCGCACTCGCCTCCCTGGTCACAGATGGGGCAGTCCAGCGGGTGGTTGGCCAGCAAGAACTCCATCACGCCCTCTCGCGCCTTGTGTGTGAGCGGACTGTCCGTCTTGACGACCATGCCGGGCTGTACGGGCCATGCGCAGGATGCGACGGGTTTTGGGGCGCGCTCGACCTCGACCAAGCACCTTTGCCATTGTCAGTCTCCTGCTACGATTCTCCCTCTTGTGTTGTCCTCTTACATTCTGCAGTTTCCCGCAATCATGAGCTTTTCATGATAGCAGTATCTGGGAATTGTGACGCCGGCCTTCTCACACGCCTGGATCAATGCTGAGCCTGCCTCCACTGACACCTTCTTGCCATCAACCGTCAATTCGACCTCCGCTGGCCGCCGCGCGCTGTGGGTGAAGCTGCGCGCGGCATTAGCCCTAGCCAGCCTCTGCGACCGCTTGCCTGCCGCCAACAGCTGCCTGCGGAACATTTTGTCCAAGTAGTGAGGAATGGCAAAAGAGAGTGGAGAGTCGAAGTGCTGTCTCTCGCGATGCGGCGAAAGCACTACCTCGTTTGGTGACGGCGACGACTAAGCGAGAGCTCTCATTGGCGCAGCACGGACCCCCATCTTAGCCAAGCATCAAAAGCTAACTTCCTTCTCGCCGTCTCGACTTTCTCTTCTTTTCTTCTCCAACTCATTTTCACGGCACGATTTATTGTGGTACCTTCGCATGTTACGCTACGCGATGGCACTCTATTAGATGTCGCAGAGCACACCTATGGGCATCGTAGCTGGAAATATGGAGAGTGAGAGCTCGACGAAAGATGTTCCTTACCGACGATTGCTACATCTCTTTACTGTCTTTATTGTTAGAAAAGAGTCCGCCATTTCTGGGAGGTGGCGCGTATTCAAGCATTGTCTATGCGATATGGGCCAGCCTTGCGAAAATTGAGGCTGTGAAGCAACTTTCATGCGACCCTGCTGCCAACTGCTTCAGATAAAGAATTGAGAATAGCATTATTCAAGGTAAGGTAGGTGAGTAGCACCTTCTTCGATGTGTAGTGGTTCCTAAATTTGTGCCAGCCGCTTTCTGCGATGTGCTGTGCGCTTGCCACACGTGCCATATGGACACGCTCCTCGGCCAATGCATCAATCTTTACTGCCCAAATCTCTCACATCATGTCCATCCATACATCTTCGCCTCAGCCAGTATGTTTGCAAGGAGAGCATACTTCGCCGGCCTCAGCGGAGCATTACCACACACCAATTCCAGGAATGATATTCCTAGAATCGACGCCGATACACAAGCCGCAAACAGCAGAGTGATCAAGCCGTCATTCGATGATCGTCAAAATAGCATTTCGAGTCCGTTGACAGCGCGTCATACCTCGCGTGCTCTCCCATTTTCGCCGCCGAAAAGAGTGCGCCTCTCCGTTGAAGGCATCGCCCATAGACACACAGTATTTCTCATGGGCGGATGGCAGTGCTGCACCTGCAGATACAAAAACGACGGTGTCAGCAGCAGAGACGATGAGGACCGGGCCGATGTCTGCAGGTGTGGCCACCCTCGTTGTAAGGAATGCTCGGACTGCTGTATGTTGGCTTGACAAAATTTTGGGTAGCTCTTACTCACTTGCCTGTGCTAGATTTAAAGGACAGCCCGCCGCTTCCGCCCCTCCTGCAGAAAGGGGGGAGCCCACCGAGCAGCCCATTAAGCAGCGTACGAAGCAGCTTGCCTGGCAGTGACGAGGATTCCACACTCAACGCCCTGGATGAGCTTGGTCCCCAAGAATTTAGTGCGAGCAGCGAAAGTGATACAATTGCGGTCGCATCGTCACCCTATATGCCAATGCGTACGCCGCGGCACGGACGTCGGAAGGTCAATCTTGCTGATCATGATTCGGTCTATGCCGCTTGCTTGCGAGCGCAGCGAGATGAGTCAGATGCAGCCCACGACTCTCCTGTCAATCAGCTCTCAGGCGCCGACAAAGACATAAAGCATGCAGGCAAATTAGGTTGCGACAAGAAGCGCAAGTCCGTTGTGAGGTGAGGAGGATGTGTCAAAAGAATCAAGAAGGCTTCAGCTGACCAAGATCAGCAATGTCGCGGACGCTGCCGACGGTACAGAGCTCGACCTGAAGCATGAAAGCTCGCCATACGAGACTGATAAGCCGGCAAAGAAGAAGCGGAAGTCACACGAATTGTATTGATATCTTGATCGGGAGCCATAGGAGCAATGCTGACCAGATCCAGTAATCTTGAGGAGATCCAGGCTGAAGAGGTTCACGTCAAGAGGGAGGTTGATCACAAGCACGCAACCATCATCGAAACAGAACGACAGGCAAGGACTTCCGGAGCACAGCATCATTCTGACGCCGCGAAGTCAGAGAGCAGCAGGACTAGCCAAGCCATGCTGCCCAGGCGATAGGAGCCCTCGGGTGCCCAGGAGCTGTCATCGTCATCCTCTGGGCCGGATCTCGCGATCTTTCATGGCGATTTGATGGACCAAGTTGACTTCGGCTGGCCAGTGGCGAGCCTGACTTCTCGAGGGGCGAGTCCTTCTGCGCCGGAGGACACGACGGCTAAGGAGGCTGACATGGGCGATCCGCACACGCAATCTGTGCCGCGTCATGATGCCTGGCTCAACGAGCACGATGGAAGGACCACACGTGGGCTTTAGACATCTGGGAAGGGTGACGAGCAAAGTTGGATTGTGAGTCAGCAAATCGTTAGTCAGATGGCGAGGGAAGGTTGGACTCGGGTAACTCGAGTTGAAGTGTTGTGACATGCACGGAGCTTCGCGCATGAAGCAAAGGACCTAGGTACGTGACAAACGCATTATTCACATTTATCACTTATTGTGCCCGGTGCCGAGTACATAACACTGGATCATTAGCCCAGCAAGTCGTGAATGTTGACTTGGTGATGCGAGAAATTGCCAAGCGCCAGGTCTGAGGATAGCACAATCGAGAGGCGTGAACATATCGAAACCAAAGATATGTGAAGACTCAGTCGGACATAGACAATCAACTCAATTACACCTGCTTCGAGTCACAATGTGAAGATCGAAAGCTCAGAAATCACTTTGGAAACACTTAGAGCCAGTTGCGACGACTTGATAAGTCCATCGTTCAGCAACTTATTGCAAGCGACTTACACTTGCTACCTAGTTACTCCGCTCTCCGATCACCACTTCTGCCGACCATCACACACAATTCGTATACACCACAGAACGGCCGTCTTCACCTCCACAAGGCAACAGCTGACAACGCCACTTACGTTATGTCGGACTCCAC
This sequence comes from Teratosphaeria zuluensis, assembly GCA_007113905.1. Classification (NCBI taxonomy): domain Eukaryota; kingdom Fungi; phylum Ascomycota; class Dothideomycetes; order Mycosphaerellales; family Teratosphaeriaceae; genus Teratosphaeria; species Teratosphaeria zuluensis. Next base: position 291,433 of record VCMQ01000019.1, read on the forward strand.
TGGTCAGCCAGGAGACGCCAACCCAGCAGCACAGATTAACGTTGCAGAACTCAATCCAATCGAGACCAAGCCAGGAAAGAACGGGCGATGTTACCTCCTCGAGCTCCCTGGAGAGCTGCGGAACCTCATTTACGAATTCGCGCTCGTCGACGCAACGCCAATTGCTGTCCAGCAGTGGTACCTCCCATGCTCGTGCGAGGCACGTAGGTCGAAGTTCAATTCCCGTTTCAGGTACGACAACAAGGCTTGCGAAACAACTGATGCACGGACACGGAGCTGTCGCAACCGAGAAGAGAAGAGTAACCGTCCCAACCCGGAGCCAGCCCTCACCCGTGTCTGCCTGCAGACACGGTCCGAGTCCCTTGGGATCTTCTATGGCCACAACACCTTCTACAGTCAGGTACGTTACCACCACGATAGAGCCAAGGCGGCCCAGCGATGGTTTCAACGTCTTGGTAACGATAAGGCTGCCTTGGTCAAGAGCGTCCAAATTGGACTCCCGCGTCTGTACTTCGACCGGGGCCGGTTGCCTATGGATGGCATGCACCGGGTGATGGCTGTAAGGCATGCGTACAACAGCTTCGATATGGAGCATATCTTGAAGGCGGCATCGCGCTTGCGCAGGCGCAGCAAGAAGAGCAAGATCCGGATCCCGGAGGGTGTGATCTACCTGCCTTTGCCCGAGGTGGTCTGGAGGCAATGCGATGATCTTGGGGAGGTATGGGTGGCAGAGCGGGGGTGGTCGAATGATCTGGCTGAGGTTGAGAAGTGCTGGGAGGTTTGGAGTGAGCGAGGCCTGCGGAGATCTTGAGAGTCGACCGATCTGGCAATGAGTTGACTTGTCAGTGAAACTTGTCAAAAGCCAAGTCAAGATGCATCGTATTAGTGTTTTGGAGTGCGCTGCGTCATTCGAGCTGTCAATCGCCCACAAGGCGTCGAAGTCGCCGTCGATTACATCAGGCGGACAAGTGATTGAGCGACTGGGAGAATCGCCACAGCAGCGAGATCAGATAATGCCGTCAGAGTCAGCAAGCATCCGTTCCAATGTGCATGTGCGCCTCTGCTTCCTTCACCTTGTTGAGTTGGTCCTCAGGGGCAGCACGTGAGTGATCTGTGTGATGCATGCCACTTGCAGAGCCATTTTCGCGCGTGAAAACCCTTCGCGCGTGGAGTGATTGACCTGATGCAGGAAACATCGAGTAGTGATGAGAGCCGTTTTACTACCGCCGTTGTCATCAATCGAGGATTGCCCCAACTCCACTCGAAGTAGAGTCGATCGAGGCGTTCCGCGAAGCTTGGAATCACTAACAGGCCTGGATAGAAGATCGTACGATCAATACACCTGTCGACCAGTTGACAAGTTGGTCATCGAGCTGCGTCCAGCAATCATTCAATCGTTGATGCTTTAAATGGTCAATTTAAGCACGACATCAATGAGCTGATGTCAGAAGATCAGCCCATTCACTCCATCAATCTTTGCGGTGATGATATCGCAGCACAACAATGACAACCTGGACATAGTAGTGTTTGTCTGCTTTTGTGACGCTGGAAGTGTTTAGAAGGTGCCTCGATCGACTTGCGGCAGCCCTATCAAATGTCACCGCCAACGAGTCTGGTGCATGTTTCCAGTCCGTGGCCTCGCAGCTATTCGTTGTTACTATCCAAAGTTCCTTTTGCTAATGTCGTGACTTCGCGCATGACTTGTACCTGCATCAACCGGGCAATGTGCCGGCCAGAAAAGCTTTGGCCTTGCCCCGCTCGTGTGAGGTGGAGTCGAGATCTCGAGATCCACCGCGGAAAGATTCTCTCACAAGAGACCAGTAGCCGTCGTGCCATCAAGGTCTTGCTGAAGCGCACTATCTATACCTGATAACGAGATAAAAGCGATATGTCGACTGCTCCTCGCAACCCGCCCTTCCGTGCTGGTACGTATGTAGCAAAGCCCAACATAAGACCTGGCGATGCTGACTAAGTAGCTAGAGCACATTGGCTCCCTTCTGAGACCTGATGAGCTTGTGAAGAAGCGCTATGCTGTCGCTGACGGCTCAGCGACGAAAGATGAACTTGCTCCAGTCGAACAGAAGGCAATCAAGGACGTAGTGAAGCTTCAACAGGAAGTCGGCATCCGTAGTATTACCAATGGCGAGTATTCCAGACATCAGTTCTGGGGAACGTTCTTCGAGACGCTCAATGGAATGGAAGAGATCAACCTGAGGGAAGGTGGCTACGATCAGAGCATTTTCAGAGCATACGCACCGGACGTGAAGTCGTTCATGCATGCCAAGACCATCCCAAATCAGGTCACTGTTGCAGCTGGCAAAATCTCTCACACTGGAACGAGCAGCTTTCTACCGGAGTTTGAGTATCTCAAGACACTTGTTCCGAAGGAGAACTGGAAAGACATCAAGCTGACGCTGACGAGCCCGTCTTGGTATGCTGTCCATGTACCCGAGCAAACGACCATTCGCTGACGAAACCAAGGTACCACTTTCGCTACGGGCCGAAGAAGGCCTACATCAATGGCGCCTACAAGAATGACGAAGAGTATTTCGATGACGTCGCTAAGGCCTACCAGACTGAGCTCAAGATCTTGTACGACGCTGGTCTCCGAAACGGCCAGGTTGATGACCCCAACCTAGCATACTTCTGCTCCGACTCCATGCTGGAGGGCTGGAAGGCCGACAAGGAGAACTTCCAAACTGCCGACGAGCAATTTGATGCTTACATCAAATTCTACAACAAGTGCTTTGAGCGACCTGCGGACTTTCATCTCGGCATCCATTTGTGCAGAGGCAACTACGTCGGGTCCAAGCATTTCTCCGAGGGAGCCTACGACAAGATCGCTACCAAGCTTTTCAATGACCTCAATGTCTCAACGTACTACCTTGAGTACGACACACCTCGCGCAGGTGGATTCGAGCCCTTGAAGCACCTGCCGAAGAACAAGAACGTGGTCATTGGTGCCATCACGTCGAAGTTCGCCGAGCTCGAAGAAAAGAAGGAGGTCATTGAGCGCATCCACAAGGCAGCCGACTACGTTGCCGAGGGATCCAAGCAAAGCAGAGAAGAAGCCTTACAGCAGCTGTCTGTATCGCCTCAGTGTGGCTTCGCTAGTCATGCTGAGGGCAACTCACTTGGCTATGAGGACATGAGGAAAAAGCTGCAACTGGTCCGGGCTGTTGCAGATGAGGTCTGGCCAGGTCAGCCCTAGGCAGCAAGTGACATCTCTAGGCTGTTTGATGGAAACCCGGGTGGTGTAAGCTTTCAGCGTGGTTCAACGTGGTATCTCGGCGGAGCTTCAACAGCCGATAGCAAATCTTGATGTGACTGCACATAGCAGTGTAAGTCCAAAAAAAAAAGCTCTCAGATTTGGGGCAAATCCACTTGCCGTACCCGTACGTCCCGTTTCAGGTTGGCCAAGGATAATCATATGTGTTGCAGCTTTGGTGTCGAAAGAGCTTGCCAGCTGAACTCCGCACACCAGCATGCCAAGGAACGGCGACTGCAGGTAGCTTCCGCATTGCATTCCTTCGTGACCGCATGAGCTCCGGCACAGATGAGCTCGATGCGGCACCGCAGTAATGTGGGGTTCCATTGAGCAAGTTGGTGAGAGATATTGATATATATTCATATGCTGGACAATGTCCTCAAGGCACAGATATCATTTTCAGCACAATAGTCGTTACCACCATGTCAGTCACAGAAGTTCTCACGCGGAAGCCCAGGAACATCGCAATCCACACCAATCCAAAGCACGAGCTTAATGTTGTCGATGGAGACATCCCAGAGCCCGGTCCAGATGACTGCTTGGTCCACGTCCGAGCCACTGGAATTTGTGGAAGCGACGTTCATTTTTGGAAAGAAGGCCACATCGGCTCTTCCTGCGTGACGAGTGAGCTTGGGCTAGGCCATGAATCTGCAGGCGTCGTTGTGAAGACGGGAGCCAATGTGACCACGTTCAAAGCCGGTATGCAGGACGCAAGCCGTGCCGTCTCAATGCTATTCTGACAGTCTTCTCTGCAGGCGATCGCGTGGCTCTCGAATGCGGCATACCATGCAGCAAGCCCGCCTGCGAATTCTGCCGCACAGGCGTCTACCATCGCTGTCCCAACATGATCTTTTATAGCTCGCCACCAGTCGACGGGACACTGCGCCGCTACCACGTCCATCCTGCGGCTTGGCTGCATCCTTTGCCCGACAGCATCAGCTACGAGGAGGGGGCACTTCTTGAGCCGCTGTCTGTCGCACTCGCAGGTATCGAGCGTGCTGGCGTTCGCCTCGGTGACCCTTTGGTCATCTGCGGTGCTGGACCCATTGGTATGGTAAGCTTGCTTGCTGCAAATGCCGCGGGCGCTGCACCTATTGTGATCACAGACATCGATGAGACTCGACTACAGACAGCGAAGAAGTTAGTGCCGAGGGTGAAGACCGTTCAGATCCAGCTCAACGCCGATGCGCAGACAAATGCTAAACAGATCAAGAATGCCATGGGTAGGGAACCAAAGTTGGCTCTGGAGTGCACTGGCGTCCAAAGCAGTGTGCATACTGCCATCTATGTTGGTGATCACCGTCGATTCTACCCAATCATGAAATCATCACTGATGCTGCTTGGATCTAGGCATTGCAATTCGGCGGCCTGGTTTACTGCATCGGATGTGGCGCGAGTGATCAGCAGATTCCGTTCATGTACGCGTCCTTCCACGAGATTGACATCAAATTCCAGTTCCGATACCATGAGACGTACCCGAAGGCCATCCTGCTTGTTGCGGAAGGTCTGATCGACCTGAAGCCTTTGGTCACCCATCGCTTTACGCTGGAGCAAGGCATGGATGCTTTCAAGGCCGCGTCGACGCCAGCAGCCAGAGCCATTAAGGTGCAGTTGTTGGATGACTAGACGTCTCAGGGGGTCTTGAGGCAAGCGGCCATGCAAAGAAGCAGATAGTCCTCAATCATTGACCAAATCCGAGATCCGGATTTTTTTCTCAATTCTTGGCCCTGTTGCGGTACCCACTTCTCGAGTACGTTCACACTTTCGTCCATGCCGAAATTCTTGATCTCCTCTTCGTCCTCGATGAATCTCTGCGTGCCTCCTTGTTTCGACATGACTGTATCGGACCAGCGCATCAGCCTTTTGACCAGCTCCGGAAATTCCAGGGCTCTCATGCCTCCCCTCATCTGGATCATACGCTGCTGCGCCGGTCGATGAATTGTATGCGCGGCATGACGATCTCCATACATACTCTCGTTCAGCGCTATGCGCCCCACAGCTAAGATGAGTGCGTCTGAGCAAGCGCGACGAGGATCCTCGAGGGCTTCATTGATGGCTCGAATTGCTTGAGCTCGCAACCAGTACGACACCTCTGGCTGCAATACTCGCAGCCGGATGAGGTCTCCAGATGCGAACAGGAGGCGAACATAGAACAGAGCGGGATCAGATAGAGCATGCTGCGTCATGAACCACTCCCACTTCAGCCTTCAGAGACAATAATTAGAAGATTAGTGTATGTCTCGGTTTCGGAACGCATTTCTCTTGACAGTACTCACCCCTGTGTTCGAGTGATCTTCAGTGCAGGCCAGCCCCTGGGTGCGTAGACCGTAAGCATGTGATGAAGTAGGTCGTCGAACCAACGTTTGTACGGCACAGGATAACAATTGAACGGATCTGCCATCGTGGTGGGTGGGGGAGATGGTGGGGGCGTGATGGGGTCGTTATGCCTCGTAGAGTTCCCCTCGGTTGTCCTTCTCCTCGTACTTGGCATGAGAATCGGCCTGACCTTTCGCTTGACTGCGAGGTGGAGCTCAGGAGAGCACTGTACGCATCGGCAGGGTAGATCGGGTGTAGCCTCGCGAGTGCAAGACCGTGAAGCCGGGAGGATTATCGAATCGTCAGCCTCAAACGTGGGAGTGATCAATTGCCATGACCTGGGCTGGATCGGTCTTGGCTGCTGAAGCAAAGGCTCTTGGTCGATTACCCCAGCGCTGCAGTCGGTCCTGCTTCCCGCCGGCTTCTGTTTTGTCTCCTGAAGGCTTTCTGTGGCCAAATTCACAGGCAAGGGCTCGTGTCTGGCATATTGTACACCTTGGGCGCCACCGGACTGCTCTGCGTCTTGGGGCGACGTCCTGACAACCTGTGCGTGCTTCGAAGTGCTCTCAAATTGCTCAAAGGTGCGCTTGCGGCGCTCCGGCCATGAGCTGACCGCGGCTGCAGACCGGACCTTTCTCTTGTCTGCTGCGGAGCTGCTTAGGTCCGTAGTCACCAGGAATGTAAACTTATCTGTGTCATTTTGGCCGCCACTCGTCTTTTTAGGCGGCATGATGCGGATGTGAGTTTCCAAGCGGCCTCATGTGCAGTCTGAGCACGTCAAGACATTGACGAGGCGAATTCGAAGATGACGATCCTCCTCGCATTTGGTGATCCCTGACGAAAAGCCATGCTTGAGGCTGACCTCGCCAATAGCCATTGAGCTCTCTCAAAATCACGTAGTCGATCATGCTTTCCGTGAATATAAATGGTTCGCTGCTTACATTCTTTCCCGACGATCGCAGTGGCCCTGCGTGGCTGCGTAGCCGCGTAGACAAGCTCCGAGCATCGCTGGTGTAAGAGGTTTTCTTCGGATGGACTTCAGGCGCTATAACGAGAACCTAGTCTACATTGGGAAATTGCTGTGCTACCTCACATGGGAGGGGCTAGCAGGATTTAGAGGCGACGACATGTATCAGTGCATGTTTCCAGACTGGCACATCTCGACATAGTAAGCCAGCATTGATGTGGCGGGAGGAGCTGTCTCAAGTGACAGCATCAGCTACTGAGTCTGGCTATCCAGCGCTTTACGAGTGGAATCATAGATATGTACATGTACGGACGTTAGAAACTACTGCATGGTGGCCGCAAACGGGGCTGACATTTTAACATGCAAGACTGAAATGTGATTTGTCGGCACTCTAGCAGTGTCGTGCCACAAGATGATTCCGGGTGATCCTTACTGATGGTCCAGCTTCAGAGGGTCCACTGCAAACCTCAACGTGATGGCTCTATCCTCCCTGTCTCGTATCGCCCGTGCGAAATCGACCGCTATCGAGCAATACTTCACTGCATTTGGTGAACAGATTGTGTCGCAGGTCGTTTGATTCTGCCAGCGAGGCCAAGGAAACAATCTTGATGGAACCTCGTCACGACTGTACTTCTAGTCGTTTGCTTGTTGCCGCTATCACCATAGACTGAGTCAATACGATGGCCTTGCTCCCTGTTAGTCTTTCGCATCTTGCTCATAGCTACCTTATCTCCAACTTGCTAAATCCCAGCCAGGATCCTGCCCAAAATCTTTAGGATGCGTATACATCCATTCGGCCACTTCCTCACATCGTGACACCCACACGGTGCCTAATGCTCTTAGATTCGCGACGTAGGATAGGATCTCCTCCATGGCCTCGAGTCTTGCTGTGTCCCGAGTGAGGAAGGGGTGGAAGAGCACAGAGCGGTAGCCACCCGTCTTTATCGCTTCATCAATTTCAGCTTTGTACTCCTTCACCAAGGTAGCAGGTGCTTGAGCTTCTTCGCTAAACTTTCCTTTGAGCTTGCGGAGGCCAGAGAAGGAGTCCATGTAGTAGTACGCGTCGACGGTGCTCCACCGGAAGGGCAGAATTGCCATTCTCTTTTGACCATTGCTGAAGGGCACCAAGGCGGCATCGCGACCCGCTGGACTGATGTATGTCAAGCCATATCCCTGACACAGGCCTAAAGTTCGCTCACCGTGAATAAGGCCGCCTGGCGGACGGAAGCCCTTGTAGGATTTGACCTGGCCATCAGCAGCACCCGCAAAGCCTTCGAGACCATCGACGCCGAAGCTGCGAGCGAAATTCGCTTGTTCTGCCTGCTCATCCAGTTTGCCCCAAGCTTCGTGCCGCCAGGCGTGCCATGCGAGCTCATGGCCTCCTTTGACAATGGCCTTAATGGCATCCGGGTAGATGGCGAAGTTTGAAGATTCGCAGAAGTATGTAGCCGGGATGTCATACTTTTGCAATAGCTCAAGTATGCATGGCAAAACCTCTGTGACAGAATAATGCGAGCCTATAGGCACATCTTCCGGCCACAACCCGCGATCCAGGTCTGCAGCTTCTCCCATGTTGTCAAGAGTGATGGCGATGGCTGCTTTTGCGCCTTTCGGCCATTTCTTCAATGAAGATGCCATCCGTAATATAGCGCCGTTGCCAAGAGCCTCTGCGCCGCATGCGTGCAGAAGGAAGCACGCGAATGTGCAGAAGACCAAGATTCGCGAGCACGGGCCATGCAATGCAAATGCATCGTACTCGGCGCCTCTGCCGAGCCGTGAGAAGTATATTTCAACCTACACATCACTTCTAGCGATGACACAGCAGTTTGGATGGAAGTGAAGCTCGAGTGTCCTCCCAAAGGTCATGACCATAAAGTTCTATCTACAGACGAAGGCAAATATAATGAAAGTCATATGCTGCCCTTCAGCCTTGTTCGCCCACCACACCGTCAGCACTGTCAAATCCCACAACACGGTGATCGCCTGTTCTCGCTCGTGCCTGACCACTTTACACGTACTTGACAACGACCTCACCGCTGGAGACGCTGACGCTGGTAAGAACCTCGTTCTGCTCAATGTCGATGACGGTTGCGCTGGAGGTCACGGAGTAGGTCTCACCGCTCTTCACGTACTCGGCATCGGTGAAGGTGACAGTACCAAAGTCAGCGAAGTTAACGAGCTCGTTGCCAGACTCGAAGTCCTAGGACCATGAGTAGTCAGCAAATGCTCCGCGTTGTGCTGGTTGGAACTCGACTCACCTCGACGATCCACTCGGCGTTAGTCTCACAGAGGGTACCCAGGTCAGCCGAGTTGGTGAAGGTGTGTGTAACACTCTTGCCAGTGGTTTCGTTCTCGATCGTGGCAGTGCCTGCTGTTGTGCTGGTCGCCTTGACCGTGGCGACGATCACGTCACCGGCAGAAATGTCGATGTCGAAGTCGTACGCGTAGTCAGGGTACCACTCATACCACGCATCGAAAGCAACCTCGCTGCCTTCGACCAAGAAATCAACACCCGTCTGAAGAATGGCAGTCTCACAGGTGTCGCCATCGATTCCGACCCCTATCATGGTAGACCACTTGGTTAGTACGTTGACCGCAACGGATTAGCTACACTGGCAGGTCCCACTCACAGGCTGAAGCTGCATACTCCTCCCTTGAGCTACCGCCACTTGGCTCACTGGGAGTGGGCACGGTGAATTTGCCGGTGACCTCTGTGATGTCGGAGCTAATGACAACAGCGCCAGCCCAGTTGGAGCTGTACTCGACATTGGCCTCGTTGCTGCTGTGCAATTGAACGAAGTCGTTGAGGCTGGTCGCGTTGACGGCCAAGGGACGAAGGCTCTTGGCTTGGCCAGAGGAGCGCCTTGCCATACGCTCAGCACGGCGGGCGGCGCGCTTCTCAGAGAGCTTGGAAGGAGCAGCAATGGCGGTGCTGGCAAGCAGCATTGCGCCGACGACAGATGTGACCTTCATGGTGGCTGATCGGAGATCGAAGAACGATTGGAAAGGCTTGAAGATGCTGCGAAGCGAGAGATACTGCTGAGCGTTCGTTGAAAGCTTGACTGGAAGGCAGATGAGATGGAGATGTGTGTGCTCACGCTTCTTCTTATATCCTGCTGAAGGCAGTGTTATCGGCCACGATGATGTCCTAGAACCTACATGTCGATCCCAAAACCGAGGTCGTCGAACCGACGTAGCATACACGAGAACTATCGAATATCGGTGTGGATGTCCAATCTGGAAAGCTCCATACCAGCAGATAAAATGGTTGCATCGTCCCTGGTGGCCTCAATGTATTTTGCATATTGTCTGCATAGAAGTTCTGAGCTTGCCTGCCGAACGAGACCGTGACCGCTCGGCTCAGACAGGATTCGGCTTCGAGTGATAACGCCCGTGGGCCTTGCAAGCGTGAACAGAGTCCTCTTCTGCTCGCATCCGACGCCCGTAGACAAGAGAAAGCCATGTAATCAGCATGTGATGTGACCGTGGAGTCTGCAGTACCGCAACGGCCCGCCAACGATACGTCCCGGGACTACATCCTGAATCCTTCGCCTAATAGCGAAGCTGCCAGTCAGTGGATCATGCGCCAAAGCCGCTGACGTTGAGGTGCCCAAGAACTTGCAGCGGCATTGGAGGGACATGTCACTGGCCACATTGTCTTAGCACAGAGGCTGACCGTGTTATCGCCATGCTGTGGAGTTGCTACGCAGGAACAAATGCTCGTTTGCATCTTGTCCGCTTTCGAGATAAGACCCGATGGCGTTATGATAGGCTGCTGCTGCAAGCGATGCCAAGACTGCAGGTACGTGCCTGCAAGTGTAGGAGGTAGCGCCAAGGCGAGCACAATCCTTCGTGGCATGAAATAGCAACCTGGTAAGCCTCAGACCGTGGCAAAGCTTGTAGGTGAACTTGTATTATAGCCTTGTCGAAAGTCTCGACGTCATTGCGACTTCGAGACAAAATAGACCATAGCAGGGCAGCATAGTACAGACGCCTGAGAAGCCTCTTGCGTGATGTCTTGCCTGAGGGCATACGCCAAATCGAATCTGAGATATGTAGCATGCTGATCTCTTGCCTCTTTTCGATCGCAGTCCGTGGTAGCATAGCTAGTGCTTGGACAGCATTTGTGCGCCTTTTGCGCAGAGGCATACGGTCAGCTGCGGCTCTGTGTGATCATCGGTACTGATACGGCGTGGTTTGCTGGACGCCGTAGGCGAAGTATAGGCGAATATCCAAGGTCATCGTGCAGTGTGATGTACACGGAGAATTTGTGACATGCGGTGGACTTTCAAGCGAAAGAAAAGTCCGAGCTCGTGGCGACGTTCGATTGACTATGGTCCGACTCGCCAAATGCAGTCTACAGCTCCACTGTTGCAGGCCATACGCAGGGAACGCAGTGGTGTCGTTTTGTATACATGAAGCCAGCGATAGCAGTACCGGGATCAGCGCCACTCATGCAGGTGTTCTGTGGACCGCTGGTATCCGAGGAAGATATGGGGGCGGGCCTCTGCTTATCTCTGCGCCAAAATGCGCACCTGCTTGAACAGGATTGGCGTCGGCTTCGCATTGCATGATGCATCTTTGCTGTCGCACGCGCTTTACTGTGTGTAACCGTCAAACAAAACCTATACCATTGTTCAGCAGCGGACTTTACAGCCTCGAGAAGCACTGTTGGTCAATCTTGAGCGGAAATGGAAATGCCTGGAACGCCTCAAGCGGCTTTTTTTTTCGCCTTAGTCGATATGGAGGTCGCATTTCGCGGCGTCCAGCCATCGATCGGCTACGACCTTGTTCGAATTAGCAGGCAATGGTGGCAATGGCGTCTTTTAGGCGCATTGCGAGGCTATAGCTGCTGGGCAGGCATCACTGCTAGCGATTTGCAAATGTCCAATGGTCTTTATTGATATGCAGTTGAGAACGAAAGGTTTCCTCGAAGCCCACAGTAGCCTCTCTTTTGCTGGAAAGGGTCCAGGGATGTATTGATGGAATAATGGTGCACTTTTCGGGTGGTGATGATCGTGGGAGCACAAAGCAAAATTTAGAGAAGCTTGGCTCGCGCTCGGACCACCGTTCCCTCGGTTGCAGCTGCCAATGCCACAACAACATAGACTCTGCCGGGCTCCAAATCACATTCAGGACATTTGCAAACGCGTAATAGCACGAGACAGGGAACCGAAGCACTGTAATTGCTTCGCGAAACAGCTGCGCATCGTACACGACGCCTGTGGTGGGACTTAGGAGCTTGGAATAGGTCAAGATAGATCCATGATGTGGACCTCTATCACGATAGTAAGGAAATCGTAGCCACATTGAATGTGTTGGTAGGCCAAATGACGTCCTCGCAATCTCGGATCAAGGGCCAAATGTCTCGTCAAATCACCATCTCGAGCAGAGACCAGTACAAAATTCCCAATCCCTCTTAACCCAGCTCCGTACCTCAGTCCTCGATGGCCAGTCGCCACAGCCACAATCTAGATCGATGAAGAACGCACTCGAAACTCCGATGCGCTGATTTTCCTTTCGCAATGATAGATGCGCGAGCTGTCGTAGCTGGGCGGTGCATCTCTGATTCGCTCGCAATCTGCTGTAGGCTAGAATATTGCAACGACCTCCGCATGTTTCCCTGGCACCTGGGCGGATCTCTGACCGTGATGCGAGCTGTCCTCAGCGAAAGACCTTCCGATGCTTGGCTATACCCTCGATGACATGCTTCTCTCCAGCTTAGATGTGGAATGACGATCTGTGTGGTGGTTGCTATAATCTCATCGCTGCCACGCCCGAGTGCTTTCTCGGGTCAGCATGGGCAGACCTAATGATTGTCCAAATGAACGGCCATATTGCGAGCATTGACTTGGGCTCCTCACACATAATCGGGACTGGCTTGACGGAAGATACAGGGACGAATTCCGGCCTCATGGTCGTTCCCGGGGCACCTGGACTGCATCGGAATAGGAAGTTCTGAAATGTGTGATTGACCGATGCTGGACAGTCCGATACTCTTCAGAATTCGTTTACCTGCGTTTGACCACATAAGCGCAGTCATGATCAAGTGTCGTGGTCTTCCAGTGGTTTCAGTTCCGCTTCACTCGTGTTAGCCCATCATTCTTAGTCCGCAATCAGCAAGTGTAGACGAAGCGGATATGCCGATTGGCCAGCGATGCGAATCATCGTGATCATAGAACGGTCACGGACCCTGATTCTGGGACCTTCACTCTCTTCTCCGAGCAGAATGGAGTTCTGGGCGCAAACAAAGGTCGGCTGGCGCACATCAAAGCACACCGTGTGCTGAGGAGCGCTAATGGCTGGTCCCTTCACAAACACTCCAGAACCAATCCCACCACCTGTTCAAACCCCTGCCTTCCCATCTCCGACCCATTCTGCCCTCCGACCACCTCCAATCCCAGGCCTAGCACTAACAGCCTCTCCTCGCCAGGTCTCTTGGTCAGAATCGCACTCCCTACAATCGTCGCCAAAGTCTGCCCCACGACATCCTCCCCTTCTTTCGTGCCGCCAAGTACAGTCGTGGCTGTGAGATCTGACCTTGGAAGGAGTGCATTTTCCTCGTTCGCTAATGTGATGTGGCCAGATTCAGTGGGTGATGTGGCAAGCGGGACGTGCACCCAATGCGAGAGGTTCCGGGAGGACTGAGAGATAGTGAGTAGGATCTTGTCTGTGAAGGAGAGGAGTGTGCATGTCGTGGGGTGGCCATTCGCGAGTCCAGTAGAGGTTTTCGAGGGTGCCGGGAAGGGTGTTGGTGACACTGTGTAATTTTGTGGTATTGGATCCATCATGGCGCGGATGTCTGCAGAATAATATGAGCGTCTCGGCTACAGTCTAGCATTGCCTACCGGGACACTTCTTTTCGATATCGATGTCTCTGCCTCATTGCTTGCGCGACAATGAAGTCGAGCAGCTAGCGTCGGCGTTTGACGGAGTTAGGCCGTTCGCCGAGAGAAAGTCAAGTCGAGATTTCGAATGTGAAGATGCAACATTTTTGCGCCGGAGGTGGTGCGCGTGGAGTAGTAGGCGATGGCTCAATTTAAACGCCGCGAACGCAAGCATAAGAGGCTGGCGAAACAAAAGTCTTCTGCCGGTGAAGATACTGCGGTCCCAGAAGTAATTATCCCGGAAACGCCCAGCGAGAGGGAAGCGCGGCGCAAGAAGATCGCGGAAGAGTTGAAGAGTCAGCAGCCAGAAAGCAAAATCAGTAGCAAGAAGAGGAAGCGATTAAACAAATACATCGATACGAAGCTCAAGAAAGAGGAGAATGCTGAGCTTCTGCGCAAGCTTGCGGCGCAAAAGATCGATACGTCTTTGTTGCAGAGCTCCAAGAAATTGGGTCGAGTGAACGAGACAAAAAGGGAGCGCTATAGTAGAGCCTTGCAGGAAGAAGCTGCTGGTATCGGTCACCATGATGAGATACTGTACCAGCGAAGACCGGAGGCGACGAGCGAGGCAGAGGACGAGGACGTCTCGGAGCCGGATGACCTGGCTGTGAAGGCACCAGATGTACCTCAGGCATCAATACCAAAGCTCAACTTTGGAGGCGGATTGAAACGACCGCTCGAGACGGATGACAGTGGGCAGCCTGTGATCAAGAAGCGTAAGCGGCGGAAGAAGGGCAAAGTCCAGTTCTTGAAGCCTGCATCAGATGACGACGAGAGTGATTTATACGAGAATGGGGATGTCAACTTGATGGACGAAAACGATGGAGACGGCAGTGATGACGGAGTCAACAGCGATGACGACGAATGGAATGGCTTTGACTCAGATGATGCTGTTCTGGACGGTAATACTGGCGACGAGGCTTCTGATGTTTCCAGAGAATCTGAAGATGAAAGTGACAGTGACAATGATGGTGAGGAGGACTCGGACGATGATGATGCTGATCCAGCGTCTGCACCGTCAGAAGTTGACAAGAAGGAGAGAGTCTCTGCATTCAAGCAGTGGGCCGACTCGCAGCGGAACGCGGCAATGGGCTTTACGCCATCCACCGCGCCTGTCAATGATACAGTCATCAAAGCCAACTTCAAGCCAAGAGCGCCGTCTCCAGATCCAGTGATGGCAGACATATTCAACACACAAGCAAACGGCGAACGAACAAGCAAACCTGCTGCGGCCATCATCATACCTCGATCGGAAGCGTTACAAGCCGCTCGGCTGGAGCTGCCGGTTGTACAAGAAGAACAGCGTATTATGGAAGCTGTCCATAGCAATACGGTCGTTATAGTCTGCGGTGCTACCGGATCTGGTAAAACGACTCAGGTACCTCAGATGATGTTCGAGTCAGGATATGGCTCGCATATCGGTATCACAGCAGGCGTAGGAGCCAGCCATGACTCCGCTGGTCCGCAGAGCAAAGGTCTCATTGGAGTGACGCAGCCTCGTCGAGTGGCTGCACTCTCGGTGGCAGATCGAGTGGCGACAGAACTCGGCTCGTACAAGAACAGAGTCGCGCATCAGGTCCGTTACGATACAAATGTATCTCGAGATACCGCAATCAAATTCATGACGGACGGCATTCTTCTCCGTGAAATTGGGCAGGACTTCATATTGTCAAAGTATTCTGCGATCGTGATAGATGAAGCACACGAGCGCAGTGTCAACACAGACATACTGATCGGCATGTTGTCACGAATCGTCAACCTCCGAGCAGAACTCGCTCGAGAAGAGCCGGAGAAGCACTATCCGCTCAAGCTAGTCATCATGTCTGCCACCTTACGAGTTGCGGACTTTGCCGGTAATCTAAGGCTCTTCAAGAACGGTGCGCCGCCGATCGTCCAAGCTGAAGGTCGCCAATACCCTGTCACGATTCACTTCAGTCGCAGGACTCAAAGAGACTTTGTGGCTGAGACAGTCAACAAGGTCTCAAGAGGCCACCGCAAGCTGCCGCCGGGCGCCATGCTCGTCTTCTTGACGAGTCAACAGGAGATTCAGACAGTGATGAAGCAGCTCAAGCAGAAGCTGGGTAGTAATACAGCTGGCTATATCTCTCTCGGCAATGGTGGAGAGCACGATGACTTGGAGGACTCCAGTGGATCTAAGCAAAACGATTACTTGGAGGGCGAAGAAGACATCGATTCTGATGAAGATGATGAGATCAAGCTTGATGAGGATCCCGAGTTCGACGTCCCTGATGATCAACCAAGCTTCGGAGCGACCTCTCGCGGAATCTTGAAGCCACATATCCTTCCGCTGTATGCAGCGTTACCTTCAGCACAACAGCTAAAGGTCTTTCAACCTCCACCCGACGGGTCGCGGTTGATCGTGCTTGCCACGAACGTTGCCGAAACATCATTGACCATCCCAGGCGTTCGCTATGTCTTCGACTGCGGCCGAGCCAAGGAAAAACGCTATGATATTGCCACAGGCGTGCAAACATTCGAGGTGGACTGGATCAGCAAAGCTTCAGCTTCTCAGCGCTCTGGTCGTGCTGGACGCACAGGACCTGGGCACTGCTATCGTCTGTACTCGTCAGCGGTATTCGAGCAATACTTCGCCGAGCATACTATCCCAGAGATCTTGCGGACACCGCTCGAGTCTACGGTTTTGCAGCTGAAGGCTATGGATATCGAAAATGTTGTCAACTTTCCGTTTCCGACTTCACCTGATGCTTTACAGCTGCAGCAGGCTGAGAGGCTTCTGAAGAGTCTTGGCGCCATTAGCGAGCAAGAAGGTGTGATCACAGAGACGGGCAGGGAGATTATGGCATACCCTGTCAGCCCGAGGTACGGCAAGATGTTGCTTCTAGCTCGGAAGAACGAAATGATACCCTATACTGTCGCCGTGGTAGCGGCACTAGCTGTTGGCGAAATCTTCGTTGGGGAACAGCAGGTCCACAGCGCGGCTGTCGCCGAAGAGGACGACGAGGTAGAATCTCAAAGCGATAGCGAAGACGACGCACGTAAGCAGAAACAGCTCGACACATTGGCACAATCTGCAGCACAGAAGCGACATCAAGCATATACCAAGGCTCAAGCCACTCTCTCGCGATGGGACGACCAGTCCGACGTCGTCAGATTGCTGACCGCTGTCGCTGCCCATGCTGAGTCCTCAGGAAAGGACAGGCCAATGGCCGCAGCAAGCAAGTTCTGCGAACAATTCTTCCTGCGCGAGAAAGGAATGCAAGAAGTCCAGCAGCTACGACAGCAGCTCCATAATATCGTCTCCGCACGGAGCCCTGGCGCTTCGAACAATGCTCTCAAGCACCTTTCCACCCTACCGCCACCAAGCGAGAAAGAAAGGAAAATGCTCAACCAAATCGTAGCAGCAGGCTTCATCGACCAAGTCGCCATCCGCTCAGATCTCCTCACCGACTCCGCCACCGGCTTCAGCCGAAAACCGCGCCGCGCGGTCGAAGTCGCCTACCGTACTCTCGTGCCCTCTACGGACTCCAGCACCTTCGACAAGATCCTGCCCCCTGATCAACAAGAACACCAACGAAGCGTCTTCATCCATCCTTCCAGCGTGCTCGCTCACCTCTCGGTCAAGGAAATGCCAAGCTATATCATCTACAGCCACCTCTCCCGCGCTGCTCCAGCTACGATCGATTCCACGAAAGTGCCGCGGACGAGAATGCATCCTTTGTGCGTGGTGGGTCCTAAGCAGTTGGCGGCGCTGGCGGAGGGGACGCCGTTGCTGGAGGTTGGGAAGCCGGTTGGCAAGATTGAGGAGGTGGAAGGGTCGATGGGGAAGAAGAGAGTGTGTTGGGTGAGTGTTGGGATTAGGGCGCCGGGTGGTGGGGCGGGAGGGAGTAGTTGGCCGTTGACGGCTTGGAAGGTGTTGCAGAGGAGGGGCAGGAGGGATTGGGAGGTTGAAAAGGTTGTGGCGAGGTAGATGTGGAGTACGATATATCGCTGCTGATTTACGGAGCTTGAGTCCGCTATTCGATATTTATTTCATGATGCTTCGCACGATTGGTACAGTAACATCTTGCCAGACACTCGGAAGACGCCAGACCCTGTCTCGTTGGCAAAGGTGGCAAGGCCATCACATAGCTCACTAGTTCCGCTAGAGCCCATACATCTAATGTCTGCAATCTTCCAAATGGTCAGAGTGTAATGTAGTAGCAGTGTGAGATGAAACAGCTCTTGCTCGTCAATGCATTCGTCTTGATTGGGCAGGTGCGCCCAGTGGCGCCGAGCGGAGGAGTTCCGCGCCTGCCGAATCTTGGCTGGATTTTTCTGAGAGATCAAGCTACTAACTTTCAAACGAAGCGTACTTCGCTCACAACCACCAAGATGGCGTCCGACGAGATCGTCTGGTCAATTATCAACCAGCAGTTCTGCTCGTTCAAGCTGAAACTGCCTGGCAATTCCTCTAGCACGCAAAAGTCGACCAAGTCCAACTTCTGCCGCAACGAACACAATGTTACTGGTCTCTGCAACCGCCAGTCGTGTCCCTTGGCAAACAGCAGATATGCCACCATTCGCTCCGACCCGGCGACCGGGCGACTGTACCTCTATATCAAAACGATCGAGCGGGCGCATATGCCGAACAAGTGGTGGGAGAAGATCAGGCTGAGCAGCAACTACACCAAGGCGCTGCAGCAAGTCGACGAGCGATTGATTTATTGGCCCAAATTTCTACTGCACAAATGTAAACAGCGTCTCACGCGACTCACGCAGGTGCGGGTACGTGCGCAGAGATTGGCCAAAGAAGAGGAGCGATTGGGTGAGAGAATGGTGTCGCGCATGGCTCCCAAAGTCAGGAGGCGCGAGGAGACGCGTGAGCGCAAGGCAGAGGCAGCAGCGAAGATCGAGAGGGCGATTGAGAGAGAATTGGTGGAGAGATTGAGGAGTGGAGCCTATGGCGACCGGCCGTTGAATGTGGAGGAGAATGTCTGGAAGAAGGTGATGCGGGGTCTGGAAAGGAGTCAGGAAGGTGTGCGAGACGAGGACCTGGATGAAGGCATCGAGGAAGAAGAGCAGGAGCGCGAGTATGAAATGGAGAACGGAGAGCAGGAAGCCGACGTGGAGTACGTCTCAGACATCGACGAGTCGGATGAAGAGGAAGGCGACATGGAGGAGTTCGATGACTGGCTGGGCGGAAACAGTGCAGATGAGGCATCAGATGACGGCGAGGAAGACGAGGATGAGGACGGCAGTGACGCTGATGAGGACGATGGTGCTGCGGCTGCGCTCAAGAAGAAGCTGGATAGTCTAAAGCGCAAGCGGCCGGAGGGCAAGACGGCACCAAAGGCTCGGAAGAAGGTGTCAAAGGGCCCAAAGACGAATATTGAGTACGAGTACGAGCCTGTACCGCAGCAGCAGCAGATGGAGCTGGCCAGGTAGTACGTAGTGCAGCACGTTCTGCGGCACATTTTTCGGAGCGTATGTATCTTATCAGCGGGTTAGCGATGGCGTTATGGAAGGCAGCATGGTGGATTCGAGTATCGTAGCGATGACACATCGTGTATTGTGAGAGTCATGAAAATGGTATTCACTTAGCTAACGTTGCGAAACGTCTCTTTTAACACTCCTCGGATGCGGCGCCTCAGCAGTTTCCATCATACGAGGCCCGTCATAGTGATTCTTGCCAGCGACGAAATACCAGCCACCAGCAATTATGAGACCGCCGACGAACACACACGAGGCGTAATTCATGCTGCTTGTTGTGACGGGCAATGCACTCGGCATGCAGAATAGTGGGATAGCGAATGCGCACCAAGCTGCGAAACTTGTCAGTGAAAAGCATGCGGCAAAGAATGGCATCTCCACATACCTATGGACACAGCATTCGCTACCCAGCCGAATCTGCCAAGATGGAACTTGGCTGAAACAAGCTTCTTCCGATCACCGAAGAATGAAATGGCGATAGGCATTACGTAGCTCAGGGTCGAGAAAATGACGCCGGAGCCATTGAAGGCATGGAATGCATTGCTTGAACCCAGGTATATGAGACCTAAGCTTGCCTGGACGACCAGGCTTAGCAGCATCGCATTCAGTGGTAGACCGAAATTCTCGTTGAGAGCGTCGAGTCTTAGTGTTCGCGCACCAGGTATCGCGCCGTCTCGCGCGAAAGCCCAGGTGCATCTCGCCGTTGCTGTTGAGCACCCCGTGCCGCAGAGGATGCCGAGGAGGATGATCGGCACGGTCAATATGAACGCGCCTACTTCATTTCCAATTGCGGAGCGCAGGATGGCTGGGAGCGGTTGGCCGGATGGATCGGTCGCGATAGCTGCTAGGTCCGGCATCGCGAAACAAAGCGGGATCAGGAACACGAGACCGCAGATCATGTTGAGCACAGTTGCTCCTACGAGCGCCCGGGGGACTTGGGTCGCGGGCTCCTTTACTTCTTCGCACATTGAGACCACCATTCCCGTCGCGGAAGTCGCGTACGCGCCGTGCAAGAGGCCTATACAGAACGCCCAGCCTGGAGGTTTCCATCCGGAGAGGACTTCGAAGCTCCCGAAGACCCAGCTCGCGGGACGTCGTCCAGCGGCTGCGATGGTCAGGACGCTGATGATGATTGCGAGGGTGCCGAGGAGTGTCCAGATCACGGTGGCGGTGTCGAGGTGGTGGAGGTGTTTGTTGCTGAAGACGGAGATACTGGTGCAGAGGAGGGTGATGGTGAGGAAGATTAGGTAGGTTTGGAATGGTTGGGGTTGGAAGATCCCCTCGGTGGTGGAGGGTGGGTCTGTGGCGGAGGGGTTTTGGAAGATGTTGATGCAGCCGATGAGGAGGAGGGAGGTGCCGAAGTTTACGGAGAGGGTTATGATTATGTTGCCGAGGACGAAGCACCAGCCGCAGAGCCAGGCGAGGGGTTTGCGGTATGGGCGTGGCGCGAGCATGAAGGTCTGGTAGTAGACGCCTCCCGCTAGTGGGTAGACCTGGGATAGGTAAGCGCTTGATCCCTGCGGAACGTGGAAAAGTGATCATAGGAGACTGTGCTTTACAGGCGAGGTATTGAATGCTCAAAGCGACTTGCCCTGCCGCTCTTGCTTAGACTTACCGACGTGATTTCACCTAGCGACGCAGCGACACAGGTCATCATCAAGCACACGATGACCCAGCCCCAGATGATTGTCGCTGGGCCGCCTCCGGTCAACGGGTATATCAGTGTCGTGGACAGGCCATAAGGGACGGAAGCCAGCACGAATGACATGAAAGTTACATTCAGCGTTGATCGGGTTCGTGCGAGTTGTTGGGTATAGCCCTGTGATTCTGGGATGTCTTCTTCAGATTGAGTTTCTACTAGACTGCTGGATGAAGGCTTGCTACTGGGTCCAGTGCCATGGCGATAAGTACCGTAGCTTTGGGCCAAAGCTGCGCTCGGCTCTTCATGGCTTGGGAGAAGTCTCTCGCTCTCATCTAGATTTTGCTTTCGTTGTTGCTGTGGGCTCAATCGTCGTCGAGATTGCTCTTCACGCCAGGGCCGACCTGACAGTCCCGTTCGAGGCTCCATCGTCTTCCTTCACGGCTGATGGACGTCAAGTGGCCCTTTCCGAAGTATTGAGTTGCCAAGATATATGTAACCACTTTAGGGGCGAGGTGTGCCGAGCATGAACCTTCATGCTGCAAGATTTGGGCTGTAATTTGCAGTCCTGAGTCTGAGCTTTCACACTCGAGAGGGACACTTGATCAGAACCTTTGAGCGCTGTACATAACGTGCAAAGCCGTGCAAAGTGTCTCATCCGATCGTGCGAAGCAGGTATATGTGGCACTTCTTTGGCCTTGCAAGTGGTCGCAACGAGAGCGCATTCGAGAGCTTGAAGCTCTCAGGCAACTTGCCGCAGGATCACGCCAGCAGTCTGTTCCATACCTAGGCTCGTGTTCTATCTCTCAGGAACTCGGCCTGCAGAGCGAAATGGACGCATCATGTTCTGGACGGAATTGTTCCGTTCTTGACTGCCTCACTTGTCAGACAAATGCTGCCTGTGCTGTGCCGCACCCGTCACCAAGCTCGTTCTGGCGAATGTGTCTTCCATTTGTGATGTCCAGACTAAAATTTTGCAAGCTGCGCATGACGCAAATTGCGGCGCCTCACAGAGTTCAAGAGCACTGGTCGGCATAAGACTCGACAACTTGTATCCCTCGTGTCCGGGCCGTCTTGTGTCAAACATGATGCAAAAGGTGAAGAGCGTCCTCAAGCGGCTTGCGCGACGACTTCAAAAGCTGCGAGGGGATTCTCAAGCCAACATCTTGAGCGCTGAATCTGCGTGCAAGCTGGAAGATTCTGCTTCTTCGTCTGAGGCTTCAGCTATGGACGACGATCCTCGTTACGAAGCAAGCGATGTTCTCTTTGACGCAGGGATTCCGAGCTGTGTCTTCGGCGAAGATGCACTCTATCAACATGGCGTGCCGACTGTAGTCTTTGATCTTTACCTTGTCGTGCCGGACATTGTCTCCGCCACGAGGGTCCTGGTCGCTTCCGGCTTCATAGAAACGCTGGAGCCGGAATCCACCATTGATGCCATCCCAGAATTCAGGACAAAGCTAGTTAGGAAGTATGCTCACGGTGAACAGGCTACCGAGAGCAGGTCGGCACTCGAGGTAGTCCTCCTCAAAGCTGACGACTGGGCATACAAGCTGCCAGACTCAGTGGAAACGATGCACGATTACTTTCCTCCACTTAACAATCTGCTGGACTCGCTCATGTTTAGATGGACGAACGAGAATTCACACTCACTCCGTTCACACCTGGCTGTCCTCATCAGCTATTGCTATCTGTACGTGGACGGTGTCAAGGCAATGTCGTATGCATCGAATCTGTCTATGGAGAACAGACAGCTGCATTATGATCAAGTCTCTGAAGATTCGGCTGGGGACCTTGGTACCCCGAGATGTCAATTGCATTATCGAGCAATACGCGACTTGATCCGACGAGGAGAGCTTGTGCCCATAGGGCCTTCCGGAGTGCGTCTATTTCCTCCTCGGAGGAGGAAGCAGACAATCTTGGCAACGGAATAATGCTTCGCACACAATGGTATTTCTTGCGTTTCAACGAATCCACGGTATGAGATATGTGATCAATGAATTTTCTGGCATTCTGAAACGATGGCGGATACTGCGCAACGCTCGACAAACTACGGCAGGTATCAGAATTTATGCAACGAGCTTTGACGACAGCAAATTATTTATGAAGCAATTTATCAGCTATGCTGACTGCCAGAGACCTAGCTGGTCGATAGGTGCGAGTGCTGCATTCCGCGAGCCATGTTTGAGCCCAGCAAGCTCCTTCTTAGCGGCTTTCTCCTTCCTCGTCCATGCCGCAAAAGCGGTTCTGTTCTGCTTGTGGAAGGCCATGAGCTGACCAACTTGGTCGGGAATAAGGTCCTCGTCCAGGCCTGATTCCAGGATCGACTTTTCATCATCGCTTTTCACCTGTCGCATCTCCTGACTGCTTGCGGACTCCGACTTTGTACCAGCTGGCTCTACAATTATACACGCACATGTACTACAAGCGTCGCTGGATTCATTCTCACGGACCTCCTGTCCATCCGCACAAGGCTTACGGCTCTCCCGGTAACATCAGTCTATGATTCCAATTAATGTTCAGATACACAGTGCACTCCTTACTGATATCAGCCTGAAACGATACACGATCAGCGATACCCACACCACAAACACTCTATGCTGAATGAAACTCACCTGCTCCAAACTCCATTCGTTCTCCAGCTTCTTACCCATCCGAAACAATTTGATGGCTTTGACGTTGTCTCGGACTTTCCAGTAGCACCTATGCGGGTATACACGCTGCAGCCAGGCGAGCTTGAGATCTCCGATGGTCGCGTAGTCGGCGACATCCCATATGGTCCCGCGCAGATCACAGAGATACGTATCAATGAAGAATTGGAAGTTTCTCCTTCCGGCATTGGACGGCCCTTGTAGGTGCGTGGTAGCGCATGGTTCGAAATCAGGAGTGGTGTCCATGGGGTCCATTCTTGATAATGATCAGTTGAAGGTAGTGTTGATAGGTCGTTGCTGAGATGTAATGTGCTTTCTGTTTCACAACTAAATGCCTTGTTGCGATCGCCATCACTCCTCAAGTGTCAGATGTGCTGTTCGCTCAAGTTGTCTGGGTCAACGACTGTTTCAGGAGAACGGACCATGCGCGATGTCTTGTGTCATACACTCGAATGCATGACTCTGATCTCATACAACGACGCGGTCAGGTTGATGGGCATCATACTATTCGTCGAACTTCAGAGACCAAGACGTGAATGCATTCGCGGCGTGCTGCGGTCTCACCTCAATATAGGAAGACGTCCTGCGCTTTACCTCCCCTCCTTCTCCGTCCTCCTCTACTATCAGTGGCGAACAGATTATCCATATCATAGTTCCGCAGATCGTCCATAATCCCTGGCGACTTTTCCTTGTCCTTCCTGCCTTTGCCTTTCTCTCCAGACTCGAAAGTCTCTGGCTTAGCGATTTCTTCCTCTCCTGCTCGCAGACTTCCATAGTCTTCGTACCCGCGTTCGCCAGGATGGACTCTACTGTACAGCAGCGCGAATGGCGAGAATTTCTGGCCGCCGACGGAAGGTCTCTGCATCGCAGAAAAGCTTTGGCTCTGGGTGACCGAGACGTTGTCGTTGATCGTCCAGAACGTCTTCCCATCATGCTGCTGATTCCACTCGCGCACCACAGCAATGTAGTGGCCTTGGTTGAGCTTACCGGCATGAGCACAGACGCCATCCAAGCGATAGATCAGCTTCTCTTCCGAGCCGTCCGCTCTGTATTTTGTCAGGTCCAGCCTCTCCTTGAGAGGTACATCCTCTGCCATCTTATATTGGATCGATTTCGTCAAAGTTCTCCCGGTATCATGGTCCTTATGTAATGCATAAGCGCGATCAAGCTTGATGAGGAGGAGCTCTGGCACCGTCGTCATAGCTTCAAGCACTTCACGTTCGAAACCAGGATGGGGAGATCCCCCAAAAGGTCCTCTCTTGCCGCTCAAATCTCTGCCCATATCGTCGTACTGGTATCTCTCCCGACATGCGGCGGAGTCACAGCGTCTGGACACCTTGTCCTCAAAAAAATGCTCGATATATCTCTGCAGCGGGAGGTACCTCTTGGGGCTGTCAATACGAATGCTGAGTCCAGCAGCGAAGGGAGACGTTGAGTCTGCTTCAGTAAACTCCCCACAATCCACACACTGCCACTGTCGCTGCAGGTCCAGATCAAACAGGTCTCCGATGAAGAACTTGCTGTCTGGACCCTCTTTGCTGCGCATTTTGGAGATGAGATGTTGGGCAAAGTCAAAAGCATCCGATTGTCCTCCTAGGCGAATGTCGCTCCACATTGGGTCGTCTCGCGTGAGGTCTGATAGCAAAGCTGCGTCAAGTGCCTTCCTTGCTTCACGAGGATCAGAGATAGCGCCTTTCTCATCGTAATGGGGACTCCAGTATTCGTCCATCAAGTACTTTAGAGCGCACAGAGTACAATTGGTCTTTGATTTTGCGCATGTGTGATCAACAGTCCTGAGGTAATGATAGAACGTGGGCTGGTGCAGCAGACAGCTCAAAATGCTGATAAATGTAAGTGATTAGCCAGTTTCCAATATTTGCGCCATCATCTTTGAGCACGCACCTGTTGCGATAGCACATATTTCCTGAGTTCATAAGCCCCTTCTCCTTGGTGTGGGGCAGAATTCTGGGCCATTTCCTGTGCCTTTTGGTTATACGGCCGTGAAGTACGCCCGCAGCGTCCTCGTTTGAGCCACGCTTAGATGTCCCAGAGCCTGAGTTGCGAGTGCCTTTAGGCGATCTCTTTCCGGGTCCAAGAGACGGACTGCTCAACCGGCCTGGAGACGGTGGTGAGGTAGCCTGGTCTCGATGTGAAGATTGCTCATTGCTCCACTGAGGTTGCCACTCGACTTTGCTGTTCTTGCTCCTAGTAGACCGTGCTTGGCGGACCCTTGTAGCCCGCAAAAGATACCGACTGTTAGTGTTCTTGACGAGAATGTAGTCGATCGGGCCTTTGACTGACGCAGGATCATCCTTTCGAAAGTTGCGCAGCAGCTCTACGGAGAGCTGTCCAGATAGGAAGTCTTCATCTGTTTTCAAGAATTCCAGAAGGTGGTCGCCGAATTTCTTTCTGGTTGCCATCTTACGCTGCCTGTTGGGTGAGTGCAGTAAGATCGAGAAAGTCAAAAACACCTGTATTGCATGCTCAAGAATCTGTTTGCCTCTTCAGAACCAATGGCGTGTTAACAAAGAAGTCCACGGCCGCATGCGGCCAAGGCACAAAGTACCCCATCTTGGACCACGAGGCATGCCCATTAATGCTGTCGAGCTATGTGGATGAGGCCTATGGCATCACACGATGAGAGCGCGCTACTGTCCATGGAAGAGCACATCACAAGTAGGAAATAGTAGATGTCCATGTTATGGTCATGTCGCGTCCCGTTACCGCCATGCAGATGGCTGGAGCAAGTACCTGCATATATTGGGGCGAGTGATCGAATGAGCAGCGTCGTTGATTGCGAAAAGGAGGGACAGGACAGCTGAATCAAAATGCTTAGAAGACGGAATGCATTTGACATGCATGTCACGTTGGATACACCTGGTAGCGGCTCCATCCGCTAGCTGGCCTCATTGTCAGCCAGTCGTATGTCTTCCGTCGCTCGGCAACTCGAGTCATGTATTACTTGCGCCCTCAAGTCGCGTCGTCATGTTTCGTTTCGTGCCTTCTCCCAATGATGCGACTAACGAGAAGCTTTCTCAGGCTGCCCCTGGGAAGGCAATGTCTCCGAGAACCGTCAAGATGTCTCTGGGCAAGGCATCAATTCATCCGCCACGAAAGCACAGCTCGCGGAAGAAAGGACGATGAGCCTGGGAGGACGTCGGGAGGCAGCTACACTCGAGTGCTCGCCGTGCTGGCGACGAGCGGCGTTGCTGGATATGCGCTGCGGATCTGGCAAGATGAGCAGAAAACAGGCAGCAATATAGCCAAGCCAGGAGACTTTGTCAAGTACGAATTAGTTGGGAAGGAGGATGTTTCATCAACATGCTCCGTCTTCACTCTCAGGCCCGCAGGTGATGCTGTGGTGGACACTGAGGGCTTGCTAGACAAGAGAGCTTTGACTAGTCTACAGTTCAAGCAGCCTCAAATACAAGTTGCTCGAAACTATACGCTCCTGCCACCAGTTAACGGGCAGAACCCGCTTGACCTTCGCTTCTTAATTAGGAAGGAGCGGAATGGTGAAGTCTCCAATTTCATACACCGCCTCGGGCTGGGTGCAGAGATTGAAATACGTGGGCCAAGTGTAGAGTTTGTCATGCCTGAGCACGTCGAGTCGATCATTTTCTTGGCTGGAGGCACGGGAATCGCACCAGCGCTGCAGCTTGCTGCGAAAAGGGACGACCACACGCACATGGAAGTATTATGGGCGAGCAGAAAACGCGAGGATTGCCAAGGTGGCGTCAGCGACTCAAGGCCAGGGGCTGCTCAAGGCTGGAACCTGCTTGGCTGGTGGCGATCGAGTGATACTGGCAAAGACCTCACGCAGAACTCGAACTCTGAAGCGAACGCAATAGTGGCCCAGCTCAATGATATCAAGAGTGGTGGAGACCCGTTGAAGGTGGACTATTACGTGGATGAAGAAGGCACCATGATTCGTCCGACGGACGTCAGCCAGCGACTCCGCTCAACGCAGGCTGTAGGCAATGGAGACCGCCTAATCTTCGTGTCCGGGCCAGAAGGATTCGTCAACTATTTGGCGGGACCAAAGCAATGGGTTGGTGGCCGGGAGGTGCAAGGTCCACTTGCCGGCGTGCTAGGATCGATGAACCTGCAAGATTGGAAGGTCGTCAAGCTCTGAGATCGAGCCAGAGTCAGTCGCCATACGGGCTCGATCGGATCACCTTGCAATTGCATTTGGTCATGATCTGCAACGCTGCAAAGCTCAAGAGCGACGAATATACCTTCCAGCCATGAAAGGCCCAAAGCACGCTCTTGCTTTGTCTTTGGTTTCGCGTCAGGCCACCCACGCTCTTACGGATGTATCGCGGTGGCGCCGTTGTCTGCCCTGATCTTCACAACATGGATGGCTGCGCCAATGACCGGAATCTAATCAGACAAGACTCAAGTACGGCGGAAATAGTCATTAAGCCTGTGCCACCGATGGACGTGGTGCGCACAGAGGTCTCATCAGCCAACCGACTGGTTGACTGATTGATGTGCTTGACAGCTTGTTGACACAGGTGATGGCTTGTTAGCATAATTAACGGCTTGCTGACACGTTGACGGCGTGTCAACGGTTGATAGCTTGTTGATACTCTTGACTGCTCATGATTCAGTGACTGGTCGTCTAAATGGTTGATCGTTTGGTTGACCGATGAAATCACTGGGTGCGCAGACTACACGCTTACAATATTAAGCTTCATGGCATGGACGGCGACGTTCAATTGGCTTGAGCGTTGGGAAACCTATTGTTCGTTCCCTGTGTTTCCTCAGGACACGACTGGTCAAAGCGAGACAACCTTGCCGTCTGCTGCAGAGTCGCAGGCTAATTTTATTAGGCGACGGACCGCCCGGGATTGAAGCTGAGCGTGTTGATGACCAGATGTCGCTTCTGGTAGCGGCGCATGAGCATCTCGGAGAAGCGACAGATGTCGTGCAGGATGTCTGAAGGTTGTATCTGGAACTCAACGACCGAACGAGTAGGCTTGCACGTTGGATCTATGTATATAATTCGTGAAGTCCATGCTTGCCGAGCATTCTCGGCATCATGCACAATCTTGTGCATTTAAACCTCTGTATCAGCCCTCAACGTTTGTTTTGACCCCATACTGCTCAATTTTGAAGCAATTCACGGTATGAATGATGCAGAGTCCTTGGATATATGTTCAAAGCTTGGAGCGTCGGCTGTACCTTCCCAACTAGACATGGTCGCTCACTTGCTATCATATCGGCCTCGCACGCCATATTGCCTATCACAACTTTGCCGGCACGACGCAAAATGTTGCATGAGCCTTGACCAGACTACCACGGTTGCATCTCTGGAGGTAGCTGTCATGCCAACGATGAACCAGCCGAACCCACAAATGCTTGGTTGCTGACAGCTCGAGGGTTTGCTTTCATCATCGCCCAAGCGTCAATAGTCGATTGACCGCTTCGAAAATCGGAAGATCTACTGGCTGGCGAGACCATCTAGAGCTCCTCGGGTCCCCTTAAGTCATGGCGGACAATGACGATCTCCCAGCGCCACAGAAGCACATCACCGTGAATGTTTTGCCTGAAGACGAGACATTCGTGCCCCAAGCGAGCAGCAGTCGGGATGCCGAGAACGCAGACTTTGTAACCAGAAACGAAGAAGAGGACCTCTCGCGTGGACTCAGTCAGCGACACATCTCTCTCATTGCCATCGCCGGAGCAATTGGTACTGGACTCTTCCTCGGCTTGGGTGGATCGATCCAGACTGGTGGACCTCTTGGGGCGCTACTTGGCTATGCCTTCGTAGGCCTACTCGTATGCTGCGTCCAATTTGCTCTGGGAGAGGTGACGGCGTTGCTGCCGGTCACAGGGTCTTTCGTGCGCCATGCAGAATTCTTGGTCGATCCGGCTATGGGCTTTGCGATCGGATGGAATATCGTCTATGGCAACCTGCTGTCAGTACCGACTGAAATCAGTGCGATATGTGTACTGTTTCAGTACTGGACGGACATCAACTCTTCGCTCTGGATCATCTTGACGATAGTCATCACATTCGCTGTAGGCATGTCCTTTATCAGAGTGTACGGAGAAGTGGAGTTCTGGTTTGCGTTGCTCAAAGTCGTGTTCATCGTCTTCCTGATCATCCTGGGACTAGTAATCGATCTGGGTGGCGTTCCTGGCACACCTCGCATCGGCTTTAGATACTGGAAGGACCCTGGACCCTTTGTGGAATACATTGCGAGCGGCAGCTGGGGTAACTTTCTAGGCTTCTGGGCCGTCATGAGCAATGCGGTGTTCTCCTTCGCTGGTGTCGAGAGTATTGCCATGGCTGCTGCAGAGACGAAGAACCCTCGGCGTGCCATTCCCAGAGCCTGCAAGCGAGTCTTTGCGAGAGTCTCTATCTTCTATATCTTGGCTGTCCTTGTCGTTGGCATGTTAGTTCGGAGCGACGACCCACGTCTTGACGACGAATCTGGCACGGCGGCTGAGAGTCCTTTCGTCATTGCCGCGAGTGCAGCCGGATTGAAAGGTGTACCATCGTTGGTCAACGCTATCGTGATCACCTCGGCCTGGTCTTCGTCCAACCAAGCATTGCTTTCTGGAACTCGTGTTCTTTACAGCTTAGCCCTGAAGAAGCAGGCACCAAAGATCTTTCTCCGGACGACGCCCTGGGGTGTGCCGTACATGTGTGTCTTGCTACAAACAGCATTCATGTTCCTTGCTTTCATGACGCTGTCGAACGGAGCGTTGAACGTGTTCTGGTGGCTGGTTGACCTTACGGCCTGCGGTGTGCTTGTCAGCTGGATATCTGTCTTGTTCAATCATGTTCGGCTCATCTTGGCAATGAGAAAGCAGAATCTACCATTGTCTTCCTTGCCATGGCATAACAGATGGACCGGTATGTCATTGCGGTCCTGAATGATTGAAGGCGAATACTGATTGGTGCCACAGAGATATCGAGTCCCATTGCTCTCTTCATGTGCGTTGTAATCATATTGACTTCTGGCTTCTCGGTTTTCACGAAAGGCAATTGGAGTGCGAGCACCTTCGTTTCGTCTTACCTGTAAGTGGAGAGGAGCCATGTGCAGTCGAAGTCTCTTCGCTAATACAGCTCAGTGACATACCGCTTGTACTTACTGCATACGTCTCATGGAAAGTCATCAAACGGACCAAGATCGTGCCTTTAGATGAAATACCATTGACCGAAGCACTTGAGCGCGCAGCCCAAGATGTCGACGTCGAGAAAGAAGTGCCGAAATGGAGGAAGTTTGTTGGCTTCCTTTGGGATTGATATACAGTACTCGACGACAGCTGCAAATACCGAAATAGAGTATATGTCTCGCATCGTCCCTCGTTTTCATGACCCATATTACTTGACCGTGCATATGCAACCTTTCTGGCGGAACCTGCCATGCTCAGGACGTTGGACTCATACAAGCCATGCATGGTCGTACTCGACGCCGACCGCTCCTGCTGGCATGACACGCATCCCGCCCATGGCGCGACGTGCCGGCTCACTTCATGCCATCAGGGTTCCTGCAGGACTGCCATCACCTCCTTTGCCTTTTGCTCTAGCCCCGATTGGCTCAGCTTCGTGCACCTATTGTGCGAAATGTTTGCAGAGTCAATCGGTGCCAAGTGCAGTAATATCTTGCTCAAGCGATGATGCAGTATCTCTGTCGAAACGTCCCCCAGATAATGTCTTAGACTCTCCTTGAGCATGCTGCCCAGCAACCTACCACGCGTGCAAGTGCATGCCACCATATTAATCTCAATCGTCTTAAGCCGGGGCGCCCTGTTGGCTAAGACTTGAAAGGCCACTTCTGCGCCAGACCCACCCATCCAGTCGTCGATCTTCAGATGCTCGACATGTTGAATGCCAGGACCAATTTCTGTGACGAACTTCTTGAGGGTGCCTGGGTCTGAGCATGAAAAGTCGCGCATGCCATAGAAGAGCGGCAGCGCCTCCTTGTATACAAGCCGGCTGACGCGTAAGACGGCTGTAAGCAGCTTCCTGTCCACCGTCAAGTGGAAGTTTGAGCCTCGCTGGAGTGCGCCATCGTCCAAGCGATTGCGTCCAATGTGCACGACCTCGGTGAAGAGAAGTTCTCTGTAGATTAGCACTCGCAGCTCTGGCGGAAGGTCGCCGAAGCGGAAGGCCTTATTTGGAGAGTCGAAGATCGATTCTGTGCGCCGCGGTGGTAAGGATGCCATCTTGTTGAGCTATCGATGCAACATGTAATGCTTGCAATTGTTGTTCTTGTTTGCTCGCGACGTGGAAGGTAAACGCGTTCAAATAGAGTTCATAACGTCATCGTCCGGCGCGTTGGGCTGTCTTCTTTCACACTTCTGCTTTCCCGAGCTGACTTGCTGTCAACAAGTCAACGGGAATCTCTATCGATTCGCTTAGGGCGACGGTGGTGAGGCTCGTGTTATAGTCCAGGCATAGAGCCTGTAGCACACATGTGTTCGAAAGGCGGACAAAGTTTCCACCTTCAGGTCTTTCGCCCCCTGTGTTGACTCGAGTCGAACAGTGCAGTCCGCACCGATGGCCTCGGGAAAACGTCTGCAGCCAGATTCAAGCCAACACCAGCGTAACGACGCGGGCGATCTGGCTGCCAATCTTTCTTCTCCTCCGAATCCTCCTTCACCCTTGCCCAAGAGCTATTTGGCGCATGAGTCCCCTTGTCGGTTAACCAAGAGGTATCTGCCGCACGACTCCCATGGTTCGCAGCGTCCTTCTCCACATAGCCTGGATTGCCATCCCATAAGAAGAATGTTATCGAGGATCTAACTTGCACAATAGCGAAGGTCCTCCCAGCAGGCCCGAGCTTCCCTTGCTGCGTCCATCGCCTCAGAAGCTGATTCAAGTTCTCGGTGACTGGTTTAAAAACCCGATTTTCATTACCAGCACCCGCCATGTTCAGGTCAGCGTTAGCGATCAGCGCCACAGCTCTCACGCTATTGTCGGAAAGGTCCTTGATCTCCCAAAGCGATGTATCCTCTGGTGGCAGTCGAACATTCCCAGGCAGTATTATGGGCATGTGGACTGGACCGTGTTCGATGATTTTGAAACCACCTGCCGAGAAGTACTGGTGTATCTGGACGCGAGCAGCCTGGAAAGTGGCTTTCCGCCAGTCGCCACTTGCTTCGGCTTCTGCGAAAATGTCCTTCAGCATTGCATGATTCCTGTCTGGGGATGGACCTGATGGTGTGTCTTGACCTAGTCCTGCAGACATTGTGGCAATAGTCGTCTGAGATGATGAGAGAATGTGGCCCGAACAACAGAGAATAGGAAGAAGAAACTTCATGAGAGAGATATATGGGCGCGCATCTCGCTAGATCGGCATTATGCCGGGCATCTATCATTCGGTACCCAAGGAAACACCTCAGATCATCTTGGTGCCTGGATGAAGGCAGAGACATTTCAGGCAAAGGCAGATGCATTGTGTCGACATCGAAAGTCGGGCACTTCTCCTCGCTGAAACACCATGAACGATTACAAGCCCGCAACCC
Organism: Teratosphaeria zuluensis; assembly: GCA_007113905.1. Classification (NCBI taxonomy): domain Eukaryota; kingdom Fungi; phylum Ascomycota; class Dothideomycetes; order Mycosphaerellales; family Teratosphaeriaceae; genus Teratosphaeria; species Teratosphaeria zuluensis. The sequence continues at coordinate 324,098 of VCMQ01000019.1, forward strand.
ACCACGCCGTCAAGCTTAAAACATCACCAAGCCAAATGTTTCAGTCGTCCAAGACCAAAAGGGGGACTAATACATCTTCGCTAACCCAACTCGTTGTGCGGCCAAGAATGCATTTTATCTGCTGGTTCGCTTCGGGCGGCTGTGTTGCTTCACATTCGAAGTTTTCTTGATGGCTCCACCCGCGGGCTCCATTACGCCCTGGGACACCAGCCTCTGCTCGATCTCTGCCACCACCATCCTCAGATCATCTTCTTTATCTTGGTCGGGCTGCGCCTTTTTGCTGTAATGCCAGTGCCTGAACGCCCCATCCAAGCGCTTTCCAACCGAAAATCGGATCTTGTTGTACTGGCTTCTGCGCTTCGTGCGATCAGCCTCCAGCATACAGAACTGGCGAATGCTCTTGTAAATGGGATCCACAAGCTTCTCGATGTCGCTGTCCGTAAACAGAGTAAGGGAGATGTTGTAGATTGCCCACTCGAAGACGCGGAGATCTGTGCAGTGCTTAAGACTCGACACAGTGAGCGGTCCGTTCAGTGGATCTGATCGCGCGTGGATAACGTGACGGATCTCCTTCCCACCTGGCTTCTTGACCATCTCTCTGATGGCTTCTGATGTCACGAAGATGTACCTGTTGATGTCGTAGAGGATAGACAGAGTCTCTTTGTTGACTTGACTGCTGACTCGGAGCAGAGCGGTGTCTTTCTTGGGAAAAGCCGGGTACCATTTCTTGTAGGACTCCACGGTACCATATACGCCGTCAGGTCTGATGTTAGACTTGGAACGGCTGTATGTAATGCGTATCGGCTTCTCGAGGACCAAGAGGTATTGATAGATCTGGTTACGAAGCTCTGGCGGTAGCTACATCTCATCATGAGTCAGTGAAGATGCACAAAAAGTACCTGCAAGGGCAAGAACTGACCTGCTCAAAGGGGAAGATACACCTCCTCACTGAAGCCTTGAGGGACTTGACTTCGACCTCCTGTGCCGCCAAGCGCTCGTCGAGCTCGGAAATGCGCTGATGCAAGACTTTGTTCTCGGACTCGAAGAAGGTGGCGCGCATCTCCGGAGTCCATTGATGCATCAATTGCTTCATGGCTTCGGAAGGACTCGTAGCTGGGATAGAGGCCATGTTGTCTGAGCTGTGTACTTGTCCGGAGAATGTCGAAGTCTATGTTTGAATTGATCGTAAATGATATGGTCGCAGATGCCGGAGGATACCAATGTTTGTGTCTCGCTTGCTTGGGATTGATATGTGATTGAGGTCTACTATCGTCAAGGTGTGTGAGTAAACGTGGTGTGTCTGTAGTCGTGGTGTGTGTGTGGATAGGAAAGAGAAAAAGAAAGGTTACAGTTCAGATTATAACCGGACTTTTATACTAACCTCCAAGCCGAGCCACACGCCACAAGAAGCACCTGAAAGCACATCTTGAGCATGTGCTGTCAATGCAGCCAAAAAGCGACATGTGCTCGTTCCATCTATACTTGCCGGTGCCTTGCTCCTATTGTCATCCCTGATTCCAAAACTTTTAATGAGCTTCCGGTAGGCGGGCGAGCACATGCAAAAAACACAAGACAGTCCGCCCTTTGCAGCCCTCGAGCACCTCTTTCACGCCTTCCTATTGCTGTTGGTCTTTGCCTCGCCTGCAGCATTGAACTTCTTTATCAGCTTGCGGTTGATGTCCGCGTTCACATCCGTAGATCCATCACGCTCGAATTGCAACATGAAGAACCTCCGCTTGCGCTCCGCACAGGACTCGCCCAGCATAACAAAAGGCTTCAAGGCCCAGAACAGGCTGTTGATCAAGTCGTCACCTTCGATCTTGAAGTGCTTGTTGGGCTGGTCGTCGATGCAGACACGGAACGTGGCCAATTTGCCAATAACGTCGTCGGTGAAGAGGCTTGCAAGCTTTCGCATGTGCATCTCGGACCAGTACCGTGTGCCAATATCTCGGACAAGCTTGCTGCCCGGCCCAAGGTCCACCAGCATGAATTGCGTAAAGCTTTGGTAGTTATCGGCGGTGAACCTGTTGCTCTCGTAGAGGTAGGAGAGTGCCTCCTGGTAGATGGCCTTGTTCAGGCAGAGTAGAGCAGTGCCGTTCACGCCGAAGACGCCTGGTAATTTGATGCTCCATGGCCGAGCCGGACGATCAATCCATGAAACGAGGGTTCACATGCCTTTAAATACTTCTCGAGCGATGACGATAGTGGAGTCGCAGACGAGTAGATTGGCGTAGGACATGTTGCGTAGTTCTGGTGCCAGCTTCTCGAACGGGAACACGCCTTTGCGACGATAATGAGGATTGGGCTCCCACTTGACTTCTGGCGCATAACGAGCCATGAGCTTCCTCAGCTGTCCATTACGGCGCTGCACTGTGAACAGCTGCCGTTTGAGCAGTCGGTTCTCTTCGGCCAGATCGGTGGGCGTCATGATGAGAGTCTTTGGCGTCGCCTCTCGTGGTGGAGATGTGTGTTAGTATGTCAATCGTTTGGATATCGTTCCAATGACAACTGCCAGTTATAGGTGCAATGAGGGATGCCACCGCAGGCTGGCTGCGCCCAATTAGAAGTGATGTCACACCTTGCCATGGTCACGAGGCAAGGGCATGTGACTGCATGTGTTATGCTTATTAAGCGGCCGTAAAGTGAGGTATGAAGACGCCTTGAGTCAGACCAAGGTAGGTACATGTCCAGCAGTACAGACAACAGGCGAATCATCTCCGTTTGGATCGACATGGTCTCTGCAGTCCATGATCCGAGCCATGCGGAAGTGACTCAATCAGCTCAGGGTATCTCGAGTGGCATCTGAGCTGTGCTCTAAGCTGCTTGGTTGTTGTCAGTCCTGCTCAAGCTGGGGCGCAAAAAGCAGCAAGTGGCACCGTCGTCTGCTACTCGTGATGATCGAGCGGGTCGCAGACAAGTGTGTTGCATCATTGTCACCTATCTCCGTCCAGGACTTGCACTGCCTCGAGACAAAACCCAGGAGCGTCAGGAAGGACAGTTGGTTTCTTGTGGTATACTTTGGCGCACTCGACTATCGGGAATGATATTGGCGGTTGAGGCTCCGATGCCTTTGGAGGTGCCTATCGCCTGTGAGCATCAGAGCGACCTATTCTTTTGAAGCTGAGTGAGGTGCTAGGCCGTCTGATAGCCGTTCAATGAGATCTTGACTGTGATCTCGCAATACCACCTGCTTGGCAACAACACATCATCTTAGCTCTGGTTGCGCCTTCAGTTAATTTATGGAGGACCAATCCATGCTGTGTGATGATGTTGCGCTGGAGCCTTGGTAACATGAGTGTTGGCACGAGGCGAGGGTGGAATCGTTCCACAGCCAAGAGCGGCAGCTAAGACATTCGGGAGTGACCATCACGGTGTCCAGATCGCCGACCAGGTTTCAGATCGGGCACAAACCCCGTGGAGTCTCGTAGGCTGGTCGTGGGTCTCCACTGCCCGGTCAGCAAGAAATTGGCGACTTGTACCAATAGAAACGCAGCAACATAGATCGAGTCACCATACACCCAAACATAGGCAGGAACTATTGGCTGATGCCCATCTCGCGCTTCCGAAAAGTCTGGCGGACATGGAGGAGCAGGGTGCACGATACTGCCTGCACTTATGGCAGAGTACGAGATATTGAAAAAGTTGAGGTGAGGTCAGCTCAGCGGAAGTCTATAAGGGAGCCTGTATGCACGCCGGCTGCGGCTCTGGCGTTCCCTCTCGGTCCGAACCTTGGAATATCCGGTGAGAAGGTCTAAATTTGTGCCTTATGGCGGTCGGCAGCTCTTTGTCTGCAGCGCAAATCATGCAGATCGCCGGTGAAGGGCGCATGATCGTTCAAGGGAGACGAACATGAATGAGAACCACGTCGAGAAGCCTCACGTATTCACGGACGGTCTCGTCGTCGGTAAATCTGGCACAGCATGGCGGCTTCACAGTCTTGGCGTGGGCGTTCAGCAAGCTTTGATGAGGCGTGGCGGTTTCGCGTGCTTCGATTGGAAACCCGTGTCTGCTTGGCCGGCCCGGATGCTTTGCAGCCAAGGCGATTGCACGTCCGTCATTCGCGTCACCTGCAATAAGACAGCTGTCGAAGGAGGCTGTGTGTCTTCAGCAAGCTGCGCATGAAAACATCTTTCTCTCCCGGAAGTTTTGTTGTTGGAATCACAAGCGGCGACCGACGGTTCTAGACGCCAGATCAGGCCAGCACGTGTCAAAGTTTGTTCCCAGCCCAGCTGTCCCTGACCAAAATTTCGAAAAAGACACGAGCCGCAGGAAGGAGTCATCTCAACGCCTGCTGACCTCCATTGCAGCTGCGGAAAGGAGTAGCCAGCAAGTTCTAGTAATCAATCTCACCAGCGACTTTGTTCGAGACATGCGTGGAAATTGCATCATGAGCACTTGTTGAGAAAGACCGACATTCCTCCAAGCACGGATTTATCGGCATTGCGAACATCCCCAGAAATTGCTCCAGCCAACAGCGTCATAAGCAATCATTTTCTACTGGGCTCCACAACGATTACTACGCGACCTCCCAGAGGTTGAGGGAATGCCGCACGCTATTGACGCCGTACCAAGCTTGTTGTTACCTCCTCCCGCGCACACCGACGATGGCGACGTTTTATCCACCACACCCTCGCACCACCCTACCTCGAATTTAAGGCTCTCCTCATCCAGCACACATTCGCAGACATCACAGGCTTCGTCGACATCACATCCTTCGCGTGCATCTTCCACAGCCTCAGGCAGCAACAGCTCGGAAGTCGTACTTGAGGGCGACGAGAGTCCCAATATTCACGCGCGCGGAGAGTGCAGCTGTACCACCCACGATCCATCGCCGCTCGGGCAGTTTCGACGGAGACACAGCAGTTTGGTGAGAAAGCCCATAGTCAAGAGTATGGCGAGTAGCGGTAGCACGAGCCCGAGCGTCACACCAGCAGAGCCGAGGAGGAGTAGCGACGACGAGAGGGTGGACGAGCTGAGGAATGAGTTGGACAGGACGTTGAGCGTGGAAGAGCAGAGGAAGTCGCAACCGCAGCAGAATGGCGGTAGAAATGCCGGCGGCAATGGGGTGCAGGTGAAACAGTTCGATGGGTCAAAGACAGCTCTGAAACCAACACCACACATGCGACACGGCAGCCTGGCAGCGGCCATGAACGGCAAGATTCCGGAAGTCACGGGTGCATCAATGGCGATGAATGACACGCCGGCGACCACCGCACCAGGCAGTCCCAGCACCAAGAGTGGTGACTACTTCCCACCGACCTCGGAAGAGCAGCTGCCAGCAAGGCCTCCGATGCCTCCACCAGTCAGGCAGAATTCAGGCACATCAACGCCAAGAGTACGGCCTACCACACTGGATATCCCCGGTTTGACAAAGAGCAAGGTTTCACCAGATGGTAGGATTGCGTCAAGAGATGTGGGTGCAAAGCTTGTGATCGTTATGGTTGGATTGCCTGCGAGAGGAAAGAGCTACATCACGAAGAAGTTGGCGCGGTATCTCAATTGGCTGCAGCATGACACCAGGATCTTCAACGTGGGCGAGCGCCGACGTGTGGTGGCTGGTGGCCCTAACTCCCTGGAGAAGACGAGGAGTCAGCAGATTCGCGAAGAGGGTCACAGGCCGAGTGTGATTGCGCAACAGCAGCCGGGATTGAATGATCTCACTTTGGCGCCGACGAAGAGCAACAGCAATTCGCAGCCGGCGTCAGTCGCGAAGATAGTGCTCAACGGAGAAACCAAGATCGAGCCGCCAGCAACACCACCGGTCGACTCAGAGCAACGAGGAATGCAGAATAACGAAACCCAGCATACCAATCACAACCGGTCAGAGAGTTCTGAGCGCGCAATAGACATGCCAGACATGGGCGAGCCAAAGTCACCGCTCAATCGCCCGAAAGAGCCGGAGATCAAGGAACCAGAGGACGAGGGCATGGACCAGAACGCTGCGTTCTTCGATCCAGAGAACAAGAAGGCGTCGCTTATCCGAGAACAGGTAGCTCGCGAGACGTTAGATGAGCTTCTTGACTACATCCTCAACCAAGGAGGCAGCGTCGGCATTCTTGACGCCACCAACTCGACTCTGGAGCGCAGGAAGATGGTAATGGACCGCATTCGAGAGCGTGCTGGCCCAGATCTCAATGTCCTGTTCTTGGAGAGCAGATGCGTCGATCAGGATTTGCTCGAGGCAAACATGCGTTTGAAGCTGGGCGGACCAGATTATCGGGACATGGACCCGGTCGTGGCGCTGGAAGACTTCAAGAAGCGAGTGCAGGTCTACGAGAAGGCCTATGTACCGCTTGGTGAGTACGAAGAGAAGAATAACATGCCATACATCCAGATGATCGATGTCGGGCGTAAGATTGTCAGCCACCAAGTCAAGGGCTTTTTGTCAGCGCAGGCCAACTACTACTTGCTCAACTTCAACCTGGCGCCGAGACAGATCTGGATTACAAGGCATGGGCTGAGTCAAGACAACGTATCGGGCAAGATTGGTGGCGACAGCGATTTGGCAGCAGAAGGCATTATCTACGCGAGAAGTCTGGCCCGATTCATGGACTACAAGAGGCGCGAATGGGATCTGAAGCAGGTCGAGAGCATGAAAAAGACGCACTTCCCACCTCAACCTGGTGATGTCACCCCGCCGAACCCGTACTGGAACCCGGTGTCACCATCACAAGAACGCAACCCAGGCCAGGAGGCCGCCATAAACGTTCAGAATGCGGCGGCCGCCTCTCAGACTATCGACGAGATTGTCGTGCCCGACTACGAGCCTAAGCCTTTTTGCGTCTGGACGTCCATGCTCAAGCGCAGTATACAGACTGCGCAGTTCTTCAACGACGAGGAGTACGACACCAAGCAGATGCGTATGCTGGATGAGCTGAATGCGGGGGTCATGGAGGGCCTGACCTACAACTGCATCTCGACCCAATTTCCCGATGAGTACCGAAGCCGCAAGAGTGACAAGCTGCACTACCGTTACCCTGGTCCTGGCGGCGAAGGCTACCTCGATATCATCAATCGTCTTCGCCCAGTCATCGTCGAGCTCGAGCGTATGACTGATCACGTGCTGCTGGTCGGTCACCGATCCGTGGCACGCGTCTTGCTCGCCTACTTCCGAGGCTTGAAGCGCGAGGAGGTGGCGGATCTGGACGTGCCACTGGGTATGCTCTACTGCTTGGAGCCGAAGCCGTACGGTGTCGACTTCAAGGTTTACAAATGGGACCGGGAGACCGAATGGTTCTACGAACAGCCGGACTTCAAGCTGAAAGCCGCAGAGGATGACATGCAGTAGGATTGCTCGACATCTGAATGCGGCAATGGTTGTCCAGATGTCCGCAGGACTGCCAGTGCGCCGACGCTGGCGGACTCGCTTGCGAGGAGGAGGGAAGGGTTCACCAAGGCGCGTCTTACTGATCTGACGGGACCTGCCTTGTTGGGAGCAGGCGGCATAAGACTCCCGCCTACGCCTCACAGGCACTCTGCACATCACATGCGCAAGACTTCAAAAGTACGATTCGAGCTTCAGCCGGAAGATATTGGAGAGGATGGGCGCAGCGAGGATAGCGGGTTAATGGATAGTCCGATGCGGGAGTCCTTCTGCCGCGATGACTTTGGAGGCTTGCACGGGCATAGTCGGCAGAGCTCGATCACGCCTTGAGCGTCTTGGGACGGGGATGGCTTTTCTGTGGATGGTTGGTGATGAGGACATTCGGCGCTTGTGTTACTATGTTATGAAGCGGAGGCGTGGGTCGGTCATGGGAGTTGGCCTGCGTTGAGAGGACGGGAGGCATGCTGCTGACTATTAGAGCCATAGAGGAATTGGGCGCGCCTAGACACAGAGGTGAGCGTAATGAAATGAGTGTATGATGAACAGCTTCCTCCGGCCATTCCTGTCTACATCCAATACCCAACTTTCAATACCTCAGGTAAGAACCTCAAGATCTGATTGCACGCCGCCACTTTCATCTTAAGATGTTCTACACAGCGTCATGCCGTCAGCAGCATCGATCGTACAGTCAGCAGCCCAGATCTTGCAAGAGGCAAACTTTGCTGAGCGCACGGCTGCTGCTGTCCACGGCGTCGTATGCGGTGGCCATCGCCCTGGACGCTTGACTAGCAGAGTGTGAGGAGGATCATCTCTTTTGTGAGGAACAGCGTCGACTAGGCTGCACTTATGGATGGAGGCGGTATGTTCAGCGACTGTGGGCACGAAATCTGTACAGGTCCACATAGCGGCCGGCCTTAAGCTGGAGTGATGTCGCCGCATAGCTTGATCATTCGTATCTGAGAGATACTGCGATCGAAGTCTTCCACCTTCTGGGACATCTGTGACCACTACGCAAATGTTTGAGATATATTGTCTACGAGTAGTTGAGAATGATGTTTGTCCTGAGTAGTATCCAGTACGTCCCAGCCTATCCTAAGCCAGACAAGCATGTAATATTAGCATGTGACGATATGTCAGTAGCCATGATGAGCTGTTGAGCCTCACGCTCACGTTCACTTCGCGGTGTCCTTCATTTGCCGAGTCGTGTACTCATGATATGCCTCTCAAGTGATGTAGCTGAAGCATGTGAGAGCTAACGACTTAAAGCTGACCTGCTCCGTCGTACATCCTCTGCACTACTTCAACAACATCTGTGACCTTGCGCAAGCTCACACTTCTTCTACCAGTCAAGCACAACAATGGCGCAGAAAGTTTTCGCCATCCCCGAGCTCCTCGAACAGATTCTGAGCCACCTCGCGCCAGCAGATCTCTTCCTGCTGCAACGCACCTCGCGCAACTGGCAGACCCCGATCGCGACATCGCCGACTCTACAGCAAAAGATGTTTCTCAGAGCTCGTTCAACCAACTTAACAGAAATCGTCTGCCTCAGCACAGTCACCCCAAACACGCTTCTCTTCGAGTCTCTCAACTATTACGACTCAGAGGAAAGCCTAACGACATCCACCTGGACCTCGATCAGCCGCAAGAACCCCGACATGTTCATAACGCAGCCGCCGACGACATGCGGCGGCGCGCTTGTGCAAGTGACCGATCCCAAGGCACCAGAACGTAATTTCGGTCGTAGGTGGACCATAAAAAACGAAGCAGGGATTCGACTGCGTGATCTCATTGCGGTGGTGGACGCCATCACCTCCAATGATCCTCCAGAAGATGTCCTCACCATGGTTGGAGTGGGAATCTCTTCGGTTTTGGCTGAGGGCGGAAGTATTCATGCTGAGCCGAAAGACTGAAGGCTGGAGCTTGAAGATTCTCTTGAGGGTTGAGAGTGTGAAGATGGGTCGGTGCAGTAGTTTGAGCTTGCAGCTATCAAGCGAGTACGAGGTGTCGTCCGACGAAGATGATTGAGATTGGCGGCATGGAACCAGGAGCAACCGTATTGTCTTGCGAATGATGGCACAAATGGGAGATGTGCTGGGGGTTTGCCACGAGTGCGAAGGCCAGGCTGTCAATGTGTCGATTTGGGGGTGATCAGTGGCGAGAATGGCAGGTAGTTTCAGCGGAGCCACTCTGCCACAGGCTGCTGGGCACCACGAACCTCTTTCCTATTCTTCGGCAGGTATGGACTTGTATACTCGAACGTGTACATGTCAGTATCGAGTCTGGCTCCTGAATTCAGCAGGGGAGTCATATTGAGGCGTCTGACAGGCCAATTTGGTAAAGGCATCGCAGGTGGTCATATATTCGACAGCTATCCTGTTCGCAGATGCATGAGTACAGCCATGCCAGAGCCCATCGTAGACATACTTCGAGTCTGCAGAAATGCCTGACTTGTTGACATGGCGGTTATGCTTACTGATCACCCGTCTCCCATCAATCGACGTCCATTCGCTGCACAACGATCCGGTCACCAGAGTCCACGTCATGGCCTCAGAATTTGCCGCACATTGTCAATTCAGCATCAGAATCCTACGAAACTTCGCCTCAACATGCAGACGTAGCCTAAGATATGCTCAGAACCCTCCACCATTCTCACCCAACGCCTCCCCAGCCGCTATCAACTCCTTCGCCTCTCTCGCGCCAGCAGTAGCCAAGTCATCCGCAGCATTATTGCCCTCATCCTTCGCATGCCCTTTGACCCACACAAACTTGACACCTACTGCTCCTCTCTCCCACGGACCCGGTTTATCATGCGACAGCGGCTCCACCGCCTCATCCTCATCCTCGGCCTCCGGTTGCCGATGCTTGTTCATCTCATAGCGCGACTCAAGCACACCAATAATCTTGACGATAAGATCTTTGTTCTCGACAGGTTTCCGAGAGGAATTGAGCCAGTTGTTTCGCCGCCAATTCTGGAACCACTCTGTAGTACATTTGATGGCGTAGTTCGAGTCGCTGAGCAAGATGATCTTTCTGTCTTTAGGCGCGACTTCTAGTGCTCTGAGGATTGCCGTGAGTTCTGCCCGTTGATTTGTCTGCTTTGTACCTGCTAAGCCTTCTGAGATGTTTCTGCGGTCTCCAGGCCCGAAGAATACGCCTACGCCTCCTACAGCTCCAACCTGCCCGTTTGCGAGGGAGGAGCCGTCAGTGTATATACGCACTGGAGCTGATGGCGTGGGACGAGTGGCAACGTATTTGACTTTCGTGAGCTCTGGTCCAGTCTTATATCGAAGATGGCCGGTAGTCGGATCAAGCGTCACAGTAGGGTCGAATCCATCTTCAGTATCTCGCGGCAAAGGTGCTTCTCCAGGTTCGTACTCTCCAACGTCATCGCCATTCGATGCTGGAATCTCGGACTTGATGTGACCCGCACCGTTCTTCTTAACACTCCCGCTCTTGCCGTTGGTCTTTAATTTCTTGGCTGCAGGCGTACCGTCCGGGTTTTCAATGCTGTCGACAGGTTCCTCGACCCCATTCCCAAGATGCTCGCCGCTTCCGTTTGCCTGCTGCTGTTGCATCTGTCCCTCCTTGACATACAATTCTGCCTCAATCCTCGTCTTGAAGCCTTTGTGCTTGGGTGCCTTCCATCCCGTGATCTGATCCAATACCTCCTGCCAAGTCGTGTACACCCCAGGCACCCTACCGCTCTGAACGCCGTACCACTTCCCATTACTCTTCCCTTCACTCTTCTCGTCGCCATGGAGAAAGTGCTGAGCATCGGTGAGGGATGTGAAGGACTTGAAGATGGCTTTGGGGAAGCCGCGGACCTGGTCGAGACACTCTGCCCAGGTGTGGTAGATACCTGGTGCCTTGCCTACGCGAACGGCGTAGAACTTTGGAGTGCCCTTGGCGTCTCTTTTTCTCTTGGCTCCTGCTGACGGCTCATTGGCGGGCGTGGGGAGGGGAAGGGGTGCTTGGTGGACGGCGGGATTGTTGACAGAAGTGAAGCCTGTGGAGGTGTTGACTTCCATTTCGGTCATTCTTTCTGTACGCGCTCTGATGTAGTACTGGTTGGCGTTGTCGAGGAAGAAGTAGTCCGTCAGGAGTTTGCATGTGGGGTGTCGGCGAAGGAGCCCGACGAGGGGGTGGAGTCGCTGCAGTTTGGCGGGTGGGATATATCTATCTCCGTGAACGTGTTGCTAGCTGTCAGCGGGGAGAACAATTTACACACGAGTCTCAAGCAGGAGCAAGGGAAAAGAGGGGGTGGGGGGGTGTCTGAGCAATCCACCTTTACCGGCCCACCCCTGGACAGCGGAACCAACCAAAGGGTACCCTCCCCGTCCCGTGCCCGTGCGGGGTGACCTCAGTCCACCTGGAGACGTGGACCTTGCCTATGCCTACATCCTGCTTCCCACATCTCCGGGGGATGTGCTGGCAGACAGCAAACCCTATCACAGCCCTGAGGGTGTAATGAAAGCGACAAGCATTCGTAGACGAGGTTGAAGTCGCTTTGCTTGGCGGGAATTTGCACGTGGAAGCTCGGCTGACCACTTGACTTCATCCCACCCTCGCCATCATAGAGAGCACGAGTCCTCAGCTTCTGGCACTCGTAAGACACATCACCGGAGAACAGGCACTACCATGCGAACTCGATAACACGCCGCCAACATGTTCGAGGTACATGCATCCCAAACCTTCCCTCCTATCCTGTCACACCCTCAAACAGCCCCACTTCCGCCACCCAGTAGCTTCCGCATCTGGGCGTCCAGAAGCATTCACTTACGCCTCACCCATCATCAAACTCGCCAACCCTCATCTCCCTGCAGTATGCTGAATCTTTGATTAGACTCGTCACGCTCAGACCCGCTACCACCTCCGCCTGCACCGAGCCCGCTCCGTGGTTCTTTCTCCTCAGGAACTGGTTGAGATTCGCGCCGCTCAGCGCACCTTTGAAGGAGCATATATCCGTACCTCGCTTGGTCAGTTCTCATTCGCTCTGGTGGTGCTGAAGATCTTCACGAGCGAGTTCTACTCCATTGGTGCTCTCTTTGCCGTGTATGGAGCTGGAATGCTAGGGGTCAGTGCTTTCCGGCGCATGCAGGGGAACAGGCAGTTCTTCTCGGAAGTCGGTGATGATGGCTTGCAGAGGAAACGGTATGTTGATGCCCTTCGACTTGGTAGCGAGAAGCGTCCGAGATGTTTATGGTGACGGGAACATGTGCATGTGACTGATGTGAAGCAGATTTCGTACTAGTGGTAACGTCGTTGTTGTCCTCACGAGTCTGAGCATAGCGGCATATGTCACTTTGCTGGTATTGACACTACGACTGTGATGTACAAACAAGTGCATGAGCAATGAGCCTGGCGAAGACGCGAGACGACATTCGCTCGAAACCACAAAGTTGGTCATCCTGCTGGCAGCCAAATCTTTCCTCTTGCGTATCCTGAAGCTCGCTTGGGACCAACAAGCCAGTCAACTTCTGATCATGTCCACCTGGCTCTCCGGGCAGGCTGAAACGCGAAACCTACCCATCGCATACTCAACCTGATGGGGTCGCCACCCCACGAAACGCTCCGTCCACAGCCAGAGGGTACCCTGCCGGATAGCGGTTTCTGGAACCATCACAACGCAGGACACTGCAAACCTCTATAGCCTCTACCGTGACCTCAGTGCTCTCGTCCAGCGATCCTGTACGCTGCACCCAGTGTCGAAGGATCTCCAGCACCAGAGTAGCAAAAGTGAAGCCGCCCTCTGCTTCCAGTGCGACATCATAGAGACCTTCCCAGCCATGTAGCGTTACGCAGACCACTGTCGCTGCCGGCTCTGCAATCTGCATTCCGTAGTAAGATCGACTGACGACCTTTTGCTGCGCCTTTGCGTCTCCTGGGGAGTCCAGCTCATGATGCAATTTATTGATGGCGTCTTCCAGCATCTGCCTTGGAACGAATTCCCGATGACTGGCCTGATTGGAGTGACAACTCTCATTTGCAGACTTTGTGAAGAAGCTCGGATTCATGCTGACTACAGTGGTAGTCGGAGAGTCTCCCGGGTTCGCCTTCACCACTCTGGTGAAAGGGAGAAGCATGTTGTCGATAACAGCACTCCACTGACGGCAAGTGCGCTTCCCGGCTCATGGCCCTTTACTCGGCAGAAAGGCAATGATGTTCATGAGAAGCTCCGGAACATCCAGAAGTATAATGTGGGCGGCTTCATTGCCGCTTGTCAGTTGCAGACCTGGTGTTTCTGGAAGCGTGATGTTCGACATGGTTGGCCAATGCCGTGATGGCGTCCCTCGCGGTGTCAAAGGTGTTTCGAGCAAGGATGAAGAAGCTGAGGAATTAAGGGAGGCATGTCTGTCCGGCGGAACGAGCGACGGGCCGCTCCAATCGCACCTTACTGGTTCTGGGCATCAAGATCACATGTCAAAGCTGTGGCGTACCGCTCACTCGTCAGCACTCATGTGCGGGTACGTTTACCGGACTCGTTTTAAGCTGACGAGGTTGATACCTGCAAAGGCACATGAGCAACCTACCCATATTGAGCATGGACGTGACCATATTTGCTCGAGGCTTCAGCCTGAAAGAGCTCTCCTTTACTTTGACATTGAAGCGGGAGGACCTTCGCAGTCACTACCTTTGAGCCAGCACCAATGCTCGATACACGAAGCCGGCCCATGCTGGACACGGTATAATACCTGAGAATAAGCTGGAAACTTAAGCGAGTGCTGGTCCAGCCATTGTCACGTCCATGTCCCCTACCCACGAGTCTCAGTGCCTCGTAGCCTTCACCACTTGTCGAGACTAGCAAAGACCTCCTTCCGCGCATCACGCTGCATGCACCACCAACTTTAGCTTGCGACGTTGCTCAAAATCACCGTATCCTTTAGCGATGTGATCGCCATACAACCATTCTTCTTTGGCTATCTCCTCACCCTTCTCCATTTCGACATCTTCTCCCAGGCCTCTTCCGGGGTGATCAGCGGCCTTGTGCAAGTCCAGTGTCCTTGACACATCAATTTTTGCGCCAATGGTCATCCACATAACAGTGTAGGCCTGCAGAGGTTGTGGGATTAGCCACCTCTCGACCGCGTGCAGGAGCTCCGCCATTCGAATTCCAGTGTCCTGCCGAAGTGTCGTGATCACATTGGTCTCACGAGCACGAAACGAACGTCCAGGAGAAAGTGAAGGCAAGCTCGTGAACTCAAACGAGAAAGTCACCACCATTTCCGTTGCTGGCGGCTGAGAGACGAACATCCCTGTCGTGCTTGGAGTGACTTGAAGGTAGTTATCGCGCCTTTTAAGGATGTCGGGTTGGAGGTTGACGGTGTATGCATTGACGGCATTGGCATTCGGCTTTGCGGTCTTGGTGAAGAGGACCGGGTTCATGCGCACAGGAGTCGCAGCTGGCCCAGCCTTGAGGAAGGAAGCGGGTGAATTGATGATGACTTCGCGCCAGTGGCGACAAGTGCGCATCACCCTGAGCAGCATCCGTGGCGACAGATGGCCAACGATTTGCTCAAGCAGTTCTGGGATATGAAGCAGGTCTTTGTGAGTTGCACAAGCCTCTGGTTGTGAATTAGGCTTCGGTAGTAGCTTCATGTTTAGGGTATGTCCTGCTTGATGCAGACGAGCTTGGTTCGAGTTGGTATGAGGAAGATGGAAAAGAGTTTCTTGAACAAGTTTGAGCTGGACGCGTGTTGTGATGAGTCATCTCTAGCAGTTTCACATGCCCCAAAGGAGAAGGTGCGAGTACACTTGGACTTCGTGCACGGATGTTGAGCATAGGCACTCAGCAGAAGCCCGAAAGGTTGTGCCCAAGTGAAAGGGTTGCTCTGTCGAGAGATTTCGTGACTCTGTATGCGCTCCCAGTCAATACAATCGACTGAGCTCCACCGCGTCGCGAACGCGCATGCTACGCTGGAACCCAAAGCGGCCCTACACTGTCCATGTTTCGACCGTGCTAAGCTCAAGACTCTCTCGGAGAGCAGTCCCATTCTGGCCCATTACTTCCACCACTTTGAGCGCCGCACAGCATATACTCTCGGTGCTTCGGTACATCCTCCTCGAGCTTTCGTGTATGGCTTCGCATACATCACGCACACGAAAGCCTTCTGCTTTGAAGAATGGGAAATACCACCGACTATTATCGCCCCAAGCGAAGGCGAGGACGATCTCAGTGCTCGGTGGCTGAGTCGCAAGCATTGATAGCTGGAAGTCGTTCTTGATATCAAGTATACCGATGTTGAAATGATGGAGTTCGGAGTTGCGGCTTGTGGTCTGCTCGGATAGCATAGACGGGTTGACCTGAACAGGTACCAGCGGAGCTGCAGCTGCTGGTATTGGCCTAGTGAATGGTGGAGGTAATGCGGTGATGACGGCTTGCCACTGTCGGCAGGTACGCTGGATGATGAAGATGATCTTTGTTGGCAGGAAGTTGAGGATGTTCTCGAGCATTTCTGGTAGGTGCAAGAGCACTGTGTGGGTGGCACGGCTACAGCCCTGGGTCGCAGACATGGTGTTTGCGGTGGAATCTGCTACTCCAGAGCATTTTGGCGCAGCTCAACTTCAAGACTGTGCACGCTCAATGTCCGAGGGCGAAAATTGGAGCCCTGCTGCCTAAAGGATCTCAATCCTGGCTTATTCTAGGCAGGGAGATCCATTCCCTGCCGGATTCGAAAGTTACGAGCACATCACGGATACCCCGAAAAGGCCGGACGGGCTCCAGGCCAGCGCAGCTGTCAAGGATCAAGAATGAAATCGTGTTCCGGTAAAGCATGCGATAGAGCGATGCAGATCTTGGTAGAGCTTTCTGGGCGTGAGCAGAAGATGCAAGCAACACGAGGTTCACAGAGAAGTGTGAGCTTCGAGTTGGCGACGAAGCAAAGATTAACGAGGTTGAATATGGTCGTAATGAGCTTGCTGAAAAGGTCGATGGGCTCAGCACGATAGCGGTGCCAGACAGAGCAGTTGCGAACAGCGCCACTGATGAAGAACGAATTCAGGTGGCGGAGAAGGCTGAGCCGGTCACCACAGATGGAGGCAGGAATGGTGAGTCGCCTGCTCAAGACGCTGGCACAGGCTCTTCAATGTATTCTGTTGCGGCTCGCAGTGGTGTGACCATCTTAGAGCTCAACGCCAGACTCATCTGTTATGCCCGCATGTACGCTATCGGCGACTACTACCGCATCCCAAAGCTGCAAGCCTTTGCCAAATGCGCTTATCAGGCTGAACGAGGTTGGCAGCTTGAGCACTTTGTTGACCTTATCAGCGAGGTCAACATGCGACCAGGTTCGCGCGACCTTGGCCTGCGTGACCTATTGACTCAGAGGGCAGAGGAGCATTTGGAGGAGCTGGTCAACGATAAGGCGACCATGAAGGCATTCATGGAAAGTTGGATGCTGCAGGACTTCGTTGCGGACATGCTGCGACGGCTTGCTCCACTCAGACGGCTCAAAGACGCAGAACTACAAGTTGAGCGGAGCAACACTGCTAGAGCAGCACAAGTGCACGATGAGTCGATTCGAAGCTGGAGTGAACGGGTGAGCCGCGCAGAGGAGAAGACGATGCATGTGAAGGAGATCATGGATGACTTGAAAAGCAAGGTGGAGAATCTTCCATCGGTTTGCCAAAATCGTAGGTGTTCTCACACGTAGGATGCTCTCAAGTTGAGTCGGAAAGGTCACTGGAGGTACGGAGGCGGCGAAGGTGTGTGGCAGGTGAAGTACGGCACATGCAGGTCCAATCTTTGTTAGGTAGACCTGTGCTTAAGCTGGAGCGCTTGCTTGATGCGAAATGAGAGGCCCAACAATGGCAACATGTGCAGCGCAAGTTCCTCCTAATTTTTGATGGAGTAGGCTTCCGTACCGCACACGACCATCAGACCTTGTCCACTAGCCGACCGTCCTCGGTCAGATGAAGAAAGGCTCAACTCCTGAGTTGCTGTAATCATCGCCCAGACCTGCACGCTCCGTCATCGCTTTTACAACTGCTTCGGGTCTTATCGTCGCTTCCCACTCCCCGTCTTCTCAGCTCCTGCATCACAGAGCTTCTTGACCCCGGCCAGGTCGTGAGACCAATCAAGCTTGGCAACCCACATGTCTTCGTCGGTCCCAGATTGTTCTCAAACCGCGACGGGCAAGGGCATCTGCAGCACGCCCTCTCGAAACTGGACATGGCCGCTCTTCATGAGCTGGCGGAGGCCCGGCACGGCGTGGTTGATGGCATGATGGCAACGATGTCTGTGCTGTCATAGGCGCATCTCACAACGAACATCATCTGCGCGCTGGGATAGCGAACTCGATTGCTAAGAGAGGAAGCCCAATTCTGATAATCCTCACCAAGTCGGCCCTCTGGCTGCCGATGTGTTGCGTCATGTCGTAAACGTCCATCAGAAGAGTCACCAAACTTGGCTGTGTCGGGGAGTGTAGATGCATCCACATGCCTCTTTGTCAGCGCGGTTGACGGCATCGTTACTGCTGACAACGAACCACGAGGAAGACGGCGCCATGGCCTTCGTAGAAACTTGAATCATAATGCTCTGTGGTATCTGTACACGTTCACAATCCTGTCTCCTTGACGTCTCTGGGAATCCTCTCCTTAGATCATTGACAAACGCCACCGAAAATGCCTAGGCGCTGGTGTCCGTCGCTCTGTCTTGAAACACCTCAAACGCCACGCGAGCCACCATCGCACTTTCCCATGGCATGCTCTCCATGCTCAAATACAGCATTGGCACTCTATGCCCCAGTTACTAACCACGCAGCACCTCCCAAAGTCAAAATAAGCGCAATCGCAGTCAAAATACCCGCACCTGCTCTATCGCCTGTCGTAATCGTGCGCGTGTAAATTGCGCTCTCCCCGGAATCGCTGTCGCTCGAGCTGGTACCAGCACTTGGGTCTGATACAGACGTACCACCAGTGTCAGTCGTATATGGCGCCGCCAGGCCATTGTCACTCAACGCCAGCATCGTCGAGCCAATGACGGACAACGCACTCATCTGCTGACCCACGCCATAAGTCCCGTCCCAAGTCGTCGAGTTCCACTCGAAACCGCAAGTGATGCCGTCTGTACCACCATCACACTGGCCTGCTGCGCCTTTACCTGATGTTTGCAGGTATGGCCAGATCTGGTCCGCCACGCTCGGCACAAGCTGTGCGGTCAACGCCAACCATCTCGACGTGAAGCCCTTGAAAGTCCAGTCGTCGGTCGTGCACGTCCCGTAGGGCTCACAGGTGACCTCCACAAAGATCTCCGGACCCATATCCGTTGGAAAGAACGTACTTAGCGTCTTGTTTAGCATTCCTTGGATGTGAGGCAACCACGTGTCGTTCGCAGTATGGTTGTACAAGAATGCCAGTCCACCCAAATACACGCCATAATTGTATGACCATTGGGTATGGTCAGCCTCCGTACAGTTCGCCAGATCCGACGTGCCGTCATTGACCTGGTAAGTCGAATTGTCGATCAGCACAGACCCGCCACCGGTGAAAACCCAATCCCAAGCCTTCTCCGCCCACGCGGTGTATGTGTCGTTGCCCGTATACCTGGCCAAGCGGGATGCAAGCATGAAGAAGCCGCCGTTACTGATAGCGTTTCGGTACTCGTACCCGTTGTTCGTAGGGAAAATCTGCCACCGTAGCCCACCATTACAAGTTTCAGTATCCCAACGGCCTGCCTGCTCGTTAAACACGGCTTGGGCCATGGCGACCCATGAAGGGTACCCAGAGGCAGGCGCGTCGAAGTTGTGCTCAGCAGCAGTCATTGCAGCGAACGCCCAGAAGACTTGGTCGTCGTTACCTTCCGTGGTGGTCTGGTTAGAAGGCATGAAGTTGCCAGTGGTGCCGGCTTGCCAGTCGATGGCTTGAACGGTCTCGCTATTGTATGTGTCGTCGCCAGTGTCTGCGAAGTATCGGTGCTGTTAGTCAATACGCCTCAGTCACTGACGAGGGCAGATAATACGCACAATACCAATAATCAATCATGGTCATGAACATGGCTCCAGCCTCCCACCAGTAGTATGGATCTGGTAAGTTTCCTGGCACGTCGCCTGTGTTGTTGCCCGTGTAGTATTTCATTGTGCCATATGCGACCTGCTTTGCCGCCGCCTTGATTGAATCGGCACTGGTAACATCAAGCGTCAAGGCCTGCGCCGTGTCCAATACCGCGCCAAGTGACAGCCATGCTGTCGCCGATGATAACCTCATGACGCCGCGCTCTTTTCTGTGCCTGTCCACCGCACCAAGTCAAGCGAGTGTGCTTTGCCCCCAGGACAAAGAGCAGGGATAACTGTAGTGAACAATGTGGTTGTAAGGAGAACAACCTTACCGTGGAGTGAAGCACGGAGAGGTGGAGCTGGGCCTGCGCCTCTTTGCGCGCTTCGTTGGTGACGACCGCGCAATCCTCTACGGAGGATACGGTGAATCTTCGTCATCTGCAGAGACGTCGTAATTGGGTCCCAGCCCTGAATACCGCGGATATCGGCACCACTCACCGTTGAGGAATACGCGGCCCTTTCAGTTGATCGCCCTTTCAAAATTTGAGCGGAACAATCCATGATAGTTCCTTTGATCATCAATGCGAGATCGGTCTATTACGCCACAGTAGTGCTCTTCGCGGGCTGTTGCTGTGGGACACGCGCGGCGCGCCTGTTTGATGATAGATTCAGCTGAAGGACATCACCTAAATAGAAACAATGAAACGCGCGGTCCCCAAAATCAATGCGACGTCAGCCCTTCTGCAGCGGCCCGTGTGTTTAAGTTGCTGAGCCTCAAAATAAGCTTCCCGGTGAACTCTTGTCCCTGTCGATGTTCTCCTTGGCGAGCTTGAGCGCTTTTGGCTTCGGACAGTAATTAAAAGTGGTTGCGTGGACGACCATTCAGCTCGCATGAGCATTTCGATCACAACAGGCACAAGAAGCAGGCAAAGGGAGCTGGGATTGGCGCACCGCTGTGAACCATGTATGAGCTGGTCAATCACAGAAATGGACACGAACGGCATGGCAGAGACAGGCAGCGGGCAGGAAACAATTGCTGCCTTGAGACGCATTGCGATCCCCGAGCGAATCTTCAGGACAGCCATTTGCTGCTTGGCGTGCAACTGCAGGACAAAGAGTATCGCCCACAACGAGGGGCCGCGAATGGTCATATCGACAGCACGTTTTAACTGAGACTGATTCAATAAGCTTAGAAGAGGCAACTTGGAAGAAGTTCTGTTCCATAAACCATCGTCTACTTCGTTTCCAGCATCTATGAGAAGGGGTGAACAATCAGAGTCAGCACCTTTGTTTCGCCTCGCCATGATCGTAAATATCATGCCTGCCGCTAGTCCTAATCTTGCCCTCACATGGTAGCACCATGCCCTGTCTCTCGGCGATTCTGGACCTCCTGATTCCTCGTTGACTGCCTTGAAGAGGCTTCAGCTTCTAGTGTGCGCCATCGACCTTGGCCATGTAGGCCAGGAGGTCGAGCACACGGCGGGAGTAACCCCACTCATTGTCGTACCAGCTGACAAGCTTGACGAAGTTCTTGTTGAGGGAGATACCAGCCTTGGCGTCGAAGATGGAACTGTGGATGTTGCCGTTCATGTCGGTGGAGACAACGTCGTCCTCGGTGTAAGCAAGGATGCCTGCTAGATATTAGTGTTCTACCCGTTGACACGATGGCGAGTTAGAAGCTTACCCTTCAAAGGACCGTTGGCAGCCTCCTTGATGGCCTCCTTGATCTCATCGTAGGAAGCACCCTTCTCAATGCGGCAAGTCAAGTCAACGACAGAGACGTTGCTAGTGGGCACACGCATGGACATGCCAGTAAGCTTGCCGTTGAGGTCTGGAATGACCTTGCCGACGGCCTTAGCGGCACCCGTCGAGGATGGGATGATGTTCTGGGCCGCGGTACGGCCGCCACGCCAGTCCTTGGCAGAGGGGCCATCGACGGTCTTCTGAGTGGCAGTGTAAGAGTGGATGGTGGTCATCAGACCCTCAATGATGGTGTACTTGTCGTGGATGACCTTGGCGAGAGGGGCCAAGCAGTTAGTTGTGCAGGAGGCGTTGGAGACGACCGGAATGTCAGACTTGTAGCTCTTCTCGTTCACGCCCATGACGAACATTGGCGCGTCCGCAGACGGAGCAGAGATGACGACCTTCTTGGCACCACCCTTCAAGTGGGCCTCCGCCTTCTCAGTGGTCGTGAAGACACCAGTGGACTCGACGATGTAGTAAGCGCCAGTCTCTGACCACGGGATGGCGGCAGGGTCGCGCTCGGTGTAAAAGCGGACCTTCTTGCCGTTGACAATCAAATCCTTGCCGTCAACCTCGATGGTGCCGTCAAAAATGCCGTGGGTGGAGTCGTACTTGAGCATGTACGCCTACATAAGAGCTGCGGGTCAGCGGAGCTCTCGGACGTATCTTGTGCTGGCTCCTGGAGCCTCTCGATCGCCGAAGCTCGCGATGACCACACGGTTACGCTGAGCAGCATGATCATGACTTACGGCGTAGTGAGGCTCAATGAACGGGTCGTTGACGGCGACGATGTTGATGTCGTCGTGCTGGATGCTGTGCTCTTATCAGCCCTGCTCTTGCTTGACTCTCACCCAGCGCTACTTACGCATTGCGGAAGACAATGCGACCAATGCGGCCGAAACCGTTGATGCCGACCTGTATGTGAGGTCAGTGATGCCGTCCTTGCTCTTGAGCTCGAGTCCTCATCTCCTCACCTTGACGACCATTTTTGCAGTTGATCCTTTGTTTGGTAAGCTATCAAGAAAGGTCAGCAATGATCGGGAAGCTATCGGTTGGCAGCAGTGTCTCACGGCTTACCTTTGAGAGATCTGGTTATGGTGATTCTGGTGATTCAGCTCGGTATGCTGCAGTGTTATCTCGAGGAAGAAAACATTGGGCTGTGGGAAGCATTTTGAATGACAAACCCCACTATGATGACGCGCTAGGGGCGGGGGGTCTGGTCCCAGGCTTTGCTTACCTTACTTCACAAACAATCACAGGCTTTTGCACGGGCTGCCACGACACACCAACCAGCCAACATAGGACGCAAAGCTTCCCTCCGCTGGTGTCTACCGACCACGGAACACCAGGACAATGATGTCCGAGCCCCATTGATTCCCCCATGGGCGACCCGATTCATTCTCGTAGGTTCCCGCTCATTACCGAGCTTCTGTGTCGTTCCTACTGCATCCGGCAATATGTATACCATTTGGTTCGGACAGAAGCGCTCGGCACGTCTCTGACCTTCATGTGATAGTCACCACCTCTCACCTCCTCCAGAACCGCACCGGGGTGATGGTGATGAGGCGAGACCGGCCGCCAAGCATAGAAGCGGACCGATTAGCATCACAAGCTCCCAACAGAAACGCGACTTCACTGACCGTCACCTCGAACGCTGGTACATATGTCAGGTAGGTATGTAGCACATGAAGGGGCGCATCAGACGTTTTCACATCATCTTGCAGTTCAATTCACATTCAGGAGCACCTTACGAGTCCACGACCTTCTTGTCCCATCACAGCCTGTGAAGATAGCACTGATGACGGCGTGCACAGCAATCAGAAAGACCAAAATGCAGTACCGCATGCAACAAGAGGCCCAACACAGGTCACGTCACCACCATCCTGTACGAGTGCAAAGTCCTTGTTCACAGACCTGGTGTCGAGAAGACCTGACTTGCTCGTTGCCTTTGCTCGTGGAACGCCAATGCTTGATGCGGCCCTCTCATGCGACAGTTTGATGCAAATCAGGCTCATTGTCGGGAGCATTTGATCCCCCCGGCGAATCATGATGCCATCGCCTGATCGACCAGATCCAACCCACACACACAGCTCAGCTCATCTCGCAGTCACCTTTGCTTGCCACCATTCTTGCCAATTCCCTCGAACCAAGATCGACCTAGTCCAAGACTCAGCGACACCCAGGCGCACGAAAAGGCAGCAAACAGTACTACCACCACGCTGTGTAGAGCCAGTAATCTCAATGTACAGCTAGCTCAGTTCATGGTCTTAGAACCGTACTAGGCCCAGTAGATAGGTCGGATCTAAAGATGTGGAAACTACTTTGAAAATGTCCAACCCATAGGACTTCATATTCCAGTAAAGCATGGAATTAGGCCCCTAAGTGGATATAAAACAGACGTGGCGTAACGCATTCGATTTCGTTATGCTCTGTGTAGCCATACGGATGCTTCCCTATCTCTAGCATAGCTCAGTCGCCCTACACGCCATCCCCTTATGAGGCCTAGTCCGCTGGTTCCTAAAGAGTAGTTGGATCTTAGACTGAGAATCAACCCGATCCACTTCGCACAGCTACTCAAAGACCAGAAACGTCCAAATTTAAGCCTCAGACCCGAACCGATCCGCTAGGGCAGCTGGGTCGTGGTCTATGGTCCTGATCCGTACCATCGAGATCATTGTGTAGAGCAATACGCTGGTCTGTTGGGGTAGGGATCTGGGGTGCATAGATCGTTGTCATTCTTGCACGTGTATTGCTAAGGCGCTATAATCAGTGACAAGATGGCAGTGAAGTCAGTCCAGCGAGTTTGAATACCGCATTGCAGTCGTGATCCGTTCCAGTCTGTCCTAGGCTCGGGTGGCAAACACCACGGCCAGTTGGACCGCCCTTTGTACAATACTAGCGCCGCAGAAGTAATTAGTGCAATATAGAGATAGAACGTAACACGGTGTTGACTACATACCCAGCCCAAGGCCGAATGGGTGAACAGTGCGAGGAGCGTCGTTGCAGTAATAGCGAACTTCATCTTTACTTTAGCTGGAGTTGTGGATGCGCAAGACCTGTCGAGGCCAGGAAACTATTCTCTTATAGACAAACAATAGGCATTGCTTATATCCATCATTGATGCTACTTCGCATGCAATCCGAGCTTGCAAAAAGAGACTCGCGAGGTTCATCAACGCCATCCCTGCTTCGATGCAACAGAAAATATCTTGGCACAGTACCACGTGTGCTCTGAGTGGCTGTACGGCGACCGGGTGACATGCATTGAACGAAGAGTCCGTGGTATGAAGCGATGGCTTCCCCATCAGCCAGACGAGCCATGGCATTGGACGGGCTCGGATGGATCGCTGCCTTTTTTTGTTTTGACATATGCAGCTTACTATGATTCTTCCGGACGGTATTTTGCCGTAACAGGCACCACCCAAAGGCCATTCCGGAATTGCATATCGTCCTTCCATAAAGAGCGACAGAATGCCAGACCGTCTGCACATTTAGGACCAGCCCGCTGTGTTCATTGACGCTCACACGTTCATATATAGCCTCCAATCACGACGCCAGCGTCTGCTGATGGAACGCCATCATCCACCTGCCATTCTCCCACCTCCATACACTCGAGCACAGCGCCTCGAATGGCATATCTCTTTCATCATCCTCACTCTTCTCAGACGGCCCAGCAGCCGGTCTTGTAGCTCTTGCAAAGTAGCTTATGACTGCACCCTTCGAACCCACTGACTGCACATCCACCTTCGAGAGCTCAAATTTCTTCCACGGCACGAAGGCCGGACTGTGCAGGACATCTACCACCGATGGCTTGGAAGTCGGGGTCAGCTTCATGCCCATTGGAAATTGGAAGATGCAATCTGGCGCGATATAAGGTATCATGTCTGCGCCGGACTGCTGGAGCGCGCGCCAGGTATCTTCTTCGAGTGCGACGATTTCATCGTGAGTCTCTGCGAGTGCGTCCGAGGAGCTGGAAGTAGCCATGATGAGAAATTACGATGGTGACTGCGTAGGGTGGGAAAGGGTTGCAAGCGGAACGGCATTGAGTTCGACATCAGGGAGCTACTGTGGGGTAGCTGAACTCAGGCCAAGCGGTCGTGCCTTCCTAATGCGTCTGACCGTGACACCTGGCACGGATGGCAAACATACATGTGCGTGGCGGGAGGCATCTCATGGCACAATCTTCACGAGTCTCATTGACATTGAGGAAGCTTTGCGTGAGGATGATTACAACGTGAAGCGAGTCATAGATTGAGCGAGGAGCGGGAAGTATTTACAATTCCTCAGCTAGACACCAAGTCTGTACAGAGGCTCAGATTGAGGTCCTTATTATGCTGTCATTCGATTGCTAGACGCCGCTTGCTGGACCCTGACCTCTGGACAGATGCTGACGCGGAATTGTTATATCAGATTTCCACTGGACAAGTCCAGATTCTACTTGTCCTTCCGCCGGTTGGAGCCTAAGCCAATGTCCCCGTGGCCCATTTGTATCATGTGCCGGCACATTCGCGCAAGGATCGATAGAGCAATACAGAGCGAGCCGTCGATCGACTGCACGATGACGAACCAAAGAGCATTGCCGATCGTTGCGACGATGCTCCCACACCCGCTTCATGGCATCCACGCGCATCGATGCCGAGAAAGTGGTCAGGCTCGCGAGCTTCAGTCGTGCAGCCATAACTCGGTTCGCGAGCCTCACACACTCCCTTTCATTTCGCAAAGTCTTCTCGGTCCATAGCAGCATGTGTTTTGGTGTCGCAGGGGGGTTTGTTCGGACCTCCGACGTATGGCTTCTCACTCTAGCCATTGTGGTATCCCGCTAAGCTGTGCGTGCTCGCAGGAGCTGTTCTCGCGCCTCTCGACGCCGAATCTCGTCCCAGTCTGGTGGTCTATATTGTGTCTTACCTCCACGGTCCTGCTGACCTGTGTTGCGAGGTTGACTTGTGGAGAGCTCGCGGTGCAGATTCAGACGTGGCTTTGGCCTCAGCACCTTATGCTGATGTCGGGCATCGTGAGACTGCTGTAGTGGCGCCACAATTTGAAGAGGGGGGACATCATGCGAGAATACGCATCTGTCCGCTAGGAAGGCATGACAGTCGCGATGAATGTTCCTGGAAATGAGCATAGCTGCCCCTCTGCGACGAATACAAGCCATAGTGCTCCATCAGTGAGCAGTTTAGAAACAAAACAGCAACGAAGAAGAACATCAGCAGCAAGGTGCAAGCAAGGGCTATCGGGTCACATTTCCAGATGAGCAGAGTCATGGTCGCACAGCAGCCACGGCATTGCCCGCGAGGTGCCAAAAGACCTAACATGAAGTCGATTGCTTCGAAAAACCAGATCACCTGGTCAGAGACCATGGCCTGACTCTATCACAACAACCCTTCGAGCAGCTGGATTGCCCCTTCCATCGCACCAAATCCCACAGCATCCGCGGCAAGCGAGTCCTTCCCTGGTTGCTGACCTTGGCTAGTTTGATTGTTCCCTATGATCAGGTCAGCGAATTCCTAGGCCATACATGCTACCATAAAGGTCATATTGCAAACCCTTCTCTGCCTCCTTTTGCCTAAGCTCCAGATATCGCTGCCGCTCTTCTGGCGTTTGAGCTCGTAGTACAGGCAGGCTGCACTACGTGTCTTGCAGTTTACGATCGACCTGGCGTTTTTTGGACGAGTCCAGCTGAGCTTTCTGGCGGCGTTTCTGTTGAAAGACGGCGCTGGTGGAGAACGATTCGGTCGCCAAAGTTTGCCGGCATCGTGGAAACGCCAATTTGCTCCTCACAAGCCTAGAGCAGCTTACTCCAGGAAGTCGAGGCAGCATTGCAATTGCCCAATGGTGCGTACAAGCCATCCCAAAAGCGTGTCGACGGGGAGCCTGGTATACGTGAGGTAGAAGAGGGAAGTGTTGAACTTAATGGTATCGCCCAGGCGTGCCCGGCATATCAGAGCCGGGGTGTGCATTCCACAATCCCAAATAAGAATAGCCATGTTGCACAGCATCTGGTGTCACGATGGAGTCCATCATCTGGCCTATCTGCTTGCTTTTCAGTGATCTGTCCACGATAGCTCCGGCCCGGGCTCTCGTCTCGTCAAGATGGTCTCAGTCGTTTGTGGGCCTGATGGGTCAGAAGCATTGGACACAACACCTTCACCCACCTTGTGATAAGCCACTGCGGTTTCATTGCCTGAGACCATTGACTACAGGTCGATATGCACCGCCTGGGAAAGGCGAGCTGGATGCTGAGGTGCACCCGCGCTTGTGCATCTTTAATGGCTATGATGTTTTCATCTAGCTCTTCGATGCATGCCAAAAGCCTGCGTCCTAGATTGCCAAACACATCAACCTGAGTTGGCTGTGTTGGGAACTTCGAGTCTGAGCCTAGGTACAGCTCGACCTCGGCAAAGATGAGTCTAGGGACAAGATGATAAGTCCTGTGCGTCGCGCCTTCCTGATGCAAGCTGTTGTGTGTAAAATCCTCTCGTCAATGATCAGACTGTTGGTGCCCGCCTCAGGCCATGTCCAATATTTTGCCACCTCATTCGCAGGGTGGGGCAGCATCATTGTAAAACTCTTTCGGGCAGACGCAATTAATTATCGCGATGCGTTCTCCACTGCTCCCGGCATATTGCCAGCATGATGGCCGCAACTACCGAGCCAAGGACCTCTTTGTATGCCCGGCAGTTAAAGTAGGTAGGCCTGTGGACTGACATGTCATCGTAGCCCTAGAGCTCTGAAGAGAAGAGACCAGGGACAAGACCCCGTGTAAAGTCGAGGAAGTATCTACTCATATATTGTTTGTTCTGCCCTGCCACCAAGGTACTTTGCTCTATTTGTACATGCACGCGACCAAGATGCCTGCCCAAATCAAGCTTCCGTTCCACGCCGACCACATTGGGTCGCTCATTCGACCTCAATCGGTCTCAAAGGCTCAGGAAGATGCAGACGCAGGCAAGATTACACCAGCTCAGCTGCGCAAGGTGCAGCAGGAGGAGATCGCAAGCATAGTCAAGAAGCAGCAGGACAACAATGTCCGCGCCCTCTGCTCCGGGGAGTTTGACAGGAAGTACTACTTCTCCGGCTTCTTCGAGAAGCTCGAGGGTTTCAAAGACGTCAGTCCGGTGCCATGGGATCTGGCGAGGCTGAGTGCGGCGCCCATCAAGGCTTTGCAGAAGGCCGGGAAGCAGTACCCAATGGCTGCCATCTGCACTGGCAAGATACAATACAAAGAGAGCCCGTACTTGGAGAACTGGAAGCTGTTGAGGAACACGCTGCCGAAAGAGCAATGGAAAGACGCGAAGTTCACAATGCCGCCGCCGTGCTATTTCCATTTGCGACTAGCGAAGGGCAAGTGCTATAGCCCTGAGGCATACAGCAACGACGAGGACTTCTTCGCCGATCTCGCGAAGGCATACAGGCAAGAGGTGCAAACGCTGTACAAGGAGGGTCTGAGAAACCTACAGATCGACGACCCCACGCTGGCATACTTCTGCTCCGATGATATGCTTCAAGGGTTGAAGGATGACGGAGAGGACACGGACAAGTTGTTCGAGCTCTATCTGAAGGCACACAACGACTGCATTGCGGACAGGCCCGCGGACATGCACGTAGGGCTTCACATCTGCAGAGGTGAAAACAACCTATGAACACCCGCTAGGGCTAAGCAATACTGACATCTACTAGGCAACTTCAGCAAATCCATGCACTTCTCGGAGGGCTCGTACGAGAAGATCGCAGAGCAATTCTTCCGTACCCTCAACTACGACACTTTCTACCTCGAATACGACAACCCACGGTCTGGCGGATTTGAGCCACTTCGGTACCTCCCAGCACACAAGAACGTCGTGCTTGGCGTTGTCACGACCAAAGACCCGCAGATGGAGGATGCCGAGCTGATCAAGTCAAGAGTCAAGGAAGCCGCGCAAATCATCGCCAAGGGGCAGGGAAGGAGCGTCGAGGAGGCGATGGAGAATATTGGCATTTCGCCGCAGTGTGGTTTTGCAAGTGTGGCAGTTGGAGCAGAGGGTATGACTGAGGAGAAGATGTTTGCGAAGTTGAAGTTGGTGAAGGATGTTGCTAGCGAGATGTGGCCAGATCGCGCGTAGACGCGTGCAAGTCATAAGGTGTATAAGGTCCAGTAGCCAATAAACAAACCCTACTTGCTGTTAGCTGTCAATCCTTTTGACACCTTCTCTTCCGTTTTCTTCTCTTTCTCTGCTGACATCACACACCAAGTAACATTCGACACCATTGCCGTCACCCATCAAGCACCACTAGCGAGCCACCTGCTTCACCTACTTGTCGAACGTGCAAGTCTGCCATTCGACGGCAGTGTTAGATGCTTCCCTTCACCTCGCGCCTTCTTGCTTGCCTGATAGGATCATCATACCTAAGATCGACTGAGGCGTGCAATTCGACCTCAAGGGCCACACTTGCCTCTCTGCCCGCCTTGCAGATGTCGCCGTGTGCCCTCCTTGTCTCGACAGTACCGCGCATCACATCACCAATCGTGATAAATTGACCGTTCTCAGGAAGGAGCTTCGACACGTACTCTGGGACTACCCAGAATAGATGTCCGTGTCCGCAAAACGTGCAATGTTGGAAAATGTCCATTTCCTTAGCTGGAGGCTGGCATAGAGACAGAGACTTAACGCGCGAGCCCACCGGACATGATAAAGTGGCGGACTCGCTGACGATCGTGAAGCCGGCCTTATCGTAGTTGCCAGTGGATTGATCAAAGATTGGTATGCAATCGTCGAAGTATTGGCCAGACACAGAGCGGCAATGGGCTACAAACGGAGCATAAGCCTTATCCAAGTCAACCAGCATTAAGCCGTGAAACGTCGGAGCTTGACTCGAGGACTCGTAAGGCTTGCCGTCACTGTCGATCCACAATGGAGTGCGAAAGTCGGTATTGTGGTCAGGTATAAGACCAATCCCGCGCTGGATCTTGACGGAGCCGAGGACCGTGTTGCGCATGGCGCGCATAGCCCTCATGGCAATAAGAATGTCGCGAGTGTTGATATTCAGCAGAATTGCCTGCGTGAAATGTAAGCAGGACATCGACGGCGGAAGCTGATCAGCAAACGTACCTCCATGAGCTCGACGGTCTCAAACACCTGCGTTGCCTTTGCGACCGACGCACTTGTGGCAGACATGATGCTGGTCGTGTCCGCCGCGATGTCCGCGATGAGAGTAGAAGCTGACTGCTCGAAGAGAGCTAATCAGGATCGCGCCAATGCTGAATGAGGTGTCAAGTGTATGTGGCTGCTACAAGTGTGTGAGAATTTGCAGTTGATCTTTTCACTGTAGAAGCGTGCTAGAGACCATGTCGAGATTCGTGCACTTGCGTTGGAAGGAAGGCAGGGGCACGAGCCTCACTCGGTCGAGAACGCATGTGAACGAGTGCATTCGATCGGGTGCCTGCGCTGAGCAAAGGCAGCATGTGTTCACACTGCGGTGCGGCATTCAAATTCTGAATTGTGGTCAACTAAAGACAGTATTCTTCGCATCACTCTAATGTGGTATAGGTCGTCGCACTGAGGGTGGAATTCGTTAGGGTGTCACTGAACCGAACCGTAATGCTGTCTGTCTGGTGCGGCCCTGTTGGACTTGATGAAACCAGTGTATGAAGATCATCGCGAGCGGCAAGGGAAGGCCTCATCACCGCTCATGCCCGGAGTACTGAGCACAGTCGCGGAAATGTGTTGCAAGTCCTGTCGACAAAAGCTCACTGCGCTCGACCACAATCAACCCTTTACGTTGTCTCGATTTGGCGACTCTGACGTCCAGCAAAGTGTAGACCTCTTCTCAAGCCTACCAGTGGGTTGCATGGACTCCGGGCAGCACATGGCGTCTTTGAACGTGGGGAGGTAGTAATGAATGAGACCACGAGGCCGATGCTGCAAAAGCTGATGTTCAGCTGTCTCTGGTCCTGCTGCCACCCTAGACAGTGCGTACTGCTGAACAAGCCATGTTCATCATATGGTTGAAAGCACACCGCCATGGCGCATTTGAGCTCCTTCGCGCGCTCGATGGCGTACAGCGTGCGGACATGATTGCATGTGACTTCTTTTCACATGCTGTATGTAGCTCCTCTTCGCCCTCGGTACATTTTTCGGATTAATCCGCGATCTGTTGGCTCGACGTTCTTCTCATCGAAAAGGAGGTTCAAGCTACCCCAGACCAATGAATTGCCGCACAGCATCCACCTGCTCCATCAACACGCGTGCGAGCAGCCGCACGACTCGCTCAACACCTCAAGGATCCCGACACTTTTGATGTACGGAGGTATGCCTTGCTGCACACGATTGTGGCGACCCTCAGCCGGTTCCGCGCCCTTACCTCTGCTGAATGTAGTGAAATGCCGCTTAGGGGTCAAATACGCCGGTCACTGGCCAGTCTCGCTGGCGGCTGGCGGTGAGAACAGGTTTCGAGCCGGCAGATACGCCAGCGTCGCGGGACCAGACGGACTAAGCAACTATCGGACCCTGCAGCAACATAGATCCAGGGGCGATCGCTTCTTGGCGTTCTGGAACAGTTAATTGCAGGGCGTGCCTTTACGGGCGCATGGCGGTCAGCCTACGACCAAGTAAAGCAGATGACAGTGCAAATATTTGTGGCACACATAGTATGCGAGCCAATGAGTTCATTTAAATTGAAGCTGCTGCAAACAGAGCTTGGACAAAGCAGGATCTAAAAGATACCGCGGGTAAAGTAGGATGGCCCAAGCGCCAGGATCGAAGGGTCTGAGGCCCTAGGGTAGACTCTAACCTGAAAAAATGTCGTCCCCATTGAGGCCACATAACAAAACCCGAGGCATTTGCGCTCGTTGCGTCTCTCGTTCTCATACACACCACCTGAACATAACAGCCCCTCGTCACTCATTTCTACGTCTTGTGTTGTTCAGCAGCACTGTCGGTTGCTCCGAGGAACAGACGAGAGTGTTTACTTTTGGAGAGCTCCGTTGCATCCCAACACGCCAAGCTCGACAGTAATAAGCCTCAACGTGAACCACGATCGACCGAAACACGTGCAGTCCGATCTATCTGCACTTTATTACCGATCTCTCCTTGAAAACCTCGCATCGCACACTCTCGAACCGCCTTCCGACCTCCACTCTCGAACTTACAGACATAGCCGGCAGAATGAGCACAACTGCCCTCCCTTCGCAGAGAGCGTCTCTCCGACGGAACATCACAGTCGACTCCGTACCGTCCACGTCGCCCAGCTCGCCTGCTGGCTCTTCGCCAAGCGACTCTCCCATCGGGTCTGCATCCTCAACATCCCTCTCTTCCCTTGGCTCGGTCGAGGATTTTCAGCGGGAACCAGAGCAGAAGCTCCTGGACACATACGGCAACGAATTCAAGCTGCCTGACTACACCATCAAGGACATAAGAGATGCCATACCTAAGCACTGCTACGAGCGCTCAGCAGCGACTGGGCTGTACTACGTCGCTAGGGACATCGCCTCGTTAGCCGGCACATTCTACCTTTTCAACACCTTTTGCACACCAGAATACGTACCCTCGACAGCCGCAAGAGTTGTGCTCTGGGGCCTCTATACCTTCGTGCAGGGCTTGTTTGGCACCGGTTTGTGGGTCCTAGCTCACGAGTGCGGTCACCAGTCTTTCTCGCCCAGCAAGACGCTGAACGACACCGTTGGCTGGTTCTGCCATTCCGCACTGCTTGTCCCGTACTTCAGCTGGAAAATCAGCCATGGCAAGCACCACAAGGCCACCGGTAACATGGAGAGGGACATGGTTTTCCTGCCGCGTACCCGTGAGGAGCACGCCACTAGAATGGGCTACGTCCTCCACGAAATGCACGAGCTTTTGGAGGAGACGCCGATCTACACCATGACCATGCTTATTGGCCAACAGTTGTTTGGGTGGCCGTACTACCTCTTTGCGAACGTGACTGGCCACAACAACCACTCGAAGCAACCAGAGGGCAAGGGCGTTGGTAAGAAGAACGGCGATTTCAGTGTGAACCACTTCTTGCCCAGCAGTCCATTGTACGAGCGCAAGGACGAGAAGCTGATCCTGCTCTCTGATCTTGGTTTGGCGATTACTGCTTTTGTCCTCTTCTTGGTCGGCAAGAACTATGGCCTCCAGAACTTGCTCGTGTGGTATGGCATCCCGTATCTCTGGGTGAATCACTGGTTGGGTAAGTACATCATCCGCAACTCCAGATTCGTCGAGTCATCTGCTAACGTCAATTGAACAGTCGCCATTACCTTCCTTCAACACACCGACCCGTCGCTTCCCCACTACACTGGTGAAACCTGGAATTTTGCTAGAGGCGCCGCAGCTACGATTGATCGCGAATTCGGCTTCATCGGTCGCCAACTTCTCCACGGCATCATCGAGACTCACGTGCTCCACCACTACGTCAGCACCATTCCATTCTACCACGCGGACGAGGCCACCGAAGCCATCAAGCCAGTCATGGGCCAGCACTACCGCTCAGATGTCGAGGGCGGCTCGCTCGGATTCATTAAGGCCATGTACAAGAGCGCCAGGTGGTGCCAGTGGGTCGAGCCGAACGAGGGCGCCACGGGTGAGAACAAGAACGTCCTCTTCTTCCGGAACCGCAACGGTCTTGGCTTGAAGCCCGCAAAGCTGGAGGGTCCGGCAGCAAGCAAGACTCGCAAAGGTGTGAAGGTGCAGGTTGGAGACGACAGCGATTAGGGCTAAAGAGTCGTAATTGATTGATGCTGGAATTCTGATACATGTCGCTCGTTTGACAGACGGGCTTTGGTGCGCTCAAGCGCGGCGTTGAGGGCGAGGTACGGCTTGGTGGTCTGCATTTCTCGGAGTCGCGCCTGGATAGGCTGCCGATGGTGATCGTCGATAGAAACCAGACTTAGACTGCCCGATGGCTGTAATGACTAGAGAAAAAGGTTGGAAGTCAAATCTCTTCCATTCGAGCTTCAAAACAAGGTGGAAGCACATGAAACACTTTAATGCAGGCGACTACAAGATTCTAGAAGGTGACTTGTTGACTACACTTATGCTGGTTGCCGTGTTGCCGCGGCGTGGCTTGTAATGCAACGGATACGGAAGGAGCGCCTTTCCGAAAGATCGACGCAGCTTCCCTCCTCCTTCTCGAAGCTCTACTATATCCCCTGGGCGAGTATGATGAAACATCATGGGCGCAGCAGATCATATGCTTTGACTCAGCAGCGTTGACAGTGTGGCAATGCAGCTAAGCTAGGATATTGCCTGTGTGCACACCAACTACGCCAGGGTCTTTTGACCTTATCTTCACTGATCGACCTGACCAAGACTGTACTGCAGTGAACGAGCTCGTAGCGCCAAGGGATCAGATAGGCAATCGAAGGGGCCGTCTAATCAACGACCATGTAAAGCGAACGCCGAGGGACTTCGTCGAGGTGTGCACGATCGGGTCAAAGGCATCGAAGCCTATACGGCCGCTATCTCCTGGTCTCGAGCTGGATAAAATCATTCGTATCGGATAAGGATCTCAATTTTCCTGCCATGAGAGCGCCCGTGAGGACCATCAGGAGCCTCATTCACAGCCATGTCTACTTGGCTGCAAGCAACTTATCACAGGAAACTACCAGGACCCGGCGTCAGGCACGCAGCATGCCATAAGCAAAAGAGAGAAGAAAGATCTACTACTCCTCAGAAGAAAAGGAACTCCTATCGCCAGCTATCTTGAGCAGCAGTGTCAAAGATGACTCGACTCATATTAGACCGGCATTCTGACCGTTGAAATACAGGAGTCGGTATGTTATACTGCAGTACACTGCCGGTAGAGATTATCCATTGCATCTGCGGTCAGCCGAATGTGTGCCGTGCAGTACTGGAGGTGGGAGCATGCTGATTCAGACGTCTAATAGGTGGTCGCTGAGGCGGTTCATTGCTTCGATCGCACAATCAGGGGGTCGAGTGCAGTGAACACGGTATCTGCTTGGGGTTGCATGTCTGGTCACGCAATGGCGATCGTGCGTCCTCGTAAGAAGAAATGACATTACCATTCAAAGCCCTTGATAGACAGCAGCTCGATTATTCAGGTTTTAGACTCTTGGAACATCCTGTGACTCCTCAGTATGGACGATGACTCTACGGCACCCGCACTACTGGGTGATCACCGTATGATGTCTCATGCTGCAAATGCTTGATATGACAACGATGGCATCGTACTATAGCGGTCAGTACACCGGTCTCATATAAATCACCCTCAGTGAGCTCGCAAGCTGGTAACAGGAGTTCGATTCTCCTCCAAGCCATCATGTCTTCCTTTTGCCTCTCGAAGGCAGATATGCCAAGACCGGGTGTAAGCTCTCGAAGCTTTTGCAAACCAAGAGCTGGCAGAGTCCTCGGAATGTTGCTCATGTGACTCTCGCCGGATGTCACCACCCAGATCCGTCACACAGCGATGATCGTTTTGATCCATGAGGATAGTCAAACTGTCGTCATGCTTCTTTGTCTGGTCGAGTCCCAGATCGTTCGTTCCTCGAAGGCGTGGTACATTGCAAGACATCCGTGAATACGTCTCCATTCAACTTCGCAGATCAATGGCGCTGTTCACCATTGTGCCGTCGCTATGCCTCTTCATGTGCCGCTTCCTGCCTGGAGAAGCAGCGAAAGTCCTCGTGATTATCATATACCTTTTGCAGCCGAAGTGCTCTCAGTATAAGTACGTTGACACTCAGCGCTCATTGGAATGACCTGCTTTCTTATCAGCATATACATGAGACACTTGAAGAAACATATACTAAGCATCATGGCGAGCATCAAGTTCAAGATAATCACCCACACATTCCCAGGCCAGCACATTCGTTACTATCCTGGGGCCACCCGTTGCAGAGAGGAGGACACCTTGATGCTTGAGGCCAAGCAGTACATACCAGTCCACAACCAGACACCCCAAGAAGACGACATCACCATCATCGGCAGTCACGCAGTCAGCTACCCAAAAGAATGCTACGAGCCATTGTGGGAAGATCTGCTCGAGCACTGCGATCAACTCGGCCTTCGCATCCGCTCGATCTGGATCGCAGATGCTAGCAATTCTGGAGCCAGCGGTGTTCTCAACGAGCACGTCCAAGGCGACGATCCAAGCTTCTTCGATGTAGCTTTGGACATCTTGCAAATGGTCAAGAACTTTCGAGATCAGATGCCGCAGCCAATAGTGGGCGTGGGGCATTCGATGGGCGGCACAGCGTTGATTCATCTTTCGCTCATACATCCGAGGCTGCTGTCGTCGCTGATACTGTTCGATCCAGTCATCGGGCCGTCAATCCACTTCTCCGGTATTGCTCTGCTGTACATGAACTCAATCAGACCAGACCTATGGCCATCACGAGAAGCGGCTGAGACATTCTTCAAGAAGGTGCTGAAGACGTGGGACAGTCGCGCTCTATATCGATTCTTGCGGTATGGCCTGCGCGAGACACCGACATTGCTGTATCAAGAGTCCGGTAAGACCACGTTGACGACGACCAAGGCCCAGGAAGCCTGGACGTTTGCCCGCAATTGGTTCGAGCCTCTGCCAGAGAATGGGCAGTATGCGACGCCGCAAGCCAGGGCAAAGTACCCCGACATGAATGATGGTATTGCGAAGCATCACCCTTTCTATAGGTCGGTCGACCAGTACGTGTGGGATGACCTGCCACGTGTGCGGCCCAGTGTATTGTACATCATCCCTGAGAATGCTCCGCTGACGAAAGAGACACCATTAGCTGAGAAGGTCGGTCGCACAGGCACTGGAGCAGGCGGCAGTGGGGGAGAGAAGGAAGGGAGGGTGGCTAGTGTGGTTGTCAAAGGTGTCGGACACCTGTTGCCATTCGAGCAACCTGATGAATGTGCCAAATCTGCTGCGATATGGCTGCGTCAGGACATAAAGCGGTGGCAAGAGCAAAGGGAACTGGAGAAGACTCACCGAGACAATAAGAGCATTGGCGGGATTGCTTTGAGCGAGGAGTGGATGCAGCGGCTGCGTGAGCACTACGAGAAGGAGAAGCGCCGGCAGAAGCGTAGTTCGAAGCTGTGATGATTATCTGTCAATATGAGACTGGTTTGCAATACTTGCTTGGGCCTCTTCATCGGGAAAGCCACACGTCGTCAAGCTGGCACTACAAAGGCAATTGTGGACAATCATCTCGCGAGCACGCAGTAGGCGACCCATTCATCAGAGCCTGATGTACTAGTTGGCAGCCATGACCACCATAATGCTACGGGCAGAGTTAGCATGCACAACCTCACCCAAAGCTATGGCTCACATACTACCTTGATAACGCAACAGCGATCTGTCTGCCCTCCTGCATTAACATCTGAGACGAGACCGCCCTGATAGATGCACTGACTTCTCTGACGATCTGTCTTTTCCAATCGACATCAAGTCCCAGGAGCGAAAGCCACAGACTTGCGCCTAGGATCAGCCGCATTGGAACCGCGAGCAATGCTACCGCCACCTCTTTGCCTCTCCAGAGCCTGTAGGTAGAATTGCTTGACTTGTCGAGCATGCTTGTCGTAAGCCTCAAGCCGTTCGCTCACCTGCTGATAGATCCTCTTCGCTGACGCGGTGGCGGACGTGCTCATTTTCGGAGGCCATTCCAGCAGCTCCCGCCCGTTCGCACTAAGGCATGGATCTCCCTTGCCATCATAGGGAGCGCTGAGGTCTGAGATAAGCTTGTCATGACAAGGTGAGGCGAAGTCTGTGTCTATGTCCATCTGCGTTTGCGCCGAGTCGTCCTCAAGAGCTTTCAGCTCGCGATAGCCTTCCGCAATGATGCTATTTCTGTCACTCATCAGGTACAAGCGCCTTGCAGAGTCGATACCAAACTGCTGACCTCACATCTTGCTGTTGTTCGTCGAGGTTTGCGATGATGATCTTGAGCTTCTCTTCCCTGTTTGCAGGCTGCGGCACGTCGCTCAAGTCCGGCAAAGGCCGGACAATATGCTTCTGCATCTCACGTGCGGAAGTGTGGACGTGTCAATACTACCATTTTTTGGTGTTGTGTCATTCTCTAGAATGGTGAATGAAACCACCGGGGACCATCATATAGTCCAAAAGGGAAGGCGCGCGTCGGGACCTGCGCTAGAGATAGCCTGCGCGGCCTGGGCCGCGACGCCTGCAAGCCCTATGATCGTGCATTCTGTATGCATGATGTGATATTCGCGACACATTACTCCGCTGTTTGAGCTCACCAGTGCAATTTACATATCTAGGCGAACTACAATGTGTAGACACCTATATTCTAGAGAGCAGCCTTATCTTGACACCGTGAGCCTTCGACTTTCACTGCTACACATCGATCTTCATCCTCACAAAGCTTCGTTGCATGCATGCAAACATCATCGTCGTCGCTGCCCCGGGACGACGCCAGCCTGAGAGCAGCACCGCCACAGGTCTCAACGGCGCGAACCATTTCACATGCTCAGCGCCAAGCCAGAGGTGAATAGGCGTCAGACAAACGAACGACTGCTTGTCCGACGCTGATGATCATTTCAGTCGCCCAATGGGCGATGTGTATCCAATCAAACCAGCACTAGCCAAGAGTCCGACATCATCTCAACCCTCACCACGACAGCACTCGACTTCCTGTCGTCCGTGCGGACGCCGACAGCAACTGCCAGCTGCAATGCAATCCCTGCAAAGGACCGCAGCATCGAAAGCCGATTGGACAATCACCACTGTCCACGAGGTCTTGCAAGCTATCAAAGACCTAGTCCAGCTGCTAACCGATCTAATCCACCTCTAGATCGCAATCGAACAGCTCCGCAAACTCCATCGACTCGCTCACGATGTGGCTCAAGCATTGCCCAGACCATAGACACTTCATCCGGTAGGTAGATATACGGGCTATGATTGATGAGCAACGAGACCCCTCCTATATCAATCAGTGCACGCGCCACGACGTTTGCTGCAACGCCCTTGATCGGTCTCAAGTCCATATGTTCCAGTATACATATATTCCAATAACTTATACTCATGGCGTTCTCGCCAAGTCATGGGTATCAGCGCATCATCTCACAACCATACACACACCCCAAAGCAAAAACGCCTCTGGATCCCCACCCATTTATGTAATCGAACAGTCCTGTTGCTGTCCAATCTTGGTATCTTTGTCTCTCTCTCTGTCTCTCTATCACTCAAGACGCCCGCTGATGCCCTTTGCCATGCCCATGCCTATGCTGATATCAAAGGCCTCGTCCACACGCCCTTCAATTCGACAACTTCAGCTTCATTTCATACCCCAGACCCGACTGCCCTTCAATCCACTCCTTCATCATCGCATGCCCCGCCCGTGCCGCAAAAGTGGGAGACGTCTGCGCAGAAAAAGGCAGCTTGTACGATCCCCCAAAATCTCCAGGTCGATGGAGCGCATCGCTTTTGATCTCACCCTTCTTCCTCCCCGCCCAGCTTTTCGGAAATGCTTCCATCAGCGCGTCCACATCAAGCTTGGCCTCGGCTTCGGCAGCGGTCTTGCTGAGCAACGCGTACGTCTCCAAAGCCGGATTCTTGCCCTGGCCCTCTGCATCTCGTGGCGGGAAGTGGGTATAGTGCTCCATCAAGTGGCCATGGAAAACAACGCCCAGATGGCATACCAAACCAGCGAGCAGCGGATATGCTTCTGTGTTGCGCTTGACAAACGCGAAGAACCCGGGCAATGTCCTCCAATTCCTGATCGAAGGGCTTTGCTTCGGATCCGCACAAGCAGCTGCCTCATCTCCAGCAGTAAATGCTAGGAAGTAGACAAGCAAAGACTCCACGCACTTGACTGCTGCCAGCTTCTGTTGCTTCGATGCATGAGAAGAATCCGTGCCCACCTTCTTGAGATGATCAGAAGCCGCATGCTTCAGTTCCCTACCCAAAGCCAGAAGTTTCCTCTCTTCATCCTCCCATGCTGCCTGTTTCGGCGTCTTGTCACTGGGCTGAGCCGAGGATCTTGATACTGTGCCATTAGGATGCGATGTGATTCCGTTTGGAAGTGGAGTGCTCGTGCTTTTCGCGGAAGGCGTTTCAACAGTGGTGTTGTCGGTGGACAGCTCTCGTCGCATAGCCACGGACGACAGATGATCCTTGCGCACGCTGGGCGTCACCTGATGTGATTTCTGCGTGCTCGACTGGAGTGTTGGAGACTTCGTGACAGGCTGCACAGGCGTACTTGGTTCCTTTCGAGGCTCAGACGAGTCGGCAAGCTTCTTACGCTTCGCTGGTGGATCGTACTTCTCTTCCGTCGGCAGAGATTTGCGGCGCTTGGCCAGTGGCTCCTCGGGTTCCTTCTCTTTAGGTGGCGGTTTGTCTTCAGGCTTCTTCGTTGGACCATTGACTGCCGATTTGACCTTTGGAGTCGGACCGACTTTCTGCGCCACGCCCTTCGCGACCGCATCTCGTTTCTTCGCTGCCACCTTGTCGGACTTGGTCTCCTCGGGCACTTTTACTGCTGATGTCGTCTGTACAGCTGCGGGCGTCGCCTGATCAGGTCTCGGTCGCATCTTGAGTATACGCTTGATGTCCTCGCGCTGATGCTTCTTGTACTTCATCTTGACCAGCAACTTAGGCTTCTCCTGCTTCTTGTCCTTTAAGGCCTTGCCAACAGCGATCTCATCCTCACGGGACAAGTCTGGCGACTTCGGCTTCTGTGGTGCCGAATTGTTCGGTTCCGGCACCTTGTCTTCCACGTCTGGCCGCACTGCAGGCGAGCTGGAATTCGCACGGAAGCCATTACGTGGTACTGGTGACTTGTGCTTGCCAATGCCCTCTGGCTTCTTCGATGGCGTGAGCAGGTCGTTCTTGGAAGCAGAATTGGGTGCTGAGGTCTCATTCTGAGACGACTTCAGCTTCTTCGCTTCGAGGCTCGCGGCAATGTTGGGTGGCAGTGTTGGCGACAGGCGAGGCGGCATAGAAGGCATGTCAGACACACGTAGCGGTGACAGCCGCGGAGGCAAGCCCTGGTCTTCCATGTGTACATCCGGCTCTGGAGCTGGAGCCTTGGCTGAAAATTTTGGTGTGGATGTCTTAGCAGGAGCAGGCTTCGGCTGCTCTTTTGTGCGCGTTGGAGGTTGTGGTGGCGGCGACGTCCGCGCCTTCTTCGCAGCAGGTGCCCCTGTCTTTTGCGATGCCTCTTGCTCTTTCCTCTGTGGCACCTCCTTGTCATCACTTCTCTTCCGCTTGAGCTCCTTCTTCACTGGCTCAGGGTCCAAGGTCTTTGCAACCTCCTCTTCAGCTTTGTGCACAGCTGCCAGTACTTGCTCTGTCTCGGCCTTCAGCCTCTCCACCGGCCCTTTAACAGCAGGTTGCTTCGCTGGCGGTGGCACTTCCACAGCCACAGGCTTCACCGCTGGAGCAGCTGACTGCGCCGGCGTCACCGCCCCAGTCTGCTTCTTCTTGTATGTGTCTAGGCTGATCTTCTTCTTCGGGACTCCACTGGGGGTGCTTGCGCCTGTGACTGCTCTCGGCCTCTCCAGCTCTTCTTTAGGTCTGCTGCTGTGCGGCACATACATGTCCACTCCAGTCTCGTGATAGAACCAAGTCTGATATTGTGTCGGCTCGCCTTCTCTCCACTGGAACGGCGTGTTGGTGCACCACGCCATCGCCGTCTGCTGGTTGTAGTGGTGGTATCGTGGCTCGACATCATGCGGGATGGTAAGGACATAGGAGTCGTCGGGGAGCGCTGCCCGCATTTGATCTGTCGCGGCATTGAGAGCGTCAAGGTCGGCTTGGTCCTCCGCGCTGATCTTGTACTTGGTGCCGCCATCTCTGGATCGTTCTTCCACGGCGGGCATGGCGGCGGGGTGTGCACTCGTCTATGCCTCCCGTGTGCCTTTCAGGCGGATGCGCGGTGTGGAGATGCTTGCATTGAGGTGCTGTATTGTGTTGTCGCAATTTGTCTCGGCTGATGTGAAAGCTGCGGATTGACTTAGTACAATGGTTCATCATGGCCCATTGTGGGCATGTGCACCGCTCTGGGCGCATGTCAAGGCGCATCTGACCCTCACTCACCTTCAAGCCTCGAGATCGCCGCTACCCGTACGCTTTGGTCGGCAGCCTGCGTCCAGCGGCTATCTGCGCAAGGCACTGATCCTGGTACATCTGTCGGCACGTCGTCAGTATCTCATCAGCACCAGGTTCTTGTCATGTTCGTGTAGCGACAGCATGGAGGCATTGGTGGTGTGTTCTGTGCTTGTAAGGTTACAGGATCCAGGTAGGAACCTAAGTCGCACGCCAGTGGACCTTGTGCCTGCGAGCTATGACCGCATCTGCGTAGG
The DNA here is from genome assembly GCA_007113905.1 of Teratosphaeria zuluensis. NCBI lineage: Eukaryota > Fungi > Ascomycota > Dothideomycetes > Mycosphaerellales > Teratosphaeriaceae > Teratosphaeria > Teratosphaeria zuluensis. The sequence goes on from VCMQ01000019.1 coordinate 366,396, forward strand.
GCTGAGACAGGTCAAGCGCATTTCTTTGTGATACTTACACGCTAGAACTACATATCGACACAATGAGTCTCGAAATTCATATCACAAGCAAAATTGAGACTCTGCGCAGGCGTCACATGTCTCCTTGTGTCTGTCTTGACCGTTAGGTGGCAGTTTTCGCTATAGGTATCCGGCCACTTGGAACAAAGATCGGGATGCCTGCAGCAGCGGCACGCGGCGCCCAATCAACCGGCACCAGTCACAAGTTGTCACATGTGTCAACCTTAACCTACCTGGACGGCTTTTTTGCTTTGGGTCACCGCCCATCTCAAACTGCTTGAGCCATCATTCTTCTTGAGTATCTATAATTCGTCGTCTGTTTCGTCATCGTCATCATCATCGTCGACAGCAGGAGCAGGAGTAGGCGCAGGCTCAGGACTCTTAGCCTTCACCTTCGCGCCACCCCTTTTGCCCAGCAGCAGCTCCCTCCGGGGAGGTAGCACTCCGTCGTCTGGAAGCTGCTCCGTACGACCATTCTTGGCATTCTCGACTGCCTTGCCCCTGTTGCCAATGCCTCTTAGACTCTGTTGCGATGCAGCAGGTGCAGCATCGAACCCGTCTGCATCACTAAGCTCATCCTCGGTGGCATCGCGATCAGAATGCTGAGGCGTGTTCTCCTGACGGTCCATGTCGTCGTCATCCTCGTCCTCAGTCTCATCCGCAGCAGCTTCCTCTGCCTCAGGCTCAGGCTCAGTATTGCCAGTAGCTTTCCGTTTGCCCTTTCGTGACGAGCCAGCCGTAGCCGACGAGTTGCCGTTCCTGGTACTGCTGACCTCTTCCGCGATGTTGGGATCAATACGAGCACCCTTAAGCAACCTCTGTTGATCTCGAATCTTTAGCTTCTTGGCGTTCAACAGGGCGGCAAACTTCTGTAACATCTGCTCTTCATGCTCCTTCTTGGCATTGACAAGGGCATCAAGCTGTTGATTTAGCTTTGATACCTGCTCCTGATGCGTAGATACGGAAGCTTGCAGTGACGCCAGCCGATCTTGAAGCTCATCGCCTCTGACGACAGCCGTGTGCGCCCAACCAAAGACATCAATCTCCTCCTCTGACTCCTGAAGGTCGATGGACCCTAATCTCTGCGTGATACCGGTTATGCTCCGCCGTATCGTAATGGTGAGCGTAGACCCATTTATCTGGGCGACGGTCTCGAGACCCTGGAGATCTTCGGATAGCGATGCATCGTCAATGCGCTCTTGGAGCAATGCGTGGCGCAGAATCGACCTCCAATCCTCGAGGTTGCCATGGTAGTTGGCGTTTTGCAGAGATTTCAGACCGGATTCCTTGATAGTGGTTTCGAAAACATTTTCGCCTTCAGAGGCGACAAGCTTGAGGTCGAACGCCTTGGCGCCATGTTTAGCGATGTTGACAAGGAGGTGCTCGCCGTCGCGGTCCGTCCGGCGTAATCTCAGGACGTAATCTCGCGGCATGCTTGTGTCATGACCTCCTGAGTGCTAACACGAAACGCTAACGTGGCCACGCGACGAGAGTCAGGGACGATCCAGTGAGCCGTGTTTTGAGAAGATTGGAGCGTGCAAGGTACAGCTATTGTATACGTCCGAACCGCTGCCTGCACAACCGTTACGGCCCTGACGGGAGAGGCGGATAGGTCGCTGCCTGCTGCCGTCGTTCGTCTGAGATGCGAAGGTTTGCCGCGCCGCCGAACCAAGAAATACCACTGTACACACAAGCGGACGCGATGCCCTCTGCCCACGCGATGCGCGTGTATGCCCTGAGAAACAACCAGATCTGCAGAGCAACGGCCGAAACCCGCCAGTGAGACGCTGCGCAAAATCAGAAGCGGAGCCGAACATGCGCGTGCTGGCGAAAAGTCGGATGTCATGCGACGGGACCTTCAGGGTTCAGCACTAAAGAGCACGCTTGCCAGCACGGGCCTTACCAGCCATGCACGCGCTTTCCGACCGACCTACTAGAAGACTGACTACTGCAGACCTTTCCCTACACATGCAGTGGCGACCCAGAGCCATTTTCCACGTCACGGCGGCCCCTTCTCCACGCCCTTCGCGTGGAGGACAAGGGAAGTGAACACACTCATCGACACCGCCAGCATCGACACGACCCCGAGCATCCGGACGAGCGAGAGGAGGCAGGGCGTGTCGCGGCCGCCGGTATGGCCGCCATCGAGTCGTGGGATGAAGACCTCGACTTCCAGGGCGACTTCCAGGCGTTTGCGGGCACGAGCATAGGGACGGGCGGACACGCCAGCGTCAGCTCACGACTAAGTGTGCATTCCGAGTCCTTGGCGGGCGATGACGATTGGAACGTGGTATTACAGCCGGACGACGAGCACAGCACGAGTCATGCAATACAGCAGGCGAAGCAGGCAGGCATCCCACTGCCCGCCGGTGTGCCCTCCAGTGCACTTCTGGGCGGCACAATCAAGCGTTTGGGCAAGGCGAAGTCGCGTCAGAAGTTGACCGAGGACTGGGACAATGACCTGGAGATGCCGGATAGCGGTAGCCTCACGCTCAAGCCGAAGCCGAAAGAGCCCGAGCCCAACGAGGAGGAGTTTGACGACTTCGATGATCTCGAGGGCAGTCTTGGCATCAGATTTGCAGGTACCAAGCGCGATGCACGGAGTGGTTCCGCGTCTGGCATGAGCCCAAGCCTAGGGTCTGCCACCGCCGAAAGTGAAGAGGACGAGCTGCGTGGACTGGAGCTGCCCGAGGAGCCGCTCGACTTCAAAGCCATCCTCAATAAGCGAAGAGCAGCAGAAGCCGAATTGTCCGATCTGTCCCAGCCAGGCACGGCAGAACCCAGTCCTGCAATAGAACAGCCGGCCACGCTCAACGTCCACAAGAAGTCTAAGCTCCTTGCCGAGGACAATGATGATTACCTCAATGACTTTGAGCTCGGCGGAGGTGACATCCTGGAGAATAAGAAGACCAGGTTCAACAAAAACGTCAAGCTCAAAAGCATTAAGCCTGCAGTACCTACTGCTCAGCGTTCAGCCACAACACTCAACTTTCATGACAAGCCTACTGACAAGCCAATGCACACACGGTCACATCTCCCGAGGCCAGTGTCAAGTAGACCACCTCGAGCTCTTCTGGACCCTGTCTACGAGACGGGTGCCTCACAAGTCCCACGAGAAAGGCGGCAGCCCACGACTACCAGCGCTCAACTGCTTCGATCTAAGCGTTCGATGCCAGTGCTGAGTAGCACACGCTCCACCATGCCAATGAGCAAGCCAGCTGGTCCTTCGTACTTACCTACGCCACGAGATAACCCTGCTCAGCGTGCCATGCCATATCACTTGCGACGCGACTCAGATCCTAACAGGCGAGGTGCACAGTCGCCACCAGCACGGCCAAGCTCACGTTTGTCTAATGCTTATGTGCCTGAGACGCCGTCAAGGGCTAGCAAGGTGCCGAGAAAGGATTTGGCTCCAGCTGCTTTGGCACGCGAGGCGGCAGCGAAGAAGACATTGACCAGACCTGCTCGAAAACGGAATTATGGTGACGGTAGTGAGTTAGAGATCTTTGACGATCTCCCAACGTCGACCACCAAGGAACAGAAATTTGTGAAAGAGCCGATCGCGCGAGGCCCACCAAGACCTGCACTACGTCTCACGCAGAGCAGAGCAGACATGCGAGATCCAGTCAAGCGTTCTATACCCGATCGGATGATGACCCCAGCGCCGCCACGAACTCCAGCCAGTCCGACCAAAGGCTTCCACCAGCATCAGCATAGTACGCCCAGCTACATGCGTGACACGGCTGCGAGTCGAATAGCGAGGGAGACGTTGCCTCGTAATGCGCCTCGACCCCGTAGTGAGGGGCCATTGCAGCCGCTGGCAACAAACTGGAAGGCCCAAATAGCAGCTCGAACGCCGTTTGCGAGTCCAAGTGCGTCGCGGCAGAAGCCGAAGCGCCAACCTGCTCTGATCACGACCATGAATCAGAGCCAGCTGAAGAGTATGTTTGATGTGATGTGTTCCTACAGTGGTGAGGCATACTAATGTTGCTATAGGCGCCAATGACAAGGGCATGGTCTACAACGCCAAGACGCAAACTTGGGAGGGCAACGAAAACGCGATTGCACATTTTGAGTTCCCACCTCCGCTACAGACACCAACACCCACCGGCCACCACTCTCACCAGCGGCAAAACTCCTACATGGGAATCGCAGACCGCCAGATTCAGTCTTCGCCTCCTAGAGCCACGCCAGCACTCATTGCACCTATGCAGACCACTGTCGGGGTCCAAGTCAACGGCGGTATGGTCTTTGACCCAAGGCAGATGAAGTGGCTGAAGCTCAAGGACGGTCGTGATATCTCTGGTCCTCTATCGCCATCTGTCACTGATGGTGACGAAGAGGAGGACGCATTCGCGGGCATTGAAGACCTCAAAGACGAGAACACACCAGTTGCTGGTGCTGGCGGTAGTGTCGCTGGCATGCAGAGTCCAGTCAGCATGGCTGCCGCTGGAGTGGGTGATGTGCACGAGGAGTTTGACCTTGGTCCTAGGTTCATCCAGCTGCAGAAGGATGAAGAGGCGATGTGGCGAAAGCGATGCGAGCTCTGGTTCCCGTTGCAAGAACCGAGACTTGACGACCAAGCGTGGCGGTGGGCGATACGGGAGATCGTACCGCCTCTTCCGGACGGCGACGATACTACTCTGTGACTACCTGGCCATCGACGCGTGCTCACAGAGCCAGTGTTTGCGGCGAGCGGGTTGTCGATGGTTTGAGAAATTGAGCATCTTATACCACAATGTTTGGGACCGGCCGTCCGAACACACTTATTGACGGCCGTGTATGGAAAATTCTTTTTTACACTCGAGCAAGCGGGACAGGCGCAGGGCGGGGAAAAAATAGGGCGCCATACGTGGTAGTCTGCGTGATGAGAAAGTGTTTTGGCAGTGGTTAGAAAATCGGATTTTGTCGGCTTCTACGGAAGTCTGGCAGTGACGGCCTTGATCGCAAACAGCACGAAGATATGACCTGATGATAATGTAGCTTGGCTGGCATATCATAGTTCGGAGTTATTAGGGATTCTGATTTTAAGTCGTGAATCCGTGTTAATAGATATGATGGTATTTGGTGATAATCCACTCTCAAAGAGATATTTCGCCTGTTCAAGCATGTAGTGAGTCGCCGTGTTGCTAGGGTGCAAGGCCTCGTCGTCTACGCTATGGCGCGATGTAAGCTGTACTAGTCGATGGAGCTATGGGCTAGCGTTGCTTGCATGTGAAGACAAGCTGTGGACCCTGGATTTATGCCGCAGCTCAATGTCTCAGTAGTCAGGTACATTGTCAGGTAGCCAACCCACAACTACACCTTCCATACAATAATTCCACGCTGCACGCTGGTAGTCCTTGATCTTCGTACATCCGGCGCAGCGTGTGAGTTCTGAATTTCTCTTACAACCGTGCTTCCTCCCACCAGTGCAACGCGTCAACTGCGCACGCGAGCATGGACGAAGTCGAAAACGAGAACCTGCCAAAAGCAGGCGAGAGTCCCACCCTCCCAACCGTCGACGACACGACCCGCGAAGACGACGTCAAACTCCCCCTCGACACAGCAGAAGTCCTGATCGACTCGGGCAACCCCTCACCCACACAATCTGCTGCACCAACACAGCAGCCACAACCACACCCACACCCACACCCACAACCCGACACCCTCCCCGTCCGCCCCGCCCTCCAACGCGAATCCTCTGTCCCGCCTCCCTCTCAACCGCCCCCCGCACCACCAACCAACCAACCCGTCGACCCGCCCGAGTTTCCGCAAGAACCTCCCGATTCCCTCACGTTAGCCGACTTGAAACGAATCCGCGCACAATTTCCCAATGCACAGGGTGTACCACCTGTGGAGGTGAAGAGGGAGTGCTAGGCGATCATCAGAAAGTTTACGATTTCGAGTATACGGATGCGCAGGCTTTTCCCGTGGAGGTGGAGGAGTGGTTCTCGTATAGTGAGGGGGAGGAGCGGTGGTTGCGAATGTGTAAGGAGGTGTTTGGGCGGGAGTGGAGGGGGGGTTGGGTGGATGCGGGGGAGGAGGAGAGGAGGGGGTTTATTTTGAGGATGGTGGAGGGGTTGAAGAAGGAGGAGGAGAACACGAAGCCGACGACGGAGTTGATGGCGCTCACGTATATTGCGTTGGGAGTTTGGGAGGAGACGGCGGGACGGGAGGGGAGGGAGAAAGTGAGGGATTTGTTCCCTGGGCAGCGGCAGGCGGGGAGTGGAGTCGAGGAGTATGAGGCGAGTGGGTTGCAGATACAGGTGATTGTGGAGATGGTGGAGGCGTTGCATAAGGCCGGGGCATTGGAGGCGATCTACGAGCTGACGAGACGGTATTTCGACGAGGCGTTTGAGACGTCGCCGATCCCGTCGTCGGATCCGTTGAAGGGGGATGTGCAGGTGCCGAGTCGAGGGCCGGAGAGCGTGGAGCTCTGGTGCTGTTTGACGCTTATGTACCTCTTTGTTGAAGTCGCGAGGAGTGTAGAGGGGGAACGGGGGAAAGTGTTGAAGCGGGATATTTTGGCGTTGGAGCCGAAAGTGCTGAATTATTTTACGGGGGTTGTGAGTAAATTGAGGTGGGACGATTATGCGCCTGTGCCGTTTACGAAGATGTTGTTGTTGGCGTGGAAGTGCGTGCTGGTGACTTTTGGCGGGATTAAGGATGTGGAGGGTGTGAAGGCGGCGTTGAAGAGGAAGGAGAGGGGTGGGAGTGGTGAAGAGGAGGAGGAAGAGACGGATGCGAGGGGGAAGCCGGTTATAACTGCGTCGCCGCTGGATTATCATCTCTTTCGCCAGGAGATCAGCTCGAAGTACCCGGCTTATCAGCCTCCACCGCCTATGTTCCCGCTGGAACCGGATAATAATAGTATTCTCCCGCCGCTCAGACATCGACAGCAGTCTATCTCGTCATCAGCGAGCGAGAGCGTCTTCACGGGCGCACCGAGCGTGGGTACGCAATCCATCATGCATCAACCCGTGCACATCGCCACTCCCGCTCCTTCACCTCCGCCTTCCCCTGCGGGACCTGGCAAGGCGGGGAAGAAGCAGAATTACCAGACGAATCAGATGTTTCCGTTCCTGTACCCACCGCTTGATGGGAGTTCTTCTGAGCTGGGCGGGAAGGGGAGCACGCAGTTGCAGGACGCGCTGGTGGGGAGGAAGTGGGAGGGCTCGGATGTGCCGACGAGTATCCTCGAAGCGGCGGAGCTCTTCAGCAAGCGTATGAGAGCTACGAGGGCGCTGAAGCAGTTGTGGGAGGCGAGGGTGGATTATATGAAGGTTGAGCGGGGATGGAAACAGGGTGATAAGGATGATGAAGATGAAGATGAAGATGTCGATGACTTTGAACTGGTTCCTAAACCCAAGGAACCGGAGAAGGAGACGGCGGAGCAGGGCGAGCCGTTGCGGATTTTGTCGGAGGAAGAGAAGAAGTTGAAAATGGTGGATGATTTTTACCGCGCCGCGCTGCCGTATCTGCAGAGTTTTGTTATTGTTGGGTTGAAGTTTTTGCAGACGATGCTGAATGATATTGGGGTTAGGAATGGGAGTTTGCAGCCGGGGATACAGTTCCAGGACTCCAACGGCATTATCATCAACGGTGGTGGTACCGCGGAGAAAAGTGGTGGCGCTAACGGCATCCACAATGCTGCGAACGGAGCTGGAGGCGGCGCAGAAGCGGAGGACGAAGCAGATCACATCCGCTCGCAGGAAATTGCGCAAAAGGCTCTGACGGGCACGATTTTGTTACTGTTGAAGTGGTTCAAAGTGAATCATGTGCTGCAGTTTGAGTATTTGGGGCAGTTGTTGTTGGATGCGTTGTTGGTGCCGCTGACGCTGAAGTTGTGGCAGCAGCAGGAGGTGGGGAGGTTGTGTCATTTTAAGGTGGATAAGGAGGGGAGGGGGTTTTTTGGGTGGTGTAGGGGGGATAGTTGTGCGAGGGAGGGGGAGGGGCTTGCAGAGAGTGGGGAGGGAGATGGTGGAGAGGGAGGGGATGGGGAGGAGGAGGAGGATGAAGCAGTACCGCCGCCTATTCGCCGAACAAGGAACGTGCCTACCAGCCACCACGACCCTGAACCCCCACGAACAACAACAACAACAACCCCCCACCACCATCCCCCGAACTCGACGAACTAGGCTACCCCACCCACCCCCCTCCCCTCCTCCCCCATAAAACACTACTCCCACCGCTCCATCACGACCAGCATCAACCACCTCCGCATCCTCCACAAACTCACCGCGCGAAAAACCCACCGAACCCTCATGCTCGTGTCCTTCAAATCCTCCACGCACCTCCGAAAAACTCTGCGCATCCCCGTCCCCGAACTAAGATACTACACCCTCAAACTCTTCAAATCCCAAGTCCCGTTCTGCGGCCGTAAGTGGCGACAATCCAACATGAAGATCATTACGGCGGTGTGGTTGTCCGTGCCTGCGGAATTGAGGGATGATTGGTTGAGTGGTGGTGGGGGAGGGGTGGGTGGTGGTGGCGGATGGGGCGATGTGGATGGGAGTGTGGAGGATGCGGTGCCGCTTGAGATGGCGGGGAGGGGGTTGACGTGGTGGTGGAATGGGAGGTGGTTTGGGGATAGTTTTGGGGTTGGGGGGGAGGAGGGTGCGGGTGGGGGGGAGTATGGGTTTTTTGAGAGGGAGTTGGAGAAGATGGAGGGGTGGAGGGGGACACTTGGGGGGGATGGGGTTGGGGAGGGGGAGGAGGAACCGCAGACGGGGATCGAAGGGGAGGGGATGGTGGGGCATGGGTGGGTGGGGGGGATGGAGGGGTATTGAGGTGTTTAATGGTCAGAAAGGCATGATGTTGCACTCTAGGTATGCCAAGTGTAGTGTATACATGTCTATGATACAGTCCACGCCACATCAATCAGTGCCATGCATATCTTCCTCTTTCTTCTTCTTCGCACATGCAGTCTTCTTCCGTTGTTGTTGTACATTGTCTTCATTTTTGCCCTTCGCCCGATGACCCATGCATTATGTTTTTTTATGTATGACATGAGCAAGTGCTAAAACGCTGGAAGAAAATGTGTGTCAATGACTCTCGATGCCTCTATGCTCTGAACCGTTCAGCAAGCAGCAGCTGTGCCGAGCAAGAGGTTCGCACGAGTATGGCTGCAACTTCCTTACTACCACCCAGCCTCTTCCTAGGAAGCTTGAGGAGCAGACGCAGCACCACCTCTCGGTCCACCCCGTCCACGACCTCTGTGTCCCTCACCACGTCCTCCACCGCGACCACCACGGAACTCACCACCACGACCTCTGTGTCCCTCACCCCTGAAACCTCCACGGCCCTCTCCACGGCCTCTGCCTCCACGACCACGACCCTCGCCATGACCGTGACCGTGACCACGACCTCTGCCGCGATGACGACCAGCCACGTTCTGGAAGCCGTCATCCTCAACAGCAGGATTGGCGGGGGCAGGCTCAGCAGCACCTGGTCCCCAAGCCTCGGCGATTTCTTGGGTTTGGCCGGCGGGCTTGAGATCCCATGCCTCGCCTGACGCGTTGCCTGTTGCGGATTCGGCGGCGGCGCTAGGGACAGCGGCAGCAGCCACGTCGTCAGCCCAAGAGCCGACCTTGCTCTGCTCGTCTAGAGTCTGTGGAGGCGCGGCGGCTGGGGCTGGGACCTCGACCTCGTCGTTGGGACGTGGGATGACCTCGTAGCTGTCCTCTAGACTCCCGCTCTTCTCGGCGCCGGCTGCGGTAGTGTCCCAACGATCGCCTGCCGCGTTGCCTGTGTCGTCGCCAACGGTTGCCTGAGCACCAGCTTGGTAGTCTGGGACGCCATTAGGCTGCTCTGGTTGTTGCTCGGTCAGGCCGGCGTGGGTGATGGTCGGGTCGGAGCCTTGCGGGACGGAATGGGATACCTCGGGGTCGGCGGTGGCGTTGGCTTCGGCGACGTCGTTGGCCCATGCCTCCTCGGACTGGAATGGGGCGGGGTGGTCGAGGGAGGATTGCTTGATCTGGGAGTCTAGATAGATGTCAGCAAGATGTACTACGGGTTGAGGTGTTGCTTCACTCACACTTGACGTTCGTCGGCACACCCTCGATGCTCGGCACCGCCTCGTCCGTGCCCTCGATGATGCTGACCGCCGTGCTGACCGCCTTCTCGTCACCGCCATACACGAGCAGGAGCGCGCCCTCAAACGCCTGGTTCTCCTCCGTACCTGCCTCCTCCTCGATCGCGCGCTTCGCAGCTGCCGCTCGCAAGAAGCGCGAGAAGACCAGCAGCTTCTCCTTCAGCTGACCCGCACTCGACGTCACACCTTCCACCCGCAGCTGCTCCTTCAGCTTCTCCACCTCCTTCTCGTGTTGTGCCGCCAGCTCCTCCTTCTGCCTCTCCATCTGCTTCTGGTAGTCATCGTTCACGCTCCTGAACACTTTGATCTGCTCCTCCAGCGCATCTCGCTGCGACAACAGCTGCGGCTTCTTCTCCGCTGCCGCCTTCTGGTCCGCGTTGATCTTGCGCTGCGCCACCAGATCGCTGAGAGACACGCCCGGGTTGGCCTCAATCACTTGATCCGTCTTTTGCAGGCCGGTCAGACGTTTGTTGATGTTGCGGATCTGCTTCTGGAGGTCTTTGATGTGCGGGTGCTCGTAGCTGCCGTTCGTGTCTGCGTGGTTCGACTCTTCTTTCGGCGACTCGGGCGCGGCGGGCGATTGCGCAGAGCCATTGGCGCCTGCCTCGGCCTTGGCCTTCTTCTTGCGTGCTGACTTGGACTCGCTGCTGCCGCCCGTCACTGTGTCCACCACCTTTTCGATTATGCTCGCCATTGTGTGGTGTGTGTCAGTGAATGTCAATTGATTGATGGATAAGTTGATTGATTATGTTGAAGCTGTGCTCGGTCAAAGATAGCAGTATCTGTATCAGAAGTGTGATGCTTGCAACTGTGTCGGGATGCTCAACTCTCGAAGCTTTCTCGAGCTCGCGTGCCCATGTCGCGCGCTGCCGAACTTCTTCCTGTCGGATCTATCCGCTATCAATCTAATCTACTACATGAGTCGCGATTACAATTGCCCTCAGCTCGCACCCACTTACACTACCGTTTAGCTTCATAGCAAGTACACATCATGGCTCTCACGAAGCGGAATTCCGATCTGGCTCTTATGCCGCCGCCTCCACCGCCGAAACGTCAAAAGCGACCAACAAAAGTCCTCGACGAAGAGGTCTACAGCGATGCCCTCTCCCACATCATTGCCCGAGACTTCTTCCCCGGGCTGTTGGAAACGGAGGCGCAACAAGAGTATATGCAAGCTTTGGATTCGGACAATAAAGACTGGATCAGACAAGCTGGGAGGAATCTCAAGCAGGTCATGACGCCCGGACCTGATGGCCGCAGACGAGCAGGACGAGGCACTGGCTTCACGCCGAGAAGGACAACTACGATGGGAGAGACACCGAGAAACTTTGTCGGAGACACGCCTGAACAGGCTCCAAGGACTCGAGCGAATGACGACTTTGCGCCAGAAGAAAAGCCGGAGGTGGATGTCAATATGTCTCTTGGTGCTTTCCAGGCCAAGTACACGTCTGAAGACAATGAGAGCTTCAACGCGCTGCTGGACAAGCAGAATGAGAAGCGTACGGCCAAGTATGCATTCTTCCACAACGGCAATAAGATCTTGGCTCCACGCCAAATCGCGCATAGAGCTAGAGAGCAAAAGCTGCTGGAGAATGGACAGCGCAGCTCATCTAGCGCGCTCATTACTACAAATGCTGCTGGAGAAGAAGTCAAGATGATATCTGCAGCTCGACCGTCTGAGGATCTGGACGCTAGGCCGGCTTCTCTAGACAGCTTCCCGAGTCGAGAAGGGCCGAGGAATCATTTCATGTTCGACCCGGAGGGTGTGGAAGATTACACTGCCACCGTTGCACAACAAAGCGAGCAAAGATCGAATGCGCCACCCAAAAGTGTGACATATGCAGCGACGCGCTTCCAACAGACGGTGGCGCAGGCGGATGTCGTACCGCCCAGCCCATCCATGAGTGCCATTGACGCTGCTATAGCTGGCAGACCTAAGCCAACGGAGACTGAATCTGGGTACCCCGGTGCGGAGACTCCCAGAGTCAACGGCTACGCTTTCGTGGACGCTGAACCCACGCCTTCAGAGATGGGTGTACCCGTCACTGATGCAGAAGCCGATGCCGCCGAGCGAGAGGAGGCGATGAGCTTGTTGCCCAAAGTCGAGGAGGGCGGCCCAAATCCGTTCAAGATCCATGAACGCAGTAGTCGCGAGGAGCTGCACCATAAATTGGTGGAGAAGGCTGATGCGAGTAGGCGGAAGACGGGAGGTGGTCGGCTCGATGAGTTGAGACGGCTGGGTGTCACGCCTGGACGGACGCCTACGCCGAGTTTCAAGAGTGCGCCGAATGTTAAGAAAGGGAACATGACGCCTGCGGCGAGGATGCTTGCGGCTAGTATTGGGAAGACGCCGAAGCCAGGGAGCGGGCTTGGTGACGGATTTGGGAAAGCTGGGAAGGTGGATTGGACGCCGACGCCGAGGGTGAAGAGGTGAGGATGTGGTGTGAAGGGGAAGATGTATCTCAGCTAAGTTTTTCCTACCCTCTGAATGCCAGTATGAGGTCTCAGGTTCTGCTTACGTTTTCTTTTGCCTTGGCTCAGCTTATCATTTCATGTGCGACAGGCGAATATCAAAGCCTACACTCAACATCAGTATGAAGAATGCCGAATGTTGCGAAGATCGATCGTGGTTGTTTGATCCGCGATGTAAAGCATTGACGTCCCATCTTGGCCCTCCGGTTACGACTTGGCCAATGGGTCGCACCAAATCTCAAACAATCGGTCGAGCGGCGCCCATGGCCTCATTAGCTACGTATTTGGCGCGATGCCCCACCTTGGGATACGTGCGCATCCGCCATCACTCGACGAGCCTCACCAGCCCTTGCAGCAGAGTAAGGCGTCGTTAAGGCGCATGTGTATGTGCAAATCGAGGCTCAAGCGCCCCCCAGCCTAAGCAGTAGGGCAAGCTCGAATATTATGGCGCAACTTGCAGCTTTTCAGCCATCAAAGCTAGGTGCTGAGCAAAGTGGGCTTAGACAGGATGAGCTTGCTTTGCCGAGCAAACACCGCAACCTCGAGCGATCACCTAGGTGAAAGCACCATTTCTCAGCCTCCGTCACTCCACTGCTGGTGCCGGTTATGGTGCTCGCGCGGTGCAAGACCTGCAGCCGCGACCAGAAGATGCTTGCTTCAACAGCAAGCGTCACGACCACTGCAGGTAAAGCACCAAGTCTACAGCTCCGGCGTGAGCCAGACGGAGCCTCACGAGCACACGTGCCAGACCGTGAGCCATCGAGACGAGCGAGGAGCGAGGCAAGCTCAGGAACAAGCGCGCGAGCGCTAGGTAAGCTCGAGGGAAGCGGTAGGTCAGCCCTGCCGGCAGTGGCAGCGGGTGTGCCGAAGCACGAGCGCGTGGTTGTGAGGAAAACCAGGGTTGCCTAAACGCGGGATCCACCCGCGGATGTCTTGCAGCTTGCTTAGCGCGCCAGATGCAGGTACCCTCGCCCTGGACACGATAGATTATCAGATCTATCGAGATTCGATGGCGCGTCGCGGATGGCGGGCGAAGTGGTTGGCACATCGATGTCGCGCACTTATAGATGAGGTGGGTGAAGGTCGGGCAGAGGTGTAGAGGGCTGTGAGGGGTAGGAGAGGGCGATTGGCTCACCGTAGACTGTGGAGTGACTTATCGATCATTTTTGTACTTTGCTACATCTATGTGTAAGTACATCTATATATCGACCTGGTGTAAGAGCAATGAATCTATGCGCGCATCACGATGCTTTCCGAGGATCGACAACCTCGTAAGCTTGGGCGCTGTAGCACAAGCCCGGTCTCTAGTCCGATGGCAGACGATGCTGCGCAGTTGCAAATGAGCAGACTACGCTTTGAGATTGACGATCATCATATTTGTTGATTCTTGACTTTGTTTACGATCAAGCAAAAAGTACCTCGTTCCTGTATCAAAGTGCGTCACTCAGCCTCAGGTGATTTATGGGCCGACCGATTTCGCAGGCTAGTCCGAAAGCTTAAAATTGTGGTCTGTGCGCTCGCTGCCTACCTCCAAGTTCGACCACTCCTGCGCTTTCGTGCACCATCTACAAGGCCTGAGCACCCGAAATATTCACCATCGACGACAACTAGATGGGCGTATAGTAGTCAATCACAACTACTGTCCAGGTTGTGCTCAAATGGACGACTGAGTTGCAACGACGCGCTTCTCCTCACGGAAACCCTGCAACATCGCGCCCGCGACTCGATCTCCGCACCTCGAAAGACCAGCCATTCACGACCAACTTCCTCAAACAACACCATGGCGGCGCCTGGCTCACCGGTGACTGACACAATGGACACAAGTGGCCCATTGTCGCCAGAACCGCACGACATCAAGCCATCCACCGAATCGACCGCCAAGCCAGCGAATGCCCTCACGCCACCGACGAGCGAAGAGATGAACCACGATGCGAAGCAGGATGGAGATGAGAGCGAATTAAGCGACATCGATGACGTAGATATCGAGGCGCCTGCACCAGTACAAGAGCAGAGACAGGAGCCTGAGCCGGTGGAGGAGGACGATGAGGAGGAGATTGAGCCCGATCATTACTGGGATGGCGGCAAGATCCCTGTCTTTATGCCGACTATGAACCAGTTCCGTGACTTTAAGCGGTTCTGTGAGCGGATCGACCATTATGGCATGAAGTCGGGTATTGTTAAGGTTATCCCACCGAAGGAATGGTAAGTTGCAGGTGTGAGTGATGCATGTGAAGCTGGATTTTGACGCTGATAACTTCGTATAGGCGCGACGCTCAACCGGCTTTGGATGAATATGTCAAGCGCATCAAGATCAAGAACCCGATTACGCAGGAGTTCAATGGTGCTTCTGGTACTTATACGCAGCAGAATGTTGAGAAGCAGCGATCGTATAATTTGCCGGAGTGGAAGGCATTGACTGAAGAGACGCACCATCAGCCGCCTGCCAAGCGTGGCGAGAGACGGCGCAACCAGGCTCAGGTTGTGCGTGGCGGTGGTAGTCTGCGTGGTCGCGCTGCTGCGAATGCTGCGGCTGCGACTGCCGACCCTGATGCTCCGCCTCCTGAGAAAAGGAAGCCCGGTCGACCGCGTCGTGTTGCGGCAGCACCAACTCCGGCGGCGGCGGATTCTGATTCGGAGAGTGAAGCGCCTGCTGCTAAGCGGACCCGCGGCAAGGCCTCTCCGGCACCCAAAGCTGCCAAAGGCAAGTCAGAACCAAAGGCCAAGGGCGGTCGTCAGCCGAGGGGCGGTCAGGCTAAGTCTGTCTCATCCCGTCGTCTGAACAACACCGGCGAGACTCAGGATGTCATCGATGAGAAGGCATTCAAGAACTTCGATTACCGCATGGAAGGTCTCGATGAGTTTACGCCTGAGCGATGTCAGGAGCTCGAGACGCAATACTGGAAGAGTTTGGCGTTCAACCAACCTATGTACGCTGCTGATATGCCTGGCTCCTTATTTGACGACAAGACGACGAGCTGGAATGTCGCACATCTTCCGAATTTGTTGGACATTTTGGGAACTAAGGTTCCTGGCGTCAACACGGCTTACCTGTACATGGGCATGTGGAAGGCTACATTTGCATGGCACCTGGAAGATGTCGATCTCTACAGTATCAACTATATCCACTTTGGTGCGCCCAAGCAGTGGTACAGCATTTCGCAGGAGGATGCTAGGAAGTTCGAGGCGGCCATGAAGCAAGTCTGGCCTGTCGATGCTAAGAATTGCGATCAGTTCTTGCGGCACAAGACTTACCTCATCTCACCAGACGTGCTGGAGAAGCAGTACAACGTCAAGGTCAACAAGCTGGTCCACTACGAAGGCGAATTCGTCATCACATACCCTTACGGCTACCACTCTGGTTACAACATTGGCTATAATTGCGCCGAATCAGTCAACTTCGCTCTCGACTCTTGGATTGAGTATGGCCGCATTGCGCGCAAGTGCAATTGCGAGGCTGACAACGTCTGGGTTGATGTCGCTGAGATTGAGCGCAAGCTTCGTGGCGAGCCTACTCCGGAATACTACGAGGAGACTGATGACGATGACGATGACCAGAGCGATGGAGAAGACAATGCTCTCCCAACTCCTCCTGCCAGCGTCAAGGGCAAGGCCAAGCGCGGTCAGAAGCGCAAGCGAGAAGTCAAGGAAGAGAAGCCCAAGAAAAAGAAGAAGATCAGGATCAGGATCAAGGATGCTGGTCGTGAGCCATGCGTTATGTGTCCCAACGACAATCCTTGGGAACCTTTGCTCGACACCGACACTGGCAAGAAGGCACACAAGTCTTGCGCTCTCTACACGCCTGAGACGTGGATCACGAAGGACGCAGAGGGCAATGAGATTGTCCACGGTGTTAACAGCATCGACAAGGCACGTCTCGAGCTCAAGTGTAACTTCTGTCGGTCTAAACGCGGCGCTTGCTTCCAGTGTTCGTCCAAGAAGTGCACCAGGGCTTTCCATGCTACCTGCGCGCAGGCTGCTGGTGTGCTTGTCGACGGCGGTCTGGTGCCCACTTGGGATGAGGACGGCACGGAATACTTCGAGGAGGGGTTTGACTTCCGCTGCAAGTACCACAGGACGAAGATGGCCAAGCACCCGAATTTCGAGGAGATGGAGAACAGCAAGCTTATAAAGAGCTATGCCAAGGGGCTTAAACCGAACGATGTCGTGCAGGCGCAGTACAAGGGTGAAGACGTGTTCGGTGCCTTGGTTGTAGAGAATCGGCCAGCTGAGCTTACAGTGGTCGTGAAAGTCTTGCCAGACTTGCAGTATGTGTTGCAAAAGTCGTGGTTTTGGTGGTCTGTGCTGACTCATTTTCACAGTGAACTTCTCGAGGTTGAATACAAGTACATTTGCGTGCTCAACCCGGATGACTCGGTGAGGCCAAAGCCAACAGCGAGCGCTTTGCCGATGCCTGAAGGTATGAACAGGAAGGCCGTTTCCATGGAGAATCGTCAGGATGGTGTGCCCGAGCAGGGCGACGTGTTCCACGACAATCCCGACTACAAGGTGCACGACTTCTACAACTTGCACGAGCCACCGCCAGGCTACATGACGAAGCTGCTTCAGACGGCGCAGAAACTCAAGGTCAACATTGATGCGCCCGATCAGCTGTACTACTACTTGCCGTTCATCTCCACAGAAGCCAAGTGCTTCTTCTCGGATCGGCCGGGTGGTCAAATTGCCTCCAAAGCCAATTTCACTGAGCGCATGAACGCAGGTGCACGTCAGGCGCAGAGCTTTCAATATGTCAAGCAGCAAGCAATTGCTGCTCCTAGGCCGTCTGTGCCGGCTCCGGCTCCGGCTCCTCGCATGCCTACGCAGCTGGTCGGCACAATTGGCAACCCTGCTAACCGTAGCGAGAAGCCGTATGTGTACAAGCCGAAGGAGCCTGCGCGTCCCAATGTCATGTGGGGCGTGGATCCGCAGGCCTTGGCTACGCAGAAGAGCTTCATCAACCAGGTCAACAGGCGGCATTCGCTGTTTGGCCCTTCGCCACACTCACAATTGCCCCCTTTGGAGACGCAGACGCCGCAGCCTCAGCAAGCGCCGCCGCAATACGCTTACGATCCTACGCGCGAAAACCAGCCTCTCCGGCCCTTCTCTCGAGATCAGTATTACTCCACCGAGAGACTCCCGGCTGCTGTTCCGGGTGAGTACTCCGCCTTCATGCAGAGTGCGCGTCGCCAGTCACAGGGCGCGCAGAGCTTGCAGAGACCTGGCTCACAGCTTTCAGGCTACGTGCCGAATTACCAATCCGTGTCGAACCAGAAGAGGGATATCAAGCAAGGTGCCGCGCCGACTGCGCCGATGACGGGTGGAGCACAGAACGGCGGTCAAGCGCCGTCGAATCCATATGCAAGCAGTAGCAGTCGGCCGTCGACAAGTGCTCATAGCGAGCAGTCTCCGCTTGGTGCGCCGTTGACGCCGGCTACGTCGACTTCCTCGACGTCTAAGACACCCGAGACGCAGCCTGGGTTTCTAGAGAACGTGCAGAAGTACCCGTATCTGCTCAACAGCTTCCTGCGCCGCAAGAAGGTGTACGAATCGCCGTATGCGCTTGGTGATGGCTATACGTCTGTATGGCAGCCTTCGCAACTCGACAAGCCGGCTGAGGAGAGGAAGTCTGCGAGCGCGCACACGCCATCAGCGTCGATGTCTTCTGTCGCTGGTGCCGTGAAAGAGAATTCGCAGTGGACGCCGCCTTCGCAGGTATGGCATGCATCGGGCTTGACCAAAGACAAGACGCCACCACGCCCGGTCGAGCCACAGCAGCAGATGTTCCACCATAATCCGCTGTTCCACCCTTCGCAGCAACAGAAGCCCAAGTACCCCCCGCCAACTTATCAAACTGCGCAGGAGTTCCAGCAGTCCTTCATGGGTATGCCCAGCACCGCCAGCCGCGACGGTGCCCAAGCCCGCGCTGCCCGCGACCAAATGGGCGGATACGGCTACGGACCTTTCGCACCTCACGCCTACGCGCCGCAGCCTCGGAACAGCTTCGGCCACGCATACGACAAGTCGAACCAATGGCAGCAGCATAGTCCCAAGCAGCCGACTCCCAGCCCGTTAAGCGATCCGCATACGCCTGGTCATCATCATACTAATGGTTTCAACCAGTTTGCTGCTCAGCAGGGCACTACTCCGAGCGGGCCGCCGGAGTGGAGTCAGTTGCCTATGAGACAGGGTCAGCCGCCGTTGATGAGTGCCGCTGGCGCTGGGTGGGGTCCTACGTTGCCGCAGATGGGGGGTGGGCAGCATGAGACGTGGCGGTATGGGGGGTAGGAGGTTCTGACGTCCTTGGGGTTCAAGGGGGTGGTTTGGGGACTTAGGTGGGTTGCTGTGGGTGGGAGGGTGGTGAGGATTCAGAATCTGTTATGGTGATGGGTGTGGTCGAATGAAAAGTGTATGGGACAAGGGTGGTTCGGATATGATATGCTACTACGCAACTGCGGGATGCGGGCAGGCGATTTTCGCTTTAAGATGCAATGGGATGGGATGGGATGGTATGGGGCTCACGATGATGCATAAGGGCGGTGTTTTTTCTGGGGAGACGTGTTTCAGTTCGAGTTGCAGGTGCGGAGAATTCTGAGATGATTTGAGGTGAAGTGAGGCAATGGGATGGGATTGATTGCTACAAGAAATGAGATACTCCACTGCTATGATTGACAGAAAATGAAGAGGAAATGATTGTGTTGTTCGCTCGGGCTTCTTCTCAACTCATTGTGCCTAGACCGAGCTGGGTTAGAGATGGGATGCTGTTACATTCGCTGGGTGTATTTGGGACATGCTGAGTAAGGCCCATGCATACCTAGCCGGCAAGTCTGACCTCCTGCCGTCTGGAATCCGCCGATTGGACAGATTCTGCATGGTCTGCTTTGTCCAGTTGCTTCGCTGCGCTATACATCGCCTGACCCATCAGTAAAGACGGGATCCTTCTTACACCAAGTGAGACTGGTACTTGCACTAATCACCGCTACTGCCGTTGTCGCTTCCTATACGGTCGTTTTGATCTCTTGAAACGACGAGCATACGGCGAAGCGAAGACGGAGAGTCTCAAGCCTAGGTAGTGCGGTTGACACAGGGAGTTTGATTCTACTTTCTTTCTTCCTTTTCAGCTGCACTCAGGTTGCTGGAAGAGTAATTGTGGTTTGGCTTCTCCCTTCTCTTTGGATTATGCCTGGGCGTTTGGTGGTCTAGGAGATCATGCTGGTGGGATGTACTGGGGGAGCTGGTTGGGGACTCTAGGCGAGGTATTGTTGGTCTTGGTTTTGGTTTTGGTTTGGGTCTCTAATTGTATGGGATTTGTGGCTCTGGAGTCTTAGGGATGGAGGGTAAGAAGTTCTAATTAGATGTTTTCCTTCGCGTTCGGCTGGCGCGTTAGGTCTATGGACCGCTCTTGCCGGAGGAGAGATCATTGCGGTGGGTTTGGGCAGCTAGATATCCTATGATTCCGCCAGCAGATCTGAAAGGACTAAGGGAATCTTCTACGCGCTACGGTCCCTAAGTCGAAGAACGTTCAGTCCGTCCTGGTGGCTTAAGTCTTGAGTTTGGGCCTAGCACTCACTATGGTATCGACTCCAGTCACAATGCCTCATACCAGCAACCACTAGCCCTCGCGAATTTGCCCCTTTTCGGCATTGACTGGACTCGACTGCTCCCAGATACAGTATTACGCTGCTTCCTAGTCATTGCGTGCAGGCAGAAGTGACCAAGTATGCGCCTCGTGCACTGGCAGCTTTGCCCTCTGGTTACCATGTTCTTGTGCAACATCGATACATATATTCTGGTACTCGACCATCGAGGTTTCCTCCACCAATGATCCACTTGCCCCTTATTCTAGACACACATCACACCATCAACGAGATGAAGTATCTTATCTTCCAGCTGCTGGCCATGCTACTGGTCGTTCATCTCGGCCTGGCGGAGACTCCAACGTCGACCGTATGCATACTCTTGTACGACTATTACGGTACCAGTAACGTTCAGAAGAAATACTGATGAGGTACTAGGGTTGGATATGGTCCTTCGCCTGTCGAAACCTCATGCGTATGTTCGGCGATCGGAAGCCAAGTTACTACGACAACCACTAGCGACAGAGGCTGCTCTAGTCCAATCTCGACAGTATGGCAGATGCCGCCGGCGATCTCGGTAGGCATGGCTGGCAGATGAACGACGTTGTTTAAAGATGCTATGGGTGAAGCACGCGGCAGTGGCTAGGCAGGACCGGTCTGAGGAGAGAGAACAGGAGGCTGAATGAATGAAGCAGTGTCGAAATTCAGTGACTATTCACGTTCTCATCTCCGAAGTTCAACGAGAGTGGTTCCGTCGACGCTATTGATAAGCTCACAATATGATTCGGAGCCAAGGCCATCCGTGAGTTGGACGCGAAGCACAGCCAGAGAATCATTTTTCCATAAAGAGCTCGAGCTGCGTTCGTTTGCAATAATGTTCAAAATCAGGAATAGGACTGAACAAGCCACCAACGCCGCAGGGAACGCTATCCAAGCCCATCGGACTGTGATATGTGACGTATAGCTCCAGGCCGTACCAGCGTACTTTTGCTGAAGTGGAGAGGAGCTGTATCCAGAGCTGTAGAGAGAACTTAGCTGAGATGTCACAGAGGTCGAGAAATTTGCAAACAGCTCACCGAGCCGATCACCGTATTGCCAAAGGTACTGGACCTCGCTGCCTATGGCGAGGTAGTCAGTCGTCGTAACAGCCCAATACTCTTTGGGCACCCATTGGATCGCGCCAACCAGGAGAGTCGTGAGCTGCTGGCTCAAAGCAGCACGAGCAGTCTCCTGTATCGAGTAGTCCACACCCAGTGCTGAGCTATTGGTGGGCAAGTCCACGAAATGATAGCTCGTGATCAGACTCGTCGTGCTAGCAGCCGCTTTGGACCACGTATCCACAACGACCTGACTTGATGTGCCGTCAATAACCTCAAGCGAATATGCTTGAAGGCAAAGCCACATTCCGCAGCGCGCTGCTGAGACATGTGAGTCGCTCATTGAGATCAACTTCGCGTAAACAGTATCCGAGTCCGAAGAGTCGGCAGAATCTGTGGAGACATTGCTCCAGGCTGAGTAAGACACTGATATGATGTCGAAGCTCACAAGCGGCACGTCAATGCTGTCGCCATGTTTGGTCCCATAGTCGGCAAAGAAGGTCCCGTTACCTAAGAAGGATCCAAAGACATGAATGGGATCGGACAGCATCTGCGAGGAGTTTGGCATCGTTATGGAACTGGTAATGTTGCCCAAACTGTAGACATTGTACCATGCTAGGGTATATGAACCGTTATCAGAAGTAGCGTATACGCGCATCGGAACAGTTTGAACCTCAAGTTCAGGAGTAGCATCCATGCAGGCGCTGCAGACCCCTGTGGTCAAGATCTGAGGCCATGTACAATTGCCTGTTGGACAGTTGAGTGGCAATTCCGGATCCAGAAACTTAGTCAGAGCCAGGTCCATAGACGTCAACGAGAGCGCCGAGGAGATGCTGCCATCGAAGGTTTCGATGGTCGGAATAGGATCCAGCTTCGCGCTTGCCTCCGAATCTCGTGCCAATAGCACGGTTGTAGTGACCACGTTTTGGGTCAACGTGCTAAAGAGGACGGACACAATCACCAAAGTAGCTCCAAATGAAGCAATATCCCTTCAAGAAGTACGAGTAAGCATCGCTCAGTGCACAGATTACTATGAGTCTGACCCACCTCACGCCTAACACTCCGACCAGCTTGGTAGATCCATATGCACCTCTGGAGGCCTCGTCGAACACAGCAAATGTGCTTAGCTTCCGGGTCTTGGACAATGGACCCGATGCCATGAAACACAGCCATTTGCGCTGACCCAATGCTTGCGAGACTGGCAGAATAAGCCCGGTCTTGATGATGGTAGCAATGAGAGCAACTGCACCATTGAGTGTGAAGCGATCGTAAGGCCACGCGGTGATTGGACGACCATCAAAAGCGTTCAGTAGGACGGTCAGGCCTATCAGGCCAAGAAGTGCAACACCTTCCGAAGCAAGCTCAAGTATCCACCAGCTGTTCACTCGATGCCAGAAACTATCTTTCGTATCATCTGATGGCTCAGCTGAAGTAGCATTGCCGTCTTGCTTCTCGACCAGAGCCTTCTCGCTATTGTCCGTCTTCGTGTTTGCGGTATTCAATGAGACTTGCGATACCTCCGAGTCGAGCTGTCCGTCCGCCAAGAGCTCGCTCACTCCCGTGAGAGATCCAGCAGGAGCGAGGGAGTCCGTATGATGTTCTTGACTCGAAGGGTGCCCGCCTGCATCGGACCTGGACTTAGTGGAGCCGGTACGGTGTTCCTCGTCAGTGTGGTTATGTAAGGAAGGCACGTCCACGTCCAGCACACGGTCACCACCATGCGCATTGATACCACTAGCAACGCTGTCTGGATCATGGCTTGCTAAGGGTCTAATTCTCAGTTCATGGTCGGTCGTGTCTCCTGCATTGTCAATGCTTCTTGTCGTGCTTCGGGTTATGATGTCTGGCATCCTCAATGTCGAATGCTGTCGTTATAGCAAAGAAAGTTGGACTGTGGCAACGAGGTTCGATCTCATGATATCCTTGTGTGAACGCAGCTGGCTACCGAAGGGTGCGCGTTTCGTTGCACAAAGCAGCAATGCCCTTCTGCAGTGTAATCATGGTACATGTCGCCTTGCAAGACCATTGCGAACCCGCTGAGCTGCGCTGCGGTCTGCAAATTTTGCCATTATACAGTTCGAGGCGTACCGAGCGCCCGCTTCGTGCTCCGTTCTCGAATAGCATGCGGGTAGCCTTGGATGTGTAGTACGGACGTATTTGACAGTCACAAACATTTGCCACCTATGCTCGAACAGGCCATTCGGGGTGCTTCGCGACGCGGTATGATGCATCAGTCATCCTCGCTCAGGCATCTTGCGATATGCAAACACTGACCTACCATGCCCTTCTCCAAACACCGGCACTCCTCTACCGCCAATCGTCACTTCGTGCTGATGCTCCAATCTTGCCGTAGGCCAATCTTTCCAGATCTCAATGGCGTCCCACAAGCCCGATTCCACCACCAGTTTGACCACCCGCTCAGCTTGCTCCCGATCTGCGACCTCGAACATCAGCACCTGGGCGCACAGTTTCTCCGCAAGGCTGAGGAGGGGCGGGTAGAAAGCATCGCCGTCTAACGTTTCCTTGCCGTTGCCATCAGTCGTGCTAGACACTGGCGGCACCAGGGCTGATTTTGGTTCGAAGTGTCTAACGGACGGAGTTGTCGTTTTGCGGTAGGCCTTCGAGGATATGTAGGGTGGATTTGAGATGAGTATATCAATTTTGGGAACCTCTACACCTCGGTATTCTTGCTGGATGGCAGCGGCCACAGATGGCACGCCCCCGTGACCGATGGCCTTTGTATGTGCGAGTACATCACCTTGTAGGATGCTCAGCTTAGCTAAAGACTTGTGCTTCTGACAGTCAGCCTTGACCTTCAAAGCACGCAAACGCGCGTCGCGATTATCACTGGTAAGCTGTAAGGCAATAGGCGATATGTCGATAGCAATCAGATCAAGTTCCGCCTGCTCATTCTCTGGCTTGGCATAGAACTCATGATGGAAAAGCAATGGGATGCAACCAGTTCCTGTGCACAGATCGAGCACTCGAATCGGGCCCTGCACAGTATGCTTGATGCGCAGATCATTCACCCTTTCCGCCAGATATGTGACAGAAGCAGCTGTCTCTTGCCTGAAGGAGAAGGCACGCAGTTAGAATCTGATGATGTCCGGTCGAGTGAGCAAACAAACCTTGGTATCAGCACGCCAGGTCGACATTTGATCTCAAGATCGCCGAAGTATTCAGAGCCTAAGATATATTGCAATGGTTCACCGCGCGCACGTCTCGACACATAATGGCGGAGGATTTGATCATGGTTCCTCGTCCCCGCGACAGCACCCGCTCTTGCATGCTCGGCAAGCCATCTCAATTCGTTCTGAGCTGAACCAAGGTCGCGGCATACAGGTAGCAATCGTGGTAGAAATGGATCTAAGAGTCGCGCTTGCCTGATTAGTGAAGGCGGAATTCGTGGCATGTGATTGTGATGATTCAATACATGGACCTTCACGTCAGAAGAAGAACGTGCGGGAAATAGCCGGCGCAGGGTTCTTTTGGCGGGGCCGCTTCTAGAGAAACATCAGTTACGCCACAGCCAGCTGCCTACTTACCTACACCACCAACTCGCTGC
The DNA here is from genome assembly GCA_007113905.1 of Teratosphaeria zuluensis. Taxonomy (NCBI): domain Eukaryota; kingdom Fungi; phylum Ascomycota; class Dothideomycetes; order Mycosphaerellales; family Teratosphaeriaceae; genus Teratosphaeria; species Teratosphaeria zuluensis. Next base: position 391,215 of record VCMQ01000019.1, read on the forward strand.
ATCTCTTCGAAACACACCTTCTTCTCTTACCCTCTCCGCATCAGCGCATTTACCGGTCACACCTACCCGCTCCAGACTTGACAACCTGTTCTGGCGACATCGCCGCATATCACGACATATCTGCATCACAACCGAACCAGCTATCCATCATGAAGCTCACCTTCAAGGATCTGAAGCAGCAGAAATTTACCATCGACGCCGAGCCAACAGAGACCATCGGCGCAGTCAAGGCGAAGATCAGCGCAGAGAAGGGATGGGAACCAGCACAGCAGAAGCTCATCTACTCTGGCAAGATTTTGCAGGATGAGAACACCATTGAGTCGTACAAGATCGAAGAGAAGGGCTTTATCGTTTGCATGACGAGCAAGGTAATCTAGACAGACGCGCCGGCCCTCGAAAAGAATGCTAATGATTATGTATAGCCCAAGGCAGCACCCAAGCCCGCAGCCGAGCCCTCCACGCCTGCGCAGCCCGCATCGACCCCTGCTGCTCCAGCTGCGCCCGCTGCAGCACCCGTATCAGCGGCCGCAAACCCACCAGCCACTCCCTCACCGGCGCCGTCCTCAAATGTGAACTACAATGACCCGAATTCGCTGGCGATGGGCGAACAGCGCTCGGCTGCTATCGCGAACATGGAGGCAATGGGATTTCCGAGAGATCAGATCGACAGGGCAATGCGTGCGGCATTCTTCAATCCAGATCGTGCTGTGGAGTACCTCCTAAATGGCATTCCGGCGAGCGCCGAGCAGGAGCAGAGGCAGGCTGCGGCACCGCAAGCACAACAACCAGCCCAGGGTGGTAACACGGGCACGCAAGCCGCTGCACCGCCGGCGGGTGGTCAAGGTGGTGGTGAGGAGCCTGTCAATCTCTTCGAGGCTGCGGCTCAGGCAGGCCAAGGTGGTCGTGGTGGAGGTGCAGGCGGGAATCGTGGGGCAGGCGCTGGTGACTTGGCTGCAGCTCTTGGAGGTGGACAAGGCGGTGGTGCTGGAGGTGCGCAGCTTGATTTCTTGCGCAACAACCCTCAATTCCAGCAGTTGAGACAGGTTGTGCAGCAGCAGCCGGCTATGCTTGAGCCAATTCTGCAGCAAGTGGCTGCGGGCAACCCGCAGCTCGCGCAGATCATCACGCAGAACCCTGATCAGTTCATGCAGTTGCTTGCCGAGGATGGCGATGACGTCGAGCTCCCTCCAGGCACGCAACAAATATCTGTCACTGCAGAGGAGCAGGAGGCAATCGAGAGGGTGAGCTTGAACTACAGCTTGGTCAATGTGCGAAAAACTCACTAACCTATCGTAGTTGTGCCGTCTTGGCTTCGACCGTCAGATGGCCATCCAGGCCTACTTCGCCTGCGACAAGAACGAGGAGCTGGCAGCGAACTTCTTGTTCGACCAGCCAGATGAGCCGGATGAGGCCGCTTAGATGTTTGACGAACGACTGGAACCGCCTTGATTCGAGTGCGGTGGCGATGATACCACGGAAGCGTACAGAATACAGATGGCTATGTGAGTTGTCTGAGCATGAGCATGAGCATGAACATCAAAACGAGTAAGCCATTGCTGCGATGACCGGCGTTGGGTTTTACTTGCTTCTCGGAGCTGGGCTTGCATATGCGATCAGGCAGAACGACTCAAGCTTCTGCATGGACCATTGACGTGAGTTAGCTGGCCTTCGACAAATGCATGGAGTGTACATAGCTTGCCGAATAATGTGACCTCGACCACGTCGAGATGTCAATGCAGTTCCATTGCCCTTTCCATCACGAATTTAATGCGTACTCGTCGGGCCTACTTGTAGCGTGCGGTAGTGTTATCGCAATAAAGACCAACATTATCTCATCTGAATCAATTGAAAGACAACAACAGATGCCCTCCATCTTGAGCTTGCGTGTACCAATTTCATTGCCATAAACTACTATGTGCATCGAAAATGAGCAGCCTGAGACCAGAGAGCGGACGGGAGTGAAGACGGCCTAACGGCCCTTCGAACGCCTGAGCTCCGCGAGAGTCTTGCGGTAGAGCGCGCACAACTGCTATACATGTATGCTGCATATTGACTGATTCTATACGACGTGAAGCCGATGAAAGTGTAGTACATATCCTTTGAACATTTGTCAAGTGAATGGAGTGCCGACTCCGTGACCCGATAAGTTCAATCTAGATTGCCGGAAAGTAGATGTCACAGTAGAGGAGCGATCATCGATGTCGATTGTTTCTGGACTGAGCAACGGTAAAGCGCGAAAGGATGTGCATCTGAAAAAGCAACGGCCCTCACATGTCGTGAGGGTGGAACGTAAGGAAATAGACTAGCCAATCAGAGCACTCGATTTGGCTTGGCCTGCAGAGTTGCCATAACTCAACCCAGCAACATACACCCTTTGTTGGCAACCATTCTGCCATCTGCGGATCGCGAGGCCTTGTCAGAGGCGCCGCAAATATCCACGCTCGTCTCACATACGGTCGATCGGATTTTGGATCGACCGGCACAACGATTTGCTCATCCTTTTCCATCGGCAGTATAGCGGTACCTGAACGACGTTGCTCGTGGCCAGACGACATATACGGCAACCGACGAAGGATCACTAAAGCGAAAGTCCAAGGTAAGCCTCTCGTCTCTTGCAGCATCGATGCCCTCCGTTGCGACACTGTCCCGCGGATTGTTGGCCTCCTTGAGGTTGGCGCGGCGTCTCCGCTTGGACGTCGATTTGCCGCACCTGGCACGCAAAATGCTATCACACGCCGAGTTGACTACATACATCAACGTCGTTCGCCAAGAAATGCCGTAGCGATCTTGCGCTCGATTGATGGTGATAGACTACTTATTTGTGTTGGCTGTCGCGTTGCTACTGGCTTTCATGTCCGCGAGCAGTCGCGGATGACAGGCATCCTGTTCGGCTTCACCATCGACCATTACAACGCTGACAGTACTTTTGCAGCGCATCGAAAATGTCTTCAACGACCACAGAACAGCGCAAGCCTGGCATCAAGGGCAGACGCATTCCAGGTCAGAAGGGGCGATTCGATCCAGACCAGCCGCTACACATGACCACCAGAAGAGCCAGCAAAAAGGCAAAGACGACTGACGGGACACCTTCGATTACTGGTTCTATCAACGACACAGGAGAAGATTCCAGTCCGCCAGAGAACGACGGCGCTCGGCCGACAACTTCTCAGAGCCAAGGCAGCCTGCCATCACCGACCAGCATTATCGCGTCTAACATTGCCGAACGCGCGAAAGACCAAGCTGCCATTCCAGCTAACGAGAGTACCGAGACGACAGCTTCGACGGACAATGTTGATGCAACCACAATTTCCAACAAGCAGACACCGTCACCATCTCGCAAAAGAAAGCGGACCTCGCCACCGAGCACGCCCGACCACTTACCCGTCTTGATGACACCTTCACCCCAGCAACTCGAGCATCCTTCACCTTCAGAAAGTCATGCTGCTGACGAGGGAGACACTGTTGAAGTTCTTGGCGATGACCTGCTTTCCGATCGAGCCGTGTCAAATGACAGTAGTCAGACAGAGCAACACGTGCAAGACGGTAACACGCTTGCAGTACCCTCGTTTGAAGATACGCCCGATGTCTCTAATGCACCTTCACCAGCTTCGAGTGTCTCGGAACTTGACGATGTCGATCAAAACAAGGATCTTGCCGACGCGGACGAAAACGCTATGGACATAGACGTGGATCCCGCGGAGCCCTTGGATGACGCCGAAGACGCGGATGATGGAGATGGAGACGGCGACGAAGCAGAAGCTGAAGGTCATCACGGTGCTGCTGGAGGTCGCGCGATCAAGCGACGGGGCGGCAAGAAGCGGCGCGCTCAACACCAAGACGACGGCATTGAAATCAGCATGAGACGACAGCTGGAGCTCAAAAGATCCTTTCGGCTGATCACGCGGAACCTCAAGGATGTGCTTGCTGAAATATCACAACGCACAATTGATGATCTGACAGTGAATGCCGCGAGTCACGAGCAAGCAGCAGAGTATGAGGGAGTCAAAGCTGGCCTCCAAGACTTGCTCCACGACCGCCAATCACAGGCACGAGTTCAGCTCGATATACAGCTCAGATTGCTCGCAGAAGACCTTGCTGCTAATGTGCTGTTCACCCAAGACAAGTGCAAGAACCTTCTCCGCGATATCCAGGATGCCTATCTGGATCGGGCTGAGCGACAGATGCTCGACATCTATCACCAGGCCCGCTTAGATGTCCTGGAAGACCAATATTGCACCGAAGATGAAGATGATGTCATTCCACGACCGAAAGCAATGGCCTATCGCTTTCGACGCGGTCCAGCTTTGGATCTGGTGTTCGACTCGCGAAGCCGCGCTGCGCTTGAGACCACACAAGCTTTGGACGACATCGACCGGCGCTTGGCCGTGCAAAAACAGCTGCAAAGGCTTACTGACGATGACCTCGTAGATGTGCCACGCAAGCACAAGGCGTTTACCGTAATGGAGCGACGCGTCCGGGACAACACCATCGCGAAAAACCTCACCACGCTGAACATGAATACACTTACTGCGGCTGCCGAGGAGCGAGAGCGACTTGATGCCATGCCTCCGCAGCCACCAATACCTACTATTCCTAACGAACAAGCCATCGGTCTCCAGGTCTTGAGTGGATTGGCATCAAGGCCATCCATCAGTGGTGGACCAACAAGAGCCTCCGCCGAATCCGCCGCTGCAGTGCCGCCTTACGTCGCTGCCCAGCATGGGCATCATCAGTCAGCACAGGCTTTCTTGGAACAGTCACCGATGTACCCAGGGCCAATTGGGCCAATGCCGGCGCCATCTCCACAGCCGAACGATATGGGGATAGTGTTCACCATGTCACCACGCGCGGCTCAGCATCACGAGATGCAGGAGCGTGAGAGGCGAGAAGACCAGGAACGTCAAGATCGAGAGAAGCAGTTCAGAAAGCAGGAGCAGACGGAGAGAAAGGTTGTGGAGCAGGATAGAATATTTGAGGAGTCGCACGCTGCCAACAACGACAAACGGCTGCATGATCGGGTGCCATCTCCAGGTCAAAGCCAAAGTGCTCCTCCTCATACACAGACACCCGCAGCCTCAAGGCAGGCCGTGCGCTCGCCACTTCGCCAAGCCAGTCACGTCTTGGACGCTAGACCCGAGGATCATCACACAATGGACGTAGCTTACTCACCTGGACGATTTCGACCACTACACCAGCATGATCAGCAGCCTTCGGAGCCTCAGCCAAGGAGCGAGCAGGGTCAACGTGGCGAGGATCAACGACGCGCTGTTCCATACGATCCCATACAAGACGCCGCTGGTACGCATGATCGCCAACAACAGGAAAGTGATCAAGGTCGCTTGTTGCACCGGAGGCATTCTTCTCCTGGAGCTGGACACGCACCGCGTCCTACACATTTCCCGGCGCCTGCTAAACATGATGATGAGGTCCGCACCAACCATGCACACCATAACGGCATGCCATTCGATGATCTTTTACCGTCAAGGGACTCGTATGACCGTCCTAAAATGCACGAGCATCGTGATGACATGCGGGCTCGAGATCCAAGCCACGACAGGCCATCGTTCGGGTATCTTCCACCACGGGAGGTCTTTGAGCATTCTCGACATCACGATTACTATCGCGATGACTTGTCACGCGAGCAAGACCGCTTTGATGCTCGATACCAGGCATCTGATGCGCGTGAGCAGGAACGCTATCACAAGGACCGCGGATACTTGCCGCCTCTAGAACAGCGTCATAATCGTATGCCATATGACGATAGACCAAGCATACCAGGCGCTCCGGATCGTCGTCCCTACGACCTGCCTGAAGCTAGCTCGGAAAGGACCCAGCATAATGCTTCACACCGACGCTCTCCTGAGACAGCGCCGAAGATCGAACCTCGAGATGAGAGCGAGAAGCCGGCCGATCGTCGTGCGTCAGTAAGTGGTCACAGCGATGGCTCGGAAAAGCAACGACATTGGAAGACCAACGTGCAAGAAAGAGGCGGAGAGTCGAGGCGTGAGAGGGCGAAACGCAATAGGCAACTTCGCGAAGCTGGAAGGCAGTCGGCCCGCAACACCACTGGCGGGCGTGCCAGTGAGTCCCAGTCAAGCATTGGGCATGGTCGCAGACCGCGGGAAGACTCCCAAAATCCTTACTACACAAGGGCACCCCGACAGAACACAGGGCCTCCTTCTCTACATCAGCACCACGAGATGCCACCTCCGGATTCAAGGTTTGGTGGCTTGCCGCTACCACCTGACCCTCATCAGCGGGACTTTCACTCTGGCCATCAACATCGCAACAGCTATCCGCCGCCACAGCCGCCGCCACCAGGTTGGATCCAGCCTCTACCACCACGTAGCCCGCTCTTTGCACTTCCGACACAGACAGCTCCACCGCCGCCTCCGCCTGGTATTGCATCCTACGAGCAGTACCATTCTGGTCTCCCGCAAGGCTTCCTGCCGCCACCTCCAACTCCTCAATTTCAGCAGCCGCCACATCAGCCGCCCACGACGACCGCTGGAGGATATGGAAGACAGTCTCGTGCACCAGCCATCGCACCTGCTGTACCCGATGTGCGATATGCGCACCTAGGTCCGGCGACGCAGGCGGCTCATCAGCATCTGCCGGTGTTTGAACAACAGCAGCGACGCGATGACTTGGCTCGTAAGAGGACGAAGAGCGATAGCCATACTACCTGGCGCACCTACACTGGCCCAAAGGAGAAGAAATGATGGTCGACTTGGTCGATGGGTCGAGTCTGCGTTTGCAGCCGCAGGGTCATGCATTGAGGCTGATACCCACAACTTTATGAGCGTTCAGCTCCTCTTCTTACTTGATGTATTTCTTTAGCATTAATTGGTGTCCACTCATGGAAATTTGGAAAGTAGCACCATCGTGTGAGCGTTTCAGCGCAGCTTGGGTCAAAGGGTCAGGAGTTATGCTTAACAAAAGGGCCTGTACGTGCAGGACCGCGTGTATATTAGCGGGTGTAACAGCATGCATGCTGTACGCATCAACATTATTGCCTGAGGTCGGCCCAACCATGCTTCTCACCTTGTCGAATGGGACAGTCCTACGTGTAAGCCTACTGTCAAGTATTCAATTACCGTCAAGCAAGCAAAGCATTTGCCTGTTGTCCTGTCTTGATTGACTCGTGTCGAATATCTGTTTTCGACCGTTCTGGCATTGGAGAAGCTTGTTTCCATTGACTTCGATATATTGGACATGGACCGGGGTCACTCTGTTGCCTCGTAATCAGTGCATTATCGAAGGGGAGCAGCCAGGACCGTTCATGCTGTGGCCAGCCCGCAACGCCATCTCAAGCCACAAGGCGGATGTCTCATTCATAGAGGGCGCCTCGTCATTGACAATCAAAAGATCTACTCTGATGAAACGTCGATGGAAAGTAGAAGTCCTCCACAACTCTTTTGAGCCAGTGCTGTCAGGGAAGACCGTTGAACGTTCAACGTCAATTTCGAAGCTATTGATTTAAGCAATGCGATATTCTAAGCCTAACCAATCGGTAGTCTACCAAACCCTGCGGCTGCATACTAGCGCGGATATCCTTGCCGGCTAATTTCCCAGGAACGGTGAACGAAAAACAGTTCTCCCTTGAAGCCACTCCTCACCTTGGCCTTGTATAACGTCCTTTCCCTTGTTACGGCGACCTTTGTCGACGCTCTTGTCATTCGTTTTCACAACTCCCACAGCGACGGCAGCTTCACTCCCTCAGCTCGCCGGGTGCTATCCGTTCGTTTTCACACAACTAGTCAACCTGCAGGAGACGTCAACTTGCATACAAGCAGTGCGCTGACAGGTCCGTTGAACTCCGATGACTATCTCCACCCTCCCACCGTTACCAAAGGTCGGATTGCAGGCAAGACGGGAGGGTGGTTGGGATGATAGCAAGAGATAGGGTAGCTAACATGGCGTCACTGTGGTGTAGTGCGGTACGATCTTACATACGACGGCACGTATTCGAGAAACGCGCGCGCAACGGACTTCCCGCCGCAGATAGACCGGGCACCTACACTCGTTATACAAGACCGCCATGGCCAATTTGATCGCGCTGGTCAGGCGTCAAGCCGACAGTGTGCCAATTCCACACACCATGGTCGCGCTGCTGGTGGTGCTACTGGTCCTCCTGATCATGACCATCCTGCTCATCGGCGCGCTGTACTTCTTCAAGCAGCGCAGGACAAGAGCGCATAGACCGGACCTTCTTCCGGTATACGATGATGAGAAGCGGCTTTCGACTTCATCTACATCTTCGCACCATCGCCGGATTATGGTCAGGCCTTCAGAGTCCGTCTATGTCTACTCTGAGAAGGGCAAGCCGCTCGACGGCTCTGAGCCATCGACACCGACGAGCCCGATTCCAGAGATCAGAATCACGTTCCCGGAAGAGTACGATGATCTGGGCAAGCGCAAGTCTGGCCGCGTGGTGGTGGTGCGCGTGGGAGAGACGAGCATCGGCCTCGAGCCTGTCAATGGCGACGAGAAGCCACCAGTCTACCAGACCGATGCACGTTTCCAGTCTCTAGATCTGGAGCGAGTCGGTGGTCTGGTCGAGAAGGCTCGCAATGCGCCCTCAAAAGAATACCAATAGAGATGAGAACATGCGGCAGACATCGAGCCTGCCGAACTGGCCTCGAAGAAGCATACCTACCCCTGCTTATGACCGTCACGACCCTTTCCGACAATGCAGTACATACACATGCCGACGAGAAGGAGGCTCAACTTTTCGTATCGACATACATATCATTCCTGGAGGTGTCTGGCTGACGCACAATGGTGAAACGCCATGTGCGAGCCACAACGACGCCTCTCTCTATCATAACAGTATACGTTCTTCCACGGGACGCGACACTTCACCGGCGCCTCTCACATCAACTTCATTTGAAGACATGCGAGCCGTCGCGACCGTGGCCCAATATGGGGAACATTAAGCTAATGTATTTTCACTCTGGAGCTGGCACGAAGAGGGAGGATGTGTTCTGCGTTTGGAGCCTAGCCACAACGGCTATTTCATTTCTACTTGACGACGGGACTACGGCCGAGAGAAACGATCATCCCTGATTTACCGATGGAACTGGTTTGGTGATCTGCTTCTGTTGACAACTTACCTTTGAAGATGCGAGGATTGTGGTCAGTGGTATATATATATTTTATGCCGATTAGTGTATGTACGCATCGCCCGAAGATCGTAGGGCTGATGGAGAAATCAAGAATACTTGAGTAAAATCTTACAAGCACCGTGTCTGTCGGCCACATATGCGACGCCCGAAGCATGGCAGTAGTATGGCCTTCTCGTTTTCTCGCAAGTATTGACAGTGCAGTCAAGAGGCTCAAGTATAGCTTGACCGACTGACTGTGTGACGCGCTCAGGTCTCATTCACTACTATATTTGACCTGTGTCGTGGTCGACCTGTCAACACGCCAATCAAATGAGAAGTGTTTGAATACCATCATTCGTTAGCAGCCCTTGGCATGGCATTCACTGGCTTATCAGTCATACAATCGATCAGACATAGCTCGACTGTGATAATTGCGCCGCGTATTCGCGTATCACAGTCTCAACTGCAGCCGTAGTGGAGATACACGACGGCAAGACAACAGCCTCTATACTGTACATTTATCCTACATTTACTCTATACTTCCATTTCACGTACCAGCCCAGCCAAAGACATCCTGGATGCTAACCACACTAAACCTGACACCACCAATCGCCACTATGGCCCCGATAATCTCCACGAGTAGCAGCGTAGTGATGGCCACCAACATCCTGGGCATAAACACACGGTACAACATCAAATGCCGCCGCAACCACGCTGACTCAACTACGGTCGCCAATGCGATAGCCGCATAGACCAGCACATGAGCCGCCATACTGCCCGCAACGCGCGAAAGAAGAAGCGGAGACTTCGGTCCGACTTTCCACAGACTGATAGCAGGGACGGCAAGGGCACACAGGATTTGCGCACCGTAGGTATTCAAGATTACCAGGATGGGAGACCAGGGGTACTGGATTGTCTTCAGAGGCACGAATGCTGACTCCCACTGTATTGTGGAGAGAACGGCCTGGTGCCCGGTCTTGAAGAAGTAGAACATCCCCATCAATGCGAGTACCGTCGGTCCTAGTGGCGAGTGACGCAGGTTATTGGCATCGATGATCTCAAGGAGGTTGAGAATGGAGAGGGCGCAAAGCGCGAGTGTGCCTTGGCCCATTGGCTTCTGGAGGAGCAGGAGCGCGGGGAGGAAAATAAGGGGGAGGAGAATGTAGCGCGTCCCGTGAGTGTTAGCGTAGCCGAAAATGATGAGTTTCTTCCTTGGAGTCTTAGAGGCGGGTGTTGGTAGTGGGGTGAAGATGTCGGAGGTTGGATTTGAGGGATCCATGGCTTTTGAGTCTGGGAGGCTCGGCTTAGAGGGAGCGGTGGGCTTGACTTCCTCTTCTTTGACTGAGATCATGGGTCCAGCCATCACGTAAGTTGCGCCACCTGCCGCAAATGCTATGGCGAGAGTTACTTGTGCTACGAGGACTCTTACGGTCTTGAGCAGGTCTTTCGAAATGCTGTAGCCTGCAACGTTGCGATCTGCAAACCATTCTCCGTCGTCTGCGGCGTCGAGGATCCAGAACACAGCCACGAAGGCCAAGCTTATGCGCAGAGCATAGCGAATCCAGACAACAGCTGAGAGGTGGTAGCTCTTGGTTCGCTTAAAGAAGTAGCTGATCGCAGATGGTAGTGTCAGAGCCACCAGTGCGGGTATGCCGAGTTGCCAGCCCGCAGACGTCGACGACGTGGCGGACGCGTAGTACGAGGAGCGACAATTTGGCATCTGCTCCTCACGGCATAGCCTTGACATTGAGCCGAGTCTTGTGGCCACAATGAAGGAGATAGCGTTCGCTGCGCCAAGTGCTCGGTCTTCGTATTCCTGCTGCCCTAGCGAAGAGCCCAGCAGTAAGATCCCAAATGTCTGCAAAACAAATAGCAATTGCTCATCCTCCCAGATCGTGAAGCTGTTCGCCGCGAAGCCTATGCAGAGCAACAGCGTTACTAACGCACACAGCCCGCCCCAGAAAGTTCTTGGATACGGTAAGCGAAGGATATTGCGAGCCGGCCAAAAACCAGCCATTACCGCCAGTATGCCTCCGGCAGCGGTGCCAAAAGCTAGACCTTGCAACCACTCCGAATTCGCCACTAAGTTGACGGACGCGCCGACAGTGGCGCCTACAACGGTCCCCGCGCCTCCCCAGGCGAGCAGCGGAGGCGTTAGACTTGCTCGATTGGCGTTCAGGCCATGTGCATACATTGCCAGGATGGTGAAAGCGCCGAAGAGCACTGTAATGCCCATGCCCATGCTGACCAAGTCGAAACGCGCCCATAATCTCTTGCAGATATTCAGATTCTCCTGCATATACTCCACGAAGGTATCGCCGGTGACCTTTGCTGAATCGCCAGCATTTTGGCTCTTCTTGAAGACCCCGTAGCCTGTGATCGCCTTGTGCCACGCTCTGCTGGTACTCGACGTGGCAGACTCGTCGAGACCTCGGGCTTTGCTGTACTTCTCCTGGTATCGATGTATCTGCGCTGCGGTGAGCCGATTGATCTCGGCAAGATTCGCGAAGTCGGCCTTTTCGCCCAGGAACGCATCTTCGATTGGTTGGCCGAGGTTGTTGAATGGGACTGGCATGCCGAGCAGAAAAGCCAGAGTGGGCACCAGATCGATCTGTCCAACGGCTCGATCTTTTGCAGTCGCAGGAGGCTCCTTGGGTTTGTCCGGATGCCTGCCGAAGACTCCTTTCTTTGAGTACATCCACAACGCAGCTTGAACCTCGTCGTCAGACTCGCCACCGTGATCGCCTTTGACGTCCATGCCATGATCTCCCATGACCACCAGCAGTGTCTCGTCATCAAGCTTTTTGATGATGCGTCGGAAGACATCATCCATCTGCTTCAGCTTGTCCGTCATGGCTGGGTGGTCAGGTCCGTATCTGTGTCCTGCATGATCGACACCCAGGTAGTGTCCGAAGATCACATCCCATCTGCCGTTCATGCTCGGTTCCAACAGCGGGAACAAGTGCTCGTTGACGCCATTATCAACGGTGTGTAAGTCCCAGACATTGAAAGAGTCGTATGGCTTGGTAAGATTCGGCTCGAAGTATCCTGGGAAGAGCGAATGCCATGTGTCATCACCCAGATGGATCACCTTCTTGCCTGCCTTGAACAGCTGCTCTACCAGGTTATCCTCATCGATCGCTGTCCCCGCAAAGTTCGACCCAGCATCAATGAATGTAGGCAATGTGCCGGTAGTCAATCCCTTCAATCGTTGTAGTGTTGTGGTAGGCGGATCCGCGATGAACGGTCTCAAGAACGCATTGCGCGGCTGTTGTACTGCCGTCTCATGCAACACAGGGAGTGCATTGTGGAAGTGATGCGGCTCTTCATCTCCAGGCTTTGCTTGGAAAGGTACTGTGAAGTCGTACCGCAATGCATCAACGATTATTACAACCGCTTTGTCAAAGCTCTTGGGATGCCAACAGCCTCTTTCCACTGACGGCGCATGTGCGGGAGGGTCCCATCTGCTTAGGACGGGTTCGATGGGAAGGACCGCGCATTCGGATCGATCTTGGAGGACAAGACGTGAAAGGAGGAAGCCTGAGCAGAAGAGGTAGATGCCGAGCGCATGGAAAAGACTGCTCAAGCCTTAGCGAACGATATGTCTGCGAGAATTCTATTGCATACAAGATCAATATGAAGAAAGCTACAACAAGCCCATGCTGAGCTTTGAACTGAACCGACAGACGCTGGTTCTCCTTCAACTCCTCGGCCGAGGGTCTTCTGGGCGCGCCATCCTCCATCTGGGCGCGATCCTGATTACGAGACTATTCAAGCATTGCAAGGAGTGTACGAAAGAAAAGGTAGTGGTGTTTAAGGTAAGAGAGGATGTCAACATTAAGAACAAGCTGGATAATTCACATGTTCAACCCCAATGATCGACGCGGGCCGCACACGTGGCATTGAATTGTCCTCGTCTCAAGCATGCTCGTCATTGACATGATACAAATATCACCAGCACTCGCAATGGACAGGTAGCTCGCCCACAGCCATTACGGTCGCAGGTTCATCTCGAGCTCCGCAACAAGACCTCCCACTTCCACCCTTGGCCATGGCCGCCCAGGTGCCTGACCCTCGCACTCTCCAGACCTGGGATGAAGCATTCAAATATCCTTTGCCTGTCGTGCGCAAGCTGGAGCAGCAGCTCCGCAAGAACATCGATGAAAACCGCTCCAGGCTGCGCTCCCTGGTTGGAGCCAGCTACCGAGATCTACTGGGCACTGCTGAGAGGATCATCGAGATGGACGAGCACATCAGACAGGTGGAGGATGGTCTTGGCCAGATTGGGAGCAGATGCAATGCGCGGGTAATAGAACGGATTGGGGATAGTCATGCGAAGACGGTGGTCGGGAAGAGAGGGGATGAGGAGAAGAGGAGGAAGTATGCTGGTTTGGCACAGACAAAGGTGCTGCAAAGCGCTCTTGTGGGCGCGAGGAGAATCATGAAGGCTGGCGGTGATGCATTGCTGGTTGCGAAGTTACTGGTCTTGGCGAGACTGTTACACAAGAGTCTTTCGGACGGCGAGCATCTACCCGGAGTCCTAGACGAGCTTCAGCGGGATCTGGGAAGGCTGCGGAGAAGGCTGCTGGACTACGTGGAGAAGGCTCTGATCAAGACGACCACCAGTAGGGAGCTCCTGATCAATACGCTATGCGCATATGCTTTAGTGTCAAGCTCCGCACCCAAGGATGTCTTGCGACGCTTCCTGCAGGTCAGATTTCAACAGATCGAGGCAACGGCTGAGGAGGCCAGCACAGAGGATGTGTTGAGAATGCTCAAGCTGTACGAGCAGACTATAGTGGATACACGTGCACTCTTCCCGCGACTTCTGATCGAATCACTTACGCAGCTCACACGAGTGCCTCTGTTGGATGATTCTCAGGTGCGGCAGCTGCATGCACTCAATCTAGACATCTACGGTGGCTGGATCGCGGAGAGTGTCCGCACATTCACGCCTTGGGTGCGGCACGATCAGCTTGTGTTATCTGACGTGAACGATGCTTTGGCATCTTGGTCGAGGCACGCGCAACGATGTACCATTGACGCCATCAAGGAATGCCTTGAACCGCAGCATGACGCAGATGCGATTATAGCTGCTCGCAAGAAGATCGTCATGCAATACCTCCATCTTAGTAGTTCGCGCAGTGGCGAAGAAAACGTGTACGGCGAGACCATCAAGGAGGTGCGGCAAGCTTTCGCAAACAGGCTGAAGGCTCTCGCGACGGGGGTAGCGAAAAGCCTGAAGGATGCCACAGTCGAGCTCAACGAGCCAGCTACCACAGCAAATGCTTCGTCAGACCTGTGGGAGCTCGCATCGAAGGACATACAAACCAATTATGGCGCTAGACGGTTCCGTGACGATGTCAGCTCCAGGAGGCACGGCCGAAATGCGATGTTGAAGGGCTATATCTCACAACTCGACGGTTGGATCCACAGGGTCGATGCATTGTACCAGTCACTACAGCGCATGAAAACAGCTAAGTGGGACGATGAGCTTGACATCGACCTAGAGGATGTGCCTGATGGAGAAGCGACCAAGGAGGAACTGAATAAGCGCGACCCGTCTGAACTGCTTGGCAGCTTTCAAGACGCCATGTCAATCGCATTGGCTGACATGTATGGCTGGATACAAAATTGCTGTGCTGATGGCAAGACTGAAGCGTCACTCTTAATACGACTCCTGAGAGAGCTTGAGCAGCGAAGAAAAGTTCTTGAAGCACAGTACACTATCGCTGTACCTAATGTCAAGACAGCAGACTCGGTGCAGACCTTACACAGCCGCATCGTCGAAGAAGTCATCAAATCACCAATCGATGCATTCAGCACTGCATTGCAGAAACCCTCACGAATAAGCACGGCACTTTGGGACGGCGAGCCACCATCGCCGCTCCAGCCCATGCCGGCGACGTACAAATTACTAGTAGCCCTTCACAAATCCATGTCAGAAGCTGGCACTGATCTCTGGAGCCCGTCTGCTGTAACAGAGTTGAAGAAAGTGCTTGATGTGCGGCTGGCAGAGGTCATTGGCGACAGCATAGAAAAGCTTGATGTTCTCGAAGAGCGCAAGGACCTGGCGAACGGCCACTGGGAGGCAACAGCCGAACAAAGCGCAGAAGAGCAAGAGTCCACTCCCGCAGGCTCCGGGTCAAAAGCTGTCAATGGCACCGATAGAACACCACATCGCAACGTCCTCATGCAATGGCTCTTCGACACCCTCTACCTTCAACGCATCTTCTCTCCGTCGCCACCTGATGCGAGTCGACCTGGATTGCCGGCGCAAGTCATTCCTTTGCGCGAGCGTTTGGGGCTGGAGCAGGTGTTGGAGGACAGATTGACGAAGAGCGCGAATGAGTACTGGAAGCGGACATATTTACTATTCGGGCTGTTGGCATCGAATTATTCGTTGGGGGCATAGGGAATGACTCGCGATAGAACCGGTCTGCTGTAATGCGCGAAGCGCGCCTGTGGTAGGGCTGCTTGTGAGATACGTACTCCGGAAGGTGCTTGTAAGCGCTTGCGTCCAAGCTACCAGCTGCCCAATAAAGTGAACGAAAAGCGCTTATGCAGTCTTCTGTCAAGCTTCTGCACGATCAAGCGACCGTCGATGACGAGTGGCTTTGCCAGACTGGCGCATACATGTTTCGTTAATCCTTCTGTACATACGCTGCGCCTCTTCTTTGCATAATGGCGGCTGCTAAGCGCTAGTGAACTGCGGTCCATGAGCTGATCATTGCTGTCTGCTCGAAGCTCCCGAGCTTCGACACGGCTCGACGATATCATTGGCAGGCCTCTCTCTTCTGCCTGGTCAATTGGCAAAGTGTCACGAGCGATGTTCGAACCTTGTGCAAAAATGCAGCACAGCCTCTGTAAGTGCTCTGAGTTTTTCTTGAGACTTCATTGTGTCTTGGCGGCTTGGCCGATGTGTGGCGCTTCATCGGCTGCCTCAGCGACGTAGGTATGTTCCTTGTTGTCGAGCGCTCGAGACTTGCCGTCAAACCACATGCAATGGAACCCTGCAGCCCGAGAATGAGACATGTCTTGGACGCGGTGAAGGACCCCGCGTGGGCAAGACAGAGGTTACTCTAAAGCACATGGCAACTTGCTAGCCCTGGTCAATGTTAGTGTCAGGTGGGTAAGTCAAGACATTGGCAGGCCGATGTCATGTCACATAGGTGACTCGACCGCTTCATTCACGTCAAAACTCATCATGGGTGATTCCTGATCGTCAAGCAGGTCTCTCTTTTTTTTTTCTGCCACTCCAGAATGTCGTCGGGTCATCATGACAGATTTCAAGCGGCCATGACTCCTGGCTTCTAGGTTGCTTACCGATCAGGGCCTGACTCGTGCAATGGTTCATGGTGTTGGGAATGTGCGAACCGTTGTAAGGTCCATAGACAAACAGATATATATAACAGCTCATCTCCAAGTCCGGCAGGTTGGGGGTTGATCGAGCGCGGTTGTGAATCGCATAGTTGATCTGCGTCCCGTTGAAACCAAGCGAGGTCAACCATGCCAGCAGCGGGTCGTTCAATCTCGGTCAGTGGGCAACGGATGGAAGGAAAATGGAGACGACCACGTCGACAATCTCAAACGTGCCCCGCGCGAGCTACTGTCGGACTGCAACGCCGCGTGTGTCGATGTGAGGATACATGTATCGTGAGATACTCGGTAGCTGGAGCACATGTGCGGCGAGGCTACATGTGTACTTTTGATAGACGTCCCAAAGAAACAGAAGCCAGAACCTCGGGAAAAGCTCAGGCGAGGGCGGCAGGGATCTAGGGTTGGTGAAAGACCCAGACGATCGCCAGCATTCGAGCTAGCGCGGCAATAGCGCAGTGTTTCAGCTTGCGCGACGATTGGCCAGTATCCACGCGTGTATCACATATTTGCTCTCACGACTGCAGCAAGCAGCTGAACGAAAGTGCAACGAAAAGCACGTCGGTGGAGTCCAAGCTGCTGTGCCGGGTCAGCTGTACGTGGCGACGCGAGGAGAAGTGGGGGTGAGATGTGTGCCATGTGAACGTGAAGGTTGTGCTTGAAGCATCCAGCGTGTCAGGGTGCTCTGGCTTTGAAACGCGCTTGCTGATCGAATCCCTACGAGCGCCATGCTCTGTCGCGCTGGGCGTGTTCGGCTGAAGCACGTCAGCCGGGAGAGCTGATATGATCAAGGACTGCTGTACGTAGGATTTAGATGGGGATGTCGTGTGTCGAGTTGTCGTAGCGATATGGATGTTGCTTGCGCCAGACGGCAACGACAAGTAAAGTGGGCGTCTCTGGGATGAACCGTTTCACCAAAGCGGCAAACCAGAGCTCCGGCAGAATATTGACTTGCCGTGTTGAGTAAGGTGGAGAGCAGTTTTGGGAGTTCATGTCGCACGATACGCCATCCACCAACACCTTTTCCCACGCCAGCGCCGACCCCTGTCCGGTCTTGTCTACCGCCTGGGGACGCTGTCCGTGCCTCTTTTACCTCACGTCCGCCGCACTACCATTCCATGGTCACGTTTCGACCGTTGTCTTTGATCTCTGGGCGCGCCTGGCGGTGATTATTTCGTTGTTCTTGAGATCGTTGTTGCTGCCTTCGACGTTCTTGTTGCAAGCGTTCACGACACATTCTGTACCGAGGGATCATCGCAAGCCTAGCGAATTCCACAGTTCAGTCCAGCAGCCAACAGCGCCAAAGCTGCGCTGCAGGGCCGATCGCTCCCAGCGGCGTTGCCTACCGAGCACAACGGGACCCGCACGCATCGTCCGGTCGCTTTTGCTGCCCACAAAAGTCTAACACTACTCGTGTGTACTATTCCCACCATGTCGACCGCCGTCGCCGCTCCTCCAGCACCACACACTTCGCTGGCGCCGTCCGTCGAGCGCATTCTTTCGCCAAGGCATTTCGCCGCCATCACACCTTTGACAGCTTCCGCACCACCAACCGCCGCCGCGGAGACAGCACCGCCCGCGAAACGGGCAAGGAGTAATGGTTCGCCAGCTTCTGGGGAGAACACAGCATCCTTAGAACGCGCGAACTCTCATAGCAAGACGTCACCGAACTCGTATGTCTAATGCTGTCCCGTTTAAGCTCAGAGTGCGCCAGCTGACAGTACGTCACACAGGCTTAGGAGCGGTCCACCACCTATGATTAAGGTCAAGAAGGAGCCAGGTTCGCCATCGATGCAGTCAGCAAGACCGCGGCCTAAGAGGCTTGATCTCAGCTCGAGTACGGCGAGCGCGCGAGGACCACAGACAGCGCGCCCCTCGGCCCCATTGACGTCTCAGCAATCCGCTGGCCTCGCCATACAAGACGTCGGATTGGCATGTCTATCACCAGGCTTTGCAACCAACGATCCAGGAATGAGGGAGCAGCTACAACGAAGTCTCGACGTGCGAGATCAGCAAAGACAAATCATTGAAGCAAGGAATAAGGGCAAGCCTGGCAGCGCTCATGACAATGAAGGACCGAGGCCTCAGGATAATACTCTCTTTGGAGCTCCTGTATCACGAACACCTCTCACATCCAGACGAAAAGGACCACCCCCTGGACTCTCTATCAACGCACCATCTGCCTCGCAGTTCGCCGAGGACAGGGTAATACAATCGGCGCCAATGCACCAGACTTTCACTGGGCTACGACCTGGCGAGCACCCATTCACGCGGCATGCTCAACACGGGCCGAGTGGCCTTAGCCAGACGAGCCATATACATCATGTACCAGCACAGCAAACCAATAATCGACTTCCACCGATTGCGGATGTCTTTGCGAATGACCGACTCGATGGACCGCGATACTCACGTCACTCGCCACAAAATCATGCAAACGGTCCTCCTCCTGTCCCGTCGCCTGGCTTTCCGCCACCACAGCATCACCAGGGACCACCGCTCAGCAGCCGGAGTCGCGAATTCAGATCAGCAGACGAGGCCATGCAAGGGCTTTCAGGTGGACGTGAGGACCTGATGCCCAAGGTCGTCCACTACGGCGGGGTCCAACCACCAACGCCGCCATCGCCAATGCCCCATGGAGGCCACCACCCACATGCGGTGTCTGGCGCGTCGCGGCCACACGCTCACAGCGACGGACCGTCGCGACCGGAAATGCTGACCCGCACATCATCCATGAACGGCCGACGACGAGGTAGAGACGAATACGAACGCGACAATGGCAGTCCACCGTCTGCGTACAATCGCTCTGAGCCGAAGCGTGCGACCTTCGCTGTTCGTGGCGACGAGCGAGAGGAGGACTGGAGGACGAGCATGAGTGGCGCGGAGAAGAAGGAGGAGTTCTTGCGGCTGTGTGAGCGGGCGTGGGATTTGTTTCATTCGTGATACCATGTGTTTCATTCAATTTGCATGTGTGACTGGGTTGGCATCTTGTCGTTGTGGATGGACTTGAGCGGGCGTTCTGATGCTAGGCTTCATGATGGAACGTGACTGGTGGTATGCGTACTGCTCGCTAATGCTTCTTGTGGGCGTAGATAGCGGTGGCGCTCTGGCGAGGATGACGTTACGTTGGGAGGCTCTACTTGAAGACTGCGTCAATAGGTTGAGAAGTAATGTCAAATGTTAACATTTGCGTTGTCGAGAGGCAGGGCGAATCTGCCTGCAGCCTGTTGGTGACACGATACGTATGGAGTTGACTCAACCATTAAGAGACAGTGTTCATCACTGTTGAGAATACTGACATTGCTGATGCTGCGTCTGAAAGGGAAGGTCTACTGAAGCTAACGGAGATCCGCGGTATGCGGAAGTCATAGGTGAGAGCAAGGCTGCCTGGAAGCACGCAGCTGGTAGAATCGACACGATGTTCCATGATGCCAGTTCCGGTAATACCAATACTGGGGCACCATCTCCGCCACCACTCATTGCAGCCTGACGAACGTGTGCTATGCATTGCAACGACGGGGCAGACGACAAAAGAGTCCATTTCTTATGCCACGGCGGCGACACCTTCGGCGTCCCTCTTCTCTACTCCATTCGGGCAGGTGCCGACGGTCATAGTTGGCTCATGCATGTGCGGGTCGCCTGGATGGACGTGTCAGCATCATTCTCCGGATCTTGATAAACGCACAGTGATTCCATCAGTTGAACGACGGGTGGACACAGGTAGAGCAGGGTGATCGATTGACGCAGACGACGGCCTGACATCGTGACTTTGGAAATTTGACGTGGTTGACTGCACCTGTCGACTTATGGGCATCATCGTGCTGTCAGTCCGCTTGATGATGGACTGGGTGATTGACTGATGGAACCACTGGCTCAGCTGAAGGGCACTTGAGTCTTACCATCAGCCATTATGAGATTGCACTGGTCCCATCCGATCCCACCCCAGGTGTTGCCGCTCTGCTGGCAGGAATCGAAGAGACTCGCGTAGGCCGCGAGGCAGCCGGCTTCAGTGATGGTATCGCCACACCAGGACTCCATGGAGAAGTACTTTCAACCGTCAGCTCACCATCGTCTCAACCGAAGTATCAGCAGGCAGCCGACTTACCACCTTGGCATTGTTGTAACAAAAGGTGTAATCCGTGTGCGCCTGATCCATATCAACCAGGACGTCGCCAGCGGCGTGTGCGCAAAAGGCGTTCACGGAGATCTGGAAGCTTGGGAGGGTGTAGTGGATATTACCAGCGGTGTAGCATTCGATCGAGGGCCATGGTCCAGTGTCTTCGCGGCCAGTGATGGGACTTCTGCGGCTTGCCCTCCGTTCACGAGGATCAGTGGTGTGGTTGGAGCTTCGCTGTGGCACATCCTGTGCGGTCAGAACGGAGGCGGCATCTCTGGAATCGGACGTCCCGCCAGCACTGATGGAATAATTAAGCCCATTCTGCGGGTCGACCATACTGCCGCCCTTCTCTTTGCACACTGCCCAGACGTGTGAGAGACTATCCTGACAGGCTGTAGTCGTTACAACAGCTGAGTGATTGCCAGCTTGCTCAATCTTGAGCACAGTACCGTCAGCGACAGCATCTAGCATCGTATCAGCTCTTGCATTGTTATGGGACGGCTCTTACACCGCAAAGGGGTGCCGCTTACCAGAGATCTCGCTCGTGTCTTTGGACGCAATTGCCTGCTCGCAGAATCTTGTTGCTGCCACGACGAAGTCATCATAGCCAATGCCGAGCTTCTTTACCGCAGAAGAACAGACAACCGAAGAGATCTCTGAAGAAGCGTACAGGTCCTCGTGAGGACTATGCTCGATTGCAGTCGCGCCGACGATGCTGAGCAAGGAGAGACAGAGCACCACACTCTTCGTCTTCATGGCTCTGTTCATTTTGCCGTCGTATCAGTAACCAATCTCGAAGTCAAATTGTGGGCGAAACAAGAGTCTTCAAGTCTAAACCCGGCGAACATAAAGGCCAGTTGCGAGAGGAGCTTTTCATCTTGACCTCGATACAGCCTACTGCTGCCGTACGATGTGCGGTGCATCGCTCCTGCCTAACCACTTGCGACGTCAGTACGACCTAGATATTTGCAATTTGAGAAAGCACACTGTACCTCAAGATTAGCAAGTGAGCACGTAAGATGATAGGCAGTGACAATAATGATGCCACCTGACCATTCGATCAATCAGTCCACCGGTGACCGACTGGTCATTCACTTCAATGTAGCTGATCGTGGGCCTGAGAGCGTGATGTAAGCCGTCAGCTCATGTCAGCGCCGTCATTCGTCTCATTTCAAAGGCATCATTAACGGATGAGAGCATTGCAAAGGAAGTATGTAAATACCTGACGACCTTGATTAAATGTCATTTACAGCTTCTCGTCGATTGTCCGTAGATCTCGTGATTTCACCACCTCAGCATACCCCCAACGCCGTGCTGTTCAGAACGCCCCACTTGTTATACCATAGGCATTGTACGCCTGCAATGCCCTCGCACAATCAAACATCTCAAACATCTAGGATTCACATTTGTCGTACCTCATGACTTGAAAATCTTCTCCAAACCCTCCAACAGGATGTCTGCGTGCCTCTTTTGGAACACCAACATCGGCCTCAGTCGAACGGCCATAGCGCCCGAACCGCCAATGTTGATACCGATCGTTTTGCCTTTCTTCAGCACCTCATCTCGTCTCGGGCTGTCCCAGGCAATGAATGTGCCCTGCCCCTGGCCTCGGAGGTTCTGGATCTCGTTCGGATACTTCTGAGCAAGGGACTGAAGACCAGAGTACAGGTAGGCGCCGGTGTTGGCAGTGTTGGTCACAAGGTCCAGACGGTCGATCTCGTTAATGATGGCACGGAAGAGAAGGGCACGAGCTGGGTCGCCTGTGTTTCATATTCAGTCAGCAAATTGTCGCAACATTTGTAAGACGAGCGGAGTCCACTCACCAATCCATGTGTTGAACTGCCTGTATGGCTTGTTTGGCCTCAGCTCAGGGTTGCCAAAGTAGTAGCCTGCAGTCTGCGCCTTCTTTGAGAACGTCACCATGTCCGGCGGCGTCTCTAAACCCCAATGCTCATGCGCCCAGAACTTTCCGGTAGCTCCAACACCCGTCTGCACCTCGTCGACGATCAAGAGCACGTTGTGCTTCTTCGTGACCTCACGCAGACCCTTGAAGAAGTCGGCAGAAGCGTGGTTATCACCACCCTCCGACTGAATCGGCTCCACAATGACGGCTGCTGGTGGGTTGTGGTATGTGGTCAAGAGCTGCTCAACTTCATCCAAGCAACGCTGCTCCTCCTTCTTGTTCTCCTCCACATGCTCTTCCAATGGATACTTGAGTGCAGGGAAGCTTGCCTGCGGCCAGTCGAAAGCTGGAATGTCGAGCTTGTGGATCGGCTTTGAGCGCGTGGTGGAAAGCGAGCCGAACAAGCGGCCATGGAAAGCAGTCTTGAACGACAAGACCGACATCTTTGGGGCGCCGGGTGTAGTATTGTTCATGCTGCTCTCAATCTCTTCTGGCGTGAATTCCACATCGGCGCCGCCACGTTCCTGCTGTCTCTTCCACATGAATGCCGCCTTGTAAGCCAATTCGTTCGCTTCAGATCCCGAGGAGGCCGTGAAGCACTGCTCCAGGCCTTTGGGTGCCTTGGACAAGATACCCGTCTGCAAGATCTGAGCCCAGTCGTGCCCTGGGAAGTTTCCAATGGCTGGGCGGTTAATGATCGCGCTCGCCATGTCAGGGCTAGTAGCTGCCATGAGCAAGCTCGGGTTGCTGTAACCGACAGGAATAGATGCGATCTGCGCATACACATCCAGCAGCACGTTGCCGTCCAAGTCGGCAATGTAGTTGCCAAACGAGTCTTGGTAGTTTGCCATCATGTTCAGCGAGCGCGTATCAAAGACCTTGTCCAGCTGAGAGATCGCCACCTTGCTCTTCGGGCCTGGAATTTCGGTGCGGACGACGGGGCCGGTGGGCTCGTCAGGGAAGAATGGCTGCTCGCTGGCATCGCTGACGGCGGAGCGAATTGCTGCTGCGGCGGAGGCGTTATTGGGCTTGGTCTGCGACGCCATTGAGCGAGTCGATGGGCGGAGGGTCGAGCACCGCATGGCGGGCCGCAGGCGAGCTGCTGAGCGCATGAAGGACGCCATCTTGACGGTGTGAGGCTTGCAATTGAACGCAAGCTGCAGCAATCTTTGGTCGGATCGATGCTGCTGGAGATGCAAGTGAACAGGTTTGAGAGGAGAAGAAGGTGGTCGGTGAGTGAAAGCAACAATTGAATGTTTCTGCTGTCCGCAACAACTTTCCTAATCATCTCTAGTCAATCTAGAGCTCCCCGCCACGACCCTGGCAAAAGCTCTGAGGGCTTACTGCGTCACATTACGTAGCGCGGTTGTTGGCTCTTGCCTTGGAGCCGTCGCCGCCTCGTGCCTTCTTCATGTGGTATGTGCATGCGACACAGTCTCGAATCGCGCATGGATCAATTGCGGCTGGGCACTTCATCGCCGCAGAAGAACATTGAGTGACACCCGACAGTGTCGTTCTTCTGACTGCACACTTCGCTTCGCAGAGTCATTGACCTTGGATACGTGCTAAAGCCCTCATGTGGTTGACTTTGGACTCAGAAGCTTGATATGTCTAAGGAAGTTGATCTTGACCTCAGCGGATTGGTGATAGCATTATCGTGTTGACGGCGGTCTCAGGCCGCTAATGGTGACCTTAGCAGCTTGATGGAGGCTCCAAAGGATCAATAGTGGCACCATAGCGTTGACGGCGGTCTTATTGCATTGGTACTAATTGCGTTCTTGATAGCTTTTGAAGCTAATTAGAGACTTCTAGAATTATATTAGCCTCACTATGTGATGATGGTGCCATTGCATTGATAGCTTTCCTGTGCGAAGTGCGATGTCTAGGGAATGAGATATGATAGATAGTGTAGCCCATTATGACAAGAGCTATGACTTGCCCTTCTTGGATGGTTATTACTGCGACGTCTCCAGCTAGTGGTTGACATGTAGAATCGTGGTTCACGGATGCGATCCCATCGTTGAGCTTTATGACGGGCTTCGGAAAATGAGATTCTACAACAAGGTAGCGAGCAAGTGGATATGGTATGTAGGCTGGCGGTGACTTTCACACTGTACCACACCATTGTTTACTCCGCAACGTAGTCCATCAAAGCAAAGTCGAGACTCCTCGCCAGACCCTGCGCATACTCCCAACTCACTGTAGGTCCAACTCTCCACTTTCCACCAGGCTCCAGCGGATCACTACTTCCAATACCGCCGCTCCTCACCAGCAACCGCAGACTCGTGAGCGTTGCAATCTGGGTGTACAAATCGATCGTGGTTCTCAGATCATGAGGAAGGATTGCATGCAGGATTGACAGCAGCCTATCCAACGTAAAGGCAGAAGCGGCGAGCAGATGCCGTGGCATCTTTCGTGTCTGGGATGATCGGAACCCTGTGCGCGCAGTCCCGCCGCCTTTCTTCCGCCTCTTCTTCTCCGTAGCTTTCATGAAGTAGAGCGCATCTAGACGTGCTGGGTTGAAGGAGGCTAGGTAGGCTGATAGCAAAAGCCATTTGGCGTAGTACGGCAGATCGTGACCATGTCGCTTGCTCACCGCACCAGAAGCTGCAGGCACAATGGCGTCGAGCAGCACTATCTCGTCCTGGAATAAGGTTCTTCGATTGACAAGCAGCCGTGGAAAGTCCTTTGTACCGAACTCACCATTGATGATAGGCGCCACGAACGGCCGCCAGATCTTGTGACAGAGGTCCCGGAATGATATAAGGTCACGAGCAGCATTCTGAGCTAACGAGTCCCATACTGCTGCGCAGTACCTGGGCCACAGCCAGGCTTTATCTTCCTCATGGCATTCGTCGTCGTAGTCGAGATCTTCGGGCGGAGCATCTATGAAGATATCGAGAGGCTTCTGTGAGACAATGTGGACCGATTGGTTCCTGGTGTATGCCAAGAAATGTATGTGTGGTACTCCGTGCTGATGGAGAAAGCGAGGTGCTGGGTGCTGAACGATCAACACCGTGGTAAGAGCGGTTACCATTTCGCCCAATCGTGCCAAAGCTGGCAGCAGAGTTGGTGGCGCCTCTCGCTGCTTATCAATGCCATCTAAGACCAAGACGAACTTGTCTCGCTTCGCCAGGAGCCGCTGTAGATGGACAGCAAGAGCCGATATGTTCTCACATCGTCCGCTGTACTCCGAAGTGCCTTCTTCTTCTCGCAACGCTTTGTGTACTTCGGCCAAGGTCTTCTCCAACAAATGCCGCCCTGTCACACATTCTCGACAATTGACCAGTGCAAAGTTCAACCCACTAGCTTCCAAATACGCTCTGGTGACAGCAGTCTTTCCAGTAGCGCAAGGGCCATAGATGACGAGAGTTGTTGGGCTTGGGATCTTCGAAGAAACTAGCGCATTGAGTTGACGCAGAGGCTGATCTCGACAGGGCCATTGCTGTGTGAGCGTGAGCAGTAGCTCATCTGGAAGTTGTTGTAGACCCATGATAGAGCCGCCGCAGGACCAGATCCCAGAAGAACCATGTTCAGACGCGTGCACGACGCGCTCGGTATGCCGAACGCCGCTCACGACTTTTGGCTGCCGAAAAGTCGGCTTCACATGCTGCGACTGCCCCAAATTTCTGGCGGTCAAGGACTCGACTTTCTCCTGCCACGCAGCCATAGCATATTTCGGATTTATCCTGTATTGTAGGCCACTATAGCTTCGAGTCTCTAGCGATAGAAGTCACGAGTGACGCATAGAAAGATTGACGGCTTTTATTCAGACAGCGCTGCTTGTCCGTCTCAGAGAGTGCAAGAAAAGGAAGTCACGACCTTCACATGCCTGGCCACGCGCACCTTCCACATGAATCTGTTTACTTCTCGGCACACTTTCCCGGGCTTTGCCTGTTTCCTTCAAGATGTCTTCCTCGTCAACTTCTTCCACGACAAACTCCTCACCATCGTCACGCAATTACGCACAACCATGGGCAAGCTCGTGCAATCAGCTGCCGCCAAGGCCCAACCACCACCGCCCAAGGAGGTCCGCATGCGTCGCATGCTGCACCTGAAAACGAAGGAGGAATGCCGCTTGGGCAACGAGACGATCAAGGTCTGGTCTGTGGAGCTGCCTAGTAAGTACGCAGAGGGAATCTTGAAGTAAGTCACCTTCCTGCTGGATGCCTGTACAAGGCTGACCTGTTGGCAGAGTCATCAAGGAGAACGTCGATGGACAAGACTCAATCGACTTGCAGCATCTCCGCCGCTTCGCGAAACCCAAGTATCTCCCGCCCCATGTGCTCGGCGAGCGTAACCTTATTAAGGATCTGTACCTCGTACCGCGCTCATGGGAGGAGACACCGTCGACAGTGATCCAGGCCGGCGCACCAACGTGGGAGTGGACAGCCGCTACCAAAGCTCGCAACAACTCCCGCGCTCAGACGCTCTACCTGCTTGTTTGCCCATCACACATTGTCGGCTTGCAAGAGCTTCACGACCTTTTGCTCCAGCATGCGCCATTCTGTAGCTCAGCTGACGCGTGGTCATATCCACTGGAGATAAAGGAAGTCCAAGTCCCTCTCTTGGCCCCGACGAGCCCAGAGCAAGCTAAGCGCTACTCGGAGCAGTACTGGCCAACCTTCTACCGCAAGACCAACCCCTTTGGCGCTCATCCTACCAGCATCGCCAAAGCCGAGGAGGAGCTTCACGTGCCTCAAAACGGCAACATTAGCATCGAACAAGTCATGGAGCTGGCCGAGAAGGCAGGTGCCGCAACCGAGGAGAAGGGCTTTGGTGTCTGTACCGGCTGCGTCATTGTCGAGCGTACCGACGAGAAGACAGAGATCATAGCTGTCGCAGGCGACGCGCGAAAAAAGCCGCTTCCTAGCGAGGGCGGCATTGAAGCGCTGGAAAAAAGCCTGGACGAGGACGACGCCGACACCAAGGACGCGGCTGCTTTGAGCAAGAGCAAAAAGAAGCGGGAGCGCAGGAAGAAGAACAAAGCTGCCAAACGCGCCGAAGAGAGTGGGTGTGCCTCTGGCAATGTCATGGCACACTCTGTCATGCGTGCCCTCGGCATGGTCGGACGCAAACGCCTTCGCTGCGCATCGCAGCCCATGCAGGCGTCTGCGGACAAAGCTGAAAGCAACTTCGCCGCCGTCGGTCTGAGGCATGACGTGAAGGCTCGTGACGCTTTCTTCCTCGACCTGCCCATCACGTCGATCGAACAGCAATACTTTGAGAAGGATAATATCAAGCCCGATGGCTACCTCTGCCTGAAGCTCGAGATCTTTCTGACCCACGAACCATGCATGATGTGCTCGATGGCTCTGGTCCACTCTCGCGTCGGCCGAGTCATCTTCAAGCACCGCATGCAAAAGACCGGTGGCCTCACAGCTGAGACGGCTAGGAACGACTCTGGGCCCATCGGTCTTGGATATGGCCTCTGCTGGCGCAAGGAACTGAACTGGCAGTTCATGTGCTGGGAGTACACTGCTCGTGTCACTGAAGAGGAGCGCAAGCAAAAGGCGCAACTGCGCGAGAGTGGTGAGATCGACAGCGACGAGGACGAGGAGGATGGCAACGGGGTTGATAATGTCAATGATGATCATGCTAATGTGGGCAATTCTAGCTTCGCGAGCATCCATGTGTAGCACACACGGACGGCATCGATCAGCTGGCGGAGCATGGATACGACAGCATGGATCACGAGCGCATGGGCCACGAAGGCACTAATTGTAATGTCAGCATTGAGGGTAGAGAGCGTTCGCACTTGGCCAAAGGGTGCCAGGTGCAATCATGGAGTTGGCACATTACCTGCAACAGCATCAGCAAGCAGCATGTTCGGGCGTTCGATGGTAATGAGTAAGGAGGTTGGTATGCAACGGATTCACAGCGCCGGCATGACTATTAGCGATGGCGCAATGGATGTGGATTTTAGACGATCACGGCGGCAAGGCCTGGCGATACATATGTACCATTACTGCACATGTCCTTGTACGATAGCTCAATTCAAGAGCGCAGACATGCTGAATGATGAATGTGCTCCTGTCTGCCAATACCGCCATGACGATATACCGAATTCACTGTCTTGCACATGCTGACCTATGCGCCCTTAAGCAGCGTGCAAGAACTCATGTAGCCAGACCTGACGCTGTACCGTCGACATGCGCTTTCCACCATGCTCAAATCCGAAGAAGATCGTCTTCGCGCAGGTACTGCTTCCTCTTTACGTCTGTTTGAAAGCATACCAACTGAGACGCGGAAGGCGGCATCATGCAGCTCTTGTTTCAGCCCTGACGATATGCCATATATGCCATATCAACCTGGAATGTTCAAGCTCGATCAAGAGATAGATTCCTTGACAACGTTAACGAGTGCTGATGCAGGCAAGTATGCGCAAAGCATTTCATTTCGTACGGTATCTGCTCGCGTTTCTATTTTATATCATCGTCACGTTCGGTCATCCAAGCTCAGAGACAAGTATGAAAAGGGTGAATTGCAATCAGGTCACTAGATGCACACGGTGCGCATATAGAGTTCCTGCATACAAGCGGCATTCACCCAGCAGGTAAGAAGTGAAGAAAAGCTATTCATCGAAGCGAAAACGTCCAGCATTCACACCGCCGAAGCAGATAAAAGTCCCATCAATTCCAGCCGTCAGATTTCAGTTCGAGTATCTGACCAGCAGGTTCCATGCACTGCCTTTGCTGCTTTTGTCGTTAAATGTACAACCCCGATTGCCATGCAATATGTCGCATTAGCCCCGGTACCGTTCATGCATCAGGTCGACAGATTCGCAATACAGAGCGCATGCAGACTCATCCATCGACAGGCTGGAGTCAGGTGATGCTTATGCCACTCAGCGAATACCGGGTCGTCCGTGGAACGCACACATTGCCCTCGAAACTCCGCCGCATACCCGATTTATCCCTGTCCCAAATGTCGAACGGACCGTTGCCAGCTCCAGTCGTTATGTAGAAGATTTTTATAAAAGGCTCAGCAAGCAGCGTCGTGTGTAGAATGCTCGGGCTTCGATGATAAGCCACAAACATGCAGTGACGAGCTCGCTAATACGTAGCCAAGTCCTGATAGGTAGCCACGTCCTGCCACCAGGTGTCCCAAGTTGCAGTGACATTGGGGTTTGGCGGCGCAATGACGTTGTCGTACTCACCCGCGTAGTTTCCTGCGACCTGTTAGTAGTCGGACTTAAAATTTGAGAGTCGGAACGTTGCGTACCTGGCGGGTAGTAGTTGCAAACTGTGAAGTATGGAGAAACATCGCTGCCGACATTGGTAAGGCCACTTGATGAGCAGTCCACAGTGGCACATCCGACAGTTTGGGTGTTGTTCCAAACAATCTGAGAGAAGTGCCCCCATGACTCGAAGTTGGCCATGCTCGGTGAGTTTTGGCCGTATAGATCCGCGTAAAAGCCAACCTCGCCGTTGTAGAACAAGTCGGTGATGATGGCGGAGACATTGTCCGCTGCAACACCGGCGGCGATGTTCTGCCCGTAACCGCCGCCACCAGCAGTGGTGTCGTGCGCGTAAACGCAGCTCTTGGCGACGTCTCCGGCGATATCGGCAAGAGTCTGGTTCCACGAGACTGGCGGAGCGGTATGGTTCATGCGGTGCAGGTTGTGATGGTAAGTCACGTAGCCGTCGTAGGAAGTCGGTGATGATGCCGCAGCTGCGGCGGCAGAGGTACTCGACGGGGCCACATAGCTGGAGGAAGACGAGTATGATGAAGGGGTCGCATAGCTAGAAGGCGCGACGTACGTGGAGCTCGGAGCTTCAGTTGAGAGGGCCGCACTAGTATACGTGCTGGTCCAGGCGCTGCTCCAGTAGCTGGTGTAGCCGCCACCATTGCCGCCCCAAGAACCGGTCCAGTACTTGTTCTCGGAAGTGGGAGTGGAGTAGGCGGCCGGGACTTCAGAAGTGGAAGCGTCGGCCCAGACAGTCACCACATTCGTGACATATGCTACGTCGACGTCCGTGACAACGTCGCGCTTCTGGTGCGCGTGACGGTGGTTGTGGTGCGGGTTGGGTACAGCAATGGCACCTGCCGCGAAGGCAGCTGCAGCGACCGCGGAACGCATTGTGATGGACAGATCGTTGATGCAAGGCGGACTTCTTGAAAGTCGATGTGCTGGATCACAGATCCTCTGCTGGTTGATAGATTCTGCAGTACTGTCAGCAGATGCAAATGCGTTCAACTCCCAGCAGTTGATCTAATCGTCAATGACAAAGCGTGCAACAATTGTCGAGGGTATAGATTCATATGTTGACAGACAAAGGCAGTCTTTGATGTAATCTCGCCGTGTGCATCTGCTGCCGCGGCATCCTGACAGGGGCAAACTTACCTGCAACTGTTGATCCTCACGGAGGACTGGCGGTCAGTGACTGGGCGGCTGGCAGCGCCTGAGATGATATGTAATGAGTGTGGGTGCTGCAAGCAGCAGAAATGAGTGACTGAGTCGAAATGTGAGGTGTGGTAAAGGTCCAGATGTTGCAAGAAGCCTTTGACGCAGGGAGATCGAGTTTCTTGTAGTTGCAGTAGTTGGAGGTTGTCTCAGGATCCACTAGCGTCGTCTATCGCTGTTTTAAAAGCAGGAGCCCCGTGGCTAGCGCCTGCCTTAATGTTTATTGGCGACGGTCGCTGGGGAACCGCGTTGCTGATTGGCGGAGGAGTTGTCCGGATTGGCAATGTCAACGGCACGATAATACGCATGCGTCAGACACCGTACACGCAGACTGCCGTTAGCCGTGATTATGAAGAGAAGTCTTGCGTCAATGGTCCGCCTGAGCAGGTAGAGCAGAGGGGCAATGAAATACCGACGTTTTATGTGTATTCATTGCGACATCCCTTGCTTGCTACTTGCGTCGCCACATTGTGAGTCCAGCCAGTTGCCAGCCATCGCAAGAATCGCCCCAGACGCCCTGCTTTGATGGCACGAACGCTCCGACTTCGACTTCCCTTCTCCTGCACATCCAGATCTACACCCTGCATGTCCGATCATGCTTCTTACCCTGCCAGCTGCGACCGTGAAGCGACAAGAGCATCTGCAAGGCACGAAGTGCTGATTGGCTATTCATTCTAGAAGTACAGCCCTGGTGTCTCGGCTTCCCTGACTGGCGATCATGGGCCCGAAAGCTTGGTATCCGCGTGTCTACATCCTGCTTCAGGCTGCTCGTGGGCGAGAACCCCCTGTGCACAAGAAGGAGCACGTTTGCGGCTCTCCATTATTTGCTGGTACCCGTGGAGTTGCGGGCGGTCTACGCTCTGTCTCTGACAGCGTACGCGCAGCGAGAGTGTGCAGGCATCGGAGAGAAGACAGGAGTCATGGATGCAAGCGCTACGGACACCATCCGAAGGCACTATTCGTCGCTCGGTCGAGGCCATGGCAGCGGCAACATTTCTTGTCGCGCCATCGCCGTGTGTATCCCGGAAATACATCATCTCACAAGGACACGCCTGGAAAGACCGTCATCGCGCGGCAACGTAAGCTGCAAGAAACTTGCATTTAGTGACATGATTCAATGATTGCCAAATCTCCGTTAATCTGCTACAAATTGCCTGCGCATTTCGCTTCAGCAAGTCGTTCTGGACTCTCGACGAAAAGGCGAAATTATGGAGACACGGGACTTCAAGTCTCAACGCCAGAATTTTCAAGACTTACTGCGACAGAACACGTTCGATATGCAATACCAAGATTGTTTTCACGGCGAGCTGCCGGCGGCTCACACCGTGCCCGCGTGTGACGCTGCGCTACGCCAAACCATTGGCTCGACCAAATCACCTTCTGACACATGAAACGCTGACAAGAACACATTGCCGTGGCTGAAGAGATCCTCGTGACCCTGGCAAGGCGGCAAATGTCTAAGAACCGGAGCAGGACAGCAGGAATTTGCTCGCGCTCGTGATATTGCCGGCCTCGATGCTTACGCTTATGACTGCTGAGGATCTAACAATCTTGCTTCTTTCGCGATATCGCAATGCGCCCTTGAGGTTAAGTTGTTCGGGGCATACCCTCGATGCTTCTCCGGCATTGCTCCGGATTTTGCCAGGGATGACTTACAGCTGAATCTTGGACGGGAGGACGACACGCACGACCCGACTTCAGACCGCACCACCCAGAGGTTTATGTGAGTGCACTAGGACCCTTTATTACATGAGTCACCCCTTGTGCCAAGATGTTCCAGTGGCATACGGAGCTTCGTTTCAGCCTGCTACCTCAAGAACAAGCTGCTGGCTTTCCAGCCAGGACGACATCATACGTGGCCGCGTATCTTGGCAGCTATGGCGCATGTCGACAACGCCGTCAAACGCAGCGCAAAGGTATCGAGGACTTTCGCAGACTGGTGTATGAGAACCTCAACTGACATGACAGTCTGATATCAGAGCAAGCGCTGGCAGTAGACACAGCAATGGCGAACAACAACCGTGGGCCATGTTGGCCCGACTATGCGCCAGAGTAAGCCTAGGGACGCAAAACTACGGCCATCCCATCAGAGAATCAACCAATTGGCTCGTCGACCTAGGCGTCTCAGGCTGTCTGTAACTACAAACACTTTGAAGTCTGCCTACTGTCAATTGCATCAAACACTACTTACTATCGCGTTGTCAAGGGCGGTAGTGCATCTTGCGCAAGGTTACGTTAGCCGCGAGTCAAACGCATCAGTGCGTCGACCTGTCAATTGACCGATGAAGTCGCTAGGCTCCGCAAAGGCAACTGGGTGCGATCAGATCGATATCTGCCGGCACGCCCTCCATCGGACCGGATCGAGACCACTTGAGGGCTCCAAGCAATGAGTAGCAGCTCACGACCCATGCCCGGACTTGCAGTCGCTGCTGCAGCAACTGCGGTAGGCTCTCCGTGCCCGAGCCCGCAAGCCCCTGTGCCGTCCAAGGCTTACAGGGCATGAGAAGCGAAGAGACTTCGTGCCAGCATACTCGGACGGCCATTGATAAGGTCATAACATGGCACTCTTCAGTATGCGAAATAATTGTCCATCCAACGTTTTTGCAGCTTATATACTTAGAAAGTGCTGACCATATCTTATTTCCGCAATCTCCGCCTCTGCTTGGCCACTACCCGACTGACGGGCACGCGGGCGACAGAGCCTCATAATTGGATTATTCTTGCTCATCCCAGGGTCCACCACATGCAGTCGCCACGCCGTGCAAGCGCATAGAAACATGTCGGCTTCCGTATTATGCCTATCGACGATACCATGATGGCCAGCTGTCTCTTTGAACGTGTTCCTTCGTCTTTGACGCAATTGACCTGCTACAGATTACCAGCCCTGAGTATTACTCCTGTGAACCGCATTACCTCAGCTTATCACCATCCGCGATCATGACTTCCGTCGACTTCATATTCGCACAGCGGGAATCGACGGACACAGACAGGCGATACCTGCTTGCAGAAAGCATAGCTCCCTCGGAGTCGGCGTCCGTGCTCGATGGCGATCGCACACCTAGAGCGCAATCTCCCGTCCCCTCAGAGCAGACCGAGCGCTTCAAGATTTCAGCAGCGGATCAACAGTACGATCGCCGTGGCACTATAGCAGACCCCACCACAGAGCCTCGCCCATACAGAGGCTTCCCAAGCGAGGCGCACTACCTTGCTGCATTGCATGCGTGGGCGGACAATAAGAAGTATCTCGAACCCACGAACACCACGTTGCATGGGTTCTACGGTGAGAGGACAATGGAAGAGTACAATCGAGGCAAACAGCCGGTTGAAGGGCTTGGTCTGCGGAAGAAGTGGAAAGCGCGCAAGCAAGCCAAACAGGATGTCAAGAACGAGCGACGGAACACTGTGATCTAGCACGGTCGAAGTGGCAGAAGTCCTGTAACGCTGGCTTTACACGGGACTCGAGCTTCGAAGGCTCAAGAGTCTATTGGCAATTTTGCAGCAATCCAGGAAGCGCACATCGAAGTTGTGGTCCACCAGCTCTGAGCGGGATGGAAAGAGAATGTGCGTTGCATGAGACTCATAGATGACGACTGCACGATGTGGCGCCTGGCAATAATTAATGGCATAAGTATGAATGTACATTACGATGGCAGTGATCAGACTTTTCGGAGCGCTTTCCTATTGATTGCTATAGAACAACGAGACCACCGTCCATGTTAGCATCAACCACAAGACTGAGCCAACTGGAGACGCCACACCCGGGACTTGACCGCTCGTGTTTGTGACCGAGCTCTTTGGTGGTAATATAGAGCTCACACTAGACGTAGACGCCTCCGTGGTCAGTACCGGCAAAGACATTCCCGTTGAAGTTGCAGCAACCACTGGCACCACTGTGCTCGTCCCGCCAACGACCAAATCGCTGTTCTCAAAACTGACTCCAACGCCATTGACCGTGACATCGTCACCACCCGAGACTGTCGAGCTTTCAATCAGCCACAGAGAGCTCGTACCTGGTAGCTGTGAAGCTGTTACAGTCTGCCCACCAGCTTCGAAGGTCGCCACACCAAGGACAGAACGCGTCGAGAGCTGTGCGAGAGCTATTGTGGTGGAGCTGCCCAAAACCAGTCCACCGCTTCCTGCGCTGATCGTCAAGCCGTCTAACGTGGTCTGTTGTCCTTGAGCGATGGTCACGCTGCCTATTGCGATGGCAGCAGACTCGACACTGCCCGTAGTGATAAGCACTTCAGAGGCTGTGAGCGCTTCGCCACTGGCTTCGAATGTCTCGGTAGCCTGCAGTGCCGTGCTCTGGCC
Source organism: Teratosphaeria zuluensis (assembly GCA_007113905.1). NCBI lineage: Eukaryota > Fungi > Ascomycota > Dothideomycetes > Mycosphaerellales > Teratosphaeriaceae > Teratosphaeria > Teratosphaeria zuluensis. The sequence goes on from VCMQ01000019.1 coordinate 426,434, forward strand.
TTGCGTCGTGTATGGCAGCGTGCTAGTACCGCTAACGACCAGGCCGTCGCCTCCTACGCTTAGAGCGACACCACTAATGGTCGTTGCGGCTCCAGAGCTTATGGTCGCGCTGCCGATGATCGCTTCTCCATCGGAGCCACTGCTGGCCGTGAAAGCTTGGCTACTTGCCGTGAAAGCAACGTTAGGGGCTTCATTAGACTGGGTTGGTGCTTGTATGGCAATCGTGCTTGCTCCAATGATAATTGCGGTGGTCCCGGCAGCCTCGACAGTCTGCCCGTTCACAATGGCATCGGGGCGCTGGCGGCAATTGAGACGCCGTTCACCACGAGTCCGCTTTGGCTGGCATGAGAGACTGTGAACGTTTGGCCCCCAATGACAGCAGTGGTCGCTGCTGGATCTTCGCCGTCACCTGATGCTGTGCTTACGCCTTCGACTAGTGGAAGACTGCTCGAGCTGATCCCGATCAGCAAGCCAGACGTTTCTGTGCTTTGTTCAGTCTGGCCATCAACGACGGTCCCACTATTGCCAAACGATAGGGTCCCATCATTGACCACGACTTGGCTGCTACTGGGTTGAGAGACAGTGAACGTTCTGCTCCCGGCCACCACGGTGGTGACTGCAGATGGGGCTGCAGTCGGCTTGGACTCAGAAGGTGTGCTTTCTTCTGCTGCTGTTGTTGCCACAGTGTCAGCAGCTGTGCGGGTAGTGCCTGCAAATGAAAAGATCACAGTGGTGGCTTGATCTGATATTGGGTGAGCAGAGCTGTGTCCGTCCTGTTGTCCTGTCGTCTGAGCAGGATCAGTCGCGTCATTAGTTCCAGACGGCAGGCTTTGTGCATCGTTTGTTGAGTCAGACCGCGTTGCGCTTGACTCCGGCTGCAGCGGAGTCGAAGCAGGTTGAGCAGTGCCAGATGCTGACGCGCCATTTTGGGTCGTGCTTGTCGAGGTTACAACTACCTGTGTAGTCTTCGAGGCGCCTGGCGATGTCGCACTCGAGGCAGGCGATGCCTTCGAGGTAGGCATAGTGGCTTCGATCTCCGAGGTAGCAGCCTCAAGGGCATGTGGAGGGTCATAAAACCCCTCGAGGTTCAGAGCGCACGACGCCCATTCGGGATCTATGTCTCTGATCTGCGGCGGTACAGCAAGGACAGGAGCATAGCCGGGGTCGTAGATTATCTCGCACGCGTCAATGACCTCTCCATTGATGAAGGCCTCGGTCACGTTGAACATTCCTCCACCAAATGCGCTCGAAATGGCAGGATTCATCGGCATGTCCAATTCGCATCCTCGGGCACCGTTGTAAGCAATAGCTGGTATTTCTGGATTCAGATCCGCAAAGTTCTAATGTATCGATAAAGGTCAGTAAACGTTCTTTGAGCAAACGCACTTCTCATCCGAGACTCACAAAGCTTGTAGCAGTCCGACGATTTGTGTAGGCATACTTTGGGCTGTCGGGATCGTACACAGAGTATATGTCGGAAGACTGCAGAGTCAGTATGGTAGCTCCTGGCCTCTTGCCCACTTGGCCACATGCGTTCGCAGCATATGGATCTTTCATGGATATGTATGCTTTGTTGGCATAGAAAGTATGTCCTCCCGAGACAACGGACGCTCCTGTAGATCTGGTCAGTCCTCAGACATCTTCCAGGACCACCACACAGCTCACCACTTTCTGGAATATCGGTTGTGTTGAATGGATAGTAATTGCAAGGCTCTTGGTCAGGAGAGATGTTCGATTGCGTGACCGTTTGGGGCATCGTGTTCCCAAATGGACATACTGTGCCTTTATCAGTCGTGCGAGTAGCACATACTCCTCGCGACGCATTGAGTGGCACCGGAAAGTACAACAACTGGACCGTCCCGCCATTGACTGTGCAGGGGCCACATATGTCACTGTTGACACTGGTGGCAGAAACGGTACATATCGGACCTTGCCAGGCTCCTGACCACGATTGCGCGTCAGGGTTTAGTGTCCACGTATCGCCAGGAAGCTTTGCAGCGTAGTTGTAGCATTCCTGCCCTTGACAGAGATTGACACCCCAGTAGCTTTTCGTAGCGCATTGTGAGCATCCTTTGACGCTTCCTGGCGGCGACGGTGGATATGTGACGTTGCCAATGGTCAAAGTGGGAAGCGAACCGTTTAATGCCCGAATCCTTACAGTAGTGTAGCCCAGTATATCGTTGCCCGTGGTAAGTGCCGTGGCTCTGGGATCTATCGTGATGAATGTTGTGGCAGTAGCAGAGGTCAATGAAGCATATGCACTCCCGGCTTTACTCCATGAGCTCCTGTAAGCAGCGCAATCGTCCGCATTGATCTGACAGCTTGGTGATGGACCAGGATAGGCAACAGTACTCCCTCCTAGTCTTGTCGTACTCCATATCCCCGTGGAAGTCAGGTCCCCAATGATGCGAGGATATCCATCACACAGAGTCGTGGTGCTTGCTGAGTAGTTCGTTACAGTACTTGTCGTCGAGAACAGGGTTTCCGACCAGCCAAAGAATGATAGCCTGGAATACTTTGCGCGCTCCGAGTTGCATGAGCTGGCGTAAGTGAAGCCTGTACAGTCTGTAAGAACAGGCAGTCGACGAGTCTGAACCAATCTTACCTGTTCCATTATTCTGTATAGACCATCTAGAGACAGTGATGGTAGTCGCTGGCTCAGCCTCCGTCCACAGTGTCGATGGTACTGCATTGATGAGGGAGGAGAGAATTGCACTGCCATTATGCACTGTACTTCCGTTGCTGCTTGATGTACTTGGCTGCGAAGCTGCGCTGGTGAATGAGGTCAACGTGGTCTGAGAACCTGCTGATGCTTCGACAGGACCAGCATCACCACCTCCTACCACGACTCTGGTCCGCGAAGACACAGCAGAGGCTGTCGATGACGTCGAGGCATCTTCCTTAAAAGTTGTGGTCGACCCAGTCGTGCTACCCAAGCCTTGCAAGATAAGAATTCCAAGGCCAGTAGTGGAAGAAGCGACGCCGGGTATTGACGAAGTGTGTGAAACAGAAGTCTGGGTGGCTTGATAAGTCGAGTTTGAGGATGACTGTGCCCCTGCAATGGAGTCAGCATGAATGCACCAGGCTGTAGCCTTGCCCTGAACAATGATGCCAGCGGTCACTCATTCATCTGATTGAGATCGGACAACAACAACACCGCTCTTTCGCATCAGTCTACTACCGCACAAGTCCGTCCACGGCATCGAGCACAGTCAACTTTGTTCGCACGCATTCAACCATGAAATTTCGCGTTGAACTATGTCGCTCAGTAGCCAATTGCCTTACGCAGCCAGAAGAATGATTGGCTCGTTGGTGCTGGGCCTCAGGAAGGTTCACTCACCAGTAATTAATGGCGCAATGCCTAGCAACAGAAAAGCAACGTAAGTCTGCATACTCCAAACCCAAGCCGTGCCACACTCATCGCCTACCCGTCAGGAAGTACAAAGGGACGCACAAACAGCCCCCAAGAATCAAGAAAGAGAAGTCGCATCTTCAAACCCTGGGTGCAGACTTCAAGGACGATTTTAAGCGCCCACTGTGCCGCACTCGGGCGCCTCGAACATCGACATGCCAGCAGGCTTACTACCAGACGAGTGACTGGCGCGTTTGAAGCTCTACCTTCCAGCTGAATGCTTCCTAGTGTGTAGATGCAGCTGCACCTTGATATGCAACCAGTTTCCTGATTTGCGCTTCCGTTGGGAAGGTGAACGAAGCAGCACGAGAAAGCAGGGTGTACGCTGTGAACACTGTTGAGTCTATGGCATGCGGTCTATCGAGCGAGAAATAAGAGTCCGTTTCCAGCACATAGTACGCCATATTGCATGACTTGCTCGATAGTCCTATGGTGAGGCGTGTTGTTGCACAAGCAGAGTGAACAGAAAGTCGCCGCTTTAGACTTCAAGGCTAGGATATTGATTGGCTCGCTCCATGCCGAAAGATGGGTCCAGAGTCGGAGCGACTAGGTCTGCCCAGGTATTTCGAAACAGGATGGCTACAGTCAATCTATTTTGACAGCTGTGGCGCTGTCTTGCATCAACTTCGAAGCTTTGGCGATGTCTACAGAGGAGCTTAATCCCCAGAAGGAAGCTAAAAGATGAACACACTGCCCAACGCCGTTCGTCACGCTTCCATCACGTTCATTGCTAATAGCATGCATCATCAACGCCTGTCATCCGTCACAAAACAATGCTCTCCCCGTGGTGGACAGCTAAGAACCTTCTTGAAGTCTTTTCATCTTCGGCACCTTCGTTCAGAGACCTACAAAACGTAATTCCGTGCGCCTCACAAGCCCACTCGAGCTGCCCTAATGTTTTCAATACTTCGATAGGATCCGTGACGAACGTGCCCCAATGCATCGCAATTGCCACAGGCGCTCCTTCCTGGCCTTCTTCACTCCCGCTGTCTGTCATAGCTCGAAATACCCTCACAGCATCCCACGGTGGCATATGATTATGTGCCGTCACCCCTGGGTTGTGCCTTGGAATCACATTCCAACTATCCGGCAGGCCTGAGAAGCTTCGCAGGTAGTCATAAGTGGCTCCCACAGATACAGGCAGCATCAACACGTCAGGTCGGCCCAGACGACTCGCGATGTCTTTGAAAGCGGGGCATTCAGGCCATTTCTTGTCTTCATCTCTGTCGGTCTGACTGGGACTTTGCTTGCGCCTGAACCGAAAACGTCGCCTTGAAGTTTGCACACTTGAGTCGCCCGAGTCTCTTGGAGGTGTCGGAGGCCAGGTGGGATCATCGTGGAATTGGTAGCCTGTATCTCCAGCAAAGTAGATCCGGTGAATCTTGCCGTCTGGCAAGCCATGTTCAATGTACCAGGAAGACCAGAGTGTGGTATCGGCATCCGCAGGACCCGATCGTCCAGAGTTGTGCTGCGCCGGCGTGCATGTGATCTTAAAGGGCAAAGAGTCGCCCTTCGAAGGCTGTAGGGATGCGGCATCCCACCAGTCAAGCTCGACAACCCTCTCAGCATCAACGCCGCAGTCAATAAACCACTGGCGATTGCCCAATGGCACGACGAATCGTATTGTACTCTTGTTACGTGCCCAGAGCTCAAGCACAGTATCATAGTCCAGGTGATCATAGTGATTGTGGCTCATCATAAAAACATCAATTTCCGGCAGGTCCTCTACCTTGCAGGGTGGTGGATATGATCGCATCGGCCCGAAGTTCTGATTCGGCGAGCATCGCAGTGAGAAGATAGGGTCGAGCAGACACCGTACCGGCCTTAGCCCCTCTTGCAAAGGAGACAGTTGCACAAGCATACCAGCGTGCCCAAGCCACGTCACCTTGACCTTTTCATTTTTTGTGTTGAATTTAAAGTCAGGCCGCTCCAAATGCAACAACTGCGCTGCTTGCTCTTGGGTCGTTTTGAGTGGGCCATTGCTACCACCACTCTTCTCGTCCGCAAGTCTCGCCTTTGCAATTTCAATGCAAGGATCGCGATCCTCGCCCCATTCGAATGCCTTCCATACTTCAGCAGATGAAGGTTTGTGCCAGCTGGGCCACGGGTTTCGAAAGCTCCTGTTGCTCTCGACTGGCTGATCAGGTTGCCTCTCTAAGCTACTTTCGCGGCTGGTCTGGCGACTCTTCCGTCCTTTGACACTGAGGAGACTGCTGGTCCGCGAAAGTGGCTTTCGCTTTGGAGTGCTCCCTGAAGAGGAGGTCGTAAAGGAAGCAAGATATGCTGCCCAGCTTTGGCTCTGATCTGATGCTAGGACATGGTGTGCTGGCGTCTCCGGGTAGTCATAGCGTTCAACCTCGATATCCAGTGGCCTAGCCATGGTGGAAGTACTGTGCCGGGCTGGGGTCGCTCGAGCTGAAGCGTGTGTCCAGCTGTTTAGTCTATAGCGGTGATGTTATTTTGCATCATCCCTGCGATTCGCTCTGTGTACGCTCTGTACGTTGGTATTATGGAAGAGGGAAGGACACAATCGAGTTGGCCTTGCCTGAAGAACGCTCCGTCGGGGCCATCCGTCGCTAATAATTTCACATGCTTTGTCACGCATCAACTGTCAAGCGACGCTTAAAGAATATTGTCTGCTATGATGATGCAGCACAGGTCCTGTACTGCTCGGATCAGCTGGGACAGCTATAACGAAGGTTCACATGTTAGTCACCCAGTTTCGTATACTGCATTCGACGGGCATGTTTTTGACAGGCTCATCGCCAGACCTTGTCTCAGATCCTTGACCAATTGCGAGGTGTCAGGGTCCGCTCGGTTCATGCAGGGCTTTTCGGCGCTCGGGACTCGGAAGAGGGGCTCAAGCAAGACGGATTGCGTCAGAATGCGACAGCATGTGGACAACAAAAGTGCGCAGCGATTGCTCGCGATTGCGATCGGGGTCCGTATAACGAAAAGAAATTGAGCAGGGCCCACGAGGCGGTGCAGTCTTCATAAGCGCAGTTTTCCTTCTTGTTCAAACCTGTCTCGCTCGCATCGATGAACCCTTCCGTTTCCAGAGGTGCCAGAAGCATAATGTCCCGCAGACTCGCTAGATCGACGAACTCAAGCGCGTACCTCGTGCAGGGCTTCCGCGATGCGCATTCTGCAAACCTTGCCGCTCACCAGGCGCAAGCACGACCTGTAGCTGTTGAAACTCCTGCGACTGGCTTCGCCGAGAAGGGCAATCCATTTTCGACAATGTCGAGTACAGGGACAGATCGACCGACCAGGCATGTCAGTCTGCAGAACCGCTGTGGCGAGAGCAAGAGTCCATACGTGCGGAGTCATATGAACAACCCGACAGCATGGCAGCTATGGAGTCCAGAGACGCTGAAACTGGCGAAAGAAACGAACAGGCTACTGTTTGTGAGCATCGGCTACTCGGCGTGTGTGAGTGCTGCGTAATATGGACTTGACCTGCCAGACAGCTGCTGACAAGCCTTTCTCAGCATTGGTGTCATGTTATGGCGCATGAGTCCTTCGACGACCCTCGAATAGCGCAGCTGCTGAACGAGAACTTCATACCGATCAAAATTGACCGAGAAGACCGTCCGGACATCGACAGACAATACATGGATTTCCTACAGGCAACATCTGGCGGCGGTGGATGGCCGCTTAACGTATTCGTAACACCAGATCTCGAGCCGGTGTTTGGTGGGACATATTGGCCGGGTCCCAAGAGTGAAAGGGCGCAGCATGGCGGGGCGAATTTTGAGCAGATCCTATTGAAGGTCACAGACATGTGGAAGACGCAGGAAAGCAGAATTAGAGAATCCGGAAAGCAGATCACTGCACAGTTACGAGACTTCGCGCAAGAAGGCACGCTTGCAGAGAATGAGGACGATGGAGAAGATGGCCTGGAGTTGGATGTCTTGGGCGAGGCGTATGAGCATTACAAGAAAAGATTCGACAGCAAGTTTGGAGGTTTTGGAGGCGCGCCCAAGTTTCCGACACCGGTGCATGTGCGATCGCTATTGAGGTTCGGTACACATCCAGAGCTTGTACGAGACATAATAGGAGAGCAGGAGATCGCGCATGCCAGGCATATGGCGCTCAAGACGTTGGAGTGCATGGCGAAGGGCGGCATTAAAGACCAGATTGGACACGGCTTTGCCAGGTACTCGGTAACAAGAGACTGGAGTTTGCCACATTTCGAGAAGATGCTTTACGACAATGCTCAGCTGCTCCCCCTCTATCTGGACGCCTACCTTGTGACCAAGTCTGCATTGTTCCTGGAGACGGTGCACGATGTTGCAACATATCTGACTACAGAGCCCATGCAGTCATCATTGGGCGGCATCAACGCTTCTGAAGATGCAGACTCGGCACCTACGGCCAACGATCCGCACAAGAAGGAAGGCGCATTCTATGTTTGGTCTTACGATGAGATGAAGGAAGTTCTCTCACCGGAGCAGCTGGACATCTGCGCGAGATATTGGGGCGCGAAACCTGACGGCAACGTGGACCCTCGTTTCGATCATCAAGGCGAGCTCGTTGGCAAGAACACTCTATGTGTGCAGTATGACATCCCAGATTTGGCAAAGGAGATCGGCAAGCCTGAGCAGGAAGTCAAGCATTCGATCGAAGCCGGCCGCAAGGCGCTGCTAGCGTATCGAGACGCGAACCGTCCTCGCCCAGCGCTCGACGACAAGATCGTGACTGCCTGGAACGGCCTTGCGATTGGTGGACTGGCGCGCACGGCTACTGCGCTGTCTACATCGGATCCAGAAGCCTCGAAGCGATACCTGTCTGGCGCAATCAAGGCAGTCGAGTGCACACAGAAGAACTTATACGACAGCTCGACGCACACACTGAAGCGCGTTTACCGAGAAGGCCCAGGCGAGACTCAGGGCTTCGCAGACGACTACGCCTTCCTGATCTCCGGCCTAATAGAATTGTACGAGTGCACATTCGACTCATCATACCTCCAATTCGCAGACGAGCTGCAACAAACGCAAATCAAGCTCTTCGGCGACGAGAAGAACGGAGGCTTCTTCAGCACGCCGGCAGATCAGCCAGACATCCTTATTCGCACGAAGGATGGGATGGACAATGCTGAGCCCTCTACCAACGGTGTGAGCGCACAGAACCTCTTCCGTCTTGGAAGCCTTTTGAACGACGCCAAGTACGAGAAAGCGGCGAAGAGGACTGTCGGTGCGTTCGAGACGGAGATCGGTCAGCATCCTGGTCTGTTCACCGGACTCATGTCGTCGATCGTGGCGTCGAAATTGGGGATGAAGGGTGTGATGATTGTAGGTGAGGGCGAGACGGCGGATGCGGCGTTGAGGAAAGTGAGGGGCACTCTCAGGCCGAATGTCACAGTGTTACGGGTAGGCGCTGGGGTACAGGATGAGTGGCTGCGTGGGCGCAATGAGCTTGTCAAGGGCTTGGATGGGAGTAGGCAGATGGTGCAGCTTTGTGAGGGGGAGAGCTGTAAGTTGCTTGAGGGTAAGGATGTGGATGGTTTGTTTGCGGAGGCTAGAGAGGACTAGATACCCTGGTGGTTTGGCAATGGTATAGAAATGAGGTCGTGAAGGCATGGTTCACGATTGGCAAAGGCCACACGAGATGTGATGACGCCCTTGAGGTGAGGCGCAGCTCAGAAGAGACAGATAGAGGACAGGATGTAGTCTAGAACAGTGTAGAGTACGCAAGGATGTCATACCTATCTGACTGGGTACCTCTCTTTGTCTAGTGTGAGCGAACAAGCCTAAAAGCGATCGTGCGCCTCAGTCGGCGTCGTAAACAGGCAGAATGCATTGAGTGTGTGCTGGCACATCCACAGCGGCGTACCAGGCTGCTAATGACCCTCCGCCATGTGACACCTTTCTTTGCATCAGCGAGGCAGTGCTTACTTGCATAATTTTGCGGGTATGCGATTCGCCACGAACATCCTCATCAATGCATATCCGCGATGATGTCCATCCAGTCGAAGGGCGCATCATCTGGCAGATAGTTGAACGGATACTCGCGCATGAACGAGCTCACATCACTGTACTCCCTCGCCACTTCCAAATACCTCACGACCTGACCCAGCACATCCGTATTCTGCTGATCAGGCCGATTCTCAAACTCTTCGATCTGGACCAGGTTATGCGGCTCGCTCGCTGCTTTCTCGAGGCTGTCGTCGATCAAGATGGTATTGCTCTGGTCCCATTCCTCGTTGCCACTCGCAGCAAGCTCCTCCCAGACCCACGAAAGCTGTTTGTAGACCTGTATTTTCTGGTTGTAGTGCTTCTCTTCAAGTCTGAGCTTGTCGCGAGCCCACACGGCGACCAGCTGTTCCATCTGCTTCTTGGTGAAGAGCTTCTCGCACATTTTCTTGACGTTATCCGGTCGAGCAGACGACCAGACCATGACTGCGTGGTTAGCCAGTAGGTAGTGTAAGAACTCGTCGACGTGCGGTCGGGCGGTGAACGAGGAACCTTTGCTTTTACGGTGCAGCAGCGTGCCATTCAGGTCAAGAATGACAAGGAGTCGGCGCGGTGAGCTTAGAGACAGTAGTGCCCTATTTGCTTGCTGCATATACGACCATTTTGGCTCAGGCCGCTGGAGCACCTGTAGTCGTGGCAGTTTTGGGGAAGCACTTGCTCGGCTGCCACTCGTCCAATTAGCATTCGCTTCATTGAAAACGACCGGTGACGGTGGTTTTGGGAGCGCCTGCTGCTTCGCTTGCAATTTCTTCTTTTGTTTCTTGGTCAAGCGTGGAGCTTGCGGCTGTGGCGCAGGCATCTCCTCGTTGTCCTGGTACAGGGCTTGGATGGGTGGAGACTTGGTGCCGGGCGCAGTCGTGTGGTACATATGGTGGTTTCTGGAATGCGTGCTGAAGGCGTCAGCCCTGTACTGCTCCTCAAGAAGCATGGGTGCTACTGACGGCATGTCCCATTGCTGCGGACCTGGACGATTGATGGCCGTGAAGCCAGCAGTATTCGTGGCAAATGAGGGCGCATTATTGACTGTTTGCCACCCCTGAGTCAGCCCATGGCTGTCATAACCATGATCATAAGTGTACACAGGTTGCTGCTGATGTGCAGCAGCCAGATGGAAATCATGTTGCGGATACTGTGCATACCAGGCTTGATCTGTCGGTCGCATCGCTTGCGCGGGCGCGGGCCTTTCGAAGTGGTGGTAGGCTGGCTCTCGCCGGAGTGCGTGGCTTGAGTAGTAGTCTTCTTGCGCATATGGGGCGGGATATATCGTGCCGTGGGCTGCGCTGCCTTGCTGTCCGAAGCCGTAGCGTCCTTCGCTGCGCCCGTAGTTGTAATCGTAGCGTTCTTGCCATCCAGCGCTGCCGACAGCTGACCATCTGTCGTCACGTTCTTGCCCTCGCTGCCAATCACTAGGCTCCCAACCTTGTCCGTAAGCTGGTCCATAGTACCCTCTGTCTCGTCCTGCAGATCTGTCGTACTCTTCCCATTGCGCAGCCTCATGCTGGCGGTGCAGCTCCTGCTGTGACGACTGATGCGCTGCGGGAAACGAGCGCTGATCCCAGCGATTCGCATTCAAGCGGGCGGCTCGATTATTATCGTAGAAGGAGCGACCGTACATCGGGCGATACTGGTCCATGTCAGTTGCGCTGATCTTATCAGTCGCGTGAGCACTGTCGCACCTCTCCGCTTGCTTAAGTATTGGCATCTTTGCTTGGCCGGAGTGAGTGTCAGACCGCTGGGTTGTGGGAAGGTGCGAGTGCCCTGGAGGTAGAAGAGGAAGGAACGCGTCGCATGTGAAGAAACGTGGGGCAGGCACGCATGACTCGCGCCCTGAGCGTCGACGCCAACCACTTACTCGACCACAAGACAATGTAGAATGTCACGACTGCGATTGATGAAGCCTGCTTCGAAGGTCTATAAATCTCAATAATACATCACTTTCTGACCATGCTCTCGTATTGCAAAGCATGCCTGGTCTGGCCAACTCCGTCGCTATGCTCTAAGCACCTTCCCAAATGGCACAATCATAGGTAATCATCTCGATACAAAATCACACCATGCCCAGACTTGCACACCAGCCACCCGTTCCATCCTTACTCCTCCCGAGGAAACTCGTCCCCAAGCACTAGTCCAGCCTTGACATTCATACTCATCAACTCCTGGATCAAGAGCTTCGCTGCATACGGCATCGTCATCTTCACTACGCCTCTCGAGCTCTGACAACTCTGACACCAATTGTTGTAGCCCATCATGCCACAGCTCTCACACACGTCCACCTCATGGGCATCTGATGAGAGCATGAGCCGCTCAAGCAGAAGTTGCGAAGCGCCATACGCAATCAAACAGTCCCGCTCCATCTCTCCTAGACGTAGACCACCTTGTCGTGAACGACCTTCCGTGGGCTGACGCGTGAGAATTGCTCTCGGACCCGTGGATCGAGCGTGCATCTTGTCTTGAACCATGTGCTTGAGCTTCTGGTAGTAGATTGGCCCAAAGAAGATGTATGCAGGCAGCGACTCTCCAGTGATGCCGCTCGTGACGAAGTCTTTAGCTGAATACGAGAATCCGTGCTTCACGAGCGCAGCACCCATGTCCTCGACTTTGCTGCCACCAAAGCAGGTACCGTACTCTTGCTTGCCTTCCAGGACTCCAGCTTTGCCGGAGACGAGCTCAAGCATCTTGCCGACCGTCATGCGAGACGGGAAACCATGGGGGTTCATGATGATATCAGGGCACATTCCGAGGTCATTGAATGGCATGTCTGCTTGCTCGGCCAGTAGTCCAGTGACACCTTTCTGTCCGTGGCGAGATGAGAATTTATCACCAAGTTCCGGTCTTCGCGTCTGACGAGTCTGGATCTTGATGATCGGGTTGTTGCCCTCGTTTACCGTGATCATGACTTTGTCCGCGTATGCTGGATCGGGTAGCTTGTACGACATATGCTGTGGCGACCACTTTTGCTGCGAAGCGCCAACCTGCTGGACTTGATGCACGGGGGTCTCCTTCAACATGTACATATCGCCGCTCTCAATCTTCTCGCCCACCTCCACCAGTCCATCCTTCCCAATACGATTATGTCTGGGATTCGTCTGGTCGCGGTCCGCAAGGCGGTCAGAAGCACCGTTGGGATAGCCCTTGAGGGGCATCGAGATCTTCTTGAACACTTGACAGCGTCCAAAGCCGCGATCGCAAGACGCTTTGTTGAGGACAAGAGCGTCCTCGATATCGTAGCCAGAGTACGACATCACAGCCACAATAGCGTTTTGGCCGGCGGGTAGCTTGTCGTACTTGACCAATTCAATGGTACGAGTCGTGACCATGGGCTTCTGCGGGTATACCATAAGATACAGCAGAGTATCAATCCGGGTGAACTGATTGTACGCTATAGCCCCAATGGCTTGCTTACCCATAGCACATTGCTAGAGGTGAAGGGTAGAAGGTCAGTATGAGTCGATATCTCACGGTGTGACGCAAACATTGCTTTACTTACGTAGGTGTTGCGAGGCGACTGGTTGTGGTGAGGATACGGAATGAGGCCAGCGACGGCTCCAAGCACAGTGAACGGCTCGATCTCCAGATGGGTGGTGTGCTGGTTGATCTGATCTTCGTAGATGGCAATATTGGAGTCGTTCTCTTCATTGACGTCCACGTATTCCACGATACCACGACTGAGGGCATCTTCAAAATCCATGGTACCTCTGCGGAGAGATTCTAGGAAACGGGTGGTGACCTTCGACTTGCCCTTCTCGACGACAATGAGAGGCCGACAAATTCTGCCCTCGTCTGTTGCAATATGCACACCATTGTGATGGTGATTGATATGAATGCTGACGAACTCCGAGATACGACCCATGCGTCTGAATCCACGGAATGCATTGAGGAATTGCTTGGGTTGTCTCGTCAGAGCAACGGGTGTCCCGTTGAGGAAGATGATATATGCTCCAGTACCGTAGACTTCAGCGCCAGAGGCTGCCGTAACGTCCTCGGCACCGAGTGTGAACACCATCCGCCGCACAGGTTCTTCTTCGTCGGCCGTCGTGATGTGTGTCATGAGCGCCAAGTTCTTGACAAGACCACAAGCCTCACCTTCTGGCGTGTCGGATGTACAAAGCATGCCGAATTGAGAAGGTTGAAGCGCACGCGGACCAGAAACCTTGCGAGTCTTCTCAAATTGAGAGGTAATTCGGGTCATCATTCCAAGCGCACTGATGTAGCTCAATCGGCTGAGGACATGGGTGACACCAGCTCGATCCATTCGAAAACGCTTCAACGTCCAATTACCAGTAGAGATTGCGCGCTCCATGCCTTGTGTTATGCGGCTTTCAAATTGGCCGATGATCGTCGTTGGATCGAATTCTGATGTCGGGTTTGGTTTCTTCAGGATCTTGTCCATACCGATCTTGATCATCTTGGTGAACTCTTTGAAGAGATCTTCGAAAAGCAGAGCCAGCATCTGTCCTGCCAGCTCCAGGCGTTTGTTGCCAACATAATCGCGATCGTCGACTAGCTTCGGGTCTTTCAAGGCCATGATCACCCTTCGAGTCATGAATGCAATGTACAGAGCCTTGGGCCGGAAGTTCAGGCCTTGCACTTCGACGTGCGGAATAATGGTGCCAGCAAGCTTGTCCAGCGCAGTCTGTTTTGGTGGCTTCTTCGTTCGCGGATCGCCTGGAAATCGATCTGGCTTGAGTTTCGAAGCGATATACTCCAGCGCCTGCTCTTGAGTGAAGATACCCTCCGTAGCAGCAAGCTCCAAGTTTGGCGCGAACTCGTCCTGATACGCGCCGTCGTTGCCAGCTGCAAGAAGCAGTATCTCGTGATCAGACTGTACGCCCATCCCTCGCAAAGCAATGGCGACCGGAATGTCCTCGGTGAACGAGTTGTGCTTGAGATACAGAAGACCCTTCTTGACCGTAATGTAGGTCTTAGTCTTGATGTTAGCCGTGTGACTGGTGACCGATGCCTGAATGACGCCCTTGAAGGACTCAACAATGACACGGTTCTTGCTCAACTGCTCCTGAACAAGAATGACCTTTTCCTGTCCACGCGTGATGAAGTATCCGCCCGGATCGACGGCGCATTCGTTGAGTAATGACATCTGCGCCTCAGATTTGCCCGCTAAGACACACTTTGCACTTCGCAGCATCATCGGCATCCTCCCGATCAGAATGTCCTTCTTTGCCACTTTCCCGGATTGCTTAGTGTAAATGATGTCGACGTAGATAGGAGCGGCGTATGTCATATCTCTCAGGCGACATTCATTTGGGGTGACTTCCAAATTGACGTAGCCGCCATCTCGCTCTTCTTGGCGGTTAGGTCGACCGACTCGAATATCTGTAAACTCGATGAATTTCTTGTCATCGACTGACGACCGCACCAGCTTGTTCGCCCTGACAATCTCCTTCAGTGCGACATCTGTGAAGTAGTTGTATGAGTCCAGATGTTGCTTGACCAGGCCTTTGACTCTCAAGAAGGCCGGCAAGAGATTCCACTTGTCTCGTGCAGTATTGATAGGGTCATTGAGGTGCTTGCTATAATAGAATGGCTTCATCAGCTCGTCCATTTCATCGCGGAACACGGGCTTGGCTTTCGACTTCGGCTCCTTCTGAGTGGTGGAGGTCTTGGTGCCCTCCTTAGTCGATGCCGACTTTGCATTCGAACCATTTTGCTGAGTTGAGTTGGTTGTCTTTGCGGTGTTTGTTGTGGGCTGATCTGTCGGGGCCTTTCCTCTCCTCGGTGCCGGCTTCTTTGGGGCCTTCGTTGTTGACTGCGAGCGATCAGTCTTTGATCTTACCTTGGCACATATGCCGGTGTGGCGTACTTTTGGCGCAGAGTTTTCGGGCACCTCTGTTGGCCCGGACTGTTTTGACTGACGAGGAGGCATTTGGCTCTCTCACAACACTTGCCGTCCTATGTACCTACTGCTGTCACCTCATGGCCTGCGCACGTGGCGTTCGGTATGTGGTGCAGATTCGGCCTGCAAAAGAGCGACAGCAGAAGTGTGCCTTAGCGCCAGCAATCTGCACGCGAAGCCAGGGTCCACCGTGGAGACGCGCCACGAGGACTTCACTCGGCGACGTCTCTCTCTCCACTGATGCCCAAGAAAGCTGACGGCGGCACGCTCACCGCCTCGAGCGCAGCTTAAGTGTAGGCGTTTATTCGGTTCACATGCAGGATTCAAAATGGAAGGAATGACTCGAAACGCCAAAGCTTACCACGACTAGCGCAAGCGGGAGCAGCCTTCATCGATCATCAAACAGCCGCCGAACCAGCGAATCGTGATCAAGTGAGTCTTCGCGGTCAGCGCTTGGGTGCCCAAAGGTCGGATTGGCGATTGAAGGCGCGGGAGAACAGTGGAAGAAGCATCATCGGCAAACTACAGCGGCTGACCAACTTCGAGCTGCCACGCCATGGGATGCTACTGCACCGTCCACTACGGTTTGGGTCCTTGCTTAACGTCACTGTACAGGCAAATCCAGGCCGGGGTCGCTCTAGCAATTTCGAGGTTGAAGACACCAAAGTCAGGCCGCGGTCAGGAGGGAGCTCGTAAGCTTGAGCTTGGGGAGTCCGTCAAACATGCGCAATCATCTGTTCGCGCTTTGTCTAGTTCCTATTAAATAGGTCGATAGCCTAGATATAAGGAAGGTTTCAACCCTGTCACCAGATAGCGGCAGAAGATTGCCGACCCTTGGACTTTGGGGTCCAGTCCCCTGCTTGAGTTCCTCTCGAGCTACAACCCTGCAGCACAAAGACGGTCTTGTTCGCGTTGCTTGCGCCATCCCGGAGGTTGTCTGTGTCTGGTCTTGGTCTAAGTGGAGTGCGGGTTTCAGTACTGCTAGCCACTGGCCATAGCCTCCCAGACTCTTTCGCGATCGGGGAAGGCTTGGCGCCCACGCTCAACAACGTTGACCTTCCCTTGCAAGCGAGACTCCACTACTCGGATCTGCTACTACCTCACACTCTTCTCGTCGCTCTCCTCAGACCTCACACCGTCGAATTGCGTCGACTGTGTGCAGTCGTTCTGTCTTTACAAACCTCTTCGCTTGTGTCTCTTCCTTTCTTGTGCCTGGCACTACACCACTTTATCCTCTCGGCTCGTGAGAGCCAAGACGCCGTGAGCTCCCTAGAGGTGTGTGAATGCCTGCTCGTTTCTTCAGAGGGATCATGGCTTTTTAGAGGTCAAAGACTAATACTCTGCTCCCCCAGCACAGAAGGCATCATGGCGCATTCATACCGCGGCCCACTGTCTCCAAGAGACGAGCCGCAATACTCCACGAACCCGCTGTCTCCCCCGCGCAATCCGAACAGACTCAGTGGCAGCATGGCCACGAGTGGCGCTCAGCAGCAGGATGTGAGAGGCGGCCTGACGAGAAGATTCACGACCAATGGGTTGCCAACGCTTTCTCCGATCGGCCAGCAGCGAATTCAAGCAGCAGGTGAATATCTGGTAAGTGCGGCCAACTTCAAGAGGTGAATACGGCGAGCACCGTGCGAGTCATAGGACGTGATAGAGAAGGACTCTGCAGGATCACTGTGGAAAAGTGCATGCAGACAGTGGGACAAGGCGAACGGGCACATCCAGCACTTGCAAAGTGGACAACCTGCTATTCATCAGGCTAATTCATGGCGAGCAGCCGAATGGGTACAGCAGAAAGACTCCGGTAAGTCTACCACATCCTTGAGATGCAATGGAGTAGCCGGCTGCGGTGTCTTCAGGCTTGCCGAGCATCCACTCTGTTCCAAGCATGTGGCTTCATGTGCGAAACGACGTGTAGCCTCCGAGTTGCTCCTTCGGCATAGCATAAGATCACGACATTTCGCAATTCAGTACATTCGGTCTAACCATGTATGCAGTCTGAACTCGCTGCGCGGCAATATGAAGTACTGCTTGCAAGGCAGCGCGCTCTCCAGGCCGAGATCGACTCCTTCGACCCAGAGACCCGCCGAGATGTCGAAGCTGGTCTTCGTCATGAAGATGCGATTACACAGATGTTGGCTTCCAGCGAACCGGCGAGCCCGCCAGACTATGGCAACGCCTTCCCTACAGCCTTCTCGAAGCCAAACAGATACTCGGCAGCGAGCTTGACATCACCGCCAGGCATCAGCAACAGACCAAGTCGTTCAAGTACACAGGTGACCTCGCCTTCTGCCGGCTTTGTGCGACCATACACATCCGGCAACACGTACCTTCCTTCGCAGTCAGTCCCTGGGTCTCGCCGCCAATCTGACGATGAGGACGATGAAGAACCCTTCCTCTATGGATTTGACGGTATGCATCGGTCGGCAGCAAAGTGAGTCTCCCTGGTCTCTCGTTTAAATGTTGCGTTGTCACTTCACTTCACGTTGTGCTTCCACCCTGCCAATCACGAGTCTTGGGGAAGGCAGCAGCTTCACAATCCAGCTTCACTCGCGACAATAAGAAGTTTTGACAATACAAGCTATTTCACGACATTGTCAGACTTCTGTACAATAGCTTCTCAATTGCATGGCTTCAACAGCAGAACTTTCGAGCTGACTTCTACTTCAAAGTCCGAACAGAAACTCAATGCCAATCACTGGCTACGATAGGAACAAGCGCAATACCACCGACATATCGTCCCTTGGACCGGTGAACACCACCGGCTTTCTGTTTGACAACGACGTTGAAGACAACCAGCTGGTCCAATCCAAGTCTCATACCACTTCACCACCAACCAATCGTCTATCGCTGCAAGTTCAGCAAACGCCTGACGGCTTTCCCAAACTCATTCGGGCAGATCAGTCGATTTCCGACTTGTCATCATCTGCAGCGCTGGACTTAGCACTTGCGCAGGGCGTTGAGCCTCAGACGCAGCTTACCGATCGGGCCACGGCTAGCCGTCACCGCATCTCCCTGCCACCCAGTGCATTGACCGGCAACGTCAACATTGCTCCACTCAACAGCATCCTGGCCAACGTTGACAGTAAGTCAGCTGCGAGCAACCGCCGTTCAATGGAGGTCAAGTTCAGTGCAGAGACCAAACGCCCATCCCTCATGGCCTCACCGCCTCGTGGCTTAGCAAACGGAAATGCATCCAAGATTCCGTACTCAACAAACGATATACCTACCTTGAAGAGCATCAACGGCACCTCCAACGGGATCACGTCACCTCGAAACCAACACATCAACACCGCCGCGCCCGCAACTTCTTCAGACCAGAACACCACTCCCTCGGCTACTGCCAACGCCAACCGCCACAGTCAAGAGTTCCTGTCAGCTTCTGCAACCACAGACAGCAACGGCGAGCCGAACCACACTAATTCCAGTCTCCAAGCCAACGCCGCTCCGTTTGGTCCAATGGGCAACGGTCTTGAAACATCGATGCAGACATTCGGTCAGAACGGCATGTCACCATACGCCCAGCAAGCATTCTATGGCGGCTACAGCTTGCCTCCGATGCACATGCTCAACAACGGGTTCGGCAACATGAGCTTGAACAACGGGTATGGCGGTCAGACGCAGTGGCCGAACCAGCAGGGTATGTATGCTGGGCCGCAGAATGGCTACGGCGGTGGCTACTCCCAGTACGGTACGCAAGGTACTCATGGTCAAGCCGTGGCTGGGGCTGGGCGATACAGTGACACTCGCTTCCACGACAACCAGCGCATGAACATGCAACAACGTCGTCAAGCTCAAGAGGATGCAATCGCCAAGTACAGCTCTGTGAAGATGGAGGAACTGGTAGGCGAGATCTACAGTCTTTGCAAGGACCAGCATGGATGTCGTTTTCTGCAACGCAAGCTCGATGAGCGTGACGCCAAGGCTACTCAAGCCATCTTCGACGAAGTTAAAGGTCACATTGTCGAGCTCATGACCGATCCATTTGGCAACTACCTTTGCCAGAAGCTGCTTGAGTGCACTGATGACGACCAGCGCACTGTCCTCATCCGCAACTCCATGGGCTCCATGACCAAAATCGCCTTGAACCAGCACGGCACGCGCGCTCTTCAGAAGATGATTGAGTACATCTCCACGCCTGAGCAGACCGACTGTATCATTCAGGCTCTTCGTTACGATGTCGTACAGCTCATTCAGGATCTGAACGGCAACCACGTCATTCAGAAATGCCTCAATCACTTGACCCCAGAGAACGCGCAATTCATCTTCGACGCTGTTGGGCAGAACTGCATCGACGTCGGCACTCACCGTCATGGTTGTTGCGTCCTGCAGCGCTGCATTGACCATGCCTCGGGCGCTCAGAAGGGCAACCTCGTCGACCAAGTCATCAACAACGCCTTCACCCTCGTGCAGGATCCCTTCGGCAATTACGTCGTTCAATACATTATCGATCTGGCTGAGCCCGCTTTCACCGAGCCGCTGTGCCGCAGCTTCTATGGCCATGTTGCACTCCTCTCGAAGCAGAAGTTCAGCTCCAATGTCATCGAGAAGTGCATCCGCTGCGCCAGCGATGAGACCAAGCGCGAGCTTGTTCGTGAGATCTATGCGCCGAACGACCTCGACAAGCTCCTGCGCGATTCTTTTGCCAACTACGTCGTTCAGACCGCGATCGACCATGCCGACGAGCAGAGCAAGGCTCAGCTCATCGACAACATCCGCCCAATCCTGCCACACATCCGCAACACGCCATACGGCCGTCGCATCCAGCTGAAGATCACTGATTACGACACTCGCAAGGCTGGAGCATCAGAGTCGTCCTCTGCTGTTCCGACTGGCTACGCAACTCCGGATGGTCTCATTCTTGGGCCCAATGGCGCGTTGATGGCGCCAAACGGTGCTCACCTCTTTGGCGATGATGGTAACGGTGTCAACGGTATGATGCCGCCGATGAACGGTCTGCATGGTTTGAATGGTCTTGCATCTCCGCCGCTCAATACCAATGGCGTCCGGTCTCCCCATGCCGCTGACAACGGTGTGTTGTCCCCACCAACGAGCCAGGCCAATCTCATGTCTCCAACAGGCTCCGATGGCAACAGCCTCAACAATCTCCCTCTGGGCGTTCAGAGTGCTCCCATCCCATCCGGCCGCGGCAATCGTCGTGGCTGGGCTGGTCCACCTCCAGCATGGCGTGGCCCACCTGCGCCGGGCGCTTTCGGCGAAACCGGCTTTAGCAGTATCGCCAACGGCCAAGGCCCATCCAACGGTGACGTCGCATCGCCGCCGCCTCAGCGTCATAACTACAGCAACAGCTATGGCAACTACGGGAACCCAGGCTTCTCCAGTACTGGTCGCCCGCCGCGCTTCGGTGGCAACCAGTTCTAGGGTTGCTGCACCTCGTTGTATAATAACCTTGCATGATTGTGGCCGGCCTTCGCTGGGCCACCGGCACATACGCAGCAGACTCGTTTCAGTACGAGCTATGACTTCGAACGGCCACGTTCTCTTCGACAATAGGTGACTGGCGTTCTTCACTTCTAGCATCACAGGACTTCGACAGCTTGCATGTGCACATGGCACACTTTGGATGTACCAACATCAAAACAGCATCAGCCGTTGGCGCATTGTCGTCGAGCTTCACGACGACCAATTGCATATTCCGTTCTAGATCATGGGCGTACCGAGATGGATGTGGGCCTGTTTTCTTTCCTTGCTTCACTTCCAAACATTGCATGCATATTCAGTACATGATACGAAGAAAAACTCAGCACGAACCATCACCGAATGAACGACAAAGACTTGGTACGATGTACTTTTAGGCTACTACGGGCAGGCTTCCGGGCGAGGATGCTGCAGAGATGACTGAGTGCTGTTACATTACATTATGAGCGCGAGAAGGGGTGAAAATGGGCAGGGCTTGTTTAGATGCGATTGCTTTCTTGATTTGGTTGTGTTATGCTCAAGACTATCTTGGATGTACTCAGATCGTGGAAAATGGGTATCATCAATCAGAAATCGTGAGGAAAAGTTAAATCCGTGTGCTTGAGCCAATCTTGTCAACCTCATATCAGAGGTCAACTACTCGCAATGCCTTGAATTCTGCTCCTACCTCTGTGGGACGCTTCTATGGTCCCTGATATGAGTTGACACGACATGATCTTTCTTGCACATCCTCACGTCCTACAAACATAGCTGAGCTCGCCCATTGCTTTTGCTCCAGTGCCCTAGCGACCGTCCGATCAACCCTTGCGGCGTCGTAAGCCCAACTTGTCGACCTTTCCCACGAGGTATTCGATATCCGCGGCTTGCAGGATGCTCTCATTGCCTTTCCGAATATCTTCGGGCTTCGCAATGTTGCCAGCTCTAGGCTGTGTATTACCAGCACCGGCGCCCAATCGATGTCCTGGACCGACGAAATTGGTGTTGTGGGCGTCGATTGTGTGGGCCGCGGTGTCGTTCTGAGAAGGTCGAATCACTTGGGCGTGGGTGTTCATCTCGCCGGGTATTGCGAGATATGTTTCTGGGATTGTTGAAAGAATTTTGTCAGGTCCTTGTTGGGTTCATGGTCTTCAGCGTCGATGATTTTGAGCGAAAGTGTTTCTAGCAATCTTCGAGTTCCTTAATCTTGTTGCTTGGTAGTGCAGCCGTGTGAAAGGTAGCTGATCGTCCATATATATTCCTGCCACTTTCACGACGTGAGATGTTTCGCCCTGATCAACCACACATGCACGCTAGAAGATGCATGTTGCACTTTCCATGGTCAGGTCATGCTGCCTGTGATCTATCTCACCATTGCTTTCGTCTTTGTACCGATCGTACTTTGTACCCAAATGAGGGTAGTGCAACCATCTTGTCAATATGCCATGAATGTCTTTCAAGCCATTGCTGCTGACTCCGGTCCAGTCTGGGCTGTGAATGTCTCGCGGCCGTAATTTTGTCATACATAAATGCATAACAGTCGGATCATAGTGTACATCAGTGCTGAAAAGCCAAGTACTCCTTCAATTGCTTTCCTTCTTCTACCAAGTTCTCTCGTTCCATATAACATCATAGCTTTCGTAGTAATACATCAGCATGGTCTATGAGATAGTGGTATACTGTAACGGCCGTGAGACTGTCGCGCATGCTCGTGTATTTGATGCGCGACAGTCGTATGCGTGAGCATCTTGAATCATTCGAACGCTGAAGCGCTGACATAAGCCGCCCATATGCCCTCCCGCTCCTTCTTACGCCATGCCTAAAAGCAGATAACGCGCACTTGATAATCAGACTTCTCTATGGAGATAATGTCATCTCGTTGCTGGGCTTTTGTCTGGTGGTGGTTCCGACCGAGGTGCAAAATGTGGATGGCGGAGCGCCGGTTGCTCCTGGTAGGTCCTCAACTCCTCTTCACGATGGCGCATTACTGCTGCACGTGCAGGTGATGGATCCATGCCTTCGGCTTGCCTTTGATACGGTGATTCGTACTGCTGACCACTCTCAACAGCTAATTCCTCGCCTATTGGGTAGCCCTCAGGCTCAGATCTTGTCGACCTTGTACGCCTACGCTTTCCAGAAGACGAGCCTGAACTGCTAGCAGTCTTGGGGGCCGTCGGTGTCAACACAGCCGATATGGGCATTCTTGTCGTTGGTGGCAAGGCTACCCTGACCTCTTCGGGAGGCGCAGGAGCTGGGGCTGTTACCATTGGCTGTGGACTGATATGCATGGCCTGAGGAGGCATCCCCGCGGGACCGCTGGGACCAGAAGGCACTGCTGCTTCTGCCGCTGCTGCTTTGGCTTGTGCTTGCGCCTTAGTTGGTCTCCCTCGCTTGCGCTTCTGAGTTGGCTCGCCCGGCGATGGCTGGCTGGTCACGCTTGCTGTCGGGTAAGGCTTTGGCCTGATCTCACGTCCTCCTGGATACACTGGTTCAAGTGAGAAAGGTCGCTTGTTGTATAGTGGCGCTGTCAGCGGCGTCTGGGGTCCAAGATGTCCGGTTAGGAAGGAATGTGGGTGTTGGCGTCTCAGCTCCTCAAAAGCGGATCGGCATTGGTTAAGCGAACGTCCTGAATATTGGATCAGCTTGAGACTCCATGCTTGTTGCGCCGAAGCCGTGCGACCTAGCTGGACATCACGTTTCCCGATGTTATATCCTACTGACCTTTTGGCAACGGCGTGTCCTCCCACCTGGGCTGTATATTGTGCTGAGCAATGACATTAAACAGTACCCCTGGAGTAGGTGAAGATGTCTTGATTATTTCGGCTAAAAGCTCGTTCTGCTCCACCACACTATCAGCCGCGGTGTCCCAAGTTCCCACGCGCAAATCTCTCCCCAGCCTATCCAGAATGATTCCTCACCTTTTCGTGATCAGACCAAGGCCGCGGATCCGCCATAGCGAGGGTGAGGTAAAGCAAAGGAAAGAAATGATCTGCTCATAGGAAAGCATGCGTCGTCCGTCGTACAGGAAGATAATGGTAGCGTATTATGGCTCAGGCGCGTAGGGCTCGTGATAGTCGTCGCTCTCTCTTGCCGCGAACAAAGGAAATAGCACAACCTGCAGTAAAGCTGCAGCTAGTCCACCAGATTATACCGCTCAAGAATGGAAAAATGAGTGTGAGAAGCTTCTACGCGCGCACGCGCTCCCAAGAATACTAGTAGAAGTGCATCATGCCGTCGGCCGCTCGTCGAGGTTCAAGGGAAACAGTACATGAGACAGGAAAGAAGGGTGGATATGAAACGCTCGAAAGGATTGTCGCGCATATGCATCCGTCCTACCTCCTGCATTACCTTGCTCTTAGCTGCATAGTACGCCTTTGATCTTCCGGAGGTTGTGCCGCGATGCCCTGCAATCCACCAGTCTGGTCATTCGACTGTCAATCTGACGCCTTCCAGGGTAATGCCTCGGAAGTGACGTTGGTATTGAACACGAAAGGAGTGTTTCGATAGCGATAGCGAAGCACGAAATCCAGCCTGAGGTGGTGTACCAGATCTTAGGTTCTCTGCGCACTGATCGCCAAGCGGGCGGGTCGGCGAACCTTCTGTAGGTTCGCGGCTTCACCACGCGTTTCGCCTCCTCGCCTACTATGGCACCGGCCCTAGACAGTCAATGCTCCTCAATCTTCTCCACACTCCAGACACTGTTCTGCCTTCACAAGTACAAGCGCGCCCTCTCCCGGCCCTACGCGCCTGAGTCTGAGTGCAGGCGCTTTGGAGCGCGGATCTAAGTCGGCAACGAGTGGAGGGAATCAATGGACCTCTGAGTCGTGACGAGCAGCAGGCGCGTGCTTTCAGGACGGCGAAACGCCGACTTGGGGCAGCACATGCAAAGCTAGACGCAATGTGAGAACGACGTTTGAGAAAGGGGGAACTCTCAGGATCTTCTCAGTGCCGGAAGACTGAGTCGTTCCATGCTGACACATTTCTGGCTCGGGATATAGGCGAACGACAGCATGCATCCGGCAACGCCATGGGGATGCGAGGCATACGCACATGCTTGGTGACATCTGCACGTTGTCGAATCTTGGCGGTCCGTGTGAGATGATACTAACCAGATCTTATGACAGGCTTTGTGGCGTGGCTTGAAACAGCATCTCTTGACGACGTTCTTGCACAGAGCATTGGATGCAATCCACGACAGGCACCGGGATGCTTTGCGGTCATTATCAAACATCCTTTGTTATGAAGCTCCAGGTGCAGGCGATATTGACCACCTTGCTTGCAGGCGACACCTGACCGCGGCTGAGGTTCAGTCACTCGACATACAGAGAACATAGGCGACGACTCTCTCTAAGGTGGACCATAATATTGCGCTGCGCGGCAGTGACTCTCTACGACAAAGTCGACCAAATTATATGTCCGTGGCTCGCCGTACCATTGATGCTACTCTATAGCAGGTAGCATATGGAGTCGACGGTCTTGCCACAGAGTCTCAAACCGCGAATCGCAAAGCATGGCGAGCGAACTTCGTCAAGATCTGTGCTCTTTGGCGTAAAGAGATGCAGACTGCTCGATTATTCCTGTACAATTCCTGCTGCCCTGCCGGTCCATCGCGCCGTGGTGGAGAAGATGAGGTCCGTGCGCAATTTTGCTTGGCGCTGCTGCTCTAGAGATGTTCAACAAGCAAGCGACGTTCCTTGATCACACACGATCTACCATTTCTTGCTGCGCGCAAACACTCTTTGTACACACGGGCGTAGAGCTGTATTGGCGCAGACGGCTCGCAGCAGGTCGCAAAGGCCGATAATCAAGACTGTTATAATAAGTGGGTAGAGGCTGCACATGTCAGACTAGTAGTACATACACTCATCGCAGTAGAAGTAAACGCGCAAGACTGCCTTGCACACGGCGCACATTACCTGTCCACTCTCTTCGACGACGACGACCTTGTCCACCTCATCCAGGAACCACTTGTCCAACTGCTGCACTGCCTGTTCGCAGTCCAAGGGTTGTAGTGCCCAAACACGACGGCAACACCGGCTCGCACCACTCTTCGACACACGACCTTTCACATTCTCTTGTCTTTGCTTGAAGACGTTCACGTCGCTGAGACTGTGGGCATGTGCGCTGACTTGCGCGGATCGTGCTGTTAGCCGACTTTTCATCGAACTTGCCCTTCACCACCTCCGCTTCCCGAAACTCCCACCGCCGCATCCTGTCCACCGTCATGGACGAAGAAATTATGGACACGAAACATGAGAACGTTGAGTCACTGCGCGACATGAACCTGAAAGAGGAGGGCGAGAATGGCGACATAGACATGGACACGATACCTGTTGCAAATGACCCCCGAAGGCGTCCAGCCCCTAGCGGCCAGGACTCCAGCGGCAGTGCCACACCTATGGACTTTAAGAGATCTTCACGGTCGCCGATCAAGTCGAATGGTGCCACAGCATCCCCTGCGCCCAGGGTCGAGGACGAGGAGGTCGTCGGTGGCGATGTAGAGCTCAAATTTGAGGCTGGGCGGCCGAAGCTCGCTCGGACAAAATCGCAGAAGGTCGAGAAGCGGCCGCCGCCGCTCTTCCATGACTACGAGGACAGGACGGATGAGGCCAAAACTACCTTCACCGTATTATCAGAGTGCACGTACGCAAACAAATACCTGGGAACCACTGAACATGCGCTGGAGTGCGACTGCGCTGAGGAGTGGGGTAAGTTGCCCCATCTTGGAAGAGCAGGCGCACTGCCTTTGATGAAATGACTATCTAACAGGTCCGCAGATCCCTCTACACAGACTAATCATGCCTGTGGCGAAGATTCAGATTGCATCAACCGCGCCACCAAGATGGAGTGTCTCGGCGACTGCGGGTGCGGCACAGCTTGCCAGAATCAGCGCTTCCTCCGCAAACAATATGCCGACGTCTCAGTCATCAAGACAGAGAAGAAAGGTCATGGTTTACGTGCTAATAAGAATCTCAAGGCTGGTGACTTCATCTTCGAATATATCGGCGAAGTTATTGGCGAAAATGTCTTTCGACGGCGCATGCAGCAGTATGACGAGGAGGGCATCAAGCACTTCTACTTCATGTCCCTTACGAAAGGCGAATTCGTCGATGCCACGAAGAAGGGCAACCTTGGCCGTTTCTGCAACCACTCGTGTAACCCCAATTGCTACGTCGACAAATGGGTGGTCGGCGACAAGCTGCGCATGGGTATTTTCGCTGAACGCAAGATCCAGGCTGGCGAGGAACTAGTATTCAATTACAACGTCGACCGGTATGGGGCTGATCCACAACCTTGCTATTGTGGCGAGCCCAACTGCACAGGCTACATTGGTGGCAAGACTCAGACTGAGCGCGCAACGAAGCTGTCAAACGCGATCATCGAGGCACTCGGTATTGACGATGCAGACGCGTGGGATACTGCCGTTGCCAAGAAGCCGCGCAAGAAGAAGCAGGGTGAAGATGACGAGGAATACGTCAACAACGTCGAGCCTAGAGGTCTGGACGAAGAAGGCGTCAACAAGGTCATGTCGTCCCTCATGCAATGCAAGGAGAAGTGGATCGCCGTCAAGCTGCTTACACGTATACAGCGAGCCGATGACGAGAAGGTGCGGAACAGAGTGGTGCGGTTCCATGGCTACCGCATCCTCAAGACTGCTTTGTCAAACTTCATCGATGATGTAAACGTCTGCTTACAGGTGTTGGACATTCTGGACAAGATGCCACGATTAACGCGCAACAAAATCCAAGACTCTAAGATCGAGGAGACTGTCGCTCAGCTGAAAGACAATCCGGACGAGCGTGTCGCATCGCAAGCCAACACATTACTGGAGGCCTGGAGCAAGCTGGAAATTGCCTACCGCATTCCACGCATGAAGCGCGATCCCAACATAAAGACTGAACGCCGCGAAAATGAGCGGCGACGCTCGAGATCTCGGTCTCGCGAGCGCACAAAGTCGCCTGAGCGGATACAAGCTCCTACTGGACCTCGCAGCAATGTGCCTGTCAGAGGAGGCTTCTTTGGAGCTCGCCCTCGTGGAGCTGGCTTTCGCCCACCACCTCCACCGCCTGGTGGACTGCCGCCAGGATGGTTCGAAGCCGCTGCCGCCAACGGATCGACTTACTACTACAACAATGCCGGTACCACCACTTGGCAACGTCCAGTCATGCCTGCTACTGGTGCTCCTCCGCCACCGCCTCCCAAAGCTGTAGCTGACCACCAAGCGCTTCAGGATCTTATCCAAGGTATTGTCAAGGACCAGCAAGAGGCCAAGAAGTCGGCTGCATCTCAAAACGCCACACCGCAAGAGACTCCAAAGAAGAAGGAGAAGGAGCGCAAAGAGGACAAGTATCGTGGTATGCCAGAGGAGAAGCGCAAGAAGCGGTATGAGGCCACGATCTCAGAGCACGTGGTGCATGTCGCGGGCAAATACAAGTACAAGCTCGGCAAGGACGTCGTTAAGAAGCTCGGCAAGGAGCTCACGAAGAAGGTTGTTGAGGGTGACTTCAAGAGAGGCAAAGTCGAGGACCCAACCAAAATCTCGGACAAGGCAGTGAGAGGCCTGAAGAAGCACGCTCAAGAGTATTTCGAGAAGGCGGTCAAGAAGCACATTGAAGCCGACAAGCGAAGGGCAGAGAGAAAAGCTGCGAAAGGAGACGACGGCAGCCATACGCCATTGGGCACACCTCCAGCTGCCGCCGCAAGTCCAGTCCAGGATGATGAAGATGTCAAATTGTCCGATGATGACGGCGATGATGAGACGCCAGGCGGATCTGACCTGAAGCGAAGGAGAGAGGAAGAATCGAACGGCTTCGATGAGGAAGACGAGGCTGGCATGAAGAGGCTGCGTACGGAGACTCCTACCACAGCACCAGCCCCGCCTCCACCTCCTCCACCGCCACCAGCTGAAGCTATGGATACCGATGCCGATGTCATGACTCCCAATGGCGACTTCTCCGCCTCATACGTGCAGAGTGGCGATGAAGGTTTCCGGTTCAAGGGCGTCGCGAACACCAATTCTCGTCCGGGTTCGGCGCAGCGCAATCGCGACTTCAAGGATGCGTATCAGACTGCGACACCGCCGACCACCGGTTCGCCTGACGTTGATGGGTCTGAGAAGACGAGGGCGCTGGATACGTATGCTGGGATGAATCCGGAGCGGATGCGGCAGCTGGGTTTGCTGGAGGGTGCCAGTGGTTGAGTGGATGATCTTCTCTGGTGTTGCTCCTTGTTGATTTGGCGTGGCGTGTGGGTGGTCGTCCTGGGATGCTTCGGAACTGTGGAAGCATGCATTCGGGTAGACAGGCTAGACGAGCGAGGCTGCTGAAGTGGAATCTTGTACAACAGTCTTTTGAAAAGCAGCAGCAGCAGCAGCAGCAGTCTTGGTCCCGAGCTCAAAGTGGTTGTGCTCAAAAATGAGAATAGCAAGCAAGCAGCCAGCCAACCATACCCCAGATAGTAAAAACAGCCTTCCTCTCTCAAGACCAATACAAATTCCGCAGCCTTCACTCATCCTCCAAACAAATCCCTCCCCCCGTCCCTCTCCATTTCCCCCATCGCCCTCGCATCCCACGAACTCGTCCCCTTAACCCGCCACCCCTCCCCCTTCCCACTCACCCACCCTCCCACCGCAGCTATCAGCGCATCCCGATCCTCAGCAGGGACCCGGATCCAGACGTCGGAGCCTGAGAGTTTCAGCATATCGAGGGGGATCGCTGAGCCGTGGGTGCCGAGGAAGCGGGTCAGTGCCGACTGGAGGTGGAGTTGGCATGTCACTGGGTCTAGAGGTGCCGGGTTGGAGGTGGAGGTGGTGAGGTGTTGGAGGTGGATGTAGGACCAGGTGGGGGTGCGGAGGGTGAGTTGAGATTTTATGGGTGAGAGTTTGGGGGTGCGCTTGCGGTTTTTCTTTGGCTTTGGCTTTGCATTGGTGGTGGTTGAAGTTGAGGTTGGTTGAGTGGTAGGTGCTGTAATGGCTGTGCTTTCTGTGGCATCGGGGAGAGATATTTCTGTGGCCATTTTCTTGTTTCTGGTGCCTTTGATGTTTGTGTCGTGTTTATGTATGGATCGTCGTTGCCATTTATGTCGAGTAGGTAGCTCTATTCTGAGGACTTCAGGCACGGAGTTAAGCGTGACGATATCTCCGGCGAAATTTTTGGTTCTTTAGGGTTAGTGTTTGGGTAAGCATGGAGTCAAGATAGAGGACGATCAGGCGGCCGCTTGCCAAGATGAGGATATGCATTCAGCTGCAAGACAGGACAATGGAGTCCGGATGTATTCTTGGGTTTGCAGACCTGGGTTTTGGCGCTTATCGCTCACATAGGGTAGAACTATTCCGAGTTGGGTTCAGCTTGTCAACGTGGTACTTAGGCAGTGACCTCGTCAGTCAATCAAGCGATCAACCATTTGACCGGCCACTCACTCAACCACGAGCAGTCAACAGTAGATACAACAACATATCGACCGTGTCGAACAAGCCGTCAACGTGTCAACAAACCGTCAGCCGTATCATCACGCTGTCAATCTATCAACCAGTCAACCGTCTGATTGACTGATAAATCTCTGCGTGAGAGACACGTCGTCCCTCACGCCTGGGCACCACATGTTCAGGGCTACACCAAAAGACTCGGGCTACGGGTCACACAGGCAATTTGAGACCCCAGATATCGCTTTACCGGACGAGATTTAAATTCAAAGATCCACCGCACCACGTCCATGGCGACATCACAGTCAGCCCGTTCAGCCATGTATACACATGCAGGCGACGATCTGTAGACCTGAGCCCTCTGCGTGCTCCTCCCTGCTCAACAGAGTCTCATCCGGTGCTCTACCACCATCTAAGCCCGCCCGATCTCCCTCATCACGATCCTGACCACCATCGCTGTTTCCAACCCGTCGCCCTCAGCCATATTAGCCAGGGAACAGCTTGCAAATGATTACGCCGCCAGCTCTGCTGCACAGATGTGCACTGGACTGAGCATGCAAGGCCCAAGTGATGAGAAACCTCCGGTGAAAGACGCAGAACGTATTGCCTGGCCGTCATCCGGTGTAATTCGTTCAACTCGGCTTGCCGCGTCAACGTGGCCGGCTGCTACTGTACATGATCATCGGACTACGATCAGAACCATACCTGCGGAGCCTGGTCAGTCATCTGCTCTATACGACTCGCATACAGTCGAAGCTTGGGTGTAATAGTGGTGCTCAGAATCAACAGTTCCTCCTCAACTTGTGATAGGAAGTCTAACATCTTTAAAAAACATTGTTTTGTAACATCACAGCAGCGTGTATTGATACCCAGAGAAAGGGAAGAAATACTCACATGATGATGCAGGTGTGCCTGCATGACCAGACTCGGCGGCAAATCCAACAGATAACACGTTGGCCAGTCACGTAAAGTTGTGTCGACATCCCAAGCCAGACACCTCTCACCCAGCACCCATTCTCCGATCCATCGGCATCTTTCTTTTCTCCCTCTGCCCCTCCTTCCTTTTACGTCTCTCAATCAACTTCTCCCGCTCCTTACCCTTCATGCTCCTGAACTTGTCCGTCAAGGCTCTCTCCTTCAAGTCCTTCTTCTTGAGGTAGTACGGCGTCTTGCCCTCCTCCACCTTCGCCCTCTCAGCCTTGCGGTGCTCTCTCAGAACCTTCTGCTCCCGCTCCTTTGCATCCTTGGCCTTCAGTCTGTTCTCCATGGAGTTGATCTTTCGCTTCAACAGCTCTTTCTCATCCTCAGACTTTGTCTTCTTCAAGGCGGCTTTAAGCTCAGCGATCTCGGATTTCTGGTAGTCAGTCAGGAAGGCGTAGGCTTTGTCTGCGTTGTTGTTCGGCTGAGCAGATTGATGGAGAGCATCGAAGCGAGGATCGCGGACGACACGCTTCGGGACGTCGATGACTTGACGTTTACGACTGACTTGATGGCGGGTGGACTGAGCAGCTGGTGCGTGCTTGGAGGAGCGAGAGGTGGGAGCACCTTCCTCTGAGGGTGCTGAATCTGAGTCCGAGTCTGCATCCTCACCCTCTTCGTCGTCGTCATCTTCGGTCACTTTGACTCTGACCTTTCGGTCCGCAAGA
The DNA here is from genome assembly GCA_007113905.1 of Teratosphaeria zuluensis. NCBI lineage: Eukaryota > Fungi > Ascomycota > Dothideomycetes > Mycosphaerellales > Teratosphaeriaceae > Teratosphaeria > Teratosphaeria zuluensis. Next base: position 458,157 of record VCMQ01000019.1, read on the forward strand.
GGCTCATCGTTGGCGCCAGTCTTGCGCTGCTTCTTCTCAGGTTTCTGCTTAGGCGCCTTCCGCGCCTGTATCTCCTTTAGTCGCTTGCGCAATGCCTCGAGCTTCTCGTCCTGATCCTCATTCGTATCAGACCCTCGCTTGCGCTTTCGCGACAATGCATCTTGAGCCCGCTTCAACGCGCCGAAGCTGATGTTCGACAGCTGTGCTTGTGGATCCTCTTCTTCATCTGCTTCATTATCCGACACAAAGTCGTCCTGCTCCTGGCCGTCCTCGCCGTTTGCAGCGACCATGCTGAAAATAAGTGGAACACGTTGTATTTTCGTCAGCAATTTTGGCTACCTACGTTTTTGAATTTTCCTGAGTCAAGACTCAAGGGTCTCGGAGGAGAGCGCCGAAGCGCCATCTGGGCTGTTCGTTGCGCATCGCAGAATACGCAGATACGGTTTGAGGTGATCGTTTGATCCCTTTGCAAACGGTGCTTTGATAGCCAAGCATGTATGGAAACAGTAGATCCACACGGTAACTAAGGCCCACAGGACACATAGCAGATCGGATTCGGAATCACGGACAGTTCATTGGCAGCAGAGCAAACCCACAGAACCCACAGATCGATAGGACACAAGGTCGAATTCAACACATGCTGTCACACGAGGCTGTGTAGCGTGTTCTTCCTTAGCCTTCAACTCATTCCCATCTCATCGTCCCTGCAAGATATGCACCTAAGCAGTCCCAGTGATTTCATCAGTCAACCAACCGAACAACCATTTGAACGGCTAGCCACTCAATCACGAGCAGTCAACAGTGTTACCAAGCCGTCAACATGTCAATATGCCATCAACCGTGTTAATAAGCCATTAGCTGTATGAGAAAGCTATCACCCGTGTCAGGAAGCTGTCAACCATATCAACTAGTCAACCGGTTGATTGACTGATGAAACCTCTGAGCTGCTGCAGTCCCCGAGTGACACCACCTAACAGCTCCCGCGCTCAGCTCTAATCAATCGCACTCGCCAAGTGTATCACTATCTAAAACAACGCAAGAAGCAACGCAATGCCACTCGTATTCGGTGAGATCCCCCGACTCTCTTGTCGATGGGCACCCGCTCGTGCCCTCTCTGTTGGCGAGAGCCGCCATATAGCCACCTCTAGACAAACGCGGCGTTCCTGTTGATATTGCGCCACAACACTGTAGCCGCCTGCTGCGGCAACGCATTTGCTGACCTCCAGTCAAATTCCTCACGCAAGACCTGCAGGAAACGGTCGGTCTTGTCTTGGTTGTAGAAGGCTGCCTGCCAGCTTCCAGCGGGCCAGGGAGGATCAGGGACCAGGAAAGGCGCAAAATTGTTGTATGCTGGTGCCTTGAGCAGGGCTGAGCGGTATACCAGGTCATGCAATCGGTGCTTTGCGAAGTGCTTGCTCCTCGGCGGCCCCATCGGTCTGTACCAATGAGGCGAAGCTGGCCCATTAGGACGCTGCAACTGATGAGGACCAGGAGCGGCGTCAAAGCACTCAGCAGCTAGCCCATCGACGTTGTTGTTCTCAACCAATGGCACAATATAGACACGGTCGGCAAGGTCTGTGTGGTGCGCCTGATCGAAGTCAAGCAGCTTCCTGAAGAACCATCGATGGTAATCGCCCCACCCGCCAATGTCCACGGTCGCGCCAGCTGCGCCCATCGTCATGATGTGGATCTCTTCTGGTAGGTTGTTAGGGTCTGCCAGCAAGTGATTGTCAATGAGGTTGACGAAATTGATTAGCATGGGATCGTCAAGGTTGTTCGTCGTCGTAGGGATAGGCTTGCCGGCCCATCGAGCGAAGACTACGTTGTGCGTCCGCCACGGCAAGCGTGTGTTGTGTGGATGCGGCTGACTGAGCTCTGGAATCGTAGCAGCATTTGGCTGTTGAAATAGGTTCTTGTAGGTATTGCCAGAGATGGCAAGACTGACCCCGATATCGCGCATTTCATCCTCACCTGGGTTGGATGAGGCGCGAGCGAATCCGAGCAGCTGGCGAAATTTCCCAGCAGGACGTGGCTCGATTTTGCCAGAAAAGATGGCTTCGACAGCCTCTTTCTGCTGCCAGGGATGAAGCGACTTATCCCAAGCCCTTGTGAATTCTGCAGTGACCTCAAGGCCTGTGCGCCATTCAATTGGCGGCTTCTCTGGCGGCGGCATATGGCAATTAGCGGGATCATCTTCGCAATGTTGGCAATGGTCTGCGCCATCCATTTTCTTGCAGTCCAATCTTTCCTGATCTCTGCATGGCTGGCAGAGTCGCGCGAGCTTCTTCTTGTATCTATGCAGGGCAAATCGGCTATTGCGATGGTTCCGCTCCAGCTCGGTCAATCTGGTTTGCGGCGCCTGTGATATTGTTAGACAGATCCCACGAGAAATTCTACACTACGCACGTTGCCTACCTTCCTCGAACGTATGCTCTTCCTCAGACGCTGAGCTCCTGCGAGATCAGGTGGCAAAGGCAGACCCCAAGCTACCACCTGATTGACTCTCGCCTCGTCAACTTCTTCGTCATCACGATCGAATCCCTCCCAGTGATTATAACCGCCGTACTGAGTGATTGCACTGTCGTTGTATAGCCACAAGACTGGGTCGCTGTCATTCGGACGGTGGGCAATTTGCGCAGTTGCAGGAACGCTTCGACCGTCATGGTTCATATGCGCACCTGTACAAAGTCAGCAATGTCAGACAAGATTCGACGTGGATCACTATACCGGTCACGACACCAAGCCCGAATTGCCTAGGCAGGACACCTGTACTAGCACCCACCTCCAGCATACCCGCAAGCTGCTGCCAGTCAAGATTGTCCCACGAAGCAACGGTTGAGAGGTGTTCTCTGTACTCCTCTCCGGTGAAACCGCCCAATTCGCCATTCTCGAAGGGACGCCGAGCCCATTCCAAATATTCGGGCGTCAGTAGCTCCTCTGCGTTCTCCGGTGTGACGACAGGCCGCAAGCGTCGTTCTTCACCTTCTAGATCGAGAGGCTCGAGGTTCCGGAACACAATACCGAACAGTTGACTAAAGCGAATGTCGAATTCTATCCGATGTCTACGGCAGTACGACCTGAGGGAGATCAAAAGGGCCGAGGGTCCACAGTGCAAGTCGCTTGACGGTGTCTCCACAGGCACAATGCCGTTGCTGGTCTCTTGACTCAGGAGGTTGAGGGCATTTTGTGGGCCAACAATGCCTCTATTGTGGCTCGTGTGTGTTGGAGGAGCTGACTTGTTGGCAATGCGGTCTTTGATCAAGATCTGAATCGTCGCCATTCTACTCAACTCGTCCATATCCAGGGGCTTGATGATTTCAGTTGCCTCAGCATGAGCAACCAGCCAGTTGATCAACTCATCTGACATCGCTGCTTCCGCTCTGATCATACCCTTCTTCTTCGCCTGCTTTACAAGGTCTTCACGCTGCAGATTGTGGTAGCGTGAGGCGTTGTGCGCGCTAGCATAAGGTAGGATACAGCGTAATGCGTCCTCAAGCTGAAGACGGGTGATCAAATACTCGGTCGTCACGCCGACAGCACTGCTCTCCACGGTTATGCCACGCTGCTCCAACCGAGCCAGAATATCAATGCGCCTCAAGGCATGATAATCCGGACCAGTCTCGAGTGGACGGTCGTCGTTCGCATATGCTGGTACTCCCTCTTCGTTTTCATAACATTCGTAGTAGGACCGTACACCAATAGTGTAGAGTGCTTCGTGGTCGACTGGTCCCTGGTAGAGCCAAATGTGACTGTTGTGTCGAAGCTCATCAGGCCTAGAAGACCTAGTCCTTCGACGCTTCTCGCACGTCTCGCACAATTGCAGAGGCCCAACATTAAGGGCTGTGCCACAATCACTGCATCTCGTGTCAGGACCCGCAGGTTGCCTGGAGCGACGAAGGTGCTCTCGACATTTGCTGTGACCGGCCAGGGCGGGCTTGCGGCATGTGTGGTTGCACTTCTTGACTGGGCCGCTGCCGTCGCCCTCGTCCTCCGAATGCGGTGGAGTCTCCTCGTCTGCCGTCTCGTCCCAGTGTCGCTGGCACAGTCCGTGAAGTCTCTTTGTAGCTTGATTAGGACAGCCATCTGGATGCTGGCATTTCCAGTCTGTGTGGTGGTTTCTACAGAAGCCGTCCTTGCTGACGGCTTGATTATGACAGCCATCTGGATGCTGGCATTTCCACGTTGGGTCGTGGGTCTTGCAGAAGCCGCCCTTCTTGGAGGCTATGTGAAGACAACCATCTTGCTGACATGTCCATTCTGGGTCGTGGGTCCAGCAGAAGCCGCCCTTGGTGATAGCTTGATTAGGACAACCATCTGGATGCTGGCATTTCCAGTCTGTGTGGTGGGTTCTACAGAAGCCGCCCTTGTGGAGGGCTACATTAGGACAACCATGTTGCTGGCATGTCCTCTCTGGATCGTGGGTCGGGCAGAAGCCGCCTGATATTGTGGCTACATTAGGACAACCATCTGGATGCTGGCATTTCCACGCTGGGTCATGGGTCTTGCAGAAGCCGCCCTTGTTGATAGCTTTGCTAGGACAACCATCATGCTGGCATGCATATACTGAGTAATGGGTCTTGCAGAAGCCGCCCTTGTTCAGGGCTCGATTAGGACAGCCGTCTGGATACTGGCAATTCCACTCTGCTAGGTCATGGATCTTGCAGAAGCCGCCCTTCGTGACGGCTTGATGAGAACAGCCATCTGGATGGTGTCATTTCCACTTCGGGTCATGGGTCTTGCAGAGGCCGCCCTTGTTGATGGCTTGATTGGAACAGCCATCTGGATGCTGGCATATCCACTTCGGGTCGTGGGTCGGGCAGAAGCCGCCTCTTGATCTGGCTTGTTTAGGACAGCCACCTGGATGCTGGCATCTCCAATCCGGGTCATGGGCCTGGCATAAGCCGCCCTCCTTGGTGGCTACATTGCGACAACCATTGGGATACTGGCATTTCAACTTCGGGTTGTGCTTGTTGCAGAGGCCGTCTTGACGGGCACGAGTAGTGCAGCCATCCGGATGCTGGCATGTCGCGCTCTTCTGCCTCTTCACGCCGACGTGTCCCGCAGCGGTTGATGCATCTCGTGCTAAGGGCAAGACGCTCTCTGCTTGCTTTGACTTCTTTTTGGGAGGCTCTCGCGCGGAGGAGGATGTCGTCGGCGGGTAGGTAGTAGATGGGGGCGGAGCGGTAGAAGTGTCTGGAGCTGTGTCTTCGTCTGCTTTCGATTTGCGCTTCTTGCTCGGTTTCTTGGGCGCCATGGTAGCAGCCGGGGTTGTTGCAGTTGTGTTGTATTGATGAGGTTGTAGCACAATGTACACTCGATGAAGACGATGCACGATATGCGAGGAAAACTGGATGTTGTTGTTGTTGCAAAGTCTGCAATTTTGAAAGTAGTGCGCTTTCGGCTTTGAAAATGTGAATGCCGTGAATCTGTTTGTTGCAGGCTGGGTACTTGCGGCTAGATTTCAAGCCCCACAAAAAGATGCAGGAGGCCGCTCTCGCAAGTTCGATTTTGAATCTTCCGCGAACAAGCCTGAGTCTTCGCATGCTCAACATTACACCTACCTGGGGAAGCAGAACGACAGTCTCAATACAAGATGTCCACAAACGACGATCGCCTCTCAGACGAATCGGATTCGTATGACGAGGAAGAAGACCGCCCTTTCTGGGAGTGGGATGGCGATCCAGGTAAGCCTAGCCTCATTGCTAATATTATTTTATATACTTACACACTCCTAGATGACCTGAAGGACATTGTGCACGATGTCCACCTTTTCCTTCGTGAGAAAAACTTCGACGTTGTCAAAATTGCTGCGAACAGCCTTCTTGCGCGAGCGGACATCCCGGCCTTTCAGCGAGCGCAATTGAACATCTTTCTCTCCTATGTGCCAGGGCAGCCGGACGACCTACATCTAGAAGTTGCCCGGGCATGGCTACAGGACGCCGTGAACGATTCCAACATCAACGCCAGGACTAAATCGGAGATCCAAGAGTGGAAAGACGTGGTTGATAAGATGTTTGAGGACGCTGAGGAGTTGCAGCAAGAGTGGGACCGAGAGCAAGATCAAGAGCAAGAGCAAGAGCAAGTCGTGTTGTCGGACACGGTCCAGAGGGACAACGTCGAGGGTGTTGACAGCGGACATCAGGAGCAAGAGAGAGACGCGTCGCCCAACAGGCTCGAGGTACCGAAGGAGAAGACCGACGCCGTGAAGAAGGGTAGAGCGCCAGGCTTTCAGTACACGAGTGTTGCGAAGCGCGACAGTATCAGGAAGATGAGCGGTGTTCCACTTCGGCTCAAGAGGTCGTTTGCCAGTCTGGGGCAGGCGAGTGGAAAATCGACAGCAGCTGTAGCGCAGGCGGCGATGCGATCCGATAGCGCGCTGGGTCATGTCAACGAGAAGGACAAAGAGGCGTCGGCTTGATGGGGCTGTAGGTGTTCGGGTGGTAGGAATCAAGGATGAAGTGAGAAGAGAGTTGGACTAGTCCGGATTAGGCTCACGCTTGATCTCGAAGCATCAGCCTATTGCGAGCACCGACTGGCAGTATGAGTGGTTCGACTGAACGACTAATGAGACGGTTGATGCTGGCAGTGGCGTCTCTCTGTCTGATGAATATGCATTGTTTCCATCCACTGTGCAGCTATTTTGTCTGGTATCGTTTGTTGACTTGGCATTGATCACGTGATGGGGCAGATTCACAATGGAAGAGCCGCACCCTTTTCGGTGGGCATCGGTAGCTTCACAATGACGTACAGAGTGAAAGCATTTGGGAGGACCTGATGCGTTTCTACATACATGTACAATCTCAACAAGGTTAACCCCCCTTTCCTCGTCGCCATACTCCGACCAACTTATTCGTACTTGGTCGCACATTGTTGCTCGACATCACCACCTGCAAACATCTGGGTCCATTCTCACACTACACGAGTGGCACGAGACCTCGCAGCATACCTTCGGTCATCTAAGCTCAAATCGAGCTCACGATGAAACTCCTGACTCGAGAAGAAGAACAGGAACACTATAAGTATAAAAGTCCGCCGTCTGGACCTCAAAAGTCGGTACTGACGACCATCACAGTGCGACCCTCAAAGGCGGTCTCCTTGGAGGCGCAGTAGGACTGGGCATCGGCGCATTGGGTGTCGTAGGCGCCTCATCAAGATATCCTGCTTTCCGCCAGCTCACCCTGCCTCTACGCGCTTTCCTCATCACCTCCAGCGGCACATTCGCATGTAAGCTGCAGTCTCTTCAATGCCCATGCGCAGCTACTGACATTCCCTCTTCACAGCCATCGTGACAGCCGACCACTACTCGCGCTCCTACGAAGCCTCCCGCCATCCCGAAGAGCAGTACCGTGACGAGCAACAAACTCTTCAAGACCAATTGAACGCCCAAAAGTCCACCAAACAGAGAACGCTCGAATGGCTCAACACGAACCGCTACAAAGTCGTCTTCGGCTCCTGGGTCGCATCCATGGGTACCGCTCTCGGCCTCGTCGGTCGCAACCCATATCTCTCCACTCAACAGAAGCTCGTCCAAGCCCGTGTCTACGCGCAAGGCCTCACCATCGCCGTCGTGATCATCTCCCTCGCCTTCGAAACCACAGACCGCAGCCAGAGTGCCGGCCGCTGGGAGACGGTGAAGGTGCTTGACCCCGAGGACCCGGAACACAAGCACGTGATTGAGAAGAAGATCCATCATGAGCGGTACGCAGGCGAGGATCAATGGAGGGATATGGTGGAGGCAGAGGAGCAGAGAATCAAGGAGCGGGAGGCTGCGGTGCGGGAGCGGCTTTTGAAGGACAAGAAGAGTGGGAAGAAGGAGGCGCATCCGGAGAAGCATACGGATGAGGCGGCGGAGAAGGGCAAGCCGGAGGAGAGTAAGAGTAAGAAGGTTAACGCGCCGTGAGCGTGGGTGAAGCGGCGCGGCGAAATGTACAGATTTTGGTGAATCTCCAAGCAGAGGCGTTTTAGCGGTGTGCGTGAGCCATGTGTAGCAATAGCATTTGTCTGGATTCTAGATTTGAGCAACAGGACCCTTCTCATCTTCGTCGTCTGTGGCCGTGAAGAAGCCGGCAGATTTAGGGAGCCACTGCTCGCCGGAACAGCGCGAAGGCTCCAGCGGCTTCGTAGATGGCAAGTATGGGCAGGAAGGCATACTGCGAGCCTATCTCCAAACAGCCGCTCCACTTTGCTCGTTGATAGTCATGTCATTAGCGTACTTTTTCTGCCACTTCAGCGCGACTCGGAGATCCCCGTCGGAAAAAACGACCTTACTTGTTCAGGTACAGCGTCCAGAAAAGGCTCTTCCTACCGCTTTGAGGAGGCGGTGAAGTAAAACCTTGGCACCCTTCATCACAGCGACAACGACCTCTCCGCCAAGATGACAACGACCAAGGGTCTGTGCGGAGATTCGTGTGTCTGTTCCGTTCGAACGTGGGGAGAACGCAATGCCATAAAAGCCAAAAGAACGAATCTGACGGTAACAAGCCTGAATACCATCGCCCAAGAATCGCTGCCTCTGGAGGCTGAGCCTATTTAAAACACCAAAACTTCAAACACCTATATAACTCCACCTCAGCTCATGTCTGCCAAGACAAGAAAGAACTCAGAGCAACACCCTCCCTCCTTTCTACTCTGTCTCATAAAATAGCACGCACACCGGCTGCACCTTCTCCTGCGTCCTCGCGACCTCGGTGAACTTCCCTCCCTCCGCTTTCTGCGACACGACTACGTTCTCCCCTAACTCATTCCCCACTGCCACCAGATCACCCTTCGCATTGAAACTGAAGTGACGCGGTGACGCGCCTCCCGACGGCCAGGTATTGCTCAACTCCAGCTTGCCAGTGTCCTCTTGGATCGCGAACGTCGTCATCCAATCAGAAGTGCTGTTCGCTGCGCTTGCGTTGTTTTGAGCGATGTTCGAGATTATGAGGGATTTGTTGTCCGGCGCGATCTGGATTTCTGCTGGCACGTTGCCAGGAAGCGGTTGGGTGGCGGAGCCGTAGGTCGAGGAGTTGTGGACTGGAGTGAATTCGAGGCCAGTGACGTTGGCGAGGTAAGTGATGGCGTAGCCGGTGACGGTGCTGGAGAGCTCGTGGACGACATAGAGGTATGTCTTTGGCGTAGTGGTGCCGCTGTTATTAGACGTCCAGAATGCGGCGTGCCGAGGTCCAGAGCCAGGGGTTACCTTGAGCGGCGTGAGAGGCTTCAACGCGAGGGTATTGGAGTCGTAGGTGAAGACACGGATGAGGTCGGCGCCCAAGTCGGGCACGAGGATGTACTGGCCCGTGGGATCTGTGACGACTTGGTACGGGTGCGAAGCGTTCTGCCTCGAGGCCACGGGACCGAGACTCGGGAGCTCAAGGTGGAGGTTCTGGTTCAGCGTCAAGCTACCGTTCGCACCAACGATCCACGAGCTGAGCGATGAGCTGCCGTAGTGAGCGACCGCCATGCCACGGCCGGAGTCATAGAGAGTGCTGCTCACGCCGCCCGGGAGCACGTTGGTTGTTTTGCTCTGCTGTTTCAAACGTCCGGCGCCGTCGATGGAGAAGGAGGTGATGGAGCCGTTGGTGCTGGTTGAGTTTCCACGGTCGAGGCAGTACAGGAGTTTGTTCTCGGAGTCGAGGGTCAGCCAGCTGGGACTCGAGCCGCAGTGGGTGTTATTTGCGGTGTTGCTCAGCTGGGAGGTGCCCTGGAGGACAGGGGCGGTGTAGAAGGTGCTGACATTTCCGCTCGAGGAGGCCACGAAGATGGTTGTATAAGCAGCGGCGAGCGGTGAAGTCGCGAGTGTGAGGGCGGCTACGATATTGGAAGGTCTTGGCATGGTGGCGTGTATGGTGTCTTGGTCGGTGAAGTCGAAGTTGCGGAGCACCTGCTGTTCATCGACTGCTTAAAAGCTGTCCTGGTCGTGGAGAAGGGGATGGCGACAGCACTCTGATCGTATTCTTTTGGAGTCGAAATAGCATCGTGAGCTAAGAATAGGAGTCCGTTTTCAATGTTTTCTTGACTCAGATCTGGAACATTTTTGCCTCCTTCTCATTGAAGTGTCTTAGATCCTACGTCAGTGACCCCAACTGTTTCGTTCGATTGCTTCGACGGTGTGCCCGTGGAAATAATAGCCTGCGAGATGTCATGAGCGAGCTGGTCATGTAATACCGACGCCAGAAGGAGTCGACGACGAAGCTGATTGCCCTTAACATGTTCGAGTCCATAGGTTTGCGTTCCGCTAGTCGCTCAATGTGTGCATTGTCACACGGCTTGAAATTGGACTGGCAATCTCTTCCAGCAGCGCGACGAGAGACTTGCCTCTGGTCGGCGTGCGTAGAGAGGATTCCCGAGTCTCTCGCACATCCGACGTTGTTCCAAGACACGGAAGATTGTGGCGTTCGGCCCAAAACATGAGCGTCCCTTGGCTACTGCCTGAGCGTCGACTGTTTGATCACGTTACTGATGCAAGTTGTGGTGTACATTATTCAATTTAGTATACACTCATTGTCTTCGTATCTTTCTAAAGAAAGCGCACACGCTCGCTCGCTCGCTCGGTAACATCGCTCAAACGTCTCGGCCTATGCCCACCATGACTGTCCGCCATCCACTTGTACCGCGGCATGCGACGCCATCCAGGTTTGCTTGTCTACGATAACATAAGCATTCCCATACCAGGTATTCAAAAAGCACTACTCACCTCCACTTCTCAGCCCCGCCTCGACCGGCCTCTTCATCCACCTTTCACCATTTCATCCTCGGCTTTCTGCAACGCGGTCAGAGCATGGCGTATCTCCGCTCTGGCCCGCTGTCTTTCTTGATACAGCTGGCGGAGTTTCTCATCCTGCTCCTCCCAGCTTTGTGCCGTGCTGCGACGGTGAAGCAGCATTTCGGCAGCGCCCTGCGAGAGGTAGAGATAGTTCGGGTCCTGCATGAGCGCTTGGGCGACCGGACCGCCGAGAGGGTGCTGGGGTGTCTGGGCAGGTGGAGGACCGTGATGGGCTTGCATTGTTGGTCCTGGTGGAGCCGCGTGGAGTCTCGCCGCTTCCTTTGCTTCTTCTTGCTTCACCTGGGTTGCGAAGTTGCGTGGCTGGGAGGTCGCGTTCACCTAGAAGAAGGCAGGTGAAACCGTCAAAGTGTAGATGAAGGCATACGGCTGCTCAGAGGTATATAAACAGCTGGTATTTCGCACTAGCCATGCCCACAGTGCTGAAAATGAGCTTCTATGAAATTTGTGGCATCGGGCACCTACGAGCATCTGCTTAGAAGATATGACAAGCTTGACTTGATTTGGAGCTGCCGAATATGTTGAGATTCTGTTCCGATGGTGGATTTTCCTGTTCCAACAGCCTATGTCAGTCGTCTGAGTAGGTTTATGTCCGTGAAGACAGAGCACGTGGCTACGTGGTTTGGGTAAGGGTAAGCTGGTGTAAGCATTAGAAACACCGTGCCCAGTACCCTTGGCATTTAGTGTCATCTCAGCTTCCAGCGACAGATTTTGAATGAGAAAGAGACCGATCCTCAAATCGACGGTCTAAAAGGTACCACTCAGTCTGTGAGTCAGCCAGTCAACATGAAGTCGACTGGCTCGCTTTGGCACGGTCTGCGCTGGATTCAATCGAAGTGGAAGCCATCACAAAGTCGCAGGAGCTGCCCTTGCTTCTCCATCGGTGGGCGGGTCCACATTGGTCCTCCCAGTCTTGAAGCTGGGAATATTACTGGGAACCTAAAAGCGCGATGGTGCCAGGCATGGTCAGCCGGTCTATACCTCAGTTAGTTCCTGTCCTTGGTCTGCCATCGATACATTGACGTTGTAAGCGTGACAAGTAGACGTTGACTTGCTCTTTCCTGCCCCGGTCACTAAAGCTTGCCGTCTGATGCGCGCATTGTCTGTCGTGAGCTGCTGGGTGGATCGCGTGTAACTCGGTAAAGTCTGTTCGTCGCAACGCGTGTAGAGACTCGTTGGTCTTGATTGAACTTTAGGTTGCCATCATCGGCTCTTCTTAGTCTATTGAAGAGCCGGACCGTACACACGGCTGCACGCGGCTTATGTGCCTGGAAGCCTGGTTGAGTCTGTCTAGACCTCCTAAGGTGAATGAGGATATGTGTGCACAGATGCTTACGCGGCGCTGCTGTCCAATGACGCTACACGAGATGTGCATATGCGCCCTCGAGCAGGTTGCGAGGTGATCAAGCTCGAGCTGATTACGCCGTATCTTTGCAAACTCGCGAAACTGGCAAGCGGCCGCTCAACCACATTGCTGTGAAGGCAAAGCTGCCAGATTCGATCGAATCAGTATAGTGCTTAGTAGGTACTCGTCCGGCGCCGTGAACTCTGGGTAAGACCCGGCACGTAAGGCGACGGTCTGCTCGGTGGCGTGCTGGTCAGGCCCATGCCTATGGGCCTGACTGCTGTCATTGGGTGCACTCTCCATGTTGGACCTGCGTTCAATGCTTGCTGGTGATGGTACAAGCTACCGCCGTCAATGTGTCCCCGTAGATGTATACTGTATGAAAATCGTTCGATCGCATTGCAGTCAAAGCCATACGGCCATTTGCATACAGTGACAGAGTGTAGGATTCCATAAGACATGTGGGGCACGCCACCTTCTTATTCAGAAAGTCAGGCGCATTGCTCGACGTACTCCGTAACATGGCTGACACATGAGGAGTTCACATCGGAGTTCGTGAGACTGAGTAGCACGTTAGCTTAATGTGCACACTTTCTCCACTTTAGCTGCAAGCCACTTACGAGCTTGATCATGCTGCGAGGCAAGTATGTCTGCTTGATCGTGCCCTAGTCCATGATCATCGATGGATGCTCGAATTGGCCTACATCTTTGGCGGCTAGAACCGACCTAAAGGCGCCGTCTGCTGCATGTCCGAATTTCAATTTATGGACCCGGCAGTCTGTCTAGAATCGAGAGCTTTGTCAGAGACTACTCGAGCCGGCAGTCTGGCCGTGACAGGCTTGTAGTGCCCCTTTTTGGACGCGTGACACTTTGTGCCGGTACCTGCTGAAACGCGGACGGCGGGTACATCAGCTTTGAAAAGGTCACATCGTGCCCGTGGCAAGGATCATCTGGTAGTGGTAAAGGCATTCAGACAGGACCAAGATGGTCGACGGCCAAGACCAGAAAATGGAGTATAGTCCGTGAGATGTAAGATTGGTCAATCCTCGAAAGCTTAGGCCCAAGCGTCTGGTAGAACTACCCGACCTTAACGATATCGGTGCTGTCACGGCTGCTTCGCAACCCCACAGTAGTACTCGGAGACCCCATCTCGACTGCTGGACTCGAGCGCGCAGTAGCTACGTCCATATATACAGTCGTTACATAGAAGATCTCCCGCCTTGGGCGCATACTTATGCTTTCACGAGACGGTAGAAATACATACTTTGGCTACTTTGGCTCCCCGCAATACGGTCCAAAGCCTAATTGAGCCCGTCTTGCTTCTTGGCGACCTGCCAGCTTCTAATCGCCTGCCACTACCGCCGCTCGCCTCGAGATCGCCATAGCCTAAGCCTGCAGTAGTCGACGTCAGCCTTCGCGCGACGGAGACAGGAAGACCTTCACATCTATTATACCAGGATTACGAGACCGGTAAGAGGAGGATGCGGCCGGACGGAGTCTGAAGATCCAGGTTGTGTGGCACGCGGCTGCTCGTGGGCCAGATCCAGTGAAGAGGAGGATACCTTATTGATACACAGTAGCCTACACGCGATATCCTGACCTCTCGTCCACCACCTAGCGCAGCACATTGCGCGACGAAGGCCACGGTCGCGCTGTAATTATGGATACTCGACATAGTGGCCTGGATGGCGGCAGCATATGGGACGACCATGACATGGGCATGTTCAACACCAGCAGCCAATTTGACGACATGACCAGCGACTCATCTTTCAACGACTTCATCACCACCGATCACTCATATGCCGACTCGCCCAGCCTGAACCTGCGAGCATCCGTCAAGCCCGATCGCGACCAGCAGCTTGGCGGCGGCGCGCAGGCATATGCGCCCGTTCAGCCGGTCGCATCTGCAGAAAGCTCAAGCCAAGACTCGGCTTCAGACTCATCGAGTCGACGAAAGAGGAAAGTGACAGAATCGCCCATATCAGACCAAGCCACGGAGATTGGCGTAAAGAAAGAGGACTCACATATGGATATGGGCATGGGTGGGGACGCGAAGCACGTGCAGCAGTTCCCAACCCGACCTATGCATGATCTGTCGCTCGAGCAGGACCACAATGCGATGTTCGACTTTGGTAGTGCGGCGAGCAGCCCGATTCAGCAGACGGACTTCAATCACGCGGTGAGCCTGGACAGGCAGATGCGCATGCCTGCGTCTTCTTTGGCTGCACAGTATCAGCCATCCCCAGTAAGTTGCATGTCACAAGGCATGTAGGTTATTGCAGCTAGCCAGACTAACGTAAAGCACGCGCAGACAATCAATCCAGGCATGTTCACCATTGGTGCCACGCGCGAGAGCTCTCCGGTGATGAACCCATCATTGCTCAATAACGCATCTCCACAAGCCTTATTCTCGTCAAATTCATCATCTGACAGCCCGGAAGCATTCAGTGGACAGCAGTGGAACAATATATCTCAGAATCCGCAGTGGCCACAGGACTTCAACCAGCAATTTGCCTCACCGAATGCGATGAGCGGGCTTTCTCCAGGATCTGTCGCGAATGGTGCAACTCCGTCAGTTGTGTCGCGTACCCCAGGCCAGAGTCTGGGAAGGTCTCCTCTTCACATTGCATCAATATCCACCAAGTCGCGTGTGGAGACGCAAATCAATGTCGCAATGACCTTGGAGAGACCACCACCTGGCATTGATCATTTACACTTGCCCCTACACACAATCGCAAAGTCCAAGCTCCTGGCGAAGGATGATGTCGATCCGAACAAAAGTCTGGAGCTCTCTTGCATGCTAGTGTGTTCTTCAGCAATGCATAATCAGCAACACAGGGACAAGGCATTTAGAAGGGCAGCTGCGCAGAACAACCTCGAAATCCAACGACGGGCTGAAGAGATTCGTGAGAAGGTCGCACGGGCGAGCACGGAAGAGGAAAAGAACCAGATCATCGATCCTATGAAAAACATGACCGAAGACAACAAGCCGTCAAATGGCGGCGAGGTAAGAATATGTGCAAATTGTATTCAGCGAGAGAGAAAGCGAGCAGGGCGTAAGAAGCTCAAGCGAGAGGAAGAGCAGCAGCATTGGGAGAGGTTTGAGACTGAGCGCGTTGTCGTGTTCAACTCCAACGAGTACCTTCCGTTCAAGCCGCCAGAGCCAAACCAGCGAGATGGACCGGCTGGCGGCAGCTACCCGGATGCCGACTCCTACACGCCTCCGGAAGGAGCGTTGCAAGTCACCGCTGCAATGCGCATCGCTTGTTACTGCCGGCATCAAAGCGAAAAAGAGGGCTTCCGTGTCATTTTCACCATGAAGGACCAGGCTGGTAACGTGGTGGCCCAGCAGATGAGCGATTCCATTCTCATCACCGACGACCACAAGACGCACCCACCAACCTACACAACGATGCAGACGGATGGCTTCGTCGGTCCCTTTGCCACGCCATACTCCAATGGACTCCCGATGAGTCATTCGATGCTCGACTTGCAGCATGCCAATGCACAGCAAGGCGTACATCCTTTCACCTCCTCGCGAAGTACCGGAAATTTGCAAGCCTTGACGTATGGCTCGCAGTTCAATCCACATTCGCATGTCCACCAGATCCCGCAATCTGGGTTTACGAGCCAGACAACGTCTGCAACAATGACACCAACGACACTGAGCAGGCCGGCATCTCCCACAGCGCCGGCCAAGCCGGACCCAACAAGAAGCGAAAATCAAGTACATTCCACCGAAGGGTACCGAGTGGGCTGACGATGACTCCCGTAGAAACAAGGGTTGACACGAGCCAGGGTCAAGGGATGGGATCTGGACTGCCTTCTGCGACATCCACAATTGCATCGCCGTTCTCGCCAGGCGGCGACGGTATGGGGCTAGGGCAGCAAAGCTATATGACCATTCCGGCAAACAATGGTCCAGCAAATTACTATGCTAGTGGCCCGCCGACGCCAAGCGAAAACCAGCAGCCGTTCCAGATCACACAGGCTCAGATCGACCACATGACACGCGAAAGGAATGCTCAGGCATATTTCAGCCATCCATCTAGTGCTGTACCGAGCAGGTCCGGTAGCCCCGTACTGCAGCAGCAAAGTAGGCCAAATATGGCAGCATATGCCCGTCAACCACAGGCAATCCAGACACCGACCAACTCGATTCCTGGCAGAGGTCCGATATCGCAGCAGCAACAGCAACATGCGCTTGCCATGTACCAGCAGCAACAGCGGCAGCAGCATCAGTCCACTCCTTCCGAGTCAGACAATAGTAGTGCACCCACCATCACCAAGATCACTCCCACGGAAGGCCCTAGCGTCGGTGGTACTGAAGTCAGCATATTTGGATACAACTTTCCACCCGATGCACGTGTTATGTTTGGTGACAGGGAGGCAACTACCACCTATTATGGTGCGACAGCACTGCTTGCCACCTCTCCGCCCAGCCGACCTGGCGGCGTAAACGTGACGCTGATGCCACCTTTGGGCCAGCAAGGAAGCCAGTATGCGAGCCCGCCCGCAAACAGGCAGATCTTCACCTATACCGACAAAGATCCAAGGATGATGGAGCTGGCGTTGCGATATCTCAGCCAGCAGCAGAACGGGAATCCGATGGGGTGGAACCAGATGGCCAACCAGCTTGCAAGTCAGTATGTCAGCAACAATATTGGTCGTGCTGGCATCGGAGGTCAAAACCAAGGCAATATGATAGCGGGCGACTCTGCTGTTGACGACGAGCTCTGCCTGGCATCGGCTGGTGGCTTGATTGACGTCGTGAAGGTGCTGCTGCAGCAAGGTGCTAACCCTGATGCACAAGACCCCAGCGGCTATACGCCACTGATGCATGCGGCGATCCAGGGCCAGTTGAATGTAATTCAGCTATTGCTGTCGCATGGTGCAGATCCATCACTGCGGTGTCTGGCTGGCTATTCGGCGCTTGAGCTGGTCCCGGGCGGCCTGCGAGGGGAGTTCGAGAGGCTGGTGATGAGCGTGCCTCGAGCTTACACATCCCGACGGCCGTCGCTGCAGCCTCGATCGAGCTATGGACCTGCCAACGTGTCGTCTTTGAACCTGGGTAGCGCTTCGATGTATGAGTCCGAGCAGACCGACTCAGCTCCGCCGTCAAGGCGACTCAGTGCGGTTCCATCCTTGCCAGCAATGCCAGAAGAGAACGTAAACATGCTGGCGCAACTGCCGACCCAACCCGTACCCGCCCAGGATAGGATGATCCAGGAAGCATTGGCTGCAAGGATCCAGCAGCGTGGCCACGGGAACTTCCAACAGTCGAGCGGTACCGCGCCAACGTACGCGCAGAATAGCATGGCGGCTGCTAGACGAGGCCCTTCGCACCCACAACATGCAATGAATGAAGCGCCGCCACCTGCTTATTACGAGCTCTACCCGAACACAGCAGGCTTCAACTTCGGCAGCGTGACGGCGTTTGCCAATGACGCTAGTGACTTGAAACCCAGTGCAGGCATCTTCAACAACCAACAGAATCCTGTCATGTTTGCTACGCCGCAATATGGCTTCGCGTCATCGTGAACCAGGTTGCTGGGACCCGAGATGTCGGGTGCGTTCAGCCTGAACCGAACATGACCGAGTCAGACCGGCTGTGTGGTGATTGGGCAGGGATGCCTGGCCTATGAGCGTGTTTGAGATGCAGTCTCTCGGAACGTCGACTGCGAATGAGATTTGGTCCTTCTTACGAGAAGGTCTTGATGATATGCATGCATACGGCCACTCAGAGCGTGCTGTACAAACATACGAGGAAACGAAGGAGATCGGCATTCACTTGGGGGTTGAACGATACGCTGAGCGCACGTGCACGAAAGCGCGTTGGCGGTCATTACTTTCATGATTCGAGCAGAGAAAACGACGAATATACATGTCACTTTTGGAAATTCACCTTTGCGTGTCTTAGGAGGCAATACATATGAATGCATGAGCGGCGGTGGGTTTGCTTTTGTGGACAACGGATGGGTTAATGATCAGCCATTATGATGGCCAAGGCGGGTGGCAAGCACGGCGCTGGGGGTATCACTGTAGATGGGATGTGTGACGGACGATTGGCATGTATGAGGGCGTGCCGACTCTTGGTAACAGAGATGATGAGCGTGGACGCGTCTGCGAGTCCATGCTGTATGTACGTATAACTGGACATGAAATTGGTTCATGTCTTGCAGTCCGATTGTTCCCAGATCTCAAGGTGATGGTTCGCTGGGATGTGATCGTGGATCGCTGTGCATGTACGACGGCTCATCGAGATATGCGATCCTGTAATCGTGATGGCTACTACGATTGCCATCCCATTGGTCGAATTACAACCGTAGCGAAGTGGCCAATGTCTGGGACAGATCATCCTCTTTCCTGCGATCGCCACATCTTCCTCTCGTTTATGGGCAATGACCTTCAATGGTCTGCGAAACGACGGCAGCGACGGCAGTCCGAAAATTGGGATCGTGCTGAGTGCATATCGCGACACGCCTGGCCAGCACATCACGCTGTGGTCGTCCATCCCAAATCCACTGCTCCTCTTTGTCCGAGTCCTCGTTCTGCTAATCAATGTGGTTGGAGGCCGCGCGCAGGCGATTCTCTCCGTCGCCGAAGACTTGCATGCTTCGTATTAGCATCATCGTCAAACACGAAGCAGAGCCATACCGCAGCAAAGCATGTTGGAAACCAAAAACAGATCTAAGCCTGCATAGGCTGTTGCGCCGTGTGGTTCAGGGTCACTCGGTCTTTGTCCCGAAGCGCCCTCACGTGGAGCCCTGAGCCTTTCAAACGTGACGTCTGGCGTGAGGGTGGAGAGGCCTATCTCAGACTACGTCGACCCTCAGCGATCCAAAACGCCCATGCAGGTGCGGTTCGTACAGGACACGTCTTGAGTTCGCTCTCGTTGCGAGGCACAATGGTTTGGTGTGGCGTCGCTATGCTCACGCGCTTTTGAATGCTGTGTCACCAGTACCCTTTTTTGTGCGCGGAGGGTTGACTCGTTTGGATGCAAGTGACCGCTTGCAGCGCAGGCTAGTGTAGCCGAGTCTGCTCGTACACCAGTTTTATGTCGTATAGACACTGAGAGGCAAAGTGCTATGTCTGGTACATCCTTTGTTTGTCGATCGATACCATGGACGCTGATGGTTAAGGACAGTGTGGCAGTATCCAAAAAGGTAGAGCAAAGCATCATCGCCTGCAGGTGTGGCCGGCTATGTTGGCTCTAATTGACCTTGATCAGGATTTGGCGTGGGCAGCTGCAGCATGTCCTGCAGGTCGGCAGTGTTGACAGTCCCGGGCCCATGGCAGGATCATCGAAATGTATGTCTCAGTGTCAGTGGCCATGTAAAACCAAAGTGAATTGCTTTTCATACAGCCCGCGTTTGGGCGTTTGCCGACTATGGTACGGACACGCCTAGGCGGCACCACTATTGAGCACGTTCTGCATGGCGGCGGTTCCAATAGCCTTACCAGGCACGTTTTCCTATAGCCCTATGATGTTGAATGTGATATATCGCTCTGATATGAGGGTTGCTGAACACTAGACAGCATCGCGTAGAGTTCCCTGCACAGACGCACATCGAAACGGGCAACCCATTTGGGATCGTATATGTCTGTGTACAAGCCGGCCCAGATGTTGTGGGACCTGCGGCAACAAGCTGCAAGACAAACGACTTGAGTTGGATGATGATGGGGCCGCCACACAAAATATCCGCAGGACGGGATCCGGATTTTCAGAGGTCGAGGGTTGGGTGAGAGCCCGGCAGGCTGGTAGCGAAAGAGCGATAGGCGTCCACTGCCAATCAAGGAGGGCGCGATAGCCATTCCCGCTGTGTGTGTCAACCCTTACACAGGTGATTGCGCAAAGCCAGCGTCGCGCCTCCAGCAGCAGTCATCCTTCCGTGCATAGGTTCTGAACGTATCCGTACATTGGAGCGCGCAGTCGAACGACTTGAGAGCGTCTGTCGCAGAGTGAGACTCATTTAGGGTCGGCCCTAGCCATGACGATCCTCGGACCCATCCAAGCTGGGGCGCTACTTATTCCGTGGTGTGAATGGTGCCGGGTCAGCGATGCCAATGAATCAGCCACACTCCTCTCGTATATCGCGTCTCGAATTTGTCGCTAAAAACGTGTTGTCAACCTGACGCTGTTGAAGGGGCCTGCGAAAGCTCACCGGCACCCTGTCGAGAAAAACGCCAAGCATGTTGTCGTTCGTCGAGTGGGGTTGGGGGCGCGAAGCTAGCGGCTTTTACCGTCACCCTAGTAGATAGCCCCGGCTGGGACCGGTGCAGAACTCCCGTCCCCAGCTTCAGGGCGAGTCCTTTCATCTTGCACACCTCTCACCCGCTCCGCTGTGAAGTCAGCGTCTCTTCTCCGCTTCTCTACCGCGCCTAATCCCAATAGGAAAAGAGAGTTTAACCGTCATCAGGGCAAGGACCTGCAACTACAATTCCCCTGCCCTGCCTGCGATTTCCTACTCTCCTCCCAGCGCCTTCGCACGGCCAATCCTCCTGCCGTGCCCTCTGGATTCCAGCGACCGTACTGCGGCACACCTTCCTGGCTTTGGGACTCTGGCAGCAAATTGTCGCACCTTTCGGTGAGTGCAATCTCCATCTTCCTTGGGGAGCCGCGACGCAATCTTGCTTTCCCGTGGCCGTGGAATGGCAGCTTCTCCCAAGACCGTCATGCCGGTACGAGGGTACACGTTTCCGCGTTGACCCTGCTTACCTTCTCTTACACCACTTTGACTGTATCTCGAGTGAACAGCACGTCGTCGCATGCTTTCAGAAGTACATACTAATTGTTAACCCAGTCCCACGGTCATCTGCGCGCCGTTAGGCCGTAGACTTTGCCCGCCATGGAACACCAGGAGCATGTCAGTTGCATACCCGTGGACAATGAGACACAGAGCTCGACATTCCGGATCACCAAGGATGGCAAGCGGTTCACGTACCGCATGTCGGTCATACAACAACCCATGAGAGCCAGAGCATGTGGCGCTGGCGCGAAATGTGAGTGCATACCATCTTCATGGCGACGAGCTTCACTGACCTTGACAGCTTCGGCTGACCGCCGCCCTGTGGACCCGCCGCCAATTGTTGAGCTCCAGATCTTCGAAGGGGATAATACCGAACGTGACATCACGTTCAACATGGAGGCCAACTACTTCCTATTCGCTACCCTGGAGCAAGCCCGCCCCATTGCCCATGGTCGCATGCCAGAAGAGAAAACACGCCAGGCCACCGTACTCACCGGGACGCCGGTCGCAGGTATGGTTTACTTGGATCGACCCAAGCCCGCCGGTTATTTCATCTTCCCGGATCTCAGTGTGAGACACGAGGGCGTGTACAGACTGAGCTTCAGCTTGTATGAAGAACTTAAGAAGGATTCCGATAAGAGCGAGGAGCCTTCGCGACCAATTACGAACGGCGATGCCCACGTCACTCACCGGTTGGAGGTCAAGTCAAAGCCATTTACCGTGTTCAGTGCGAAGAAGTTTCCGGGCCTGACCGAGTCTACGTCGCTCAGCAGAATGGTCGCCGAGCAAGGTTGCCGTGTGCGGATCCGCCGTGATGTTAGGATGCGCCGACGTGAGAGCAAGAAGGACAATGACTGGAATAATTATGATGAGGAGCACGCCGAGGTCCGCGCGAGAGCGTCTATGACTCCAGAGAGCTACCAACCGGCACATCCGTACATGGACCCAATCAGCCGTCCTCGCTCCGCAAGCAATGCTAGCCATCACTCCATGGCCAACCCGCTGTCCCGCCGCCCGTCGGTCCAGGACATGAACCCAGGATACCATGCTCCACAGACCCCGAATGGATTTGGTCCGACTACACCATATGGTCCATCACCAGCCCAGCAGTACTCGCAACCACCATACATGCAGCAGCATAACATGCCGCCGCCACCGCAGTTCAGTGCTCAGCAGTCCTACCCACCCCCGCCACCAATGCCGGCTGCCGGCTCACAGCCGAGCTATTATGGCAGTACTTACCCTCCGGCCGTGCCAACTACTTCGCTCGCACCCTCGCAATACCCACCACCCCCAAGCAGCTACCAAGCTGGTGCGCCACGCTTGAGCGCTGATTACACTGCAGAGGAGCGCCGATACTCGGGTGTTCCACCTCCAGCTACTCAGTCTGGCTATGTGCCGACCACAGCTGCGTACACATCTTACCCTCCACCGCCGCCTCAGAGTTTCCAGTCTTCCATGCCCGGCCAACCAACTGGATACAGCAGTCGGCAGTCTTCTTATGCAGGCCAGGACAGCCACCGCCCACCTCCATTGCAGCCGATCCAGCCACCAGCTCGTGCTAGCGGCGCCAATACTCCTCTGAGCTCTGGACGTCCGGCGCTCGAGAACAAGATGCCGCCGCTGCCGCCGCTGCAGATGCCGCACGATGCAAACAGCAGGATTGAACCCGCTTCGCCGGCCACTGGCGCACCTCAGAGCTCTATGTTCTCGACAAGCACACCATCAGACTCCCACAAACGCAGCTTCGGCAATGTCTTCCCGTCAAGTGATAGGAGCCTTAACCGACCTTTGCGACAAGGTGCTCGCCCCGCGGACGCATTTGGCAGCTCATCTAGCTTCGATCATTTTGACTCCGACCATCTTGAGGGCGACTTGGGTGATGCCGACGGCGGTGATTTGAATCCTATACGGGATGAGATGAAGTACAAGCGTGCTGATGGTCGCCAAATCCACAGGATGCTCCCCTCGAGTTCTGGGTGACGTTCGTTTGGAATTTTCTTAGCAAGTCATGGGAGGAGAATATTCACCTACAGTATTATCTTCAGAGTTCATATTTACTACCCATCATATTGCATGTCATTTGGATTCACCTCTGTCTCTGACCGATCACGAAGTCAACGAGCGATGATATGATCGCATGATTGATGAGTTAGTGTCTATCACATGATCGACCCATCCGTTAGTGGTTGACTTTGACAGCCTTGAAAGCTCAGTCAGTAGACGAAGACATGATTGCCATGATCAAAGGTCATCCGTCACCTAGCCGTAAACCAGCGATCAAACTGCAGCTGTCAAGAATTGATCAATCTCTCACTTGCGTATTGATAGCAACCTACGTGAGCGTCAACCAGCAGGCAAACATAACAAGCCTATTCAGCGGCCGTCAACCAGCCTTCATCGGATCAATGCGCTCTCCACAGCCATCGAACGACAATACAGTCGCCAAGCATTCAAATGCCGAGCTCCAAAGCATGTGCTTCTGGAGAGACCACTGATGGTGGCCGTATTTCGAGATCAGACACAATCCAAGGACCAGGGGCTCTGCAGATGCGCGACTTCTGCAACAGATGTGCACCTGCGAATAGTGGTATAGGAGTTTCTGGCTGTACTGGAGAATGGGAACTTGCGGCTGAAGTCGTCTTTGGAATATTGACATTTGACGTGGTTGGTCAAAGCCGGCTCACGTTAGCAGTTCCACCTCTGGTGTTTCGAGCTGGTGTATGCGATCCATTTTGCAGCATCGAACATGCTGATGGCGTGGCCTTGAGCACGCTATGCTGCCATGCAGTGAGAGGTGCGTGCCACCAGTGGGATGGAGTGCAGACGAACTAAGATCTGATGGCAATAGTCTGAGAGCTTGGACATCTCAAAGTTACATTGTCTCCAGTCTTTGCTTCGTGCCCTCGCTTCGGGACTGCAGCTATGGTCAACGAGTCATTGGCGCGCGTCGGTCAATGCTGACTAGCGAATAAGTCCCAGCCATGCTTGCAGGCTATATATAAGGTTTAGACTCTCTAGCGACTCCAGGCGTGTGGAGTGGGTGCCTTGGCATTGGCCGCATGCAGAATTGCTAAAACCTGTTTGGGAAGGTGCGCTGCGTCATAGGACAACGTCACGCATGGCAAGTGGTGTGGCAGACATGCTGTGGCTGAACATAGATAAAGGGCAGCATGTAGCGGTGGTCAACCACTGTCTCAAACCGCAACACCAGACGCGGCAGACCTACAATGCCTCCAAAAGATCCCGTTCCTGTTGTCGACGATGAGACCGGCAAGAAGGTCTCTGGCGGAGTCGACAATGAGCAGCCGTAGGTACTGTGACTGAGCTAAGGAGATGCTAAAGTTGACGTCCTGCGCAGAGCGAAAGGCAGCAAGGCGAAGACGGATAACCCTGCTCGCAATGTAGGCGGTACTGGTACGTTCACATGTCCACTGCAGGGAGGCCCAGTATAATGCTTACTCGACGCAGGTGAGGACGGTGGTCTCAGCACTGAGGCCACAGTCGCTGATGGTGGCGCTGAAGCTGATGAGGCGGATGGCGAGTACAAGCCTTCTTGAAATGTAAACGAGATATCTTCAGCTCAGTCGCCCTTTGATGGGCTATTGCGGCCTTCAATGGCTGCGTCACTTGATTGATCTCTCAAAATGTATGAAGAGTATGACTTATTTTGTTCACCCTCAGTGCGGCAGTCTTGCTTCACTTGGCTGTTCAAGCTTCAAAGTGATGGTTTCGTTCAGTTCAACGCACGACGCATTTCAGGCTTTGATCTGGATCACGCTTCAAAACAACTACCAAAAAGTCTGGGGTTACTGTGCGACCACATCAACAATACTGAAGCAGATCCAACCATTGACCAACAGTCCAAGATCACAATGCCAAGCGCATGCTCTTGCCTCTACTGCCGTGCTGGATATCATGGCCCGTGCCGCCCAGCACTTGGACAGGAGGCCTTTTGGCGTCAGCACGCACAAATTACCTGCAAACCTGTTGTCAACGCCAAAGTTGGATGTTACATCCAAGGCGCTGCTGAGTCTGCTACGGTCAGACCTTCTTGATCTTACAATACTGCATTGGCTGATCTTTCACGTAATACAAGGACGAGAGTCGTGCTTTTCACCACCAGGTCGACCTTTTCTCAACGAAGATCTTCAAGCTGCAGCCGGTATGTCAATATCGCAGCAGTCTAGATTAACCACTGCTGACGACTCAGACTATAATCGATTCCGGCCCATACAAGGGAGCGAAAGCTCTCATCCTCTTGCCAACCAAAACATTTCGGTTCCAGAGGCTGCCTCCAGAGCTGCGTGAGCTGGTATACGAATGGATCCTTTCCAACGAGCTCAAATCGAACAAAAAGTGCTCGATACTTCGAACTTCGAAAGAGATCTATTACGAAGCCCGCCGTTTCCTGTTCAAAGGACGCCATTTCAGATTCAACTCTACATGGGAGCTGAACTACTTCTTGCGGCAGATTCGCTCCAACATCCAATTCCTTACGAACATCACCGTCTCCAAAAGTGGCACAAATGCGCTCATGGAGTGCTACAAACAACTCGTTGCGGCAACGAAGCTCCAGAGTTTCACAGTCTGCTTGCCCAAGAACTTCAAGGGCACGATTGGCGAGCACATCGACAAACACTGGGAGGCGCTGCGTTCGTATCTGCTGGCAAACAGTGTTGACGAAAGCGAGAGCAAGCTCCGGCTGCAGAAGATCTCGTTCACGGTGGGAGGCAGTCGTCAAAATAGCGTCACGACCGATCAAGGCGCAAGACTCCGCTCCGTCACTCCCGAGATAAACCTGCATTGCAGGAGACAGATCGAGGCTCACATAGAGCATCACTTTCGGAAGCAGAGGTTCGAGGCCGCTTTGGCACGTCAGCGGCCGCGAGTAGCAACATTCAGCTCAATCAGCTTGTGAAGTCGGACAAGGCGGTCTCCGGATTGCCATGTATAGGAGTAGCAATTCTTCTGGCAAGCTCAACCAGATTTGCATCAAACCCGATCCTGACAAGATATCCAGCACGACAGATTGGCATTATCAGAACTTGGGTAGCTCTAGCTATTGGGATAATTTACAAATAAGGCTTTGGAGGAATTCGAAGGTGTTGCATTCGGCCTTCCAGCGTGGACATCAGTATAGATGAGGGTCAAGGACAGGCACTTTCCAATCATTTTGAACGTGACTGCGTATTCAGACCCACACTGGTGTATTCAATGCCTTTATCCATTTCGCGGCATGTCCATTTCGCGGCCGCATAGCTATTCCGGCTCAATGTTTCCTTCGTCGTCTTCCGTGCACTGTCATCACCGGTGTCAGCAGACAACGACACTGAACTAGGACATAGCCTATCGTGAAGCTAAAGCACTCCAGCGTGCATTCCTTACAGTAGGCAATGCAAAGCAGAGAAAAAGGAAAGAGCTTCTGATATTCAAGATTCAGTAGCTCTAAAGAGTACAATGAGCATGACAGCCTTATTCATACGAGCCATGCAAAGCAAAAAGCTGCAGTGCAATGGCGATGCAGACTTCGTGCAAATTGAGCTGCATCGAGCTGACAGCTTATGATCGCCAAGCCACCCATCTGTTCTGCCTCGAGAACTGACTGCCACCGAGTATCTTCCAATTTCTGTAAACCGATCTCGAGTCGGAAAGTTACACGCGCGATCTTGCACACGCTGTCTTCGCGTATTTTTGATTCAAGAGGACGGCCTTTTCAGTGTGCGCATGAGGCGATGACCGGTAGCGTGGTAATCGGCTCCTGCACGCTTGCGTCGTGACCTGCGCAAAGAGACGCTCCGTTTGGAGGGCTACTGGAAATCTTATGATTGTGCAAGCCGATCTCCTTTTTCGCAAGCAGACAGTAGACTCCACGTCAGGTATCAATGTGCTGCTGCCAGGACGGATCGAAGGTCACAACAGGCTTTAAAGACGAATTGTCTGCCTCCGGTAGGCTGCAAAGCGATCTGACACGCGAGCATTCTATGCGTGGTATTCAGGCACTGGAGCCCCTCGCCGTACAGTCAATCTTGCGTTGTGTTTGGCAGGACACGGCAAAGCATCCAATTTGGCACCTGGTCCTCAGGGATTGCGCCGCGATACCCGAGCCGAGCGCTCTAGGCTCGGAGTCCTGCTTATAGATCTCAGTCTAGTGCTGCTAGCCTTGTGTCGTGTTCGTGAGGATACTGGAGTTGAGCGCTCGTCGCTTGAGGATCTATTGAGCGAACCCGGCGTCGCTCTTCCAGGCTTGCGCCTTGTTCGTGAAGACACGGCAGAGTCTGCTCTACTTGCGAGCTCAATTTCTTCGGACCGCTCAGGCCTACGTCCGGAGCCCTACTCCAGCCTGCCTTGCCTGGACGCGGACCCGAAGTTCGATATTGGTGGCTCCCTAGGTGTTCCAGCTCGTGGTGACGCAATCTCGTTCGCTAGAGGCAGCACTGGAGACACTGTCCGAGGCATCGCCTTGGTGAGACTCTTTGTTGGTGACCTTGGAGCTTTGGATGCGAAGTTTTGAGTCGGCGGCAGGCGACTTAGCTCTGACTGCGTGGTCATCATCTCGTACTCGTACTCATCCTCGGGTGTAGGATCTCGCTCATTCCTCCAGTCCTCTGTGTCGGCACCTAGCATTTTCTGAACTTCATCGCGGTGCGCCACAAGCATCTCGCTGATCGTCTCCTTGTCACTCTGCTTGATCTGCCCAAAACGTTTCTTTGGCTTCGTCGAGCCGTACCCCGTACTCCAGAAGTTGTGTCCATTCGACACACAGACGTAGGAGTTGCTGTAGTACCACGCCGCCAACTGGTCGTTGCCAGTCATCGACTTCACGCCTTGCAGCGGGACATCTTCAACGAAGGAGATACTCGTGTCGACCATTTCCATGGCTCGATTTTCATTAGCCTTGATCCAGTTGATGATGGCTCCATGGCCAATGTTGGTGCCCATCAGAAAGACGTGGGTACGATCGACGGGCTCGATGTAGTTGTCCCACAGATACGTGAGTACCTGCGTTGCCTCTCTCGTCCGGAACTCAATACTTTCGGTCTCCTGATGCGTGTTGTCTTCTGATTCATCGCTATCGTCCACAGAGACGTGCTTGGGTAGATTGACATCAATGACAGCAAACTTGTTCTTGACAGCCCAGTCGACATACGTCTTCACAATATCAGTCTTTGCACTGTAGTCAGCGGGTGTCTGCGTACAGCAGCACTATTATACAAGGTCGACTTACCACCCAAGTGTTGTGAAGCTCAATTCTGCCAGTTCGTGGGTCAGGTGAGGCAAGCATCTCTGGTGGATCGTGAAGTATCACAAGCAAGGGCCGCGGCTCATCGTAGTTGGCTCTGCCCAGGGTCAATATCGTATTGCTCGACTATGCAAATCGCACGCAGACTCACGTAGCAAGGACCTGGTTTTCAAAGGTCTTGTGCAGGACGTCGTGGAACATGGGCAAGGGTGTCATCTGATAATTCTCCCACAGAGTCGTTGCTTGCCATTTGCGAACAACGTTATGCATTCTCTCGCCTTCCATGATCGCTGGCAGGCGCTCAGACGGATCCTTCGGATGTAGCGCAGGCCACCACTTGCTCATTGTCCGCTTGACTTTTTCGACGTCATCCACAGCGGTCTTGGTAGGTTCCAGGTCCTCGAGGCGCTCTGGTGGCTCACCCATTAACGTCCTTGCCACAGCTAAAGCAGAGTTCGAGATCGACTCAAGATTGTATCCACCTTCGAGACAGACCGCGAGTCGGCCTTGTGCTAATGACATGAGCATATGCGTCATGTGCGAATAGCCAGCTGGTGTGACATGACAGCCACCAAGCATGTCGCCGTAAGCTGCGTCGAAGCCTGCTGCGATGATGACCAGATCGGGGTCGAATTGAAGCGCGATGGGCATGACCACATTCTGAAATGCATATATGTAGTCTGCGTCTCCCATGCCATGAGTCCTCCACGGTATGTTGACGTTATAACCCATGCCAGCGCCTTCGCCCACATGCAGGTGGTCGCCGTAGGGTGGTCTCTTATCGCGGTACGAGCCCTCTGGATAGAATTTGCCATCCTTGTGAACATGCAAAGAGATGTACAGCACATTTGGGTCATCGTAATTTGCTTGCTGAATTCCATTGCCGTGGTGGACGTCCCAATCCAGGACCAGGATCTTTCTACAACTCTCGCCAAATTCTTGCTGGCAAGACTTTGCAGCAATGCTCACATTGTCGTAGAAGCAGAAGCCTTTTACATCTTCACGCTCGGCGTGGTGGCCAGGTGGTCGGATGACAGCGAAGCCATTTTTGACTCTATCGAGCATGATCGACCGACATAGCTCGATTGCGCCGCCAGCTGACAGCGCGGCGCAAAATGGCGTGTCTGGCGACAAGTAGACCGAGTCCATGCAAGGATACTCACCTGGGTGCTGAAGTTCTTCTACAAGTTCCGGACCGGTCTTGTACTTGAGAGATTGGATCCAGTCCCAGTGCTTTTCGGTGTGGACAAGGCATACTTCGTCCTTGGTCACCTCGCGCGCATTGATTCGGCCCATATAGTAATCTGCGGGCCCTTTGACGCCGGCGTGCCATACTAGTCCAGCGTTGACTAACGCCTGGTAAATATGGAAGATCCGCCGCGGGTCCTCTGGATGCACATCGTCTTCACTTGGGTACATCTCAACATGAAACCGCATTCGCACATCGTACACAAGTCCGGTTTGAGCTGTGGCATACGGAAGATGCTCGAACTTCGGCGGCCTGGGCACATCTTCCTGCGGATCGAGCTTGGCGTCCAAGAAGTCTGGTTCTCGCTTGACTCCATCACCTTTGAGGACCGGCTCGGATCGCTCTGGTTTGACCGCAGCAGAGGATGCCAGAGGCTCAAAGGAATTGTCAAGAGACGTGTCTGTCAATTGAGTGAAGCGATGCTCGGTGGAGTCGAGTATGTCGTCGTCATGCATGAGGACGTCTGCGCTCTCTTCGAGGTCCATGGCGCCTACAGCCTGACAGGAGGTCGCTTTGTCCTGAACGCTGTCACTGGCTCATGCTTGACGGGGCAGTTTTAAGAACGTGTGCTGCGATATAGTCAGCGTAGCAACTACGGAGCGATGGAATGCGGGGAGAATATCTGAGGAGTAGACATAGATGCAACATGCTCGTGAAAGCGTGTAGATCGGACTGCGCGTTTCTCAGTCGCCATTGGAGCTCAACAGCACATGGCCGTTTGTGCATGCTCGCGCGTCGCTTATGAGCTACTACCGCGTCAGGCTTAGGCAAATAGATACTTACAGCGCACAAAAAAGCTCGCAAACATCCAAACTCGTGGTCGTGAATGGATCGATGTTGGCTTCACCGCATGCCACGAAGAATAGAGTATTCAAGGATGTTCGTGCTCGGAAAAGGTAGGTAGAAGTAGTAGGAGGAGGTAAGAGATTAGCGGAGAAGTAGCCGTTTCCTACTAGTTCTATTATAGATACTCTATTGACGCTTATGACTAAGCTATAATATTTAAATTAAAGCTTTATATCAGAAGTCTTTATATCTACTTGTAAATAAATACCTCTATATATCTATATCTTATAGAATATTAACAACTTAAGCTAATCGAGATACTACTTATAGATCTATAGACTACTAAGACAATTTTAGTTATAAAAAATGCTACTAAGTAGTACATAAGACTAAGTAGATGCGGACAGGTATAAGCTTAGCAGATACGAATAGTCGGTAGTAAAGCTTGGACCTGTTGCTACACTTTCTCTCGTTCAGCCAACCGTAAACTGCTTGTCCGACGCTCGACACGCGCAAGACGCGGTTTGTAGCTGCTTCTACCATACGCTATGAAGACCAACTGTCAGGCTCTGCATTCAGTCGACTACTCCCTACCACAGTACTCTTCAATGGACTGGCAAAGGCCTAGAACTGGGGATGAAGCACTTTATCGTCTCCTGAACTCTGGCAAGCATTCATGGCCCCGACTCAACTTCGGAGGTCCTGCAACAAATCTGGTTCTATGAGTCCCCCTTTAGGCCCATTCGAGGCCCACTTGGAGCGAGAAGGCAACATCGGTCATGCGGTGGTCACTCCGTCCACAAAGACGGTCATGGCCTAGGCCCCTCGATCTCATTTAGCTGACTCTGTGTCCCTGAAGTCCCAAGCAAGATGGCAGGCGCCAGACACGTTAGTTCCCGAGGCAGCTTGAACACGGGTTCGTGAATGTGGCCGGAGTCTTCTACGCGACCCCATCGCGGTCCAGCAAGCTGTTCAGCCAGTCGTCAGAGATCCGTACGATCTGCATGACCACATCGATGGTCGCAATTAGCGCTGAGTGCTGCACGAGCTGAACTCTGGCAGCGGAGCGACGAGACCTTGTTGCAAAATACTCATGGCCGGCGTTGCTAGGGGCGTCATCAGTGGCTCGGTCTCAGATCTTACCCTAGAGTTGAAGAAATAGGGAGGTTCGCGCGAAAGACTTAAGGCTGAGTGAGTCGAAGGCAACAGAACAGGCGTCCGCCAGAGTCGAACTGTATTGTACAGCTACATGCACAGCCCACGCCCAACGCCACCGCTGCTGCCGTTCAATTGTACATGTACAAATCCAATCCAAATCGAAATCGATCAGAACTCTTCTTGCTCTGTGAAGAACATGGTGAAGCTTATGATCGTTCCGTAGATTAGCAGGCCGCCTATGATGGACATGATCATGGCCTCAATTCGTATTTGGTCGCAGTGGGCTAGAACCACAGGTAGTGCTGCAGTCACGGGTCAGCATATGCCTGCTCCATTTTCTACTATGCACGAATGTCCACAATCGTCCTTCCCACCAAGACGTGATCTCGGCATCTGCAGTACTGTTTTGCATGGACTCACCAACACCCATGACTACCAGAAAGCCCGTCATGAACCTCCCCAGCTCCACAATACTTGAGCTTCCACCCTCGCTCATAAAGTCATCGTTGTTCCCTGCTTTTGAACATAACCAGTTTGGTATCGGTGCGAGGACATAGGTGCCGACTACAAGAAGCGTAAGGTAGTTCTGGAAGAGGGCGGAGGAGAGGATGACCAGGAGGAAGCCGATCGCCAGTATCTGAGTCGAGTCAGTAAGGTTTTAGGTACGGCTTGTACCGTCGGAGACCCGTACGAAGGAGAGGACGATAATGGTCTTGAGGCCTGCCATGGCCATTGTTGTATGCGCCGGCGGCTGGCGGAACAGATATGGTGGTGCGGTGGTGAAGGCGAGATCAGAATGAGACTTGCCCAAGCTGTGTCTGGAAGTCTCGCGTCCGCCGACGTATCGTTGTCGCAGTGTTCAAGGAGTATGTGGTGGTGGCCTTAATCTTAGTGCATGTGCTTGCTGGTGACGATGCTGCTCGCGTGGTCGCTGCTGATCTGGTGGCCCAAGCTCTCGCCGCGTCCTCGACTTCGTGCCTGGCGCAGCTCTCATGAACATTGAAACATCTGACAGTCATCAACCATACGCCTCTCCTATCGCATCCAGACATCCCGGAAATACACACACAGGATCATCGACCAATTGAGAAAGCGACAAGATGTTCAGAAACAACTACGACAACGACTCGGTCACTTTGTAAGGGCATTATTCGCGAAGATGCTGGAACTCGACTAATGGAAGATCAGTTCGCCGCAAGGCCGTATATTCCAAGTGGAATACGCACAAGAAGCTGTCAAGCAAGGGTCAGTCGTCGTCGGCATTGTCAGCAAGACTCACGCAGTCCTCGCCGCATTAAAGGTACACCAGAATCGCAGCAAACGCCGCCCATCCTACATCTCTAATATTGTGTCTAGCGCAACGCAGAAGAGCTGTCCTCATACCAGAAGAAGATCATACCCATCGACACTCACTATGGCGTCGCTCTCGCAGGTCTCGCATCCGATGCTCGTGTCCTTTCCAACTTCATGAAGCAGCAATCGCTCGCCTCGCGCCTGACCTACGACCGCCCGATCCTCCTCTCCGAGATCACGAGTCGCATCGGCGACCGAGCGCAGACGAACACACAGCAATACGGCAAGAGGCCATATGGTGTTGGGTTGTTGATCGCAGGTGTAGACCAGAGGGGCCCGCATTTGTTCGAGTTCCAGCCGAGCGGTGTGACGCAGGAGATGGTGGCTTGTGGAATTGGCGCGAGAAGTCAGATGGCGAGGACGTACCTTGAGAGGAATCTTGACGAGTTCGAGAGCTCGAGCAGAGAAGAGCTGATCAAGCATGCGTTACGCGCGTTGAAGGACAGCTTGAGCCAGGATAAGGAGTTGACAATCGACAATACCAGCTTGGGCGTGGGTGGTATTGGGGAGAACTTCAAGCTGTATGAAGGTCAGGAAATTGCGAGCTGGTTAGAGACCACGTTTGAGAACAGGCCGGAAGGCGGCGAGGGCGGCGAGGGTATGGAGGTGGACTCATGATTGCAACTGAGAGGCGGTGAAGAGGTGGGAAGATGATCATGAAATGTACAGTATAAGAGACCGGCATGGCGCGGCGTTGCGGCGCTGAGGCAACAGGCGACCGAAGCACTGCTGTAGAGGTACCGGCATGCAGTTGTGTCACGAATAAGGTCTGATGTCACGTTGTGTCTTTCTAGTCTCTGCCCTTGCTGTAGGCGCCTTGCCACGATGCCACCATGAGAGATGAGCCAGCTGCCCCTGATGAACCGACCGACAGCGCCGCCATGAGTCGCCACGCACCACCACACAGGCAACTAAGCTGACACACGACAACGACATTGGTTTGCAAATTGACATGCTGTAGGTCTGTCGGTCAGCTCAGCACAGCATACCCATAGGCTTGATAGGACTATGCAATCCCGCTGAGCCATATGTTGGGTTTTAGGCCCGAAACCCTGTGACAGGGAGGTCGAGGTGCGCCTTCCGACGCTCCAAGCCGTGGTAGCTATTCAGTAAAATCTTGCAGCGCCTGATCGCTGACTAGACTGATTGGTGCTGTAGCTAGTCATCAGTGGCATTCTGGTTTAAAGTGGCATTTTGGTATGAGCTGCTTAGTGAATTTGCTGACAGTGGCAGTAGTCCATGCCTCGAATGAGCTCACGCTATACGGCAGCTATTCTATATCTGGCTTATCTATGTGAGCTTCCAGCAATTTCGAGTTTAGTGAAGGGTCCTGTCTGTTTGACAATGGCTCTGAGTGGTTGTGGCGTTTCTGCTGCTAATCAGATGTCAGAGGGGCAAGTAGGTTGCTGAGGTGGTAAGATGTTTTCCAACTTAATTGCATGCTTCCTCTGGGACTTCCCTATACATATGGAGCAGCGTCGTTGTGGTATTGCTCTCTTTCGCGTCGTATCACACTGGTATACTAGCACCGTCTACCATACAGTACAGCTTTCGCAGCACATTTCGACCTTACCGACTCCCCAGCAACCAAATACGAGAATATCACGATGTCTGCTACCAACGCCACTCCCGTCAACATGGCCTTCGAAGAGGAGGTCGCAAAGATCCGCCTGCGCTACGACAGCATCCGCGAGCGCAGCGACTACGAGTTCCACTTAGCGGCTCCTCACGACCGTGCTATCGAAGCGGCCGCCTCGGAATACTTCTTCGCGAAAGAATATCCCGAGTACCAGGCTGTAGGCGCTCGAGAGCAAAGGATCGCAGAGTTGATCCGGGAGTATCGTGGTGTTTGTAGGTGCGTTGTGCGCGTTGTTAGGGAGATGAATAGGACGATGGGCCAGGCGGAATTTTCGAGGGTATCGGCCGAGCAGCTCAATGAGGCGGTCGAGAAAGGCGTAGCGGACTGGACGAGGATGTTCATGCAGCCGCCTCAGCCGGCGCAGGTGCCTGTTGATCCTGCGTTGATGAATGGTGTCGCACAGGCCTTTCCGCAGGTTCCTGTGATGGCGCTGCCCCAGCCAGCGCAGGTGCCCATGGATCCTGCGTTGATGTATGGTATTGCGCAGGTCCCCTTCCCACAGGTTCCTGTGATAGCGGATGCTGCGCCCGATTTGCAGATGCCTCCTGCTCAGATGCCGGTGTTTGGAGGTGACTACCCAATGCAGCCACAACCATTCCCGGAGATGCCGTACGAGCAGGTCGCGCCCAGCATCTACGGAGCGGGCTACGGCTTCCAGGCGGACCTGTTCGACACGCCACAAATGCCAGAGATGCCTCCGAGGCTACCGTCGCCAATGTGGTTTCCGCTATTTGGCGATGACTTGCCGGAGGGGCCAAATGGCTCGGCTAATAGCGATGACGTCCAGTACTATGAAAATACTGGCGCCTTTGCATAGCAGATCGAGTTCACATCGACGCAAGGCGATGTCTGAGCTGCCAAAGGACATTCACGTCGGGTGACTCCTGTGATATGGAAGTCACGTCGAAGCCAGAGCGATAGGGGCGTTCAGGGCAATGATCGCGCAATCAAGAGGTGATTGATTGTTTGAGGCGGTTGACTGCTTGATCCGCCGCTGACTGCTGGACAATGTTGACGGTCCGGTCAAGGCGGTTAGTAGCTTGTATTGTTTGCTTATCGAGTCGAAGGCTGACGTCTCAAAGTCATGATCAATGATTGTTTGATCAGTTGACATTGCACTGTTGATGTACTCCACGACAATCATGAGATGAGTGGATGAATCTTTGATGAAATCAGTGTACGTTAGTGTTGTATGATTACATTGCAATTGAAACCAATATTCACGAAACCAACGTCCATGAGAGCCTGTTATTATCATCCAATGCGCAGGTCGCTTTTTGATAAATCATGATGAGCATCGGGTAGAGCGTTGGGCAGAACATCATCGCGAGGACGGCATTCTCGTGAGCTTTGCAGTTGTTACTGCTACTTATCACGGTTTGTGATTTAATCGCTGCCCTTGCCCTGACAAGGCTGCTCATACCTATCAGCCGCCGAGACAAGGAGCCTGCCTTAACCGACAAAGTGGATGTGATGGACACTGCTCGTTCTTACCATGCGTCCTGCAGCTCGCATGCGATTGACTAGGTCGAGCTTGTATGATCTCACAGCACTTGCAGACTGTGCCCTACTGTGTCTGCTTCTACCGCAGCTTCCAACATTGAAAGCGTGGATATGTGCCTAAAGAAACACACCCAAGGGTATTGGCGCGATGCGACTGCTTTTCGTGGTCAGCAGAGCTTACCGAGCACATAGGTGGCTGACTAGCAAATCGGGCGTTGATTCAATCCGGGCTCCAATGCTCTGGCGCATCTTCAAGCTTACCTTAACAGTAAGCAGGTCGTGGGCCAAAGCATGTTGCAGGGTGGCATACCTTACATTTCATCTCTCGCTTGTCTCATAGTTGCAGCATTCATCTACCGTCGTCCATCAAGAGCAGTTGATCAGGAAAACCACGAACAACCCGACGACAATCCGCAAAGATACAGTCGAAGCGCGAGATGGACCAGACTCCCATGATGCTGCCTGCTGGGGATCAGCCCACAGCAACAGATTCTCTCGAGGTCCAGCCTGTTGAGATGAAGCGGCTGGCCCAAAACCAGCCACCAGCAAAGCCAGCATACGATCCCAGGAAAACAATCCGGACCCTGGGACGGCAAGCCAGCATGGCTGAACACTTGTTCGACGTCTACGACCGCTTCACGACGGTCGAATTGCGCGTGTCCGCTGTGTCCAACGAGCAGCGCATACCATTTGGCACGGCCGTGGGCCTAGCGGTGAAGAGGTGCCTGGATTCTAAGGCGATTGATTCAGAGCCGAAAGCTCTGATACAGGAGTTCATGTCGGTCTCCAAATACGCGCACGAGCTCCAAGATAGTACCACATTACGTGGCGACGATCTGGTCAAGGAGGCCGTTCTGAAGCATGTGACGAGCGAGAGGAAGGAGAGGAAGAAGCAGGTGCGGCTGCGGGTGGCTGCTCCATGTCGCTTGCCTCAGCAAGCAGGCGGCAGCCGTAAGGATAGCACCCTTACCGGTCGCTCATAGCTTGCAGACATTGGAGCGTCTGATTGAGGTATTGGGGCTGAGATGTGCCTTTTGTTGTAGAATAGTTCTATCCAATTGTGCGTGAACGTCTGGCTTCACCTTCACCACAGGAGGAGGGTGCTGGGTGGGCAGCTTGCTCTGACGGCCGCCGGGTAGAATCACGTAAAGGAGTTCCATGCTTTTCCGAAGCTTCCATCGTTCCATGTTTTACGTGTGATTCTCATTGGTTTGTCGAGTGAATGTCGCCATCTTGGCGCTCAAGCGCGTTGATGTGACCTTTCCTGGAATGATTGATCGTCCCTGTGAAAATCGCCGAGGACTTGCATTCTGCTATTCAGCTCGCGACTCCTTGTTGCATTCGCGTAGAAACGCAATCTCCTTCACGTTTTGGTGTGCTCCTGCAAACGGCGTATGCCGCTGCGAGAATAGATGTGCATGATCATGTGTTCTCGTCGTCGTGAGGTTCCCGTCTCGTCGTTGTGACGTCGGTTGAGAAGATTACTCAAGATTACTCTTCAGCCAAGATTACTCTTCAGCTGCCGCAGTGGGTGAACTCTTTCGACAGCGGGAAATGTTGGGCTTGTGCAGGCATAGTAAGCAGTATCCGACAGAGTAAGCAGCCTTCTGCAGACTATTGCTCAGTCTCTGCAATAAGTGAGGTCGTTGTCTCCCTTGCTCTCTCTCATCACTTCTCACACACACATCACAAGACTCCCAGCATCCACCATGGCTAGAATGACCAGAGCTCAGAAAGCGCAGTTGGCACTGACTCCAGCGGCGCGGGATGCCCTAGCTGCTCAGCAGCTGGCGTTGATCAACGAAAGCCGGGAGAATCAGGAGCGCGCGAGCGCTTCGCAATCCCAAGTTCAGGCACCTGCCAGCGAGCAGGTCGCAGGTGCCGCCAGGGGCACCTCTCCGCAAGTGGCAGGCGACAGCAATCACCTGCCTCAACCACCACAACTTGCAGGTGCTGCCACACCTGCAAGAGCGGCGATCACCGCCGCATCAGACTCTCAATCTCACTCGCAGCCTCCACGAGCTCGAGATGAGCAGTCAACGCTGCGCGAGGCTTGGGTCCGCTTCAAGGACATCGAAGCTCGCGTCGACAAGAACCTCCCGTTCACCGGGGAGGCTTACCTCGAGCGGACGCGCTGTATATGCGAAGCAGTGTCGCCATACCTGCGCGACCAACGGGATATCAATGCCCGACAAGAATTGGTTGAAGAGCACAACTGGATCTTCGACCGATGCTCGCAGTACTGCCTCATGGGCATCGACGACCCAAGCTTCACCGCGGACGGGTGCCTGAAGCAGGCCATCGGCGACCATCTGAGGATGAAGCAGAAACGGGGGCGTGGCTAGACGCGAGGTGACGCGATCATGGTCGATGATGAAGAGGAAGCTCACAAGCCAGGTGAGCAGGCAGGTGAATCTGGCAATCCCGCAAAGCGCAGGAGGATCGAGGTGCCACGGCAATAGCCCATGATGGCCCTCATGGCGCGAGATGTACGATAGGCAGCAGTGTACAGTATTCACGCACAGCCATAGACTTGTGGTGATTCTTCACATCGCGACCGATGCAGAAGAAGTCACATATCGATTGTACCAATATCACGTAGCCGCGAAAGTACACTTCAGTGCTCTCATCGGTCCATCAACCGTGTCAACAGTCATCCAACCGTCTCGTCAGGTTGAGATGTCAGAGGCTGGTATCATCGCTGATGGCGCACCTGCCAGGAGCTGATTCTACCGTCACTCAAGTCAAGCAGCCACATCTGATTGACCTAAGCGTTGACAGATCAAGACTTTGACAGATGACAAGCAGATCAACATGAAGACGGCGTCATGGTGACTGCACAGTCTGTCACCACTACACTGCCCGATGTGAGAATTGCATGTGTTTGCATGTTCCCGGTCCGTAACAGCAGGATACTGATTTCGCCATTGTGAAGGTGAATGTGTGCCTCGGACCTTGACTTCCTCTGTATCGTGTCCACAGCACTGAGAATGGATTGCTGAGTCGTAATGACGAGTGTGCGCCTCGGTGCTTAGCTTCATATCCGCGCTTGCTGTATGGAGGGTGTCATGGCAACAGGTCTCTTCCGCTTTCTCGGTATGCCGTAGCGATAACTTACTTGCATCGCCGCAAGTGGTAAATTTTCAGCGTGCTCTTCGTGAGCTTGCTCGTCTTTCTTCTCCCTCAGCACAGTACTGTCAAGCTTCGACACGCTTTACAGAACTTATTGTACCGAACAACACGCAACAAAGCAACATCCACGTTCAGAAGGCAGCATGGAGTCCTCTACAGGAATTATCCCCGGCTCGGCAGCGGCAGACGAAGTCATACCTGAACTGAGCGATGAGCAACTTGATGCTCTCGGGGACTACGTGAATGCGCCCAATCCCACCACGGCGCAGTGGCTACGCCTGTTTCCGGCTGGGGCAGGCTTCATGGGACCTGCCGATCCCGAACCGGCATCCAAACCAGAGGGTCGGCCCAAGAGGCCCGCAAGCAACGAGCTCGGGAGCATGCCGCCGATGAAGAAGGCCGCCGTAGCTTGCGGAGAGGGACCTGAGCCGGCTGGTCCTCGCCCTGACAGCCCGGTATTGACACCCACTCAGGTGCTGTCTAAACCGGCTCTCCAGGGCCATAACATACAGCAGCAGGTCGGAGAGACCTTCAACGCGCCGGCCCAATATTTCAACAGTGGCAACACATATAACTACTGGCCACCGCAGAATATGTTGCCACTGGCCGCCCAACAGCCGGCACCTCAACAGCCGGCATTCGCGCAATCCTTGCAGCAGCATTCATCTCCACAGGAGTTGCAGCTTCAGCAAACGGTGATGCAACAGGTACCAGCACCCCTCAGCGGAGATGAGCGAATGAGAGCCGAACCGGGCACGCCGGGCTTCGTCGAGTACAGACCAGCCATGGCGCAGGTCTTGGGAGAGCAGGAGGCCGCACGTAAGGCCAAGCAGGGGCGAGGCTGTCTGCGGACGTGGCCACAGAAAAAGGCGACTGATTCCAAAACCTCGTCGCCGTCACGACAGCAGCCCGCAGTCGGCAAATACGATCCAGTGGTGAATCTCGCCATGGAGATGCCTGATTCCCTGGGCCGGCTTCGGGAGAAGTGGCCTAGAATGGATAACAAGGAGCGTATCATAATCGCCCTTCGGAGCTTCAAGTCCCGCCATGAAGAGAATGCGGATATTGAGACCTTGATGGAGACGTGGAATAGGCTCTGCGAGAAACTCACGAAGCGTCGGGCTGTTTGGGACCGGTCTGATGCCGAGGCTGTCGCCCCAGAGGTGATTGAGGACATGAGACGGGAGGATCGTAAGCAAGCTCAGATCCAGGCTGATGCGAGCGCCCCTGCTTTGAGCTCGACTGATGGCATGGCTGACGGGTCGACGCGGGTGATGGAGCCTCAGCAGTGACTTGCCCTTCTGGCGGCCTCAACGTGAGCCGACAGTCAACAGCATTTACAGCTGGGTGACGTCTGTGATGGAGCCTCAGCAGTGATCTGCCCGTCTGGCGGCCTCAACGCTCTGAGCCGGCAGTCAACAGCATTTTCAGCTGGGTGACTTCTGTGATGGAGATTGCTTTCGACGTGACTCGCTCGATGATGTCGTCGGATCACGAGAAGGTCACCGACTCGACAAGATGATGGCTGTGTTGACCGACTGATGGCATGGACGTTGCCTCGTCGCGCAGTTTTCAGCATCTCGATTGGTTGACTGGTGTCACCACTGGTCCGGGCGGGATGTTGGAGCGAGTATGAATGCCTGGTTGGATGGTGATGGGTGGCGGATGGGCTTTGGGCGACAAGATAGGCTGCTCAGGAGAGCTGGTACTATTTCATACTGGCAATAGAGTTTGTGGGCTTCATGCGTATGGCCGTTGGATATCT
The DNA here is from genome assembly GCA_007113905.1 of Teratosphaeria zuluensis. NCBI lineage: Eukaryota > Fungi > Ascomycota > Dothideomycetes > Mycosphaerellales > Teratosphaeriaceae > Teratosphaeria > Teratosphaeria zuluensis. The sequence continues at coordinate 498,845 of VCMQ01000019.1, forward strand.
TGGTAATATGGTGGTAAGGTGGTATGTGTTTGATTTTGTTGGTGGTGACTGCCAAGCAGGAGCATGCCTGGAGGCTGATGGAGATGGTCATCAACATTCTGAGTGTTGTACGATGGTATGAACAGCTAGTCAGACGATAATGAAAATGGACACAAAATAGATACATCTACTTCTTCTGCGACGGGATACTACACAGTATTCGTGATGCAGACTCGAGTCTCCAGCACAGACCAACGTCGGCAATACCCGGAGCGGCAAGTCGGAGAGCTCTGAGAAGCTTGCAACCTCACGACTCTCCTTTGCCATAACCAACCATCTCCCCTCCACACCACCCACCACACCCTCTACAGACCCGCCAAGATGCTGAAGAAGTGAGTGGCGATGCATTGAAGCCATTGCGGGGGTCATTGGCGATGGAACTGACGGATTGACAGCGGCGTCGCCCGGTCGCTGCGCGCATCTGCGTTCCGCAGGCCCGCCTTCCAACGTGCCTTCCAACCCAAGGTCGCCGTGCCTGCCATCAGCCAGCGCTTCGCCTCCACCGACAGCGCCAAGGATGGCAAGGTGCACCAGGTCATCGGTGCCATTGTCGACGGTACTTCGATACCTCCATCTCCGCGCGCCCAGAAAGATTTAGCCGAGCTAACACACGACCGCAGTCAAGTTCGACACCGAGCAGCTGCCACCTATTCTCAACGCCCTCGAGACCACGAACCAGGGCAACAAGCTCGTGCTTGAAGTCGCCGTACGTAAACAGATGGATTTGATGGATACATAAATCAAAAACACAAATGGGGGCTAACGGCGCGGACAGCAACATTTGGGTGAGAACGTGGTGCGATGCATTGCTATGGACGGTACCGAGGGTCTCGTCCGTGGCCAGAAGGCGACCGACTCTGGCAACCCCATCATGATTCCCGTCGGCCCAGGTGTCCTCGGCCGTATTATGAACGTCACCGGTGACCCAATCGACGAGCGCGGCCCGATCAAGCACACCAAGAAGGCACCCATCCACGCCGACCCGCCGCTCTTCACCGACCAGTCGACCTCCGCTGAGGTGCTCGTGACTGGTATCAAGGTCGTCGACCTGCTCGCCCCATACGCCCGTGGTGGTAAGATTGGTCTCTTCGGTGGTGCCGGTGTCGGCAAGACTGTGTTCATTCAGGAGCTCATCGTATGTGCAAGCGCCTCTCGGAAAAGCTGGAAAATATGCTGATATCAGGCAGAACAACATCGCCAAGGCTCACGGTGGTTTCTCCGTCTTCACTGGTGTCGGTGAGCGTACTCGTGAGGGTAACGACTTGTACCACGAAATGCAGGAGACCGGTGTCATTCAGCTCGATGGTGACTCCAAGGTCGCTCTGGTCTTCGGTCAGATGAACGAGCCCCCGGGTGCTCGTGCTCGTGTCGCTCTCACTGGTCTCGCTGTGGCCGAATATTTCCGCATGTCTCCCAGACGCAAATCCCTCTCGTTGGACGTTGATTGAGCTAATACGCATTTTCTAGGTGACGAGGAGGGCCAGGACGTGCTTCTCTTCATCGACAACATCTTCCGTTTCACCCAGGCCGGTTCCGAAGTGTCTGCCCTGCTTGGTCGTATCCCATCTGCCGTCGGTTACCAGCCCACCCTCGCCGTCGACATGGGTGTCATGCAAGAGCGTATCACCACCACCCAGAAGGGCTCCATCACCTCCGTGCAGGCCGTCTACGTGCCCGCTGACGATTTGACTGACCCTGCCCCGGCCACCACCTTCGCCCACTTGGACGCCACTACTGTGTTGTCCCGTGGTATCTCCGAGTTGGGTATCTACCCTGCTGTCGACCCTCTGGACTCCAAGTCCCGTATGTTGGACCCCCGTGTCATCGGTGAGGACCACTACAACACCGCTTCCCGTGTGCAACAGATGCTTCAGGAGTACAAGTCGCTGCAGGATATCATTGCCATTCTTGGTATGGACGAGTTGTCCGAGCAGGACAAGCTTACTGTCGAGCGTGCCCGTAAGCTCCAGCGTTTCCTGAGCCAGCCGTTCGCCGTCGCACAGGTCTTCACTGGTATCGAGGGTACCCTCGTCGACCTCAAGGACACCATCCGATCATTCAAGGCCATCATCAACGGTGAGGGCGACGACCTACCTGAGGGTGCTTTCTACATGGTTGGTGACATCGAGGCTGCGCGCGCGAAGGGTGAGAAGATCTTGGCAGACCTTGAGAAGAGCTCGTAGATGGAGATAAACCTGTAGAGGTGGGAGAGCGGCGCGTGGGGAGGACGCGAAGAGTTGCTTGTCAGCCGGGTTTGCACATGTACAGAAGGCAGCGCCGGACAATCGACACCCAGGGAGTGGAGAGATTGACGTGGTGATGTGCTTGTAACCATAGATATCTCGAAAGCGTTTTCTTTTGTTTGAACACCAGTCTGTGTCGTACAATACTGATATCGTTTCAGCTGGAAATCTGGAGAGAAGGCACGGTGGGCAGTGCAGGCTAGGATGTGAAGAATGTTGCAGAAAGAGCACAGCACATTTGTGGAGGCTTGGTAGGACATCTTTGATATCGGAAGTTTCAAAGATGAACAGGAAGATTATATGCAAAGACGAGACGATAACTTGGGTATGAATGTGGTGCAGCTTTCCAGGCCATTCTCGTACACACTGAAACCCATCAAGCTCTTGAACAGCTATCGACTCATGACACGGCGACCAACCTCTCAAGCCGCCGTCAACTTCGCAGAACGCCATCAACATCTCAGAGCTCCGTCAATCTGTCAGAGCGACGTCAACTTTGTCAAGTGGCCCTCTAAAGGCGCCGTCAACCTCTCAGAGCGCTGTCACCATGTCAGAGCGCTGTCACCATGTCAGAGCGCCGTCAACTTATGAGTGAGAGCGCCATCAACTTGTGAGAGCGCCATCAACCCCTTCAAGCGCCTTCGACTCCTCAAATCGCCATCAAGCCATCAAATGACCATTAACGCTCCGGCCGCCATCGCCATACCGAGCCGTCGTCACCCTCCCCGAGCCCAACGCCTTCGCCACAGCCGCCTTTGCTGCTCTCACTTCCGCTTGTCGAGCGTCTTGACACACGAACGAGGTGGATGAGTCTGCATGCCTACAGCTTCTGTACCTGCGCCATCTGTCAGCTTTCTTCGTCGTCGTCGTCTTCTTTTTGGGTCGATAAGAACAGAAGTACCACATTCCTATGCCGATCAAGATGCCGCCGAGGAGGAAGGCGCAGATGTAGAGGATGAAGGATGCGGGGTGGATGTCTGTGAGGCTGCGTTTGGGGAGGGTGAGGAGGAGGGGGGATGTGTGGGGTGGGGTCGGGTTGCGGAAGAGGGAGAGCAGGGTTGTGAAGATGTTGGGTCGGCTGGGTGGTGCGCTCCTGGCGCTGGTGAGGTAGGGTAGAGCTGGCATTGCTGGAGTGAGAGTCGATTTACGTAGGTCCTGCCCGCGTGGGTGAATGCTTTGGGGTTGGGCTCTGTTGCTGGTGAGTCTTTCTGACGTTCGGATGGACCTTGCTGTGCAGATTCTGTCAGTAAATATGGAGAAGACTCGTGTGCTGAGACAGATCCAAGGAGATCAGCTGGCACAGGCATGAAAATTTATGTTTGTGAAACGCAATGGATTGTGTTGCTACATAACCGTGTGAGCGCGGGTGGGAATGTTATTGTGAATTCTGGCGGAGGACGAACCGTCAACAATAAATTGAGCAGTCGCGACAAGAGCGAATGGCTCCGGCGTACATGGAGACTTGGAAAGAAATGAGATGGTCAAGCATAATCTCGGCATCAGCATCATTCATTACACATGCGTCAGTACTTACCTGCCCGTGCTAAGCGAATCCCAAAATACGCCAGACTCCATCAAACGATCGAGACCAGCTCAGAAGAACCCACCTTCGAAATGACCAGCCTCGTAATCCGAAGGCGTGAAGACCAAGATCTTGCTGTCCCTCGCCGGTCTGACAGGAAACCTACCTCTGCTCAACCGCTGAGCTCTACTACCATGTCCACGAGATGGTCCTGCCTCTGTCGTAGCAACCATACTTCTCGGTCTGCTCTCTTTATCAGCCACCACGACCATCGGCACATCCCTCGTGACCTTCCTTGCCTGCACTCTAGGACGAGTCTTGGGCGGCAGGGGCGGAGGTATTGGAAGGGATGTGCCGGAGGCATTCACTGATGTGCCGAAAGGTGAGAGCTCGTAGCTGGGAGTGAAGGAGTTGTCGACGGAGGGTAATCTGGATGCTCTGCCGTACCATTTCCGCCTGCTGACGGAGTAGTCAGGGCGGCAGTGACGGGCTGCGCGGGCTTTCAGGTGGCGCGCGAGGAGGTAGATGAGGAGGGCTACGCCGAGGCCCACGAAGACGGTGACGACTCCCACGACGGCGGGGTGTGCACTGTGTGTCTGTGTTTGTCCAATTAGCGAAGAGGTATCGCGCTCTGTCTTGGCTGAGCTGCTGGGAACTGCAACGTCGAAGTCAGCAACGAGTTTGCACTGTACCCAATGGTATCTGCCAGAGTTATTGCAACGACGGACGAGCTGCTTGCCGGACCGGCCGAGCATTGTGGCGGTGGCGGTGGAGTTGGTGGTAGCGACGCTCCGGGCGCTGCTGCTGCTGCTGCTGCTGCTGTAGTAGGAAGAGGTGTGAATGGTGCGGAGATGAACCATGATCGACACGGTGTTTTTTGACGCGAGAAGAAAGAAAGTGGTGTCTCTGTGTTGTGTGGGCGCAAACTTCTTCCCACCAGGGGAATGTCGTAGCTTTCTTTGAGAGCTAGCTGCGAGGTTGAGTACACTACCCCTTTGAGAAGAAGCAGAGACGATGCGCTGAGGAGGAAGCCGGTGTCTCAGGTGGAAGAATGCGATACTTATGTCGCTGATAGCATTGTTCTATTGTAGCATTGTTGCTTTGGCTGCTGGACAACAAAGCCTGCTCTTTCACAGCGATGGAGGGCAGAGGACCTAACTCGGTTCCATTGTTCTCTCGCGGGGGAAGACATCAGTAACACGCCAACGGGACAATGCGATCGTTACAGCATTGCGCTGGACCGGAACATGCTGCAAAAGACAAGAATCGATTGACGAGGGCAGGTTGGGCGGACTTCTGCTCGAAGACGCTTGGTTCGTAACTGGGCAATGACAAGGAGCATGAGCTGTACAGTCGTGACTTCATACATGTACATGCTATCAAAGACTACATGGCCTGTGCCTTACGGGTGATCGTTGGCAGGTGGTCCAACACCAATGTCCAGCGTGAAGACCTACACAAGTACCTGTCAGCATCATTCTACACGCACGAAATGTAGCACTTACGTATAAGGGCTTCACGATCTTGGAAGTGCCGTTGTTGTAGGATACGCCGTTCTCAAGCTGGGGTACGGGCATCCACAGCAGACCCTTTTTGTCAACCCACATGGCATCTACCCAGAGCAATCTTGGGTCCTGGACGAGAGTCGTCATTGTGCCATTAGGGAAGATGCGGAGGACGCGTTGCGAGTCGGTGTCGGAGCAGTATCTGTGAACATGTGATGTCAGATCATATACCGAAACCTGCCAGTCCGCTTACAAAAAGTCACGTACATGTTCCCGTCAGCGTCGATCGCTGTTCCTCCTGTGCTCGGCGTGTGTGCAAATGGCTCCACATATGTATTCAGTACGCTATTCTGTGCCATTGAACTGTTATAGAAGGCTGCGTCCAGAGCCGAGCATGGAATGCGGAACATGCTTCCTGAGCTGGCCTGGTAATAGAAATAGTTGCCATCAGGGCTCACTTCCAATTGATCGGCATAAGTGTATGCTGGTCCACTTGACGATACAAGGAAATGGCCTTCAGCTGACACCGGTATGCTAGCTGAAGTAGACGGTACATCGTCGAGGACTCGCCTGGTCTCTCCTGTCTCCAAATTCAAGATGATAATAGCCGGTGAGCCAGCATCAGTGAGATATGCGAAACCAGTCGAGTTGTGGAACCGAATATCGTCCAAATGACTGTCGGAGTTTGTTGCATTGCCAAAGTAGTAGATACGAGTCACGTTGTTGGTCGTGACATCGATCTGGACAACTTTGACACCATAGGGCAGATCAACAGGACCACTTCCAGCTTGAGTGGCACCGCTACCGCCTGGCTGTCCGGTGTCGACGACGTAGAGCTTGCCATCGGGACCGATTCGTTGGGCGTTGGCGGAGAGGAAATGCTGGCCTGGGTCGAGCGTCGAGTTCATGGTGTAGTTGTTCCAGGCAGCATTTGGGTATGGGGTGGATACATTTGTTGTAGCATTATATTCCACGATCTGCGGGTTGGGGCCTGTACCGTCTACATGTTGGTAAACAAGGAAGATCCGGCCATCCGTGGTTGTGGAGAGACCATTACAGGGCGTTTGTAGCTGCAGAGCGGTCTTGAGACGGCTGTCTTCTGATCCGTAGTATCTCTGAGCCAGTGCTGTAGCAGCAAAGGCAAGACTTGTCAGGTGTAACAATTTCATTTTGCTGGAGATCAAGGAATACGAAAGACTGTTAGGCAGAAATGGAAAGGGCTTACCTACTCATCCTACATTCGTAGTTATGTAGCAAGTTCATAGCAAGTCCAACACTATGACTTCATGCTTCGCACCCTCGAGATCGTCATTGTATGCGGGTTGAAGGTCACACAGAGTTCTATGGCAACAGGGTCTCAGGCCGAATTGCCGGCCTTCCAGATGAGGCAGGTGCGGCTGGTATTGAGTGTAATGATCTTGACGTGCATGCAACGTATGTGTCTATCCCAGGCGCGCACGAAGTCATGTCGAGCAACATTGAACTCTTCGTGTGAGTTCAGGACGAGAGGTGGAGGAAGGCGGCAGGTGGGCTCGGTGTCAACATGCAGGTTGCTGAACGCTGATTGGTCGAGTGTCTCACGGACTTACCGGCGCAGGCTGACCCTGATTGTTTTCTGTCGCGGTCTCAGATACTCGTCTTCTGCATTACTTGTTGTTACATCTCGTTTCACTGGCCAGCACAAACATCTTGACGCGTCTGAGTATATTGCTATCGATATTGTACAGGCACGCACGACACATTCACACTCTGCGGGCTCCCGCGAGCCTTCGACGGCCAATAATAGCGGGCAGCATCGGAGCACCGCCCATTGGTGAAGCTTCCCGGTACCTTTAATTGACCTGTGTTGAAACGGTTCCTGGTAGGTCTTCACATGTTTTATATCTTCACACCAGGATACGCGTCCAGGCTCAAGATGAACTTAGCCCTGAGACAGAGCGTAATTTTCTAATTCATCCCTACACCCTACAGTCGCTCAAGCAACATCAACTGCTCCCTCACTCCGCCCCGCACACGCACAATATGGCGAGACAAGAGCTAATGGAGGATGCACCGCCGCCAGTCCCGCCCAAAGACTCGCCGTATCTCAGGAACAAGATGGACAGCCGGCCCGGCACCAGCTCCTCCAAACGCAAACGAGACATACACGAGGACAACCAGTACCTGCAGACCGACGACCAGACCACCCACACCCCGAAACGCACGCGTTCTAATGCGCAGCCCAACGATGTCTCCACCTCCGACGAGGCCAGCACCTCCGGCAACCAGCGCAGTCTTCGCCGCAAGAAGAAGCACAATAACCTCTCCAACCTCAACCTGAGACACGCCGCGGAGCGTCAGCGAGCCGCTGAGCAGAGCCTACGCGAGTCGAAGTTCCAAGAGGGCAGCTTGACCGACAAGCCCAGCGAGAAGCCACCGAGCGCTTTCACTCGCGTCATCAGGACCGAAAGCGGCAACCTCATGCACGTCGACCAGCTGATGGAGGATTATCATGGCGGCTTGGAGGATTCGTCAGCCTCTGTGCAAAAGGCTGTCGACCGCGAGAGGAACGCCATGTCTCAGCAGGTTAACGAGATCGCTGCTGAGACTGCTCGGAAGGAAGAAGGTGGCATCTTCAGATTCGGCAGATCTCTGGCCTCCGGCTTCCACCCGATCAATCTATGGAACAAGCTGTGGAACGACACGAAGGATGAGCTGACGCAGCGTAACTACGAAGAGGCTATGCGCAGAAGGCAGAAAGAGGAGGCCGAGGCAAGGTATGCCCAAATGAAGCAGGCAGGACAGTTCGGGCTCAAACCTGTTGGCACAATGAGCGCGGAGCCACAAGAGATGGCCGTGGACTCTGCTGCTGGTAATGACAGTGCTCATTCGTCAAGAGAACACTCTCAGCTCCTGCTACCTGCCAATGGCTCGGGTCTGCTGATTCCTCCGAAAGACGAATACGAAAGTGATCAGCCTGAGTCTGCCATCAAGGGCAATCGTACCCTCCGGAGCAGGTTCAGTTTCAAGCGCCCATCGATCTCGAACCTCAAGGATGGTCTTTTCCGCGTCAAATCTGACTTCAACTTAGCGGCTACAGCTGGCAATATTCGAGAGCCATCCTCCTCGCTCTCACCAGTTAAGGATGAGTTGCACGTGCCTAGCTCGAGTCTGCGACGCTCTGTCTCCAGGTTCGACCTCAAGAAGCAGAACAAGCTATCGAAGCGCGTAAGCGACTTAGAATCTAAGCTCCAGCGCGCCAGACTGGAGCTGGACGAGGCTCTGGTCCAAGCATCGCCGGCGCCTAAACTCAAAAACAAGTACGAGCGATTCACTCCCCAGAGTACAGTGAGACGTCATCCTAAGTTCGTTCCAGGCGCATTACCGAGTCTCCCAAGTGAGCGACTGCTCATGACTCGGGACGCTTTCGGCGACGATGAGGCGTCGCCCGAGGAGATGGACTTTGCCTCAGAGCTGAAGCCAAGAAGAGCCCTGGATATAGCTGAGACGATGGAGCTTGACGAGGAAGACCACAACGTTGGGACGCTCAGGGTCTCGCAGCCCCGTCCATACCCGCCGCGCGCCGAGTCACTGTTCAGTCTTGCTAACCGCAATATCGAGCATCTGCCTCCGGCTGAAGCCAGGCCGACGGACAACGATGAAGTGCTTGCACCCATTGCGCAGACTACGCCGGCTGCGTCAGAGCAGCAGGCGAATGACGCAGTGCCTGAGATCGAGCCAGAAAGTCCCGCTGCTTCTGTCAAGCCTGCCAAAAAGGCTGGGCGTTCCAAGAAGCGCAAGTCTGGTGATGATGGCGATAAGGCTTTCAAGCCGGGCAAAGACGCAACGAGCGACGACGAAGATTTTCTTGAACAGACCAAGAAGAAGCGGAAGCCTTCAAGCAACAAGAATGACGCCAAGTCACCAGCGAAACGCACGACCAGAGCAATGGCAGCTGGCACTTCAAGCTCGCCGACGGGCAAGGTGACTTCGAATTCCACTGCTGAAGCCCAACAAACTGTCTCGCAGCAGGCGGCGGTGGCTGAGGCTGCGACGGTGGAGCAGTACAGCGCTGACGAGAACGAGGAAGCTGAAGATCACATTGGTCTTGATGGTGTTGAGCCTACTCCGCTTTCCCCTGTCTTAGAAGAAGAGGAAGTTGCAGCCACCAGCACAACTGTCAAGGTCCCAATCAACTCGGAGCCTTCGCGTCCGACCGCCACAGCCACGCCTGCTCGCTACGGTCGTCCAACAACTCGTTCTCTTAGCCCACGTGCTGGGTCCGTCCAGCCACCAGGCATCGAAGAGCAGATGCTCAAGGGTGCCGCTGCTGCTGTGCAGAACAGACGGGCCTTGAGTCCTCTACCAACCAATACAACAGCCTACACGGAGGCAGGTGAAGGCGAGACTGCTAGTTTGAGATTGGGCGTGAAAGGCGTGCCGGAGCTGCCGGCGAACGTGCATGGCAAGCACGATAGTATGGACTTGGTCAGTGTGCAGGCGTCGGCTGCGAAAAAGGTAGTCGTTGGTGAAGGCGGAGAGGAGCTTGGGAAGAGAAGGGAAGAGTTCCAGTGGCCGGATGATGTGTTCTAGGTGAAGCATCCTGGCGACGGCAACGCAAAAGCGAAGGTGCAGGTATGCGCTTATGGTCGAGGTGGGAGAGAAGGTGATGTGCGATCAAGATGATTGATGACTAGGATGCGTTCAACGGCTGGACAACGGAGACACGGACATGATACCAATGCTTCCCACGGTCAAAAGAAAAGAAAAGATAAGTTGCTTGTAAGATCTTGTAATTACGGCGAAGGCAAGCAATGGCGTTCGGTGTGTTCTTGTCAATAGCCGAAAGTCATACGGCATGTACTCGTAAATACAAAACAAGATCTGCAACCACGCCTTTTCTTCTTCTCTCATCAGATGGCAAGCGTCCGTCGTCAAGTAGAGTGTGTAAGCCACAGCTGGGTCGAAGGGACTGTGTAGGGGTACCATGGCCAGTGTGATGCGGGCGAACTGGTGAGCCACTGCCTCAAGCACGTTGGCTCAGCGAAGACCTGACGCCCTAATTCTAGACTCGGTGACGATCAAGAGCACTTGGCCATTGGACACTGCCCAAGCAAGGTCTTGCAGCCAGGCCGAGCTGTTGGACGCATAAGCCGTCGAATTGCAGTAGCCCATGACATGTTCTTATCACCCTCTGACCTCAGAAAGTGCTTGCGATTGCTTTATTGACGCGGTGACCACGACTTCTTGCCAGCAAATCAGACTGAAGAGGCTTCTCCGCAGCTTCAAAGGACCCGAAAACGCTTGAACCAAGCACCTGCATGCTTGGTCTCTGCGGAACAACGGACAGCTAGGATGTTCCTTTGATGACAGCGGAGCAAAGATAGGCTTGAGATTACGCCAAGAGGAGCTTCTCTTTGCACGTCTAATACATGAACCCATCACTGGCACCGGCAAACAGCTACGTCTCGAAACCGAGACCCGCGTATGGTGCATCTTGAATTCATGCATAGTCGTGGCGCTGGCTGGCAACGCGGAAAGGACGCTGCAAAGGCGAAGGCCTCCACGTAGCTGTGAGCTCTCGGCACATGCGTGCGATACAGCGCTCAAGGCATCTGAATGCGAACGGACTTTCCAAAGCACTTCTGTATTTATGAATGCGTATCTGCCCAATCGGCTGGAAGCGCGAGTCCTGGCGGAAGGACATAGTGACCTTCACAATGATCAGGTCCAGTGCAGGTCTGCAGATCACAAATGCCGTACAATCGGCAGTAGCAGTCTGCCGCAGATGGACAAGCCATGGAGTTTAGCTTGCGCAAGTCATGTTTGCCACCATCGCCTCTAGGTAAGAACAGGATGTGCCAGATATAGCTCAGTATCCTGCCAGCAACCTTGTCATCAGCAGGTGCTGCGTCCTTGAAGCGGTTTGGCTGGCCTTCGCTGCCATCGAGAAGCCATTGTCGAATAGCAACATACTCCTCGCGTGCATGTTGACGGATGCGCTCGCGCGAGACCACAAATTGTGCACAGCACTGTGACTGCACTCTATCAGTTCCGCTGAGCGCCGTATCTGCAGCATCCTCGCCGCCAAACAAGGATGAGAGTGCGTGAGATAGCGCAGCATCAGACACCGAACGGTAGTCCCAAGGCTGGAGCTTGGCATTCATCTTCGTCTCGAAACTGGCTTGTGGCGGACCGTAAGATGGAGAGCAAGTACCCGCGCTCCAGTCACAGCGCAGATTGTGGTAGCCATGCTTATCCAGAGCGGAAGATGTGTTCAGCTTCTCCAGAAGAACGGCATTGTCGTATGTGGGCAGATCGTTATGCCACGAGAACCTAGAGCCGTGGACAAAGACCGCACCCTCGTTCGGTATTGAGTCATAATTGTCGATGATGAAAGTAAGGTAAGCCATAGACTCGTGACCTCTGTTGGCGGGGACTGGTAGGTATGTTGTGGATGTGTTCGCCGTGTCCGCGGTGTAGATGCAGAGATGATACTTCATCCCCAGGCTTTGCAGCCACTGAGTATCGCCATCTCCCGGAGACCAGGCCACTACAAGTGCTGGCTTTGCCGTATCTGTTGAGATGGAACATGCGCCATGTGATGAAGGTGCTGATGAGGTCGATTGATATCGAACATGGTTCCAACGCAATTCTCGCTCGCCTTGCTGACTTGAGCCAAGATTCAGATACAGTATGACAAGTAGAGCACACGCGAAAATTGCCAAGTTTCCAAGCGCTCTTTTCTGGTACAGCCTCATAGAGCTAGGAAGTATTGAATACGTATGTATCTTGGAAGCGTATGAAAGTGACAAACTGGAAGGGAAGGTGCAAGCAAGATTTCCAAAACTTGCCAAGACCCTGGAGATCGCCAATGACAAAACAGTCAAGAATCAGAGATAGTAGAGAAACCAGAACAAGGCGGTGTTTATCGTTATTGCACAGATCTCGTGCCCCATTTGATGCTGTTATCTCATCGCTATGCTATGCCGTGCTCGCTTCTCTCGTACTCAGATGATGCAGAGCTACTCTTTCGCTATCGAGCATCAGCCATCATTCCTGCCCGCCTCCATACAGCGGACCAGGAACAAAGCATGATACCAAATTCGCCTTGCGCACTGCAAGCGATGTCATAAACCTCGTGACGACGCCGACCTGGACGACCCTTGACTCCCGTTTGCGTGAAACACCCATACCACCATACCTCCAGCTCGCTCCCCTCCTGCACGACTTCGGCTGTCCGGCTCCCAGTCAGGGTCGTCCATCCAGTCGGGCCAGGCCGTCGTTTATGGTTGTGAGTTGCCAAGATTCAGATCGTCGACCTTCTTGATCGTTCAGTTCGGGCAAGCGGCCTGAACGTGACCTGGCTGCTTGCACTTGTAGCAGACACGCTCAGCGCTGGCCTCGGATGGGCACTCCCTCGAGAGATGGCCGACCTCGCCGCCTGTGTTATGTTAGCACCCGCGAACGAGACCTGAGAAGAATACTCGAGACTTACAGTTGTAGCACTTCTGGCCAGTGGTGCAGTCGCGGCTCATGTGGCCGTAGCCACCGCATGAGTAGCAAGTCTGACCGCTGCTGCCGCCGTAGCCGCCGCCGTAGTTGTTACCTCCGAAGCCGCCACGGCCGCCGCCAAAGCCGCCACCCTGGGTGCAGTTGCGAGCAATGTGACCGGTACGACCGCACTTGTAGCACTCCTGGCCGCCGGCGCCGGCGCCGAAGCCGCCGCGTGGAGCAGCAGTCGGGCAGTCACGGCTAAGGTGAGAGGTCTCGCCGCAGTTGTAGCAAGTCTGCAGAATTCGTCAGCACGGAAACCTTGATATTCGCGACACGGAGTCCACTGACCTTGTCCTTAGCAGGCTCGGTGCACTCGCGGGAGAGGTGGCCCGAGTTGCCGCAGTTGTAGCATGTTGGCGTGCCCTTGGTTGGGCAGTCGCGAGCTTGGTGATCAGTACCGCCACCTACAATTCATAATTAGCGTGTGCGACTTGGCATGCGAGTTCAAATGTCAAGCAGTCGCAGCATGGTGTTTGGTGATCCAGCAGCAGCGGCAGCAGCAGCAAGGCGTAGGCGGACACAAGATCAAAGTGCATCGCCGTAGGTGCCATCAATGTGACGGTCTATGGCGATGGCGGCCAACCTTGATGGCATGTAGTGAGTGGGACGTACAGTTGTAGCAGGCGCCACGAGTTGCTGAACCGAACTCCATATTGCTTGTATGAAGTGATGTGTCGAGTTTGAGGTTTGATGAGGTTGTTCTGGATAGCAGAGTTCTGATGAATGCGGATGTTCTGGCCTGGCCTGAGGTGGGTGGTGTAAATCTCAGTTAGCCGGTGACCCACTTTCGAGCAACGTCAACCTGCTTCAGTAAACGACAAGTGAGGAGATCTTGAACCGGGATGTGTGCTTTGCTTTTCCAGACCCACTGCACGGCTTTGACGGAGCCAATACGAAGCTGGACAGTGGATGTCTCTGTTGATTGCAGTGAATGATGTAGGCTGCTTCGACGAAGAGTGGTCGTTCGCTGGCCTGGTTGCCTCAGAATGTTTTCTTTCAAGCTAAGCCTCAATCAGGGTTGGACCCGACTAGCGGCACCTCCCGTGCACGTGGCGACGGTTGAACTGAAGTCAAATGGATCTAGAGTTCGCAGACGCTCAGAACTGCCAAGTACGGCTGGTTGGTAATGACCGCGATAGAAGAGCCATATGGTTTTAGCAACGAGGAACAGCTAACCTCCTTTCCCAATAAATAAGGCCAAATGCCGCTACTATATCACCTCATACACTGGCGGGAGCTGTTCTGTATTCCATTGCCTCATCTATCTACAGCTGCATCAATCGTGAATCATGTAAAGTCATAGACAACTAGAGCCTGACGCCCTTGACTCTGCTCCTTGAGAACAACGACATTCTCTTCATCAAAGCCGATCCAGCCTCTTGTGAGCGTGAGCTCTTCAGCAGCATGCTTCGCGCAAGCAGCAGGCCCTCTAGCTGCAATAGCACGACTCACAAGATCAGCTTCACATTGGCGATCATGTGTTCTCTGGGTCTCCGGTCGTATCTGGACGCTTAATTTCCCATTTGCGAGCCGTTTTCGTGCTGTCGTAGAATTGAAGCCACCTTCAAGCTCCCATACCCTGAGTTCATCACCGCGTTTGCTGACGCTGACTGCTTTTCCTCGTCTACCAACGTGGGCGCCCGACACTGATGATGTATGACCCCAAAGTCTGCTTCCGGGCGAGATTGAAAGTTTATCTGCCGTTGATGTTACCAGGTAAAGGGTCAGCGTGTTATCCGGATGCGAGACGAGGAGGTAAGGATGAGTGTATGATAATGATATAGGCTTCGAGTGAATATGTCTGAGCTCGAGTGTGGTAGATGTTGCCAATGACCCGGTTGTATTTGACGCCAGATGGTGCATCATCGGAGGAGCTGCAAATGCCAGAGGCCTATAGTGTTGGTCGATTGCTGAGGCAAGTCTCGAATGCAACAAGTCACCCTTGGGCGTGACGCTCACTTCCTGAAGACCCACAGTCCACCCGGAGAGATAGGTAGGTATCGAATACGCTATCGATGTCACCACAGAAGTTGCTGATGCTCTCAGAGATACCGACAAAGGTGGCCAGACTGTATGCGATTTCAAGGAGTGCAATAGTCGTGGTGGATCTATAGCTCCCGTGCCATCCTTGAAGCGGTACAATGACATGAGCTGGGTGGCTGTCATGGTCGCCACATACGGCCACGATACAGCTGATGCAGAGATCACACCATTGCTTGATGGCTCGTGGGCGTAGTGATGTGTGAAGTGCTGCTCCTCCACGTCCAGCGAGTATACGCCATAGCCGCCATCTTCGAAGCCCACGACCAACTTTGCACTGCCGCCATCCTTCCCAGCTCGAGCATCAACGGACAAAGATGTTGGCGGCGTGGATGCACGATCCAATACTGTATGTGCCAACATCTTCCGCTCTCCTTTGGTCGACCACGCGCGGAGACCATCTTGCAGATCCGCCATGTATATCACACTGTCCTGCATCTGGACGAGGACTGGCGGAATGGCCGCTTGCTCTGCCACTTCAATCTCATTTATGGCGCAGCTCCCTCGCGTCCAGTTGTGCCTGAGTTTGTACTGCTTCTTCCAATCCGTATTTGCCTCTCTAGCAGTCAGGTGGTGGTCATCAAGCCATCGAGATGTTCTCGATCCGCTACTTTGGCCTTCGCCGTCCCTCTGGCCAGGGAGACGGCTAGCCCTCGGGCTCACAAAATGGTCATAGTAGAGAGCTTTCCAAAGTTGCCCGTCGCCGCACAGTGCCTTATACTTATGCGACAGTCTAACAGTTTAGCAACGAATTCCAGTTGACCTCTCACACAGACTGGACTCACCTTTGGCAGACTACAAGCTGCGCAATAGGCAGAAAGGACAATACCCGCAGAATGAGCTCGTCACTGAGCCCGGACAGTCGGTCCAAAGATGTTGACTTAACGCGCTTGGCCGCTGGCTCCCCTGCTGGAGAGGACTCTCTCGATCTCTTCACCATGACCCAAAGTGAGATTCGGAAGCGCCCAAGACATGCCCGTGGATTCGGTCGTATTCGCCTCGCACGACTCGATCCGCGGAGCCCGGACCAGACATGCTTGGCAGCGGCCCGAACGGCCCGACGCAGCTCGAACCGAGTGTCTGGGTCAAGCGTCATTGTCGCGTCGCGTGCGACCTTCATTCTCGAAACATCTTAATCACCAATCGCGACTGGCTAGAGGCGGGACAAGGCGATGTCACCACTCATATTTTGCTGGAAGTGGATTACGATACGCAAAGATGGCGACGCCACGTAGTTCCGGAGGTCGGAGAGCCCAAGTCAATATGGAGAGTGTCCTGATCAAGCAGACTATGAGAGTTGAGGAACTCGAGGCAGAGAACGCGGATCTTCGCGACGAGATCGAAGCTCTGCAGCGACGTGTCGTCCCTGGACCCGGAAATGATCGATCAAAAAGTCAGACCGAATCCAATACGTCTAACAAGGAGCCTTTCGTATCTGTAAGCGATTACGAAGCATTGTCAGCCAAATACGATGAGCTCGTGCGCCGCAATCGCATTCTGGAGAATGAGCATAGCAGGATGCGTCTCAAGTACAAAGAGGCCAAGGAGTGTGTCGGCAAATGGAAAGCCTACATTGACGAGAAGCAGCGGCAACGCGAAGCGAAAATGGCTGAACAAGGCACCGACCTGCAGGCCAATGTCAATCCGCTACCCTCTGGAAGACGAGAAATGAATGCTAATGCAAGCTCCGCGCCTGCCGTCGACCAAGTCGAGGACAACCGGGAACAGGACTCTGCAGTCCAGACCCTTCCACTTGACGCGCGAAAAGATTATGCTGAAAGGTCAAATCCGCATACCATGCGTGTGACGTCTAGCCAAACAACGGATCCAGGATCTGATGCGCGAGACATGCCTTCCGACACGCGTCAGCCGAGTAACGATCATGAGCCAGTAGTAGTCTCATCGAGGTCCCTCAAGCGCAAGCGAGTGGGCTCTGCAGTAGCGACGCCTCCAACTTTTAGGATCAAAGAGGAGAACTCGCCTGAGCGACCACTTGTGATCAAGTCTGAGCAATACAGTAGTCCTGTACTTCACAGGCGCAATTTGCTTCATGAGACATCAGAGCTTGATCTTGACGCCGAAGTGGAGTTGATGAAGACGCCGAAACGGCGAAGTGGAGCTCTATGCGGCACTGGGCAGCGTGCCGTGTCTGAAGAGCTCCATCGACCACCGCCGCTGCCTGCTGGAGCCTCGTCTCTATCTGAAGGAGGACTGGTGGAGCCTCAAGAGCAAGGAGGAGAAAACATCGTAGCCTCGATACCTACTCCTAGGAGTCTTGAAGCATCTTCTGGTCGCACAGCCGCACACTCTTCTGAGCAGGCCCTTCGTCCCTTGAGCGTCAATGTACCATTTGGACGACGCGAGTCTCCTGCTAAGCCCACGAGACGGACACGTAGCGACGAGGAGGCCGCTGCGAAGGCGGCGTTGGTGTCCGAGGATGGGGAGAGCCAACGTGTGGGTGCACGTCCAGTTGCCGCCAACAAAGCCGCTCCCAAGCCGACCGACAGCCGGCTCGAAAATCTGCTCAATGGTGCATTGCCTTCATTTGAGCCGATAGACAGGATTCGCACGCCCAGACAGGGAGCAGTCCAGCGTAAGAGGCCAATGACTCCTCTCTCGAACCAGACGCCGAAACCAAACCCTCCAACGCTCAAGGCTAGCCGATCTCCGGAGAAACGAACCCCTGCGCAGGATTATACCATTGAGAAACGGGCGTCGCCTGCAAAGGTCACAACACCAATACCGCTGACAATACCGTCAGTCCCAAAGGTCAATACAAGCAGATACGCGCGGCCCGCTGGCTTGGAAAAGTCTCCACCTCCTGTCAGGCCTGAGGACGAGCCACTGCGCCTCCGTGACGTAAGTACTTTGCGTCTCGAAGATTTCAAGATCAACCCCAAATACGCCGGTTCCGATTTCGCCTTCGCTGAGGCCGCACGCAGCAAAGAGGAACGGCGCTGCTTGCAAGGCTGCACGAACCCAGACTGCTGTGGTGGAGCATTCCTCAAGGCCGTCGAGATGGGCGCCACGACGGGCCAACCGGACTCAGTCATACTTGAAGACTACCTGGGTCCAGATTGGAAGCATATGATGGGTGCTTATCCGAAGCACAAACGAGACGATCTACTCAAGCAGGCGAGAGCGGCGGCCTTGGCAAACAAGCACGGGAAGCATCGGCACGCTTTTGAGAGACATAGTACACCGCCTGGATATTGGCGGGTGGATATGCCGACGACGCAAGAAACTGCTGAGGACAGAGCAAAGGCGAGCCAGATGGTCAGGAATAAAGTGGAGGAGAGGTGGAGGGAGGCGCATCGGCCTGGAGGGAGGTGGAAGTTTCGCGATGAGTAGAGCAATGTCGCTGCACAGTCACGACCTTGTGACGGCTGCGTCGCGATGGTTATTATTGGACGGGGCGATAGACACGAGATTTCGAGATCAAGCGTGTAGACCAGCAATGAGACAACAATGCCGTCGGCTTTCACCTTCAGTCATCCGTGAGGATCGCATTGCATTTGCTTTGTGGGTATCGTGCATCATGTCATAAAGCCGTGAAGTTCATCCAACTCCCATTCGTGCGTTTGCGTCTCTGCCGTTACCATCCTTGTTGCTTTGAATCCTAGGACCGCAGCGCGCCATGCCGTAAATAATCAGTAACACAACAAGTCTGCGCAGCTCTCAACCCCTCTGCGTATTAAGCGCAGCGTAAGCACTATCCAGCCTACGGCGCCCTTCAATCTCCTCGAGCTTCGCTCTGAGCAGCGCGTTATCGTCCTTCAAATCTGCCACCTCCTTGTCCAGTGCCGCAATATGCTCAATAGCTCCGTTCAGCACCTCACATTTGCTCGGCTTGACTCCTTCCACGATCTCGCCATGATGCCCATTCGCGCCCCGAGAAGCCAGGCACGGCACAGCTAGCCGCAGCTTCTCGAGGTGCGCATTGAGGTTCTCGCGATACCGACGCTCAACAGCAGTGTGAGGGATGCGTTGCCGCTTCCTGCCGCGGCCGGTGCTCTTGATCTCCTCCGCGCAGCCGGGCATGTAATCTTCGTCCTCACCGTCTTCGCTAGTGCCCTGCCGCTTCAACGTCGGTGGCTGGCCGAATGGAGGCGCGTGCTCTCGTTGGTGCGGTTCCGGCGCAGTGTTGGATCGGCTGAGACCTGGTCGCTGGACTTCTTGGTGAGTTCGTTGGTAAGTATATTGTACTTCGGGACTTCTCTGCGTATGTACGGTCTTGGGAGACGGCGTCATAGCATCTGCGTAATGGCCTTGAGGTGGTTCGCAATGCATGTTGTAGCCATCGGTGGCGACAATGTCTTGTGGAAATCCGGCAGTGGTCGGAGTGACCATTTCGACATCAGAGGTCCAGTTTGGCTCTTCTTGGTAGGTGATGCCAGGCGAGATCAGACCACCGGAGTTACTGCCGTACGAACCCATGCCTGCGAACTGCACTTCGTGCTGGAACATCCTTAGATCAACGACCTGCGTGCCGACGATCTGGTGTTGTTGCTGCTGCTGTTGCTCGACATGCTCCGCGTCACGCCATGGACTCGTCAAGGATGGCATTTGGCTGTAGTAGCCTTGCAGAGGGTTGTGCCAACCCTTGTGCTCCGACTTGTCCGGCATCTGGGAGTCGTTCGACCGTCCGAAATGTGCATGCACATCGCCAGTCAGGACCTGTGTCATTTGAGCTGAAGACGTCTTCTGTCTTGTAGTATTGAAAATTTTGCAGCTCAGAATGCACTGAGGCTGCACCTTGCTTGTTTGAAGGTTTCACAGCGATCCAGGTACGTGCTTCCCGGCTATCGAGTTCTGGAAAGTTCTCGGCCTCAATACATTTCAGACGAGCCGATCAGAGCCTCGGATGGGGACTTTGAATTGGCTTCAGAGGCGATGAAACTCACATCAGGATCCTATCATGAATGCATTGGCGACTCGATCACTTGGAACTCAGGCATCAAGCTTCGCCCTGCATGACGGCCTTGGTAAGCCGCCAAGGCTTGTGAGAACTCCGTGCATGGACTGGAACAAAGAGCTCGACAACCAATGTTCTTCGCTGTGCCCAGGCAACACGGCTCGTCATGCCCACGCTGTTGGACCTAGTACCAAGATCCGAGATATGTCAGCAGGCAGCTGAGTCATCATTTATCCCAAGAGAGACCCAGATAATTGTAAGATTGGCGTGGCAGCCAGCTTCTGGCCAGAATGTACGCACAGAGGTGCTGACATTGCACAAGCCCGACAGAGCTCAAAGCAAGTATTGCGCATGTACTAAGCTGTATGCAGCAAATTCTTTCTACGCCTGTGCAATTGAATGTACTTGAAGGCAGCGTCTGCTTTCGGGCCGGAAGTGCAGCATGCCCCACGTGGCATGTGAGACCATGCCAGTATGGATCTGAATGGTTGTAGGAGGAGCTCTTTGGGCCTTATTCGTGTAGCCAGAAGGCAGATCTCGCCACGAGCAAGCCTTGACGAATCAAACGTCGACTCGCTCTACAGGCGGTTTTTAGTAGTTTGGCGATGTCGTGAGTTTGTAAGCCGGCTTCCGTGGCATGTGCAGCGAAGGCTTGCTCGTGGCATGTGGCAGATGCGGGGCACGCATGGAATTCCAGGCGAGCGGGCTGGCTGTGGCAGGGAGCTGAAGCAATCTGGGCAGTATGCATTTGCGGGAAAGGGTTGGTCGAGTTGTCTCCGCATGCGAAGTCTAGCATTGCTAGGCGAGGACTTCGCGATAAGATGTGACAGAGCAACGTATGTAGATCTTAACTAGAGACGCAGCGGGGCATCACCGAAAATGTACATCTTTTTGCTGGATGACCACTGTTCTGGACCCCTAAGATCTGGCTCTGCACAGCTCGCAACAGGCGATGATACAAGCCATGAAAAGACGCATCCTCGAATGATAGCGCTGTGCGACAATGACCTTGACCTGCGGTAAAATTGAGTGTCACTCAGTCTTCGTGGCCATCGCCTATTGCTGCAGTACGCCGTCCTGAGGTCCTTCTTGGTCTGAAGGCAATTGCTCGTATGTGCATGTGCACTGTAGCTGCACAGGTGAGAAATGGCAAAGGCAGAAGCACCTTGTGTTCTCGAACGATACCTGAGAAGCATTATCAATTCTTGGCGGCAACTTGATCCAGTATAGCAGCAAGAGCTAGCCACCTCTGCAATAATGTATTTGTTCAATCATACCGTGCACCTATAAAGAGCCGCCTCGCACTCGGAGGTTTCGCGTCAGTGAAAATCACAGGTTGAAGACCACAAGCTGAAGAAGCAATCACAATTCCATCCTCAACGCCATTCGGTTCTGTTTCCCCAACGACTGTCGTTCGAACATTCATATCAAGATCTGCCTGCGATCGAAACTGTTTGGTCCTCTTCGATTAGGACATTATGCTCGGCGCCCATTGCCTGTACAGTCTCCAGCATTGCCTTTGAGGCCTTGACCGCCAATGCCTTGATGAGGGTGTACTCGTGCTCAATGACGCCACCCTGCTCGTATGTCAGTAGATATCGCATGGACGCATTGCTGATACTCACAGCGTCCTCTATGGTCTTTCTCGCCTGCTGGATGACCGACGCGTCGGTGCCATCAGGGTAGCTGATAATGTACTGCTTGGTTGGAGTCGACGTGGCACCGAAGGCAAGCACGGCGAATGCCGCCAGGAGGAGTAAGTGGATGGCGAATCTCATGGCGCGTGGAGACCTTCTGTATCAGAATGTGGGTCTGCCGAGTTATGCATGCACTTATGCTATGGTGTCTCAGAAGACACTCTAGTCCGAAGGAACGAAGAAGGAAAGCGGAGAGGCCACGGATGATGTAGTTGTGCCTTGATGCCTTACCGCCTTGAATGCCTGATGCGCACTTGCCTCTTTGTCAGCCGCGCGATTCACTTCTGCTTCGTCTTCTTGACATCAACAAATCTCCCCTCATACACGCACCAATCACCGACACCCTTCCTGGCTGCTAATAACATTACCCATCTGATCATATCGCGCCACCGACGATTGCGCCGTCATAATTAACATCCGGCTGCGGATGCTAACACTTGCGGCCTAGGACAGTTCAGTCCCGGTCTCTGGTGCACGTCGGACTTCAAGACTTCATCTAATTACGGTGCAAGCAAGGGAGCGCCAAGCAGAGTAGCCATAGTGTGCAGTGACCGCAACGGCGGAGGGAGTCAGCAAGATTTGGGCAGAAAGAGCTTCGGAATTTCAGTTGTCTTGTACTCATTGCTGCGCGCATTGTGCTATCAATGCGCCAGAGTGAAAAGACGAATCATAGCTAGCTACTAGTCACTACGTTTGTCGCCGTTCCTGCCTTCACTGCAGTGGCCCGCTTCAAATACCACTGCGCTTGCGTACTGCGTGGACAGTCCACAAGCACAAGCCTTCAATCGGCGGGTAGCGTGCCCAGCAGCGCAGCTGCTGTCGGTCCATTTGCGCATCCTGACAGTGCTACCTACATTCGTCTACATTTGCCCTGTGCTCTCATCCTGCGTGATCCATGATGGCTGCAAGGTCTCCTCGAGGCTCGCTTTCGGGCGCTTCAGACATAGCAGCAGACTTCGAAGAATACCTGAAAGACCTGTCCAGAAATGATCGCGGTGAGATTATGAACCTCACGACCATCGCAAAGGAGAGCTCAGAGCATGCGCAAGCAATATCAAGAGTGCTCGAGAAGCACATCCAATCGGTAAGGCGCGTTCTCGTCACGTGATGATACCACTCTGCTTGGCGAGAATATAGTGTACTGACAATTGCGGACAGGCACCTCCGACCCGCAAGCTACCGGCGTTGTATGTCCTGGATAGCATCGTCAAGAACGTCGCAGAGCCGTACTCGAATTACCTGGAGCGCAACTTGTACAAGACTTTCTTCGAAGCCTACACTCAGGTTGACCCAAACACAAGAAAGGCCATGGAGGCCTTGGTCAAGACCTGGAAGGAGCCAGTCCCAGGATCAATGAGCAGCAGGCCCGTCTTCCCACCAGAAGCTGTTCGTCCCATCGAAAACGCCCTTATCAAATTCAAGACCGCCACGTTGCAACATCAGAAGCAACCGCCACAACATACTGGCTACCGGAACACTCCAACACCACCACAGTTCAACGGACAGTACGCGGTGCCACCGATGCCAGTACAGCAATCTCCTTATTCAGGATTTGGCGGTCATCAAGTACGCACCACACCTTGCTCTCATGGCAACACCTCGCTGACTCTAAAACAGCCAACGCCGCCCCAGCATTATCAACAGCCAGTGTACCAGCAACCTTCTACACCGCTGCAACACCAATATAATGCGCCACCAACCACAGCGCAGCCAGTGCCGGTGAATCTGCAGACACTAACGACAGACATCACGTCTCTTGTCGAACGTATGAAAGCGCAATTTTCATCGAATCCGTATGATCAAGGCGTCCAAACTAAGTTGAGCGCGTTGTTACAGCTGCAGAAAATGGTGAATGCAGGTGACATACCTCCAAATGCTCTGCAGAGTGTGCGCGATCAAGTCTCAAGTCTGGCGGCAAGCATGAATCCGTCAGCACCGACACCGCAACCTCAATACCAGGCTCCGACGCCTGTCCCGGCTCCAGTATGGCAACAGCAGCCGCAAGCACCGATGCCAGCCTGGCAGGCGCCACAGATGCCACAGTCCTACCAGAGCACTCCTCAAATGCCGCCATATGCGCTGCCGAGCTCAGCACCGGCGCAGTCAGCTCCACCTACCCTACCTCCAGGTGCTCTGAACGGCCTGCAATCCCTACTTGCTAGTGCTCAAAAGCCGAGCACACCACAGATCCGCGCGGTAGCACCCGTTCTGCAAAATGCCAGCCATGCTCAACTGAGCAGCGTGCAAAACAACGTCGCGGCAGCTCCTCCAGCCAACCCTGCTGACCTCCTGGCAGCTCTCACAAAGAGTGGCGTTCTGTCGAATCTACCACAAGTCTCAACCCCAAGCGTTCCAACCCCAGTGCCAGCACCAGTAGTGCCTGCTGCTGCGCCACAATCACAAGCACCTAGCGCGGCCGACCTCCTAAAGTCTCTCTCAGGCCTCCTACCGCCCGCATCGCAGAACGGCACACCACCCCACCACCCACCCAACAACAGCAGACCGCGCATCCCTATCTCGGCCGCGAACCTCAAGACATTCCGCCCCGAGCTCGTCCGCACGCTGTACGCGGATCAGCCAAATCAATGCAACACCTGTGGGCGCCGCTTTCTCGTCACGGACGCCGGACGCGCGAAGAAAGCCAGGCACTTGGACTGGCATTTTCGGACTAACACGCGGATGCAGGACTCCACTCTCACACGCCAACAACATCGCAAGTGGTTCGTGGATGAGAACACCTGGGTCAACCACAAAGAATGGGACTGGAGCACTACGACTGCGGAGGATGCTGCGGCGGTCGAGAAGGCCAATAGGGAGAGGGAGAAGGGGCCGCAGGATCAGTTTGTGAGAGCACCACCGGGTATGACGGCGAATACGTGTAGTATTTGCCAAGAGGAGATGGGGAGTAAATTCAGTGAGGAGGTGCAGGATTGGGTGTTCATGAATGCGGTGGTGCATAATGGGAAGATTTGTCATGCGACTTGTGTGAAGGAGATGAAGGGTGCTACTGCTGGTGTTGGAGCTGCTGGGGTCGTGTATGGGAGGCCGAGGAGCGCAACGCCTGATTCGGCGCTGGGGAAGAGAAAGGCGGAGAGTACATTGGCGGGCTTGGGCAGTAAGATGAGGGTCGGCTAATGGGTTTACGTATCAAGTGCTGTTTTTGGGAACGCATAGCGAGGTGGGAGCGGAGCATAAGTGGTTTCTCCATGCGATTGAAATAGCAATCATACATCAGCCCTGCGAGGCTCTGCATTACAAGAACTTTCGAAGGGCTTAGTTGCCTGACTGGGCCCTCTCTATTATTCCTCAACTTCGGCGGTCGGACCGATGCCTTACGTGCGAGATCACAGAACGTCGCGGGTCACGCCGTTTTCGAGACGCGGTCCTTGCCTCAACTAATGCTCAGTCAACGCCGTGCGGCATTGAGCATGGCCTTCGTGGCTCGATCTGGTAGCATGAAGCGGCATCGACGTACTCGGACTCCCTGTCCAGCAATGACTGGCAAAATAGAGTATGAAAAAATTCCAACAGATAATGACCAGTGATCAATTTCAACGAATGTCTATGGATACCAGGCTACATATGAGCAGCGAATCGGCAACCAATCCGGCAAAGAAGCAGCAACAAATATGCAATAAACTCCAGCCAATGCCATCCTTCGCCCAACTTCAGCGCAATACCTCAATCACTCAATCCGAGACGCCATTGACCGGGAAGGAGCAGCCGCAGCCCTTCGCACCCGTTGTGCCGTAACTCATGTCCGTGCAAGCGCAGTGGTTGTTGCCAGTGCTGTAGACACCATTGCCGTAATCGAATGTGAACGATGAGCTTCCCTCGCCGACAGAACCATCCGTGATTGTCAGGACATCTGCCAAAAAGTTCTCCTCGATCACTTGCGGGTAGCCGGTGCAGGGCTCGTAGACAGCCTTGACCATACAGGCGTTATCGTAGATGGCCCAGTAACTGTTGGCGATGATGTTGTTGAATTCGGAAGACGGATCCCCGTTGTCACTTGCGGGCAGGCCCGTGCCCGTCAGAGAGTCGTAGAGAGCAAAAGTCCACGCTCCTTCGCCTTGGGACTGGCATAGCGCGGTACGGGTCTCGTGGGTTGGTGAAGTAGGCTGCGCGCCCGATAGCTGGCATGAGCGAGGTTTGATGGCTGCAGCGGAGGCTAATTGTGCTGTGCTGGCCACGAGGGCAGCGAGAATCGTTGACTGCATGAAAGAAGGCATCGTGTCCTGCGAAATGGAAGCCGAGGTCTGGAGATTGGCGGTTTTTGCTGAGAGTAGTTTACTGGTGAGTGAAGATGTCTTGAAGATGAGGCAGGCTTGATGAGCTTGATATGATGAGCTTGATGTGATGAGCTTGATGTGATGAGCTTGAGGTGATCTGGAGGCTGATATTTGACCATGGACATGGGAGAACTCATATACCTACCTTCTTGCCAGCCATCATCGCTACGACTGTTGGTCTACAATGTTGGTTCAGATATTTTGAGATCATTTTGGCACTGCCATTGACATGATCGCGTGGCTTGCATCCTTCTGACCATGTTTCGAAGATCAATGGTAAAGACACACGGTAGCGACTATTCCTTAAGATGCCTCAGCCAGCGTGCTAGGGCTAATCTGTCTAGTCGCCCGGTATTTGGTCATAGAACAGTCTTGGCTCAGCCGCAACACATTCATCATAGAGGGAGTGCCTGCCGTGTGGGGTCCAAATAGAGCCCGAACTCTCGCTTGCCATTGGTACTATATACTATAGACTTTGCCTAAAGCCGCGCTAGACGATCTCAGCCTCATGGCAGGCACGGGCTTCATATATCTTCCAACATGCTTGACAAGGGTCTACTCAGCTTTGGTACACTAAACTTGGATCCGACCGGGACAGATGCGATGTCTGGAGGAAGCTGATCAATACTGATCACAAGGGTTGCGGGGAAAACTCTAGATCGCGAAAGTCGGCCAGTGACCTATCACTAATCGATCTTGACCGGGCCAGATAATATGTCGAGCTGGCATTCTGTGCCGTGGCATCAGTCCAAGCGATACTAGAAAAGGGAATGATGCTCATGGTAGGCATGTTGGAGCTTGAGACGAGGTATCATTCGCCCGACATTTTTAGCATCATCAGGAATGCTCTTTAAGGTGTTGAAGGTGCCCGGCCTGAAGACGACAGATTGCCCAGCCAGATTGAGCAAAAAAGCTCTCGTGAAGAAGTCAACAGTTAGGCCCGCCGTGAGTCTCCGAGGCGAGATGAGGAGGCAGACGGAAGGACTTTTAGATGAGACCCATCGCCCTAACAATACCGCCTGACCCCTGACTTAGACGTGAGCCAGCAGAACGTCTATGATTGTTGTATTGTTACCTGTTCACCACGTACGGCCAATGGTCACAGAGAACAGAATATCCCGCACCGCTGGCAGCAGGCAGTGGCATCAACTGAAACCACACTCTGCAGGGCTTCTTCATATAATCCAGCGTCCCGCTGTCAACCAATTTGACCAGTATATAGCGTCATGAGCAATCGAACGACCATTTCCAGCCAGCGAGCCTTTCAAGAAGAGATCTGACTCCCCGATTTTCATTACTGTTCTCGATTGTAATTGTGTTGCTACGAGGTTTCAGGGATCGTCAATGCCAATTGTTGGCGGCTACCGAACGAACGATTGTCTTCACATTCTAACTAAACCATTAATCGCAAACTCCATCAGCTACTAAAGTAATGACCGTCTCCATAGCACATCGAAAGGCCACTTTCGTCTATTCTTGACTCCGCAAATCATCCCGTCTCCAATCATTCCAACGAAGGACCTTTAATCTGTGGTCGACTTACAAGCCACCTTGTGCCCACTGTATTCCTGTCTAAGCTTGGCGCAAGTAATATCATTGTTCTCCTCATTGTCGACACTGTAAACGAAATCGACATCACTCTCCTGCCTGCTGACCTGCCCATCGTACTCGCACGAAGCCAACTTGCTCAGGGCCGTGGGACAATAATCGACCGACGCCGCACCCGCAGCTGCCGACACGACGCCCCACGCTACCTGGACCGTAATCTGGATTGGTCCAGGTCGCTTTGGCTTCGGGCAAGTGATACTGTTGATAATGACGCCGCCGGCGGTAGCTCCGCTGATGCCGGACAGGCCGGAGAGCGTGTGGCAGACGAATCCGCGATTATTTTTGTCCGCGATCCAGTTGCACTGCTCGCCGTTGGGAGAGTCGCATTTGACTTGTGGGTTTGCTGCGCGCTTGACCATGTTCCTCTTGTAGGAGTCCATCATGGAGACGTCCGACTTGGGAACAGGCTGGTAGAGGTCCAGATCGTACTGGTGGAGATCAAGGTCCACGCCGTCGGCGGTTGAGTTGGAGAGGTACAACGCTCCGACATGAGACATTTCCTCAGGGAACGCTTGCTGCATATAGCTGAAGTGCTCGAGCGTTGCTAAATCAGGTTCAACGCCATAAAAGTTGATTGTGGATGCTGCGGCGGCTCCGAGGAGGCCAAGGAGCTGAAGAGAGATCAGATTATTCATGTTCGGTAGCTGAGATTGAGATCGAGCTTTGGAGTGATATCTGCGTTAGGGTGGAGGAGTGTTCTGTGCTTGGGAGAAACCTTTGCCATGGGGACTCAGCTGGACTTATATGCCCTCTGCGGTCTTCTCGAGACACCAGAATCCCCCCGAGGTCGTTCCCGCACTTCGTCCGCCTGAGCCTATGCCAATGTCGATCGTGCTAGGGGAGGATGGGAATGCTGCACCGTCTGACGCGCTATAGCAGAAAACTGGCGTGCTACCTGACGATGGGCTGAGAAGGAATGGAGAGATCAATGGCCGTCGTTGCTTCAAGCATTGCCAAGGAGGCCTGGCTTGGACTTCCGCGGACGCTAGCGCTTCTGGTCGAGTGGCCGATTTGCTCTGCCTGCTCGCAGCTCCCAGTATGCAGCATTGGAAGGATTCCCGCGATGGATCAACTATAAGATTCTAATTAGAACTGGCATTTGAGGTGGTATTGCGGCACAGCTCTCGACGATGTCCAGGCTAGCAGAGGAAGCAATGGAAGCATGAGATCCAGCAGACTTGCTCGACGCATCTGTGCTTCCGAGTCCATAGGTTTGATTGGGATGTCAATGCGATAGGATGTGGCCTCCAGCTGGCCGAAGGGTGAGGAATTGAGAATAAGGGCAGAATGAGCCTCTATCTAGTCCATAGCAACAGTGTTAGAGTCGATTGAGCCATTTCGGCAATTTCAGGTTCCGCATAGCTTGATCGATGGCTTCTGTATCCGGACCACAAGATGCAGAGATCATCGTAGTCGTGAGATTGTGCCATTCAAACGCCGTGTGATCCCCAACGTCGTTGTTTGCGGCAGGAATGAACTGCACCAGTCATTAGCTTGATCCTTCGCCATCTCTACCTCCATTGAAGGAATGTCGACTCGCATCGGGTCGACAGGGACTGAGCCACGGTGCTTCAGGCTGGGCATGTATTGGTCGCTTCTGAGGCATTTCGAGCCATCAGTCGCGGGTCAAACCCGCGAAGGATGGATAACAAGGCTCATTGCTTGTCTACGACTGGCTAATGGCTCCAGCATCTGAAGGGTGACGAAAAAGCTCGAAGGGTGACTCATGGAGAATCGCGATGGTATGCAAGTCGAGAAGGGGAATACAGCGCGGGTCTGTCGGCTCAGCAATGACGTCCAGATTTTGTGTCCTGGGAGCCAAATCCGCTTTCAAGTTGCACATCTGGCTTCAGCCAAGGACCACGTAGCGCTCAGTGACGTTCCTGATGTGGAAGCACTCCTTGCTCCACGTTCGGACAGCCGTGCTTTAAGCACTCCCTCAGTCTCCGATCTTTGGCAAAGTATTGACCACCACGATCAGTGACCACGACGTGGCTCCAGCGCTGTCGTAGCATTTCCGACATCTTTGCATCCCCGCCGACCGTCCAACGAGGCGCTAAAGTAGTAGGTTGAGGTTTTTACTATGAGAGTTGAAGTTAGAAGAAGATTCCCAGCCAGTGCACTAGTTTCGACTCTGGTGCCACGGAGCGGCTCGTGCAGTCCACGTGATGCGTCAATTCATCCTTCGTGCGTCCAGCGAACCTACCTACCTACCAGGCAAGTGCATATGTGGAGTAGTGAGCCTGCAAGCCAATAATGATGGCTAGCGGCGTGTCTACTACTCTTCTAAGGAGGGACGTGGTGCTGCCTTAGTCCGATCCCATCATGGACTTCATCTGCACGCAGCGCTATTGCTTGTGAAGTCTCACCCTGCCAACCACTTTGTCTTTTCCACCGACCTGTCTTCCGACCATCATCGCTGCGTTCCTGCTGGATCGCTCTCCATTCCAACACACACTCCGTTCACATCTAAACAGAACCGGTGCCGCCATTAACCTTGAGGCACTTTCGTCGAAGCGCGGCAACTATGACGACCGTCATCCACAACGCCGCGTTGACGGTCAAAAGCTCGACATTCCCGGTCTACGTGCTCAGCGCCCTCATGCTATCGATTGGCACTTACCTGTATGGATTCTATGACATTGCCCATGTCAACATTCACTATGCCTTTCTACCCCATCCCCTGGCAGCGCCGCTCTTTGCAATTCCTTTCGGACTATCGACCAACGAACGACGCCGCTTCGAAGATCTTGGATATACATACAGCTTCAGTACGAAAGCTGTGTTCATCATTACTGGCTACGCCTTCCTCGCCAGTGTTTCCGCGTCATTCATGTCGACCTACTGCCTCGGCCATGGGGCTCTGGCAGACGCACTGAAGGTTTTGATGTGGTGGGCCATCATTATGGGTGCGAATTTGGTTCCAACGTGGTTCTTAGCACAGCCGCAAACATTGCGACCACAAGCGGAGACTCCGCCAGAGTCGAAGAAGTGATAGATGAAGGCCCACGTCAATTCTATCTTTGTCTCTGCAGGAATCTCGCAACTATCAACACTAACATGTCGAATCATGAGAGGCTCAATTTGGCGCGCCGAAAGACACAGAATCATCCTTAGCCTCAATTAGCTATATCCATCAACTTCCAAGCAGTCTCTCATCCACGTCTACGATGCTTCCAGAGGGCCCAAGCGCCACGTCTCTGCAAAAGCGCAGAGTGCTACCGAAGCTCCATTCTAGGGAATACCTTGCTGCCAAGGCTGGCTGTATCAGAGTTAATCTACGGATGTGCGGACTGCCTGGGTGATCCGCGAGATGCCGCTGAAGCATATCGCGATGAGAGCATTACTATTTACAGTCTGCTTCTGAGAATCCAACCCACTCTCGCGCTTCCCTAGCAGCCCAAAGGTTCTCGCTATCGACAGCCTACCCGTGCTTCTCTTGATTTTGAAAAAGGATCTAAATGCTTACAACATCGTCGATTATCAAACGTACGCTCTTATGAAAAGACAACCATGGCATACTACACTACAGCACGAACGCTGATTATACTGCGCAGGAGATGCTACTTCTCCCCATCATCATGCTTATGACCTTCGCGTCTGCCCGCGACCCTCCCTCTGTCCAAATCTACAAGGGCGGCGGATGTCGTCCATCGCCCCTGGGGAAATACATCGACTATCTCCCTTTCGACCCTTCAAAAGCGGGAGACACGGGTTGCCACACAGTCCGCGGCCCCGAGACCGGGAGTGTATTCACTTTCATCG
Organism: Teratosphaeria zuluensis; assembly: GCA_007113905.1. Taxonomy (NCBI): domain Eukaryota; kingdom Fungi; phylum Ascomycota; class Dothideomycetes; order Mycosphaerellales; family Teratosphaeriaceae; genus Teratosphaeria; species Teratosphaeria zuluensis. The sequence continues at coordinate 530,007 of VCMQ01000019.1, forward strand.
ATGTGCCGGACGGGAATTTCAATTGCAGGGCTTTCGCGTACAACGACCCTTATTGCAATGCCAATACTGTTGTCCTCGACGGTGGGACAGGTCTCGGAGGATCACGCTGCGTCATCGATAATCTGGGGAGGGCGATTTATAGTATGAAGGTCCTGTGTGGTGGGTAGCGGTGCCAAAGGGATGCACTTGTGAGTTCTGACCTGCTTGAGAAGCAGCTGGCGGGCTGTGCTGACGCTAGCTGGCGACGCCTAGCTGGCTATGGGGGAGAACGAGCAGTCGATTGGGACTTGGAAGCTCCTGCTGGGTATTGATGACTCTGATTGATTTTCGGCAATGCCTCATCGATATCAGCGCAAATGTCAGACAAGGCTCTCCAGCGTCAAAAGAGCAACAGTTGTGACCGCAAAGCGATAGCGCGAGCAGCTCATATGCGTGTGCCGCCTCAATCTTCCGGTCTCTCAACATTGCTTGGCTGCATTCCAACGTCAGCAGACGGCCTGCTTCTACAATTTCTCTGATTGCCATCGTCTCATTGGGAATTCCTTCTTATGGCGGCGTCTCCCACCTCGATAATCATGCTCTCTCTCTCTCTCTCTCAAAATCCACCTACTGTCACTAACTTCCGTCGCATCCTAAAACCAGAGTACCCTGTGACAACCTGAGAACGCTTTTTTTTAGATGGTTCACGGCCATCTGACCTGTGCTGATAGCCATCGGCTTCGCATTCGAGGCTCTTGCTCCCTCTTGTGTGGTAGTCACCGGGTTTTCAACCATCGTAAGGTGTGTCATTGCTGCAGTCGGCGCAGCCTGAGCGGTCTGCTCAGCATTGCGTGGCTCGGCACGCAGCATAAGCTCGAAATCGTATAGCTGACGACGGTATACCTGGGCTTTGAGGACATGTCGAAACGATCCGTTGACTTTGCTTCGAAGGGGACAAATGGATGTGCTGTAGAGGCTAAGCAACCCCTTCGACCAATCCTTCGGTTCTTTGTAACGGCTGCGCAAAGTAACACACCGAGGAAGACCAACTGAAACGCTATCTTGGGGAGCAGAACAACGGGGACACGGGCCGGTCTTCACTTGGACTACGCCAAACGGACGGCACCAACTTCCATGCCTTCACCCGTCACCAGTGCTTTAAATCAAGAGACATATAATTTTTGTGGTGCCGATTCCTTCACGTACGGCCATAGGTCACAGAGAACAGAGGATCCCGTCCGCTCTCCTGTACTTAAGCTGTGAACCGGTGGATCAGTACTACGGGGGGTGACCACGTGGGAATCCCCACTGCTGTATGTTTTGCTTTTTTTACATTTCGCGACCCCATCAAAATCCCCCATTTCTTCCTACTGGCGAGGACGGGACAGGACTGAAGGTAGCACATGTCTCCATAATGCTTTTTTGACCAGGCCGGCCCCGAAGGCACTCGGAGACCAGTACCGCAATCTTTCCGGCTCCAAACACTGGGTATTGCCAACACATCTACATCACACAACAACCAACTACTCCCCAGCCAACCTCCTCGCTCGTCACCATGGATCTCTAGACTTAGCTCTTACTCCACACCTCAGCACGGCAATTCGTAACCATCAATCACCTCCCCCTAAAACGCCCCCTCCCCAAACCCACCCCCCCAACCCGACCCAAACCCACCATACCCGACCCCCTCCCCGCCCAACTCCCTTAAACTCCCCTCCGCCAACTCACTCCTCAACCCCGCAACCTCCACCTCCCTCTGCAACCTCCCCCACACCCTCAATCCCTCCCGCTTCTTCTGCTCCCGCTCCTCGATCTGCCTCCTCAGCGTCTCAGCTTCCACCTCCAATTTCGACAATTTACTCGTGTCGTAGAGATGCGGGAGGGCTTCGCCGCCTGGTTTGATGGCTGGGAGGTCAACGAGTGCGGGGTGGATTTTAGGTGCAGAGGGAGGAGCGTGCTCGGAGGCGGTGGAGGAGTTGTAGCGGGTTGAGGAGGGGCCGGAGGGCGGTGGACGGAAGGCTTTGGGTCCTGTTGGGGGGCCGGTCGATGCGGTGCCGGAGGCTGCTGATGGACCGGTGGGTGGGGCTGGTGAGGGTGAGGGGCCGTCTGGGATAGAACCATAGCGTTGGTTGCGTGGATGAGCAGCAGCAGAGTCGCCTCGGCTGCCATTGGAGGCAAAGCTGTTTTGCCGGAATGCCATCTGTGACTGCGAGCCTTGCTGCTGGCTGAATGAACCTCTTGGTCCAGCAGGCGGCGCAGCACCAGCGGAAGAGTCGAATGATTCCTGTCGACCGTACGTATCGCCACCTCCTTGACTGTACCCGCCTCTCCCACCACCAAAACCACCTCGATCACCTCCGAAACCTCCACGTCCGCCTCGAAATCCGCCTCTCCCAAAAGCACCTCTTCCTCGTCCGCCAAAATCTCCCCGACCTCCGAACCCGCCTCTGCCAGAGTCAGCCGGGCCAGACAGACTGCTGCGAGGTCCACTCGGCGGCGCGACAGGTGCTCGAGCATGCGCTGAGATGGGCGCTACCGCACTCGCCGGTCCAGTCGGAGGAGCCATACTGCTCGAGGGAGTGCGATATGCTGCCGGACCACTTGGTGGCGCTCTTGCTGGAGTCGGCGCAGCTGGCTCATCGTAACGAGACTCAGCTGAGCCGTTTGAGTAGCCACGATCATCGGCATACGACGAATTGCGCTCATTGCCTGCGCGGTATGGTTCGCGAGAATCGTATGGGTCGCTCCGTACTGGTGGCGGGCGAACTGGTCTGTCATCGAGATTCTGAGCAGCTAGCCTGCTCGGATGCACAGGTGGCGAAGAGCGGCGGGAAGTAGCTCCTGACGCTACAACATCTTCCATCGGGTAGTCTTGCTGTCTTCCGTAGCCGCGGTCAACGGGTGAGCGTGGTGCTGGTCGCCTCCAGTCATCGATATCTCTCGGGTCGACGCGTTCTCTCACGGGAGAGCGAGAGCGGGGGCGGTAGTCTCCTCGTCCACCTCGAGGAGGCGACAAAGGTCTGCGATCACGCGGGTCGGGCGAGTATCTTCTTCTTGGTGGTGAGGCGGCACGGCTTGGTGGGTAGTCATCGTATCTGCTGCCTCGTGCAACGGGACTGGCAAGTCTCTCACGCTTGAGCGGGGTGCCTCTGCCTCTGCTGCCAACTGGTGATGGGTCTCTGGCTCGCTTCAAGGAGCCGTACCCTCTATCATCGCGGTAGTCCCTGTCATCTCTGTAGCTTCGCGGCGCCTCGTCTCGATATCCACCTCTTGGCTCATCGCGATAGTCTCTGTCATCTCTGTACGACGACCTAACCGGTTCCGGATCACGCCTGAACAAGTCATCTCTAGGTAGATCCTCCCTGCGCGGCGGCGGGCTCCTAGGCCTGGCGCGATATGAATCCCCACCCCTCACATCTCTGCTGTCTCTCACGTCGCGACTGTCCCTGTATCTTGCCGGACTCGCGTCTCGGCTGTCTCTGTACCTCGCAGGCGGCGGACTCGGTCGCCTGTAATCATCTCTTCTTGGCGGAGGATCGTCTCTGCCACGGTAGCTGTCTCCTCCATTACTCTCTCCTCGGCGCCGCGATCGCGTGTCAAAGTCTCGTCTCGGCGGGGATCGGGCGCGGTAGTCGCGTGGAGGCGTTCGGTCGCGAGCTCCAGGACGGTAAGACTGCCCAGCACTACCGGGCATGAACTGGTCCTGGAAGCCATCGCGAACCTCACGGCGCGGTGGTCTGTAGACAAAGAAATGAGTTAGCCGCCCATGATCTCCTGCTGCTGATCTTTGCATTAAACGATTCAAGCAGCACATGGGCCAAGATACCTTCGGTCCCTGTCCATACTATCTGCTCCAACCTGCTGATCCAGCCACAAATATGTATGCGCCTGTTACTGTCGCTAGCGTTGCACTTTCGCGTGAAGCTGTCGCTAAAGTATGCAGCACGAGGCTTCTGAGCGCTGTTCGCCGTTGCGAACGTGCAGTCGAGCTTGTATCGATGTACGGTCGGATTCACGCTTGATAAAGTGATCCGCGTTCAAACTTCTGAGATCCAGGGCACCCCCGGCTTGGCGCTAGCTCCTCCTGAATTACGTGCTCCACCTCACTTGCTCTCCCCCATCCCCCTGTTTACGCTCACTCTAATGATATCTTTGAACCATTAAGCCCATTTGAGCAAGCTCCCTTTGGTCACTGCAATCCTTAGTTATTGTTGTCTGACGCCTTTGGCTTGGCTCCCTCCCCTCACGCCGCCCACCCCTTCCCTGAAGAACACCCACTCGTCAAGTCCATTTGTGTGCGTGCAAACCTTGGAGACGTATGACCACGCCACACTCGCTGTTGAATTAATAGTAGCCAAATTGCGGTCCAAGAAGCAAACCAATGGATTGTTACACATATTCGATACCTTGGCTGTCATGGCAGTCTAGCCTTTACCAAGCCAACGAGATACCTCTCCAGGAATGATGGTACCCATCTCTCGGTTCGAGTCCATCCACATGCCTGCTATAGTACACCTCCCATCCTTTGCACCGTTGCTCAGAGTTCCGCCCCATTCGTGTCATCATTGCCACCCACCAGATTCTGTTTTTACATCACTACCTCCTCCCGCCCTTCCTCTCCGCTTGCCTCGCCGCATCCCTCTTCTGCCTCTTTGCACTCTCCTCCGCAATCATCGCACTCAGATCCTCCTGGTCCACCGTCTGCCCACCCTGCCACGATCCTCCACCTTCTCTTCTCCTTTGCTCCTCGTACAACTGCTTCATCTGCTCCTTGCTCAGATTACCCTCGCCCATAGCATCCACATCCACCGACACGTCCAAGTCGCCTGCCTTCCTCTTGCGGCCCCTTGATTCTGCGCCCAGCTGCGGCACATTCGGGTTGAGGTTGTACGCCTTCTCACCACCAAAGAAACCTTCAGCGCGAATGGAGCGTTCTTGCAAGACCTGGCCGGCTGAGCGTGGGTGATGCGACTGCTCCGTCTCCGTTCCTCGTCGGTCTTTTCGCAGTTGAAAGTCGCCCGCCATGGAGTGCGTGCCACCAAAGTCGGTCGGTATCGTGCTCGTAATGCCGCCCGGTGTCTCCGTGCCTCCATACGGCGTCTCCATGCCACCTGCGTCTTGGTCCTTGTCCTCTTCGTCTTCATCCTCTTCCTCCTCTTCCTCTTCGCTCTCCTCGGCATCCGCAATCGGCGCCAACTCGCCGTACAGCGTCTTGTCTACTGGCTCCACCGTGTCTTGCTCCTTTGCCTGATCTGTGCCATCGCCCATGCCAAATACATCACCACCCCACAACGGCCTGTTCGCTTCATCAAGCGGCGGCTTACCATATCCACCAGGATGGTAACCCCACGAAGCGCCAGGTGGAGGAGGTGCATTCAGACCAGGAATCTTCAGAGCAGGATATGATGGAGGTGGGCCTACCTTTTGCATGTTGATCAGCCATGGCGGCGGCGCACCAGGTGGCATGTTCAGTGCCTCTTTCAACTCCTCGCTCAATTCGCCTGGCTTGAGATGCCTCAGGTTAGTCTCGTACTCCTTGCCCTCATAGTATACCTCTCCGAAGCGCGTCAGCTGCGGCTTCGTCTGCCGCCGGAAGAACGCCTCGTAGAGCTTCTGGTAATCAATGTCCAGCTTGCCCATCTTCGGCTGCACCCTCTCGCGCGCCCTCTGCTTCAAGCTCGCTTCTGCCTGCTTCTCGAGTACCGCATCGCGCATGTCACTGATACCCGTCTCGGCGATGAACTTGGGCAGCGCGAACTGCGGCTTCTCGATACCACGCTTCGAAGACAGGTACTCTCTCTTGAGAGCCCAGTGATTCGGCACAGGCACAACATTGCGCGCGCTCTTGATGTTAACAAGCAGCTTCGGATCTTGTGCAGATGTGTCGGTCCACTCGACGATCTCGGGTTTCTTGACGATGGCCTTCAACTCAGCAATGGAGAGCTTGTTGGCCGCTTTTCGCGCTTTCTTTGACAATCGCCTCTGAGTCTCTTCTTCCTCGTCTTCGCCTTGGATGTTGTCGTCGTCATCGTAGAAGACTTCGGGCTTTTCGGGCTCCTTCAGGGTGGGGTCTTCTTGTGGTTCTGCGAACTTGGCGAAGACGTTGGCGAATTGTCCATAGAGTGGATTGTCAGGTGACGGTTCGTCGCCATTGGACACGTCGGGCACATCCTGTATCGGATCGTCCTTCGACGGCTCGGTCGGCTCGAGTGGGCGATTCGCATCGGCTTCGGCAGGATCGGTCGTGGTTGTCTCTGCTAATTTGGAAGGTGTTTCTGGTACTGGTGTCGCTGAAGGCTATATTGCGGGTGAGTATGCAGTAAATTATAAGTCACGGGATGTCAAGCGCACCTCTTTCTTCTGCTGCTTCTTCTTCGCGCGTCGCTGCTGATTTTTGGTTGGCTTCTGTGCCTTGGCCGGCGGAGGCTCTGCTATGACACCAGGCATCTTGCCTACCTTGTGTGTGAGTGTTTCCGACCTCCGCTCCTTCCCAATCCGCTGTCGAATGCAATCGATTGAGCAGCGACAATGTCAAAGAAGGAGGTTCAGTGAGGATGTGTTGCGAAGATTGACTTGTCGCAAGCGCTGGACGTCTTCTGAGCTGCTCGGCAGCCGAATTGCCAAAAGTCGCGGCTGCATGACTCGCGCCTAGATCCTCACCAGCTCAATATCTTTCGTATCATCACCTTTAGACTACTGCGACATTCTCTATCTATGCTTCTTATACCAGCTGCTGCATTCCGAGCATCGTAGAAAGGCATTGAGCTGACGTTGGCTGATAGTTCACGAGATATATATCATGGGAGGGCAGCACCATCATTGTTACCTCAGTACGCTAAGGAGAACAGTCGTCTGGCTCCTGGCTTAACATCCACAAAGACACGCATGTCATGCTGATGCCCCTTACTGCCACGGCTTGCTTTCCGGTGGCCCTCCAGGTTTGCAAGACTCACTAGGCTGCTTCTGTCCCATATCTATCGAAGCACTCCCACAATCTCTGAGGCAGTCGAACCTTCCCGGAAGATGCATGCACGTCTGGCCCGCAACAATGCTACTATGTATAGACCCGAGCAGGATTCATGGCAAGTCCTCATTGTCATGTCCCTGCCCGAGACAATGAACAAAGCCCAGCTCCACTCTCTTCCTTGGCCCTCACAATGCTCAGCAAATTAGATATTCCCGATCACCTTTGTGCAGCGCGCCCAGGTCACCGCTCAATAAGCACGCTAAGCGTACAAGACTCAACACTGCTTTGCCTCATAGATCGCGATCTATCAACCTTGCCGCTCAACTTCCCATTCCTTCTATCCCTCGTGGAAAGCCGGTCTTTCCCTGCCCATTCAAACCCACCAAAGCCTCAACAAAGAAAAAAGCTCAAACTCAACCCCCCACACCTCAGGCAGGTCCACCATGTCCCCCCTCACCACCCTCACCACCCTCCTCACCCTCCTCCTCTCCACCACTGCCACCCTCACCACCGCCTCCCCCCTCCTCCCGCGCACCCCCACCACCGTACCCCAAGGCCACCAATCCTGCACCGGCACCGACGAAATCAACGCAGTAACCTACACCACCATCATCGGCTCCCCTTACACCACCTCCACATGCGCCACCATCGTAGACCTCATGGACCGCGCGCTCGGAATCCCCGAGCAGGAAGCTATGAGCGGCGCGGGCGTGCTTTGGGGGGATTGCACGTCGCATGATAAGGGGCGGAATTTTAAATTGGTGTTTCAGTTGGGGCATAATCGTGCGAAGGTGATTAATGGCGCGTTGGGGAAGGCGTTTCCGGGGATTGGGTTTAATTGTCCGGATCATTGAGGGGAGTTGCATGTGGGAGGGTGCAGGAGATTTTTCTGCGAGGCTAAGCGTTTGTTGATGAGGAAGTAGCGGGATATAGTGCAGTGCACAATTCTGCGAAGACGAACGGCTCATGCCCAAGTGACCTACCTGCCAGAGCAGCTACCCATTTGACGCTACATAGATGAGTATTTCATCAATGCATCAATGACTGTACAATCACACCACACCAACACTGCTCAAAAGCCATCAATACGTCTTCCTCCGCCGCCTTTCCCACCTCCCTCCATCCGCGCCCTCGTTCGTGATAACGACTGCCCGATCCGGCCTCGCCATAGCCCGGATTCTATACCTCATCTCCTTCTCATCTACCTCCTGACCCAGCATATCCCACCCAGCCTCCTCACTATCACTCCTCAACGCTTCCTCCCAACCATCCAGCGGACCCCCCTCCATCTCCTCCGGCATCCACCCTCTCAACCCCTCAACTCCCCACCAAGCCCTCTCAGAAGCCCTCCTCGGTCTCGTCTTCAACAGCCTCTCATCCCCTGCATTCCACCTCTCAGCCGCCTGCTGCGCCCAAAGCCTCTTCAAATCCTCGTCGCCTGCAGAAGAAGGCCCAGTAAACCCTGCACCCGTTGGCTGGCAGTTTGGATCGAGAGACAGTCTCCCGATTATCCTTCTCTCAACTCTCTCCAGGATCTCCTTCACAGACAGCTCCGGCGCTTTTGTGCCCTTACGCATCGCTCCAGAGTGCCAACGAGACAGCACATTCCCCATACTCAATCAAACTCAAAAGACCTTTCCTCCCGCCTTCTTGCAGTTCATCACATACTACGGCAAAAACCTCGCGAGTCTGCTCGCACTCTCCCTAAGTGCCGTCAAGCAATTCCTACAGATCCTCGTGGCTCTCTCGTTTTTGGTTGCGATGTCTATGCCGACGCCGGGTTGGTTGGCACAGGTGCCTGTTTGGAGGAAGTCCTCGCACTTCTGAGTGACGCCGGGGAGACGGCAGCCGCAGCCTGTGTAGCGTGTGTAGGGGATGACGCACATGCTGTGCTTGGAGGAGGAGATTAGGAGATGCGGGTGGTGAGGGCGGGGAGCGTTTTGGTCAGGTGGTATGGCATGAGTTCGTTGTTGATGATCGGTAGCACGATGGATGTTGTGTTGATATGACTGTAGAGCTCAATGCTGTATGTCTGTTTTGCGAATGTGGTCTAAGACTATGGTAGCTGTCAATGGTTTTGCAATCAAGCAAAAGATGATCTTGAGAAGTGCAACGTATTCCTGGTAAGTTCCAGAAGAAGGGAGGTGCAGCTTCCACACGAGGAACGAGCGTGTTCGAGGAATGTGCCTGGCTCGTTTGCTAGTGGGCAGCTTAGCATGCAAGGGCGAGCTCCCACCACGAACAATGGGAAAGCGATGCCGACTGTTGTGGTAAGCAGTACACATGATTTCTTTGTTAGGTTACTTACGGCAATGGCTACCGAGCTGCGCATCAAGTGTCCCACCGAATCTGCTTCGTTTCACTTTGACGGCCTACTCTGACTTTCACAAAAGCCCATACCAGACCCTTGAAGCATGCTTAGCCTGCCTCTTTGCCCGCCTATGCACGCACAGCCACTGCTCAGCGGTACTTCGCACACTCGTCAAGCTGCTTCTTCAGCTTCGTCTGCACCATCTCCATCGCCTGGCGGCCCGTGTCGCGAAGCTCCTTCCTGAACGCCCTCTTAGCATCATCCTCCTCCTCGACATTGTCGAAACGCCTGTTGAAGTCCTGAATGATGCTCTCGAATTGACGCCCAACCTTCTTGCTCAGCTCCGCCGCCCAGTTGTTGATGCACTCCTCGACGGCAGCCAGCGCCAACTCCTTGACAACCAAGAAGACGTTCTTTGGGCCAGTAAGCTTGTCCAGCATCACGCCTTGATACTGCTTGAAGACGCCGTCGCCCTTGCGAAGTCTACAGTTGTCGTACGTGACCTGCATGGACTGCTTGAAGTACGAGCCCTCGGTATTGGTCGACGTGGCGTCGTAGCAGATGTGGTTAACCTGGTCTTGCAACTGACGGAAAGCCTCGGTAATCCTTTCGGCGACATGCTCACGGACTTTGTCGATGATCATGTAGAAATGATCAAGGTCCGTACCCATCAACTCCGGGCTCTCTGTGCGACAGGGTCAGTACTTATGCGCCTGTGGAGAGGTTCGACAATGTTACCTCTCAGGTTGGTCTCGAGATCTGCAAGCAAAGCGTCCGCCTCACCCAGAAAATCGACCTTGATGCGATCGTAGCGAAGCTTGAAGTCTTGGAAGGCGGCTGTGAAGCCATCTGCGGAGATCTCGTTGATGACAGCAGTCCAGTCAGTGAGCTGCTTCTGACCCGGAGCTTTCCATACGCCGTCTCGACGCAAGAATGCGGCATAGCGTGCTGCGAAAGGGTCAGCAGTTGGCTTTTACGACAATCGCAGCTCGAATTGACCTACAATATTTGTACTTGACCCACGAATCATGGTGCCTCTTCGATTCAGACTTCCAGCCGGTTACGTGTTGAGCTAGCAAAAGTCAGCTCGAGCCAGACAAAGTTCACTGTAGCGCAAGACTCACCAATAGCAGCGTCGAGCGCGTCCTCGCACTCACGCTTCAGCTCGGTCTTCAAGAAAGTCGCCAGCTTCTTGAAATCATTGAATGGGGCCACAATCTTGACCTCAACATCCTGCTTCCTCTCCAGACGGGTCTTAGAACATTGCATCTCAATGGCGAGGAGCACCCTAGGCAGAGTCTTCGACCCAAGGAGGTTGAGCGACGCCATCTTGTGCTTGGCGGGGCGCTCGAAAAGGTCCTGCCTCAGGCCAGGTATGCCTGTCGCTGGTAGAGATAGCTGTGGTGGCTTAGTCTGGTCGTAGCCTCTCATGTATTCTTGATAGACTTGACTGGAGACGTAGTGAATGCGGAGCTTGGCGGTGGAGCGAGTAATCTCGCGGAACTTCTGCTGCAAGGCTGCTTCGTTGCGGTCATTACGCATAAGAATGTTGGTCTCTTGCAAAGCTGCCTCTGCCTTGGCGCGCTCAAGCACCATCATCCTTCTCTCCTTGTTGAGCCTCGCAGCCGATTCATCGTCCTCATCAGCTTCAGCGTCGGCGATGTCGGCGTCCAGTTCCTTGAGGTCGCCTGCCAGCTTCTCGGCCGCACTTCTCAAACCTTGTAGGAAGGCTGCATCCTTGTCTGAGACATCCTTGCGAGTCCTATTGTGGTTGAAGTCGTCGATCTTCGTACACACCAAGATGATGTTGCTCTGCTTGCCGCTGCGGACGCATTCGATCACATTGGACCACACAGAATCTTGAGATTGGATGCGTGGGATTGGGTGCGCAATGACGATGACATCGCAACTCTTGAGGTAATCTCTAGTCGCCTGCACTCGCAGCTTATTGGTGTCGGACGTACCGGGCAGGTCAGCGAGAATGGCGCCCTCGCTGAGTATGCGGGCATTGACCGAGGTGATAATCTTCCTGACCAGTGGCCACAGCGATGGCGTTGGGGTAGATGTCTTCATTGGGCCCTTGAACTTGGCAAGCATCCTATTGAGCTCGGCCATGGTATTTGCCGTAAAATCCGGGAAACCGGCTGCTTTGACAGACTCGTTGATGCCTTCCTGGAGCTTAGCAATCATCAAAGCATCGTCGCGGGCGCAAGCTTGACTGAAAAAGGCCGCCGCGCTGGTCTTGTCCTTCATCTGTTCGTGCGCGCACAGGAGGGTAGTGAAAAATTCGATACCTGTGGAGTAAACCGCCTCCATTTTCGCATACTCTTCGTGGTCAAATTCGTCTTTCTCGGCGAAGAGGAAATCGTAGATGTCCTCAAAGTGCTTCTTCACCGACTGATCTATATCACGCTGGCGATGGAACAGTACCTCGGCCTTGAAGGTGTCGATCTGATCCAGCTCTGACATGCGAAGCTCCTGGATCACGCTCGTGCCGCTGCTGCCCTCGTCGCTCTCGGCAGCAACATTGTCCTTGCTGAGCAGACTGTTGATGAGAGTTGATTTGCCAGCTGCGGTGTCTCCCAGGAAGCCCACTGCCTTGGACTTAGGATACTGCGATTGGAGAAACCGCATCTTCTTCAACTTCTTTGTGATTGTCTTGACCTCGTCATCGACGTAGCCTTTCTCATACAAATCCTCAGCTTTGTTGACCACGATGTCGCAAATCTCCCGAACGAGAGACTCTGCCTCCTTAAAGCATGGCTGATCGACTGCGAGGTGGGAAGAAGTCTTCTCGGTGCTGACATCGTATGGCGGTACGAGATTCGGATTTGGGCGGTTCGTACGGCCCTTCTTACGAGCGGGAGCTTCGACTGGTACGACGTCCTCTGGCTCACGCTTGGCGGCTGAGGTCGTAATGCCATCAGCGACTCCATCATCCTGGCTCACGAAGAGAGAGTCCGAGCTGTGGTCTTGTGGTGGCGAGCCTTCGGAGTGGCGTGAGGTTCCGTTGGATTGGCCGGCAGCATCACTGAGCACAGCCTCGACCTTGAGCTTGCTAACCTCGACGTCGTCGGCGCTGACGTCCTTGACGTGGACCTCGTCGACCTTGCGTTCATCCATGGCTTGGTGATGGATTTGTTGCGAAGTATATCGTACGTCTTGAGGATGGACTTGGTGATGTAGCTGTTGGAAGTGTAGCTGTTGGCGATGTAGTCGTATGCGAAGCAGCTGTCAACAATGTTATCGTCGACGATGATGTTGATGTAGAAGTACAGGCGGCATCAATGGCTCTTAAGTACTTCAAAACCAGGAGCCTGTCACATGCCAGCCAGCAAGCTCGTCCGCGCACAGGCCATGTCCCACAGACTGAAGCCACCACTGAAGCCATAGCAGAAGTCCATCGGCTTCCAAGAGCAGCCATGGTGGAATTGGAGCGACGCCATTGGTCAGAATGGCCTGCATGTGAGCTGTCTGAAGCAGATGACAGGTCTCATAGTCTGGCATCGCCTCACTCGAGCATTTGCCCGCATTTTCCAATCTGCCGTCAACTTCACTCGCTGCTCCAAAGACGCTTCATATTGCAGCTTCGTACATTTCGCTTTCAGGTGCCATGGACTTTCACAATGGCGAGGAATGTCTGTGGGCAGAATCCGCTCCTTGATTGACGTCCCCGGAAGCCGTGACATGGTGTGAACACATACTCATCCTGCAAGACGTGCGATGCCCTGCCGCGAGGTCGAGCTGTGCTGGCATGAGCATGGCGCCCAAGGGAGCCTCCTGCAAATCATACTCATCCCCTTCTTGTTCTCCTGGGAACAGTGAGCAGTGTGTCCAAGGCCGGACGCCCATCAGCACTCTCATTCTACCTGCCAGATACCTGAGGTCAGTATACTAGAGCTCGAATAGATCCTACATCAGTCCCAGCATTGGTTGAGTTATGTGCGACAACAGCGATCCTCGACGAGCTTCAGTATGCCATGCCAAAAGCACAGAAGCAGTCGCTTGAGGTCAGCCACTCGCGGCGTACTTCTGTACCTACGCTATCAATCAGATCTCCGATCTACTTCCTTCCTCCCGGCACTATCATATGTCTTCCTTTAGAGCCTCGCCTATTAATGTCTCGTGAGCGCTTTTCAGCGGCACGGCAGATTGAGCAATATTCAGCTGCAATCTGTCAGCGCATCGCGATTGCCGTCTCTGGTACTGCGGGCCAGGGTGCCGGACACAAGGCGGCACGTAGCATGTCGCTGACTGCGTAGGCCCATCATGATTCACGCTGCGTTCTCGCTCAATGGCATAGTATGAGCCTTGTCACTACCGCGCAGGCTCAGGCGCAGTTCTACACATCGTATAGCATAGTGTATCGATGGTATTATCCATGTTTGAGGTCAGAAGAGTCCTCCAACGGTGTCAAATAAACTCCGTAACGGCCCGAAAGCTGAATTGGCGGAGAGTGGGGAAGGAAGCAGTCGGCGCAAATCGGAAGGCACGCTTTAACAGTGACTATGATGCACATCATACCGTATGCACGCCGTTTCGTTTCACGATAGTAAACACCGCCGACTTGCGCTATGATTGATTGATTGATGAGCTGCGATCGTGAGGCACAGTAGTGAAAGAGTTGTACATAGGAAGATAAGAGCTTGCAAGGAGGAAGCCACCAAGCAAAAGCTGCAAAAGCAAAGATGCCGACACAACGACCATTCCTGAGCAACTTCCTGGCAGCCTTTAGAGCGCATTCGCAGACAATACCCAAAGCGTCACCCTCCATATCCTCCTCAGCAACGGTAGCATCAACCGCCAGCATATGGACTGCCGCACAACCTGCGAAACCACCAACACAACCCGCCGAGCCTGCAGCAACAAGCCCTAAACCAATCAACCAAAAGAGCAACACGTACTCCACCACAACCGCTGCCCAAGATCGCCAGCTCCAAGCCTCCCTCTCCCCGCTTCAACACACCGTCAGCCCTCAAACACACCTCCCACGCTCACCTTCCTCACCGGGCCTACCCGTCTATGGACCGCCCAATAAACCCACACAAGACTTTCCGACGGCGAGCTGGTCGAGCAGCAGCAGGAGAAGAGGCAGCGATTCCAGTGATGGCAGCGGAGGCCTCCGGGAGGTGAGGACGGGCGGCGAGAAGTGGTTTGTTGGTGGCAGGACGGCAGGTGGGGAAGAACGGTATTACCAGCTGAGGATGGTGAAGCGGGATCGGGATAGGAGTGTGGGTGCTGTGAGTGCGGATCAATTGAGTTTATGATGATGATGAGATCATGACGCGGGAATGTATGGGTCTGGCTTTCTGGCTTTGGCGTGGAGTTTGGGTTCAAGGGATACAGTTGTATATATTGAGATCACCTCTCAGCGAGCGGCATTGTGAGGAAAGTGCTTGCTGACAATGACATGGAGCGGCTATGAGGTATTTGTACGTGGCGTATACATGCACTACGGCTCTACTGGCCACAATGGTCCTTGCTGCTCTACTGTCAAGTTCGGGACAAATTAGGAAGGTACGTGCGATTCTTGTCATTCTCCTGAGCTCCTACCGTCCCCACTGCGAACGCTACAGTATGCTCCAACTTGACGCAGAAACTCCCCAAGGACAAGAACATCTGTGTTCTGCAACATGAGTCTCCCTCCATCAGGACCAGAGCCGCGATCGATTTTCTGCACCAATATCGAGGAGCAACTTCGCAATCCAACCGCGCACTGTTGACCAGCACTCCCGACCAACCCACCACCATATCCTCCCAAAAAAGCTTCCAGACTCCATCACCGAAAAACCTCAACAAACCTGCCCCGACCATGGTACATCGGCCCTGGCATCTCTAATTCAACCTGGCCTCCCAACTCCGTCCAATCTCGCTCAGACTTGACCTCCCGCCCCGCCCCAACCCAAGCCGTCGCACTCCCCACACGAGCCACCCAAGCATGCACCGGAGCCCTCACAAACACCCCCGCTACCTCCCTCCTCAAACTCCCCTGCCCGTATTTCTCTTCAAACTCCTTCGCGGAATCGAACGATTCCTCAGATACCGAAACGGAGCGAGTGGAGCTTGGCCTCGCGTCTACATGTGAAAATGCTCTGCTGGCTCGTTCTCTGCGCTCAAGCACTCGATGCCCGTACGTCTTGTTCCTGCTTCGCCGGACGCAGGCTAGAATCGTTAAGACGATTGCGCAGAGGATGCAGAGGACTGCTACTACCCCGACAATGCCGCTGAGGGTTTCGGCTGTGTGGGTTGTGGTGTCGCGTTTGGGGATGGAGATGGGATGGGTGTGGCTGTTGGGAGGGGAGGGGGAGGTGTAGTAGCGCGAGCTGTGGAGCGCGTGGAGGTGCATTGTGGTTTCCTTTTCTTTTTTTTGCATGAGGTTGTGTGTGTCTTCTGCTCGAGTGGGCTCGTTTGGTCACCGCTAGAGATGGTAAAGCAGCAGGTCCGAAGACGGGTTAAGTGTGTAAGAGGGCAAAGAGAAGGAAGTCGGAGGTGGAAAGTGCAATTGGCGATTGGCAGTTTTGCATTTCCTGTGAGGCTGAGGATGTGTTCTCGTGAGTGCTCCATCTCAATGTGTCGTTTACGACCTGCCTTCACATCCCTCACGCGCCGTCACGGTTTGGAGCAGGGACTTGCAGAAGCACAAAGGCATTGTCTTGACGCCGATGCGTGTCGTGAAGTCCGAAGTGACTGGAAGAAGCACGCTTGGAGCTTCCCTGATCGAGCTGGAAGTACTGAGAAGCGAGTATGAATGCATGCAGATCACGAGGGAGAGCTGCGAATGGTGGCTGAGGCGAGTTGAGATCTCACCGACTGCTCCTTTGATACGGCCTATAATCTCACAGCACAGAAGTGATTGACAAGGAACAAAAAAGTGGTGTCGCCGATCATGCTACCTCAGCGAGTCCCCCCAGCGACTCTTTTCGCTCTTTTTTCCTTTCTTCCACAATACAACTCCAGTCACACTTACCAACCAGCACTCTAAGCATCCATCGCCAAACACACGCCACCCATGAGCAACTCGAGCCGTAGAGGCCGGTTGCCACGGTGAGAGTCGCTCTCTACTCCGACGCAGAATGTCGGTCTACCGTACGACCGCTCCGCCAATTGCAGAAGAGAACAGTCAGTCATACGGATAAGTCCGCGTCGGATCGCTGGTGGTCTACACAAACGACGATGCACTGAATATCTCGCTGGAAGCGGCTCTAGCAGACGGACGTTGATTCTAGTCCAGAACAACCTCCCCATCCTCACCCAGTCCTCACCGTAAACCAAAGGATCGGACCCATCGACATCAAAAACACCACCGAAACAAACCCCACTCCACTCCAAACCACCAAAATCCCAATCGACCAGCCATCCCACCCACCATCCTCCATCTCCTCATCCCATCTCAGCACATGATACAAAAACGCGCAACACATCGCAAACGTCACCAACAAATCCAACTCCCGCGACCGCGTCCGCTTCTGCGTGTACCCTTCTCTGGGCAGCCGATCTTTGATCATCTCGCTGGTGATGAATTCGAGCGCCATGGCTGCTATTGGTCCGGCGAATCCTAGCCAGAATGTTAGACGTGGTGGGAGGGGGATTTGTCGCATGTGTAGGCAGAGGTACATCATCCAGGCCCATGCTGAGGCGGGGTTGATGAGGAAGATGAAGAGGTTCCAGGGTGTGGCGATTAGGTGGAGGTTGCGGAGGATGGTGTTGTTATCGTCATGCTGGGGTGCCATTGTTGGTGGTGATGTTGGGGATGGGTGGTTTCGATGTTGAGGATGTTGGCTCAACGTCGATATTTAGAGATTCGGTGGCAATGTTGACTTGTGCAAGCATGTCTGAGCTCGCCGTGATTAGCTCGCGGACCATGGCTTCTCCTCACGAGGAAGCACTGAATGTTGGTCGTTGCCTGGATGGCACTTCTGGCTTACGTAACGGGCGCTTAGTGAAGCATACCTCGCAAAGGCTGGCCAGTACCATCCTTGTGGTCTCTGAAACACCAACACCTACACGTTGCAGAGGTCAGATTTCGAAGATGCTTTGCAACTAATCAGCGCTTACAATACACCGGGAGGGGCCCAGAAGTAGTTCTACGAGCGCGCAGCTCTCACCACACCAACTATACTCTTGACATTCAGCTCCTCCCTTCGCCCATGGATGCCAGACCGTAAGCTCTGACATTGGCATTCCTCCCAGCTCGATATTGAATTGCCATATGGCTTTCCACAGCCGTTTGAGAGATCCTTCACCCAGTCCCAGCCTCTGACTTCCTCAATTTCTTTACGAGTATCTCCTCCTCGATATCGCGCTTGCGCTTCGTCATTGCCAATGCGACATGCGATGGTCTCGTCTTCGGCAGGTGAATCTCGACGACCCACGGCAACTGTGCAGAATCCTGCTCAGCACCCTGAATAGCAGCATTAAGAAAGAGTGTCTCTGTACCCGGCTCTACAGTCTCAGCTGAAGCCCAGCAGTAGCCCTGCTCCTGATACTTCTTCTTCTTGGCTGCCTTCTCATCTCTCCGCTCCGGTGTGTCGAACTTTCTCGGCTCCAGACCTGCCAATCTTTCAATGACAGTAGACCTGTCGTTGTCGATAGCCGTGAAGTGCGTCGGTTCGTCTACACCCTCTTCCCGCCAGTGAACCTTTTTGGCGCCCCAGCTCTCATGAATATGCCCAAAACAATGCATCTTCGGTTTCGAGCGATAGACGGCCTCAAACAAGTCCGGACATCCGGCGCGCTGCTTGCCGTCAGTGTAGTCTAGGATGCCCTTTGGCGGGCCATGCGTGATCACTACGTCAACATCATTGCCGATTACGAACTGATGACCGTCCGCAGGATCGTACTGGAATCCCCAATCGTTTTTGGAAGGTGTGTACGGGCTAGCATAAACCGTCAATACAGCGCCGTTCTGCAGCTCAAAGCGGTGAGTACCTTCATCCAGAAAGATGACACCATTCTTCCTCACATGATCTTCGTCAAACAACGCTCGAGCTTCACCAAATGCTCCGAACTCCCTCTTCACCAGCTCATCCTCTAGCGGAGGCGAATGCTCATCCAACTGCTTCTTGAACATCGGCGTATCGAGCGTAAAGTCGTGGTTACCGCCAATGACAAGTTTCAGTGGAGCATTGATCGAGCTCAGGATTCCAAGAGATGCTTTGAACTCCGCCAGCTTGGATTCTTCGGTGAGATCGCCGCAGTGGATTGCGACATCGTAATGTTGATCGGTGGGCAATTGGATTGCGTCGCCGTGCGTGTCGGATAGAACGAAGAGGCGGGTCGCAACAGTGTCCGCCATGATGACAGCCTCTTTTTGCAGGGAGAGAGAGAGATGTTCCACGAATAGCGGTCGAGGGGCCAAAAGGTCATGAGGAGTGCTCTGAGAGGTCTCCGGCTCGGTATTGGGGTGGTTGTGAAAGCTGCTGGCTGTGCGAGAAGGCTTTGCAGAGTGGACAGTCCTCGGAGTATGAAGATACAGAGAATAGAAAGGTTAACAAAAAAGAAACAAGAAAGACAAAGCTCAGTGCCTTCGCACTTAAAATCTCAAGACTGCTGCCCTGGTGGTTAGCATGTTGCTGACAATTGTTACCATGTCTCCGGGATTGTGTTCCTTCATATGAGGACCAACCAGAAGCAAGCTTGAGGCAATCCGCCGCTTTTGCTGACCACGAGTCCCAAGCTGAGTCGACACTTCATGGGAAGTGCGTGTAATCAGCAGCAATTAGCACAAAAACACAACGACAGTACTCAGCACGTATGGATAGCCAAGCCATGCGGAAGAAGCCCAGGAACTCTTACCTCAAGAGGGACCAGTCTCGCGTGTACGACCAGCGGCGTCTATGAATCCCGCGCTTTCTACACTCTCGGCAATGAATGCGCTCTCCAACAAAATTTCCCCCTCCTCCTTCAAAGCCAGTCAAGTCCACCCGCCCGCCCCCATCCCACCTCACTTCAACGCCTCACCCTGAAACTCACTCTCCCTAACAAACGCCTTCCTCCTCACCGCCCCAAAAACAAACGGACTCCTATGCCCGCCCCTTGGCCCATGCGCCTCCACCTCCCTCCTCTCCAACCCCCCAAAATCCACCTCCCTCGCCATCGTATTCAAAAAGTTAACAATGGGCTTCGCATGCCATCTCCCTCCCCCAAACTCATACCACGCTAGATGCCCGCCGCCGCTCGTAGCGACCATGACGACGTATGGGTTCTGTCGGATTTCTTCGTAGGGGACGGCTTCGTCGACGGCGATGGGGTCGTCGATGGCGTGGAGGGCGAGGGTTGGTATGCGGATGTTGAGGAGGGTGTCGGCTGAGGAGGCGTCGCGGTAGTAGGCGCCTTCGGTTGGGTAGCCCCAGGTTGCGCCTTGCGGGGGTCGGTTAGTAGGGGGTTTTGCTGTGGGTGGTGGGGGAAGGGAGGGCGGGACGTACATTGGACTTCTCGGTCGAATTCGTAGAGGTATTTTAGTTTTAGGATGCGCTCTTCGGAGAGAGCTTTGTTTTTCAGGATCTGCTCTCGGTGCGTTTCGAATAGTTTGCGCATGTGGTGGCCCATTGTCTTGCTGTAGAGTTCACGACCTAGGTAGGTGCGCTGGAGCGCAGCGTTGGACACCTCGAGCTTCCAGGGGTTGGCGACGACGACAGCGGCGTTGAGGAGACAGTCTTTGCCTTCTTCACCGACGTACTAGGACACGAGATTTAGCAAATATGATCGACAGACTTTTTGGTATTATGACCGCTACCTACATTTGTAAGGATATTCGCACCCAAGCTGTACCCTACAGCGAAGAGGGGTCTGTTTGGCCATGTCTTGCGACACCACTTGACCATCATACGCATGTCCCACGTCGCTCTAGCATTGTACATCATGCTGCTTGTGATTTTTGACCCGGCGCAGCCTCTGCTGTTGATGACGAGAGCTTCCCACTCTCCGCCACTGAGTCCGCGTGCTGCTTGCTCGGAAGTCTTGGCACTCTGCTCAACAAGTGGTGCCAGGACGTGTCTGAGATATACTTCGTATGAGCCGCCTGAGAGACCATGAAGAGTGATCAGGAGAGGTTTTGTGTCGTCTGAGCCAATGTTCTCGAATTCCTTGTTGGTAAAGTAAGTAGTCCGTGGCGGGCTGCGAGTATGTCCTACACCCATCGGATCCTCGCGAAGTCCCTTGTCCTCGACTTGGCCATCCTCGGCGGCGCCTTTGATTTCATCTTTCGGGTCAGGAGGGGCGACCACGAAGTCCACGGTGAAATGGCCCGGGAAAGCTGGATCCTCCTGCTCAAAGACTCTCCGTTTGTAGTGAATTGGTGGACCGGGATACTTGACTGCGGTGTAGGCTGTCTGCAGGTGGCCATTGAACAGGAACGGGTTCAAGTTGCATGGGGGCGTGGTGTCCTTTGCTATTTCGGAGAGGGTGCGCTTGGGTCCGGTCTTGGTGGGAAGAATGAGAGGCTCTTCAGAGTGAGTGAAGGTAATTGTGTTGGCGCCTGGCCAGGAGAAAAGGGAGGATACTAGGCCTGCCATGGTGGAAGCCTTTGGGAGGTAGATGCCTGCGGGATGGCTTTGCTTCAAGGTGGATTCAGGAAGCAAGACAGCAAGGGTGAAATTTGAACGGAGACTGGAAAGTAGGGGATGTTCGGACAACCCACCGTATTGGTAGTGACTCTCGTATGTCTTTGTTTCTTTTACTGCCGCGAGGCGTATGGAAAAGACACAAGCGGCTCAACAATCTTTTGGGCCAAGGTGGTTTTAGCCTCGGCAAGTCCCAAGACGGGAAGGCGCGTTCGAGCACGCGACACGGATACTTCCGCCGCCAGTTGCTGCAGCTGCGTCAGTCGCTCAGGCTTCAGGTTGATGCTGTAGCTCGCACGCGACACTCGTAGAAAACCCATTGGCACACCAGCTGCGACTTTTGAACCAACACCAATCAATGAGCGACATGTCGAGCCACCGGCTCTTCAAGTTCCCCAAGCCTCAATGGCTCAATAGCGCCAACACGCGAACAGCCGGCGTCTATGCTTCTGGAGCTCTGGTAAGCATCACCCAAGAGATTCATAGCAATCCACAGGCTGATCACATGCTGCACAGTTCTCCATCGCCCTCTTCACCCTCATCGATGCCGCCACCTTCTCCAAGTCCCACCTGAACGGTAGCACCTTCCACATGAACTTCGTCGACTGGATCCCCGGCATCTTCTCCTTCCTCGGCATGCTCATCATCAACAGCATAGATAAAACGCGCTTGAGTGCCGATAGCTTCTCATACTCTGGAGATGGCGTGGCTTGGAAGGCGCGAGTAGTGCTGTTCATGGGCTTCGCGGCCATGGCAGGGGGACTGGCGGGTGGAGTGACGGTCATGGTGCTGAAGTATGTGGTGGCTGATGCTCAGTGGCCCGCGCTATGGTTTGGCGTGGCGAACGTGATTGCGAATGCGCTCGTGATGTTGAGGTATGTCTGCCATGCTAATTGATCTTAGGGGGCGCACATTTACTGACCATGACTACAGCTCTGTTGTACTCTGGGTCAGCCAGAACATGGAGGATGACTATACCTATAATTTGGCACTGTGATCTGGAATCACGAGTGAGCTTGTATTTCAAAGCGTTTGGTATTGTGTTTGTATTACAACAATCCTGCCAGCACAATGTAGCCCACTGCTCGCCTGGAGCTAATGCATTGTCGTCTTGCGGCAAAGTGAAGACCTGAGCATCCTTGTTGGCGGTCAGTGAAGCCACCACCCTTCGAATTTAGCCTATGTCTACAGCCAACTGGATAGTATGCTGGCCTCACTCGGGTGCAAGCTTGCCTGACTCGTCCTTACACTTCACTTGCCGATCGGCAATGCCAGATAATGAATATGTATGCTGCATTTCCCACCGCACTTCGACAATTGCACTCTTTCGACACACATCAGCATCCACATCAATCCTCGCGAGCGTAACGCAAGATGGATCCACGCGACCAGATCAAAGACTACCGCAACCAGCTCGCCAAGAAAGATGATGAGATCAATGCAGCGAAGAAGCGAATCAACGAGCTTGAGTACCAGCTTGAGGACATCCAGTATGAGCTACGCCAGCACAAGAGCATTGGCTCGGACAGCAAAGACTCGAGCAATCTCCAGCAAGCCAAGACGAAGATTGCGCAGCTGGAGAACGAAATCGCTCAAAAAAAGACCACAGAGGACATGACGGGCAATGTCACGATCAAGCAAGAGCCCGGCAAACCCCAGCACGAGCTACTCGAATCCTCCAACCATGCCTTCCTGAACCAACGCACCGACTCCCTCTCCAACCTCCTCACCCAACACGAAGCTTTCTTCGCCGCCTACGTCTCCGCCACCGGCATCAAAATCAAAGACGTCATCCCCACGACTCTGCACCTGCAGCAGCAGAGCGCCGCAGCTGCCCAAGTAGCAAAACAGCTGGAGAACGAGAAGGGAATTGCTGAGGCGAGGGGGAAGACGATTAGGAATTATGAGGGTATGATTAAGAAGAGGGATGGGGAGATTGAGAAGTGGAAGGCCAAAGCCGTGGAGTTGCAGAAGGGGCTGGATGCGGCGGTTAGGAAGAGGGTGGAGGCGGAGACGAAGTTGAAGAGGGTGGAGATTTCGAGGTGAGCTTTTGTTTTTTTGTATTTTGTTGTGAAGGGGATGGGTTTAGCTAACGAAATGTGTGTTAGGGCCGTTGACGCTGGGAGGGATCCGTTCAGTTCAAGCGTCACTGCGAAGTCGAAGATTGGTGGTACGGCGGTGAAGGATGGACGTCCGATTGAAAAGCGCAAGTGGGGTAGCATGCAGGAGGATAATGACGAGGAGGACAATGAGGATGATGAGGAACCGTTGATGCGCAAGTGGAAGGGCAAGCGTGACTCGGGGATTGGGGAGGGTGGACGTCTGGGCTGAAATAATGAGAACTGAGGCGGTGAGAGTGGTTGCCTGCTACGTGCGAAGTGTGTCAGTCATGTGTGACAGGCAGGGCAGGGCACGGTTAATGAAGCTTTGCATTGCACTGCCATGCAATGGTGTGTTTTTGGAGGAATGAGCAGGTCCGAGGAAAAAAAGGCAGGCGAGAACGCTGCTGCTAGAGGTCACGTCGCTAGCGAGCAGCCTTGAGTCTCGTGGCCATAGTACATCAACCCATGAGATTGGAGCACATTCGAAATGGTCCATGCATGAAGGATGATGAAGTAAAATTCACATTCAACTTTACAACTAAATCGTGTATATATCCTCTCTGCAATGACGTCCTGTACATGCCATCTAAGTCCTGCCGAATCATGATCATTTCCCCTATGCCATATATCGACTTGAACATCCTCCCACCTATTCATTCGCATGCTACGCCAAATGCAAGCTATACAAAGACATTGAAACTGCGGCCGCCAACGCCATCGCAATGCCAAAATCCAGTTCATATCAGATGAGGTACCCTTTTTACAAAGCAAATGCCGCAACACCCACGCCTACACCAAGCGCACCCAGCAGCGCCTGGTTGTACCCAATTGCCGCCGTCGCCTGCGCGCCACTGGCAGTCGAGGTCGTCACACCAGAGGGGATGCCGTCAATTCTCGACCCACCAGTCGACACCGCCACGTCCGTGACTGCGTTGGCGACCGCACTGGCGCTAGGAATCGACGTGCTGTTGGTGATCTCCAGGATGTTATCCGAGGTGCTGTTGAAGTTGGTTTGCGCGAGCCCGATCTCATTGTTGTAGAGATCGTAAACCACGTATGCGGATCGCAAGAACGTGTCACCGAGCACAGGTGTGCTGTCGCCTGCGGGGCTGATGCCTAGGATGCAGATCTCCTGACCACGGTCTTCGCCGGCGACGATCACGAGCTCGCTCATGCCGACGCTGATTGTGGGCGAGGAGAAGGTGAGGTCGATCGTGGCATCGGACTTGGCGAGGCTGCAGTCGACGAAGGCCGCGCCCTCGCTGGAGTCGTACTCGGCGCCGATGGAGTTGTAGATGTCTTGGGTGATTGTGTCCGGGAGGTACATCAAGCTGGTGCCTGAGTCCAGGAGGGCAGGGGTGTTGACGTTCTTGGCGATTGAGCCGGAGGTTCCGTTTTCGCCGACGGCGGTGAGGGCGATGATGAATTCGGCGTAAACGCCGTCTTCTTTGATGATGGGGAGGGTCTCGAGGGTGCCGGTGTATTTATCTGTGTTGACGCCGCCGAAGAGGATTGAGCCTTCGGAGGCATCGAGGTCATTGAGCCAGAGGCTGTAGGCGTTGCTTTGGATGTAGCCTTCTTGGACCAGCTTTTGAGGAACGTTGGCGTACTCAGAGCCGCCGTATGCGGCTGCGACCTCGTTGCTTGCGTAGCCGATGCCGATGATGCCTTCAGCTGAGCTGGAGGTGTAGCCGATGCCGAATTGCTGGTTCTCTAATGATATGCCTCCGAATGATACTACGTCTGACACGTAGTCGCCTGTTGATCCACTGCCGTCGACGTAGGTGATGTTGAAATCGCTGTTAAGATATTCGTATGTTGACGAGGAGTTTGGCGCATATGTTCCTGCGGCAGAACATGGTTTCGATGATTCCTCACACAATGCACTCGATGCGACATTCACCCACAGATCGCTACTTCCCGTGTCGATGTGTAATCTGAGGCTCTGGGCTGGCGTGCCTATTGTTGTGTTCATGAAATACAGTGTCTCCTCGTTGTCCAAGTCCGACTGCACCGTGCCATTACTCGCCCTCTTCCGCAATCGCCGCCTGTCGCGATCCAGCAGATTTGCGACATTTCTTCGTTGTATTGAGTGTTGGACGACCCGTGGCGCGCTGGTATCTCGTGGCTGTATCAGTTGGAGTGCATTGGCGTTGCCAAGTAACGCTATCGCCGTCGCGGCAAGCGTGGTTGTTGCTCGCATCCTAGCTTCCCTTGTCTTTGATTGCTGGTTGATCCCTCCAAGCACTCTCAAGTCGCAATGTAAATTCTCGACAAAAGATAGCTTATCACCTGCAACAACAAACAATGGCAGACAACCTGGTTATTATGAACGAATGAAGCGTCCAACGGCAAGCCGCAGACTATGACGCGGCCTCGAAGATTTGACACCGTAGGACTTGCAGAGGCGCCGTACACCAACAAGCGTGATGTGGCTAAGCCGGCCAGGATCCGGGTCTGCCGAGCGATGCTTAGCCGGTCGATACGGCTCTGCTTGCCGGTTGCGAATATTAGAGTATAGTATTAGTGAGCAGTGGCGAGGCACCTCGCTGACAAAGAAAGACTACAAAGCGCTGTGCAAGCAGGCGACATAAAAAAATCTAGATCTGGATGGCAAAAGATGCAGAGAAAGTCGTCGTGGCCTGGGATTCGGGCTTACGCATGGCTCGGAGATCAGTGCCGCCGATGCAAAGTTGTAGATCTGGCCGATGCTTGGCACGTGGCTAATGTGGAAGAACGGTTACGCATCTATGATCATCATCAGAAAGCTTGGTGGCCGATTTATCATTATTCTTTCATGCTTCCCAAGACGCGTCGTCATTCATGCCGCTTGGTCATGAGGCGAGAGGGCATTTGTTCTAGACTATGCAATCGAGCACCGTATCAAGACGCGGCTCAGGTCTGCTGACCGTTGGAGTACGTTGTGGGGATTGCGCAGCGATCCTGTTGTTCCAAAAGTGTCCCGGCTATTTCGGGCTTTCAGACCAGAGGACGTCAGGCTGAAGACGCAATGACGGACATCAGGTTTCGTGTCCCGACACGTCGCAGGTGCTGGAGATGTCTCTGGAATCGCGGAGTTAGCGTAAAGTACACTGTCACTGACACATCTTGCGTCTTGTACACGTTCTGGTCCGGCTCACGGCATTTCCATGGCCGACGTCAATGCGAAAACGGGCACATACGAAGATGCGAATGCAGAGACACATACTGTTCTCGATATTGAGCAAACCGGCACTTCGGCTTCGACGGCTCTGCACGTCTGCCGGTATTACATCCGTACATCAGCGGCAATGACGGTGCTCAGATGCTGAGGTGCTCGTGCAGCGCAGCTCAACCTCACCAGCTTGATCATTCTTCCGCTCAAAAACTTGATCCCAGAATTTCATGCTGAATGCACAGCTAGACTACAATGACCATTCCGGACCACACAGAAGATCAACGACTCAGACGCACCTAAGGACCTGTAGCTGCCCGAGCATAGAATCCTCCGGACTCTTACCAAACCTCCCTTTTCCCTCTCTGCCCTGCGCATACACCCTCGTAGTCGCAGCCTTGCACTTCTCCACGCCAAACAGCTCCACCGCGGGTTGACGCATGCTGGCCAGCCCAGGATTCTCGAATTCCCAATGCCAGTACTCCGACTCCTGCTCGCTACGCCCATCACTCATCGTGAGTTGTTTGACCTTGACGTTCTTGAAGCCCGCATTTTCGAATACGCGGCGCACACCAGCCTCGTCACTGGGCCACGGGCTGGAAGAAAACGGGGGCGTGAATTTCTCCGGGATGCCGAGCTCTTCGTATAC
Source organism: Teratosphaeria zuluensis (assembly GCA_007113905.1). Taxonomy (NCBI): domain Eukaryota; kingdom Fungi; phylum Ascomycota; class Dothideomycetes; order Mycosphaerellales; family Teratosphaeriaceae; genus Teratosphaeria; species Teratosphaeria zuluensis. Next base: position 556,730 of record VCMQ01000019.1, read on the forward strand.
GGCGTGGTAGAAACGTTCGACGTCCGCGTTGTTCCAGCTGCCGATGCCGAGCACGAACTTCCGGGAAGGATCCGAGCACTGTGCTTTTGATGCTGCCAGGACACGGTAGGACTTATTCACGACTTTGACGGGCTCGCTGCAAAATTGAATCGTCGCAGTGGATAGGATATGCGTGAAGTTCGCTTTTCCCTCCGCAGGCTTCAGATCGACAGCATCCAGTTGCATCAGGCTCAGATGAGGTGAAAGCTTCAACGCCTTGACCTTCTCCAGCATGCCCTCACTGATGTCTGTTGCCAGGACTGGCGTGTTAGGGAAGCGATGCACCAATTCTTCCGTCAAGAAGCCTGTCCCGCATCCCAGCTCTAGGACATTCGCCGAGCGACTGTCCAGAGGCGAAAGCTCATGAGCCAACTCGACCATAGATATGGCTGGCGGCCTGGTGATGCGTTCGGTCTTGGCGTAGTCGTGGGTGCCCCATTTGTCTTCTGCCTTTGAGCTCATGTTGACTGTCTGGAACTTCTCGATGCAATGTTCGCGGAGCTGCTGACACCATGTTTGAGACCATAGGATATCTATGCGCTTAATAAGCTTCTGACCATCGAGCTTGTAGGTGCGCTATGACGGATGGCGGCCCAGTCCGGTTGCTGATTTGGATATTGCACAGATCCATGGATGCAGTTGATCATCAATTATTACGACCTGCTCGCAGCGTCGCAAACAAGACAATGCCGGAGAATGGATCTGCTGAGGATCTAATCCCATCGCAGCACTAGCTAAATGATCGACTCGCTTTCTCGCTTGTGGTCCAGTCAATGCCAGCTACAGTGGACTCTTGCGGACGAAAATATCTCCTATAAGCCATGTAGGATATCGTGATTGACGCGCATATTGAGAGCGCACTCAGAAGTTCTGCACGCACAAACGCCAGCAATGCTCCCAAGGAGGTTCCTATGGCGGTACCGAGCTGTAATACCTCATCGGGACTCAACGACAGAAACCGAACACCAGCTGCGTCGGGCTGTTGCGCCTTTGCAACAAGTCCTGACAGCAGGGCTGTCTCGGCAAGATTGCTGAAGAAGCCTGCGCGGCGAAAACCATTAGCTTGGAGCGTCCACGCAGATAACCCCAACGATCAACTCTTACCGAACGAGGCCAACAGAAGTGCAAGAGCAACGATGCTGCTATCGTCGCAAAGGCGAGTCAATTGCCATGAAGCCGAGTGAAACACGATGGCCGCGATGGAACTTCCGAATGTAGCACATGGCCTAGCACCATACTCGCTCACCAGCTCGCTGTAATTGTGACCCAGTCCCATTGGAGCATAAAGCGACAGGAGCAGAAGCGCAACTTCGATACCAGGCCGGTTGGGCTTCGATCCAGCCAAGGTCATAAGGCGGTATTCGAACACTGCGGTCATGATGCGTTTGGCAGCAAAGCCACAGCCTGTACGCAGCGTGCTCATCGAATAAATTGTACATGCAGGATTCGCTCGTTGGCATCCAGAAGTCGTCCAGTCCGCCGGGTGCTTCTCGTCCATGTGCCCACCTGTGACCCGATCCTCGACAAAAGCCATACAGCAAACTAAAGCAATACCGTTCAACACCATAGCGACCACCACGACAGTCTGAAGCCCAGCGAATTGAGCGAGCACCGCGCCACCCAAAGCTGAAAACGCCAGGGCGATTTTGGACACTGCAACCAGATGTTCCAGATACCGCTCCCCAGTTTCCTCTCCGAACCTGGTAACCATTGACTTTGCAATCGCAGACGACACCATACTACTAGAGATGCCTGAAAAAAGTCGGCTAAGTAGGCACTTCCAAATTGCTGCGCTGCTGAGGTTGAGCAGAAGACTCGATCCTTGCATTTGCAGTATCAAGCCCATGTAAAGGACCGTTCTTCCAGAACTGGCTCGGGTGCATTGTCGCGCCAGGAGCCAGCCAAGCAGTTCCCCGGCTCCAAAGGCTGTGAACAGCAACGCAATGGAGTATCGCTGGGCATTTTCATCTTGAGGGAGGATGGCCGGCCAAAGTGTGCTGAACAGTCCGTAGGCACAAGCATCCTGTATCGGTGTTAGCTAGCGATTCGTATCAAAGTGACGATCGCAAGATGCTCACAGAGACAGCGGCAGAGATGACTGTGAATACGAAAAGAGCGTCTGAGGAACGCCATTCAGATGTCAGCGCACCGCCCTCGCGTGGAGTCTGCATTGCTGCATTGAGAATGATCTACCACGAGCACAAGGGCGGGATGCAGCTGTAACACGTTGCGGCCAGCTGCCATTCTTATCAACATATTGTTGCTTCTGCTTGAAAGGAGCGTGGTACGCTCCAGGGAACCAGTTACAATGGTGATTGTAATTGGTTGCGCAAGCCACAGCTGATCTAGTCGCCCATTAAGGTTTACCGCCAGGACGGACTGTACTTGCTTGTCTGGGGAGACAGCTCCAGCCGAGGTGTTGGCAAATGCTCCGTGTGTAATACATCTTACTTCCCATCTGCAAGTTCAGTCGAGGCATTGACAACTTTCAAGCCGCCCTACATTGCCCATCACACCTGCCAATAGACTCGGACACTCATACGCTATCCGAGCCTCCGAACACTTCATCATCGCTCCCCACATCCTTTCGACAGTGTAGCCAAAGACAGGCGCATTCAGAGAGTCGTTCTGAGCCTGGATCGAGGACTGATTCAGATATGGTGACTTGTGCTTATCACTTGCATAGTCGATCAATTGTCTGCGTATGTCTTCGTACATCTGCTTGCTGTTCGATTGTATGCGGCTCGCCGAGACGACGAACTGTCCCTGATACGTAAGAACGAGATCTTTGCATTCGGCACCTGGATTCGCAGCACTGTAGATGCTACTTAGGACTTTGCCATCTTCGATCCAGGAGTAGGAATCCTGGCACACAGTACAATCCACACAGATGTTGCCGACCCAAGACAGCGACAAGAATCCAGTACTTGGCACGAAGTATTGGTCGAGCCTGTGTCGCGTATTTGCGGGCTCGGTCAGTTCTGCCTGCATGAATAGCATGTGGTCGGCAAGGTCTTCATAGTTGGTGAGGATATGATGGAGATACGCTTCGGCTTCACGGCCAATATTAGGCCGTGAATGCATCGATACATTCAACTCGGGCGGTAACAAGGCTGCTAGGTTGCCAGTCCAGACCTGGTCATCTGACACCTCATTCTTATTGTAGATGAAGATTCTGGGATGCGATCTCTCTATTGACGGCAGCGAGATCAAGGTATTCATGGAAGCAGCCACCACCTCAGCCGTTTCTTGGTAGCGGTTGATAACGATGTCAAGCGTCTGGTTGCTGCTTGTCGATTCTGGTGAGATCGGTCCGTTCGCGGTCAGCGATGTCAACTTCACTAGTGACACACTGACCCAGATGACTATACCGGCCGCAAGAGGAAGCAGCGGTGCAAATGCAGCCCGGGATGGTATGCTGGTGAAGGAAATCCACTCTGACTTTGGTGATCCTGGACTTTGCTGTGCAGTATGCGCGGGCTCGGAGCCTCCGAAAAGGTCCACCTCGGTCACATCTTTTGTTTCCACATCGAATGAGCTCATGCTGGCCCATGTCGGTCGAACAGCACAAGTGAGCTCTGCTAGGTCTGCGCGACCTATGAAGGCTGCTGCCGCCACCACATATCCAGCACATTGCCACGCTGAAATGACGCAGGGGTGGCCAAACGTATTGTTGACGACCACAACAGCGACGGCTAGTATGCCTGAAATCGTTGCTCGTCCAAGCGGCCTGTCGCATAAGATTGTCGATATGCCCTGTGATCCTTCGCTGGGTGCAAGCAGACATTTGAAAGGATAGCAGCCGCCTTCGAGGGCGACAGCGCTTGTCAAGACATTCAGGAAGAACGTCATTGGCGACATTGAAAAGAAAGACGGTCCAGCAGATTCTGAGGATGTAAAACCCAGCACCGAGATCGAAGTTGCGAGCAAAAGTGTTGTGGTATTCTCGTCGATGCAATGCACCGGGCCGTCCGCTGCCTCTTCTTCTGGACGGCGATTCAGGCATTTGGCAACGGCCGTCAGACACGCAGTACCAAGCAGGTACTTGGTGTCTGCGGAAGCGTGCAAGCGATAGTCTTTGAGCACGATGACGACAATGCCGCATGTGAATATGATCGAGCGTAACACGTTCGAGGTGATCGAAGGCTTCTGCCGCCTACTCTCGTTGTCCTTGCTCACCGTGTATCGTGGCGACCAATCAAGTGACAAGATCATTGCAAGGGTTGCAACGTTTTTGACGAGTTCGAAGCATTTGTATGCGCATATTAGAGCTGCGACCGTCGTGATGACCCGTAGAAGCCTGAGGGGATTTATGGGTACCCAGACTTTCCGCGGTCCATTTGATGTAGTCGTTCTTCGTGTTGCCTGAACCAGGCCGGCATACCTCAGAGCCCGTAGCACCAGGGCAGCGACGGCATGCAGCAACAAAATGTGGAAAGGATGACGAGGCTTGGTGATCGCGACCAGGTAATGAGTCGTGGCGATGCTCCCAACAGCGGCAACGAGCCAGACGACGAGGTCGTGCATGATCGATATTTGTCTATCCTGGCGGTCTTGAAGTTGTTGGAGGTCTTCAGGCAAAGTTCCGGCTCTGCTGTAGACTGCGTTGACTGAATGAGCGAAGCTGACGAGTCTTCAGCAGATAAGGCAACACGACGGAAGTGGTCAATCACATGCTGCGCTACCAACATCTGTTCTGCGTGGTGTTCCGGTTGTGAGAGTAATGTGCGACTTCCTGCCTTGCGTTTGTCATGGTAATTCGGAAGGACGTCGTCGCTGAAGTCGTCCAATTCGCAAAGTCCTGGGATCTACCGAATTGGAAAGAGAAGGTGCGGTGACGGACTCGAGGCTGCCACGTCCGGGAAGGAAAGAGCGACCGCGACATCCAATGTCATACCCACGAGTCTTCGCGCAGCACTGCGCTGTACGAGTCTTCGACAGAAAGACTGTCTCGGTACATATATTTGCGTGATGGCAAAGAGCAAGAAATTTGACCCATCAGAGAGTATCTGACAACGATCCAATTGAGATAGCACGTGGGCGCCCACAACAGAGAAATATCTTGCGGCTCAAATGAGCGATGAAGGTTGCGCATCTCAGCGAGACAGCGTCACGTTTCACCTTGCGTTACAGCCGAACCTGTTGTGCGAAGCCAGCAAAACTGGCCGACCGACAGGGTCTCTATTCTGTAACGAACACGGCGCTCGCCCCGTGTCCGTACCCATCGCTTGTCTTCGCGGCCTCAACAGTCCTAATTGACCTCGGCGACGAGAGAGCATTCCTCGCTCGATTCTTGAAACTAAATGCAGGTGTCAACAGTCAACGGTCGCTACGCCGAGGTGCTCTTCTCGGCTTGCTGCAAGATCATCAGTGCAAACCTTCGTCAGCTTATCAACCACTAGCAGACCATATCTCGGCTGATGAACTGACTGACCGACTTGCTCGGGTCTGGATTCTTTCATGTTATTCTTTTCACTGTTTAAAGCTGCTCTCACCGTCAAGACCGCTGCTGAAGACAATAGAGCCTGATACATGACTGACGGCAATGTCAGCCCTTGACAGTACACTTACCGGATATCCGTTAATCTGACAGGAGACAATGTGACTGATTGCTGGACCAACCGCCCATGGTGCTGCCTTCAATCATCTCTGCTGCCTGAGAAGAGCAATATGAGCGCCCGCCTTCACAGTCTCTCCAGGTTGCACCAGCAGCTTTTCAACCTTGCTTCCTTTGGCAACATCGTCCGGAACATTGACATTGATCTCCAGCTTCATTGCCTCCAAGATGCACAACGTCTGCTTAGGCTCAAGAACGGCACCTTCTTCAACCATGACTTTCCATAAATTCGCGTCGACCGGCGCATCGACAGGCACGATCTCCGGATCTGTAGCCAAGGCTCAGCAAAGACGGGACGTACATGAAGCAGCACGGACTTACCATTGAGCAGTGCATCAATTGTTCCAAGGTTTGGCTTTTGCTTCTCCTTGTCTTTGCGCCATTTGGCCAAGGACTCGTTCTCAGCCGCTATCATCTCCTCTTGTACCTTTGCCTGCTTTTGGCGGATGTGCTTGACCTCAGCCGCCGTCGCCTCCAGCATCTTGTTGTGTTCAGCCATGTCAAACTCAGTGTCTTCCCACTCGAAGCAATACTGCCCAGATCGGAACAGACCAAGTTGCCTATTGAGCTCGTCTTCGCTCACCTGATGGAATGTAAGGATATCGAAGTCTTCAAACAGCCATGGCTTCTCCGGCGAGAAACCGGATTTGAAGCCCAACGTGTCAAAACATGGTATAGTTCGACCGAGCATTTGATATCCTCCCGGGCTATCGACAGGGTATATGGAAGCACAGCTACCTCCCCAGCCGAACGTGCCTTCCGGGGTGAAGACGCGGGAAGGGTTTGTCTTGGGACATGACATTCGCTGGCGAGGATCTACAGGAAGCGAGACGGTATTGCCACAGAAGAAGCCAACGACCACTGCCATGAGCTCCCCGGTGAGCATATTATGCTTGAGCTGTTCTGGGGTGAATGCATTGTTCCTGGCCACAAAGTCGAGATTGTCCGGCAAATATGGTGCATGCGGCCGCTGAGTCTCCATGTAACGTTGTGTTGCCTCAGTCTGCTCTTTGCTTTCGAAGGACAAGGGGAGCTTGAATTTGCGACATGGCACCTTGATCTTGGATAAGTCGCCGAGTTGGTCCTCCAGGATTTGCAGGTGAGAGATGAGCTTGTCTCGTGGCAATTTGAGACCGTTGTAGAACAGCAGTAGTGACGTGCAGCAGCTTACAGTGTTCCACAGGTTGTCAGTGAGCCATTTCGGTGCATCTTGATTTGTCAAAAGCTTTGATAATGCGGTGACCCTGCACTTGTGGTTGATGTCAAACTGCTCGTTACCGTACTCCACGAGCAGGTAATCGTCAGCGGCTTGTCGATAGCGAACTTGTGGTTGATTAGCCTGGGCTGGACGCTCCCAAATCACTGCCTTGCCAAAATCCCCCGATGGTGTGTAATTAGGCTCTAGTGGCTTGACAGCATCAAACGAGCTTTTTTCGATACCTTTTTGTATGCTTGCAAGGTACGTCTCGAGGTCTGAACGAAGCCGAAGAGCCTCCTCCAGAGACACCCTCTTGTACTGCATGGTGTTGCCAGCCTTGATCTGACCAAGCTTCCACCAGTCGGCACGTATCGTAGTCGTACTCGAGATGAACCCGCCAAAGTTAGGGGCGTCGATCGGAAAGATACAGGGATCGTCACCAGTCCAATTGAGCGCGCCTAGAGGATAGCCATACTCAACAAGATTCGAAGGGTGTGATCCGCCTTCACCACCGTCTTTTCGCGCCCATTGAGGAGTTTTAGGGGGCACAAGTCGAATGCCGCTACGGCTAGCGTTGTGAGAGACTTTGTGCTCGCTCTCATAGATCATCTTGACATCCTCATCCGTGAGATATCCTTCTTGGTGTGGACCCGGCATTGCCATGATCTCCCACTTCTCTCCGTAATGTGGGCGTAGATGCTCCGGCAGCGAGGGATGACCGCCAAGACTGTCTGGTGTATGTTTGCTGATAGCAAGTAGGTCACCAGGAGCCAGCGCTCGTCCTTGGTAGCCGCCAATCGCTACCAAGGGCGATGTGGATTTTGAGTTGAAGTACTCTGCCACACCTGGGAATCCTCCATAGACAGCAAGGTATGCTCGACAGCCACCCCCAGTAGTCTTGCCAATCTTCAGCCGTTGACCTGCTTTGATGTGCTTTCTGCTCCACATTGGAATGGGGTCACCGTCGAGGGTGCACTCCATTGGCGCACCAGTCAACGCGACTACTGCTGGGCCAATGAACCTGAGCTCCGGACCACTGAGCGTGATCTCAAGTCCTTCGCAGCCTCGCTCATTGCCAACTAGCATATTGGCGATGCTCAAGGCAACAGGGTCCATTGCCCCACTGTGAGGTATGCCTTTTCCGACGGGCGGTCGACCTGGTAGGTCTTGGATCATAGTATAGGCACCGGCGCTGATCACATCAATGGCGTGAGGCGCGAATCGGAATTGGCTCAAGAAGCTCGTCAGAGTGTGGCCGGACTGGAATGTCTCGTCTTGCATGATGGCGGCCAAGAATTCCAGATTGGTGGGCGGACCTGAGATCTTGGATCTGGACAGAAGCAGGTCCATGCCCTTCACAGCGGCCGTTCTAGTCTTTGCATGGTTCATGACTTTGGCAATGAGCGGATCGTAATGTGGAGAGACTGTTGAACCAGTGAAGACCCATGTGTCAATTCTCGCACCTCCAAGCTCTGCCCACTGAACTTCTTGCAGCAGCCCAGGAGATGGCGCATAGTCTCTTAGCGGATTCTCAGCATAGACTCTTGCCTCAACCGCGACGCCCCAAGGTTTCGAAGGCTGAAGCGACTGCAGAAAGTCGGCTGCTAGACCACCCTTGCCAGCGAGCTCGGCATCAGCCTGCTTGAGCATGAGCTCGACAAGGTCTACATCATAGCAGAGTTCGGTGATTCCATGTTCCACCTGCAGGCGAGTGTTGACTTCAAGGAAGAAGAAGTCTCCTGTGGAGTCGTCGACTATGTATTCCACTGTTCCAGCGCTGCCATACTTGACGGACTTTGCTAAGCTGATTGCTGTCTGGCACAGTCTCTCACGCAAACCAGGGTGTTTCTCGACGAATGGGCTTGGGCACTCTTCGATGACCTTCTGATTGCGGCGCTGGATTGAACATTCCCGCTCGCCAAAGTGAATAGCGTCGCCCTGCCCGTTGCCGAAAAGCTGGACTTCGATGTGATGACCCGAAGCAATGTATCGCTCAATAAATAGTCCAGAGTCTCGCAACTACTGTTAGCGTCGGAACAGAGGACGGGTGTCAGCCACAGGCTTACTTTTAAAGAGTGTCTCTCCTCTCGATCTGACAGTCTTGAAACCTGCTTTGACTTCTTCAGCCGTATTACAAACGACGAGACCCATACCACCTCCACCGCCTGTCGCCTTAAGCATGACCGGAAAGCCGATCCTCTCGCTTTCCTTCACGGCGTCCTCTTCGGACTCTACTAGACCCTTTGTGCCTGGCACAATCGGCACTCCAGGCTTTTCAGCAAGCTCACGAGCAACGTGCTTGACACCGAAGGCTGCGATAATTAGCTTGCGTTCATCCTTGGACTTCTATTTCTGTCCATACCTTCTATAGCTTCTGGACTGGGTCCGCACCAGGCAAGACCAGCCTCAATGACCGCCCTCGCGAAGGCAGCATTTTCGCTCAGAAAGCCATAGCCTGGGATGACAGCATCTGCTTTCTTTTCCTTCGCAATCTTGATGATTGCATCGCCATCTGTATAAGCGGTAGCATTGGAGCCGGGAAGCAACACCGATTCGTCGGCTTGGGATACATGCAGTGATGCTGCGTCTGCTGATGTATATATGCTAATCGTGCGAACGCCCAACTGCTTCGCGGTCTTGATGATGCGGACTGCGATTTCCTGTGAGGCAATGTTAGTACCGGCTCGGACAGTACGGTACAAATTTTAGGGTGTTTTACGCCACGATTGGCGATCAATAATGTCTTCAATTTCTCCATCCTGCTTCTCTTTCAGCCTGTCCATTCAGCAGCGAACGACATGACTGCGTGATTTTCTGGTCTGAGAAGGCGCCCAGCTCGCTGCTATCGGGAGTGCTGATGCTATTGAATCATTGCTCTGACGGATGTGATAGGCACTGCCCCGCAGACACAGATGAGGGGCAAAGGATGAGTCGCCCACGTAGATACGGCCAAAGTGCTCGACATCGTCTGCCTATCAGTCGAGATCAGCAGCTTTGCCTGTAACTTCAATGTCAATTCAATAAGCCGTGCAGTGCAGAAGGCGTCCGTCGAACTTCACAGCCTTGCACATTTCTAACCACACCGCTCCCAACCTCACCCCCAAAGCCTCAAATCCAACGCAACCATGCCTCCCATCCAAAAAAAGTCCACATCAACGTCGACCTCGGCGAAGGCTACGGCAACTTCGTACGTCTCCCCATCCCTCCCTTTGACCCCCATCCAAACAAAAAACCCCACCATACTCACCTCACTTTCCCCCCTCCCGCAGAAATGCGGCCCAGACTCCTCTCTCATCCCCCTAATCGACCACGCCAACATCGCCTGCGGCTTCCACGCCGGCGATCCCCTCATAATGCAAGAAACCGTCCGCGCCTGCAAAAAACACAATATTGCCATCGGTGCGCACCCAGGACTCCCGGATATTCAGGGATTCGGACGGCGGGAAATTAAAATGAGTCCCGAGGAATTGACGGCGATTACGCGCTATCAAGTTGGTGCGCTAAAGGGGTTTCTGGATGCGGAAGGCGTGGAGTTGCATCATGTTAAGCCGCATGGGGTGCTGTATGGAATGATGTATCGAGATGAAGCGGTCTGCCGTGCCGTCTACGAAGGAGTTCCGAAAGGTATTCCGGTCTTTGGACTGGCGGGTACGTATCACGAGAAAGTGGCAAAGGAGCTCGGTCTTCCTTTCGTCGCAGAGCTCTACGGCGACGTCAAATACAACGCCGATAAGACTCTTGTCATTGACCGGAAGAAGAAACCCTGGACGCCCGAGGAGACGAAGAAGCATATCTCGTCCCAAATAGAGAATTCTTCTGTCACGGCGGTGACGGGGGAAGATATCGAGCTACCGATTGGCGACCACGATGTCTCTCTCTGCTGTCACAGTGATAGTCCAGGCGCGGTGCAGATTGTGACTGCTGCTAGGGAAATGGTGGATGAATTCAATCGGAAGCAAGGCTATGTATGATGATTGTATACTATGGCACGAGACGCCAGCTGGCTTGCATGGGGTCAATAATCACGGCTCTCAAATGTGTGCGGTGTGAGATCGTAACAGTGACTTGATACAGAGACTTTGATGTGCCGTAGTACGCACGCCAAGCCATATCAGTCCGGTAATAGAGTACAGCATCGCCGTTATGCCAGGTGTCGAGCGAAAACAGAACGCCAATGCGCTATGCATCACACAACCGCCCCTCATCACCATAATCGAGTCTAGACTAAAACCAGCCAGCATAATTTCAGCCATAGCCAGCGCCTTGATCCAACTTCACCTCCTCGTCTCCCTCCAGCACTCTGTCCTCCTCACTATATCATCCCCAACCTCCCCGCCGCGCCTAGTCACCCAGCCACCCTCCTAATCTCACCCACCATTCTATACACTCTACTGATCCTCCCCATCACGGCATCCTTACTGGGCACGCTACTCTCACTGACCTGCATATACGCGCCCTGCAGACGTTGCACCAGCACGTCCATGATTCTCGGCGCCACATCGGCGATGTCCGGGTCCCGCATATCCAACTGATGCAGTACCGTCTCCAGCCACGCCAGGCGCTCTTCGACTTTGGTATCGAAGGAGGATGTGAGGGCGGCGGAGACGGAGAGGCGGACTAGCGGGGAGACGGAGGTGAGGTATTGCGGGTTGACGCGGACGAAGAGCGAGTCGAAGAGGGTGGATTGGTTGGGGGATTGGAGCCACTGTGTAATTGTCAGTGATGATCTCAAGTGCGTACCTTGGAGCACAACTCACCTCCATCGTAGCCCTCTCAAACTCCCGATCAACCAACAGCTGAGTGATCCTCTCAATCTCTTCTTCCTCCGGCGACTTCTGCTGAACCACTGTCTTCGCCGCACTACCTGGCGCAGCAGCGGCCGTTGAGCTGGCTGCAGGCAGGTTCTGAGCCCTCTCAGCCTGCAGCTCACGGATCTGCTGAACAAGTGACGCCTGCGAGGACGCTACACTCTCGAGAGTCTCAGACAAGCCCCTCACCATCGTCATCAACAGGCCGATCCTCTCGTTGTCCTGTACCCTCTGTGCCTCGGCTTGACGAAGCTGGTGCTGCGTGCGAGCCTCAAGGTCAGAGACCATCTTTGATGTGGCTTGGGTAGCCATGTTTGGCAGGCTTTGTTGCAGGAGTCCAGCCACTTGCTGCTGCACCTTTTGCGCGACCTGGTTGGCAGTAGTCTCTGCTACCACCCGCTGCACCTGCGGGTCCCTGAGCGCGGTCTGGATGGCGGTCGGCAATGCAGCCTTGACCTCTCTCTGCACGCTCGTGCTAATCTGCTGTGGCAAAACCTTGTCAAGTTTGGCGTCAATGAGCTTGGCTGTAGAGTCAGTGAGAGCCGGGATGACACTGTTGTCGATGCTCGCGCCAATGATCTTGTGCAGGCTAGCCTCCACATTCTCGGTCAGAGTCGACGACACAAGCCGTAGCATGGCATCTTGCTTAGCGGCGCCTGCTGCATCCGAGACGCGCTTATCGGCGTCGAGCGTTGGTAGAGTCTGTCGAAGTGGCCGTTCAACTCTACATCGGACGCGAATTTGGTTTGAGAAGATGTCGGAGCAGGCTGACTGGGGTCGATATCGCGAGTACCCGCGATTACTGGCTTGACTGGTGCATCGTCCTGCTTTGCCGCCTCGGCAGCCTTCGGCAGAACAGGCTCCCTAACCGGTGACTTGACAGCTTGCGCAGCCATCGCATACGATGCCGGCGTAACTAATGGCGGATTGACCGGGTTTTGCGTGCTGGGCTTTGGTGCCTCGGGAACCTGCTTGGACGCTTCTTCCACGGCTGCTGCAGCTGGCATCTGCGTGCCATTGACCGGCGCTTTCGGAGCAGGCGATGGCTCCTTAGGCCTCGTCTCAATCTTCTTCGGCGTCGGAGCAGTAGCCTTGGCAGCCTCTTGCTTCTTATTCTCCTTCTTCTTGCTGGGCGTGCTTGCAGTCTGACTCGCAGTCTCACCAGTCGGTTCTGCCTGCGCTGCCGCAGCCTTGTGCGGCGCAAAGGTCAGATCAACGACCTCGATCAAGCCAGCCTTGGTCGCGTCGACGGGCTCCACCATCTTACTCTGGACATCCCATCCCAGATCGGCGCGCTTAATGCCCATTGCGAAGATGCCCTTGGAATGCGACACGTACATCTCGAACAGTGTCTCATCCATTGTGCCCTTCTCGGCAGCGTTCTCCACAGGAGTCTTCAGCATGTCCAGGCTCCGCAGCTGGCCGACCTTGGCAAAAGAGAGCTCTCTAAGCCCACTAATGATGGCCGTGCTATCGGGCTTGGGGAGCGCTGGGTCGTGCTTCGCGAGCATCGTGATATAGCGAGCTTGATCCATGTGCGGGACATTGTACTTTGGTGCTGAGAGATGCAGGAAGTAGACGCTGTTCCGAGTTGGGTGACCAAGCGCGATGATGCCAGTCTTGGCGTGGTAGGAGATGCTGCAGATACCGTCGCTGTCCTTCTCGTGTGGTAGGCGGAGTTCCTGTACTGCTTTACCAAGACCCAGGTCCCAGAGCTGAAGGATGTGATTCTGCTTGAAGCCGATGAGCACATAGCGAGTGGCAATACCCTTGCTGTGCGCACGGTCCTTGTCAAGCAGAGTCACAGACGACACCGAAGGCTTCTCATCAGACTTGCTGCCAGAGGCCGCAGCGTTGATGCTCCAGATTGGTTTCGTGAGCTCGATCGGGTCATGTGGTGCGGCAGCAGTATCGCTCGCCTTCTCAGTCAACTGGCGAATGTCCCAGAACTTGATGACACCACTCTTGTCCAAACTCACGATGACCGAGTCATCTTCGGAGAATGCGAAGTCCTTGCCAGCTTTGCCGGTATTGATCTTAAGGCCGTGCTCCTCCAAGTACTTTTCAGTGTCCACTTTACGCGTTGCCTGGTTGATATACGGCGCATCCTTCACGACCTCAGGCGCAATGATGTAGATCATCTTGCTCCTGCTGATAGCAAAATACGCCGGATGACGTGAGCTGGTTTTCGCACGGGTCTTAACAGGCGAGTTGCTCGTGTTCTCCTCGGGCGTAGGCACAGCGGGCATCATGAAGCCCTGTGACTCCACATCGTCCTCGTCAAAATACTCTGATCCACTCTTGGCAAGCGACGTCCAGAAGACAGAACCGTTGACACCGGTGCCTAGCACGCTCTCTACATCATTGCCCACGTCAGCTGCGCCGCAGAGCTGAACGCTGAAGATGCGCTCGCCGCTGTTCTTGAACACTTCTTTGTGCACACCAGACTCTTGACGAATAATCCTGAGACCGTGCTTGCCTTGCTTGGTGCCAATCTGGCCATACACAATGTATGACTGGGAAGCTGTGACGAGGTTGCGATCCATCTGGTCAAACTCCTTCTTCAGCTTCGCGATGCTCATGAAGTTGTCAGAGCGAACAGGCTGTGCCTGGTCGGTCGGCTTAATGGTGATGGCCACGAACGGCTTCATGGGCAAATTGAAGACCTTGACCTTGTACTGCGACTTGTCGTTGGCGGAGTCTTCAGCGCTCTCCCAGCTCGACTCCACGTCGTCGTCGACGGGCTCCTTCTTGACCTCTGACGGCTTAGTGCTGGCTGTCGCAGGCGACTCCTTCTTCTCTGCCTGAGCAAGGGCCTTTTCCACCTGCTTGTCCACCTTCTCGCCAACCTCTTCCAATGCCTCTGATACGCTCTCTTTCTTAATCTCGGGCTCTACAGCAGGCGCTGGCGAGGGCTTGTCCTCAATCTTCCTGCTCTTCGCGGCGGGAGCGGCTGCGGATTCACCGTTGGCGCCCGAAGTGTCGCGGTTGTGCTTCAAGATCTCAATCTTCTTCGCCTCAGGCTGCCTTTGTGCCTGTGTCTCCGGCTTTGGTGTCCTGTTCAGCGGTGACGAGCTGTGCAGTTCGTCGAAGGGGTTGATATAGGTGAACTTGTTTGACTTGGTCGGCTGTGGTGCCTCAAAAGGAGTGCCCTCGCGAGAAGCAGTTGTGCCAAACTGACGCGCCGGTGTCGGCTCTCTCGAAGCCGGCTTCAGGGTGGACTCAGCAAAGCTTCTAGCCAGCCTGTCCACCGGTGTCTCGTGCTTCTCCTTCTCCTGGCTTACCGAGCGGCTGACCGGCTCAATGCTGGGCACCACGTTCGCCTGCGCACTGGGCTTATTCTTCAGCAGGTTCAGCAAGAAGTCCTTCTCTTTTCCGCTGCCAGAGGGTGCAGCTGCTTGCGCAGGCTTCTCCGCCCCAGCAGACGCCAGTGGTGACGGCAGCACACCAGAGCCTGTAGACCGTTCTCGAACTGATGCGAAGAGGTCCTGCGCCGACAGCGGCAGCGTGGCAGGCGACTGACCCGCATTCATCGAGCTCGATCGGCCAACCCCCACGTTCTGCAGATTTGCCATTGGGCCTGCCTGAGGCGATGCAGCTTGTTGTGTGTTGCCTCCACTGAACCGCAGCAGATTGAGCAAGTTGCTCGTGCGCTCTTGGTCGGGACCTGGTGTGCCTGCCGCCGAAGCCGGATTGACAGGGCTGATGACGTTCGACGGGTGCTGAGGATTCGGCGTGAGGATGGGCGGGGAGAACAGCGGCGAGGAAACCGAGGGCTGCTGGTATGGTGGCTGCTGCTGTTGCTGCTGTGGCTGCGCCCAGATGTCAAGAGGAGCATTGGCTGATGGCGCATTCTCGCTCTTGAGACGGGCGAAAAGCTCTTGAAGGTCGGTCTGGTCCGTCATGGTGGCAACGACAGACTTGGTGGAGCTTCAGACCGGGCGATGAAGCACTGACGCTCGAGGCGTGAGGTGCGCTACTGCGCGGCGGTAGAAGGGTGAGGTTCTCTCCTGTTAAATTCTCCCAACAAACAGTTTCGTAACTCGTGACAAGAAGCGTCAAAGAAAGTGTCGACGTATGTGTTGGAAGTGCCGGTGGTTGTACAGGTAGAAAGTGAGTGATGGCACTTTCAAGGATTCTTGAGCTTGAGAGATCGGGACTTGAGATCGAAAGCTCGGACAGATTTGACGTAGGGCGCTAGTGCCCGAACGGGAAAGCGCGTAGGAGGATCATGTATAATTCTCCGAGCGAAATGGTGAAAGTTATGTAGGCAATAAGAGCTATGAAAGAACACGGTATGAGCAGAAGTAGGTGGTATGAAGGGAGATATAGGCTGACTGTCACAATTTGACAATATTGACAGCTGTAGCAAGTTTCTAAGTGTACCAAATAATCTCGAGCTAGTATAAATTCACACAGGCCTGTCTCTAGCTGATATATGTGCACTTCATGTTGGTGACACATCTTGAGAACAGGCATGCGCGGCGGGAAGCAGCTCGTCCCTCGTTATAGCCTGCCATGGTCTGGCTTAAGCACTCTCACATGTCCTCAGTCCGTTGAGTCCATATGCGCCAGGCACTTTCGCGCCTCGTCGCATAGCCATATTTGACGTGTCCCATGACAGCGATCTGTAACGGTTGGCTCAAGATCAGTTGTCTCTACAAAGTCCAGCCTGCATATTCAATGCCACGTCACCATCCCAAAGCAGCAGAGATGTAGAGTTCAATCCCAATGTGCTGAACGATGGCCCTTATCTCGGACCAAAGCTCAACGTCTTCACCCCATTATTAGCAGGTCCCCTCGTCCCACCGGGTACCATTCTCCTCGCGCTAGGCGGCGGCAACCTCCTCGCCCCAGCAGGTCCGCGGTTCGCGCCAGCACCAGCACCAGCACCAGCACCAGCACCAGCCCCTCCACTCCTGAACGCCGGCCGACTTCTTATCGGGCCAGCCTTCGCACCACCCTGCTTCGCACCACCCTGCTTCGCTGCACCTCCATCTGCCGCACGCTTAGCCTTATTGGCCTCTATTCTGCGCTCTCGCTCCTCCTTCGCGGCCGATACACCATCGTATACGAAAGCGTCCACGACGACACGATCACCGAAGTCCTTGACGTTCGCGCCGGATATGTACACGCGGTCGGCTGTGCGGCGCTTGGCTGCGACTGCGGCTCGCCGAGCTGTGCTCTCTGGATTGTTGCCGAGGTTGCCTTTGGACATGGTGGAGTAGTCTTGTAATAGCTTGTTTGTGGTTGCGTGTGCGGTGGGCAGCGTTTTGACGGTCTGTTTGTTGTAGTGGTACGCGCTTGTTTGCCATTCTTGGGCGGAAGCTACAGCTTTCCAGGGTGCGATCACCGTTGCTGGGGCTTTGAAGAGACCAGATTGGAACGGCGAGGTGGAGGCATGTCGGCGGAGCGCTTGCAGTTGGTGGGAGTGGTGGACGAAGGTCGCTCGGGGCACTGAGGATAGCGACGAGGTCATGATGGATGAAATGCGATGCAATGGGCCGCACCTCGCTGCCGTGGAGAGGAACTGTTTGGTGAGATGGGCATATCGAATGCGGAGAGCGGGAGTAGTAAGCGCAAAACTAGTGAGACGAATGCGGTACGCTATCAATGCATGCACCACCACCACTATAGCACAGCACATCTCTATTATCATCTTCACCATGGCCTCCTTCGCGTCGCGCTCTGCAGCAAACACGCTCAACCTCCTCGATCCTGCCCACAGCGCCGGCCTCCAATCTCTGCTCTCCCGCGTCTACTCCAAACCCGTCGAGCTCAACCTCATCAAGCTCCGACGACCCCATCTCGACGCCGACATCCTTTCGTCCGTCGTGACCCAAAAATTACGAGACAGGAAATCTACACCACGACGAGTCATTCGTGACGCAGCATGGAAGGCGCAACTGCCCACCGACCGCAGCGTGACTCAACTCCAGCAAGCGCGCATCCGACCCGGTAACGTCGTTGGGTCTCGGCAGCTTGAGAAGTCTTCGGCGTTCGGACCTTTGCGGACGGATACAGCGAGGGTACTGAAGAGCATCATGCTGAGTCATGTTTCGAGTGTAAGGGTGGAGGCGGCGGGTCGTCTGTCGAAGCGTATCACGGCCAACAGGAGTCAGAGGAAGGTGGCGCGAAGAGGTGCAAATGCCAAGGGCGCGGGGTACATGGTGCTTGGGTACAGGAAAAGGCATGTGCGGATATGTCAGAAGGCGGGCAAGAGGAGAATTGGAAGTTATGGTATTCGTGTGGACTTGGGCCATTCGTGATGGGCCGTGGGGCGAGCTGGGTCTTCATTTTTGGTTGTGTGGGATATGCACGGCGTTTTTGGAGTTATCACGTGAGGCATGAGCGGATGATGGTGGTGCATTCAAGTGCGTAAGGGGAGTGAGCGGCTCCTCAGTGACTGGAGGGTGGACGAAAAGATCTGACGCTGATGGGCAGCTTGTGGGCGCCAGTGGCCAAAGTGTCGTATCAGGACATGAACGCATTGAATGAAGTTCATTAGCCATAGTGGTGCAGTCGTAACGCCTCAACTTCTGAGTTCACACGACTTGACCACATGCACTGTTGCCGCAAATTCGCTGGCTCTCACCATTCCGGACAGCTCTCGGTCTATCATCTGTTTGCTTCCCTGATCTGCCTCTCCGCCAACTCATCGTCCTCAGCAGACGGCTCAATGACACCTCTGAGCAAGACGTGCTCAACACAGCTGACCTTGATATGCCGCCTCGCAGCCCGCATCAACGGATCGTCCGCAGACTCCCGCATGATCTGGCCCATTGTCACGCCTCGCTCGTCGAAGACGTAGATACTGTTAGCCGACCGAGCCGCAGCCGCCTGCCAGACATACAGCTCTTCCGGCGGCGCCATGAACCATTCCATCCGCGTCTCTTCGTCTGGCTCGTAGCGCTCTTTCAAGACTACTTTGAGTTCTACGATCGCTTCCCTGCAAGGGGGCTGGGTGATGTACATGCGCTTGTAGGAGGCTTTGCTATCCTCGGGTAGGGAGAGCGATGCCGGGAAGGACAGGGTGCGGCTTTCGCCAAACTCGAGACGGTCTTGAATGTCGAGATCTTGATCACTTGTGGTAGTCGAGTGGCCGAAGAACAGGGGATTCAATCGTACCAGGTCAGCTTGAGACGGGATGCGCTCACCGCATAGCCAGTTGGGGTCTTCTGTGATAGGACCGACGACACTCGCTTTCAAGGTCGATTGATTGGTCACGGTGACTCGATCGTAGCCTTCTAGGTATGGAACGCCTCGCTCGCCAGGGTTGAGAGTCAGGCTCCATGATGTGGTCTCTTCGATCGGTCGCATAAATAGCAGCTGCTGAAGCTCCTTTGATCCGTTGATAATGTGGAACCAGAATCGGGAGACTTGCTGTGCGAATAGGATGTCCTTCATTGGCAGGAATGTGAGGATGTTCTCGACCAGTTCGCCGACCTCACCGACCCGTGTACCGGCCATTGCCGTGGCAGTTGCTGAAGTTGGGGGAGCCTCGGAAAGTCAGAAGATTGACAGGATGCGGTATTGTCGGTGCCATGGCTACCATGCCTGCGAGTATGGTTGCACAAAGTCCACCTTATGCGGTGTCACCTCCACAAATTCACCTGTGGAGCCTCTGAAGTGACACTATACATCCATCATATCTCTGTCCCTAAATATCATGCATCGTTTTGAAATGGAACCAGCCTTAAGACTCTTCGCAAAGGCCTCGGCAGGTTGATTGGGGCCTCAGCAGATTGAGGTAGCTTCAGCAGATTGACAGAGGTCTCAACCTACTGACAGTAGCCTGAGCAGATTGATGAAGGCCTCAGCAGATCAAACCAGCCTCGTAGGTCGCTAGTAACCTCACAATGTGATGACGGCGGTACTCCTTTAGCTCCATATGCAAATCATGATGTTTAGAACACTGCGATATGATAGATTACAAACCCCATACTACACATCGCATGCTGCTTCGTTACTGTTCCAAGGGTTTAAGCGAGAGCGGCTTCAGCAGTCGCCGGGATGCCGGTATTGACTCGATGCATTTCTGCGCCGGCAGCGCATAGTCTGGCCCAAGCGAGTGTGGCAGATCATGCGGACCTCGAAAGTTGCATGTTGAAACAAGCAGTGCTCGATCCTGCTCAACACCGATCTGAGGACTCTTGTACACGCAATCACTCTCCATACTAGGTACCAGCGGATGAGGACTTCCGACAGCCCGTTGTGGGCCTTCTTAGCAACAGGAGACCAAATCCTGCTTGAGCACTTCGCCGACCAGATCCGGCGACAGCAACATTGGACAAGGTACAGATGCCCCCAAAGAGCAACGCCCTTGATCGGTTTGAATGCTGATCAGCCAGATCAGGGATTATCAGTTCAATCCTAAGCCCGGCCCATCCTTACATGCCCTTCGCTATCCGAATCTGCCTCCCAACCAGCTCGAGCTCCTCACCTGACGGTCCAATGACACCAATCACGCGAACTTGCTCAACGAGAATGTGGTCGTTATCCGCCTTCTGAGATCGCACCTCATACCAACCCAGAACCTGGCGGATGATATCCCCCATTCTGACGCCGTCCTCCTCATGCACCCTATCCTCGTAAGTCCTGTTGCAATATGAATGGTCCGGCGCATTTGCACAATCCTCCGGATGGTTTTTCATGACTATCCTCGCGCGGAAGTCGACCTCTCGGTTGGCGGTTGTGTGATATACATATGCCTGCGCGAGTCGTTAATGCGACTGTTGTCGCCGTGAAGCTTGATTCGGAAGTTAGATTTGATTGTGGCGCGGACACGGATGTTGTCTTCCAGTTGCCGATGGTCTCTAGGCTCCTGTCTGCCAAGAACGAAAGGATTGAATTGAACAACGTGAACATGCTGCACTGGTTTACCAATATCTATTTCCAGCAGATCAGAAGCTGTCTTGCCCACGAATGCCACGTTCGCTGCCGAACTGTCGGTCACACTCCGATCAGTCCAATCATCCAGGTGAGGTATGCCGTGGGCGCGAGGTTCCTTGACTATAGTCCACGCGGTCGTCTCTACGCGGTGCTATGAAGAATATCTGCTTTAGAGTATGTGATCCAGCGAATGTGTCGCGCCAGAGTCGAGAAACTTGCTGAGCTGAGAGGATTCCGTTCCAGGGAAGGAAGACGAGGATATTCTCGACCAGCTCGCCGATGGAACCGACTCTTGTGCTGGCCATGCTGTCTTGGACTCGTACGTCGACCCGTACCTCGGACCCGTCTCATCGAAAGAACTTCGATGTGGTGCTATGGTGGATCCGATGACATCGAAGGGAGGAGTACGAGTCGGCGAAATTCCAGCAGTTGCGCAGGCAACACTCATCACTGGATCCGGTTTTTGTGGATTCTCTAGATTGTGATTCTTTGATCGAAGAGTCCAATACCGCAATTTCTCTCGTTCAAGACCACGCTGTGTCATCAAAGATTAGCATCAGAGGTCAAGTGGAGCCTGTCGTATCTACGCTCCTCGAGTGCTCATCATGCGACCCGCTCTGTTCCGAGTGACCTTCCGTGACACAGCGCACCTCATTGCTCACTATGTCGCCACAAGTCAATCGGGCAAATTCAGGCTGACCGACTATTGCTTTCATTATCGAGTCAAGCCAGACCAGAATTCAAGCCTAATATTTACAGCATCTCTCAGCAGACTCCCCATTCACCACAACGTCTCCCGTTCTCTTCCTAGTCAAAGTCAGCCGACGCTCCACATACTCAACCTCATGCGGATGAGCATCAATGACGAACTCAGCACAAATGTCCAACTCTTCGGTCGCATGCCCTACCTTGCTCTCGGTATCAGCGCCACGCCTGAAGATGTCGCCGAATGTAACCCCTTTGAAGTTCCTGATAACGCTACTCCCACACGATATCAGCCAACAGCTCTCGACGCGTTCTACCTCTTTGTTTTTCACCTCGACCTGAGTGAGCGGCGTTGCGTAATGAACATGTCCAACAAATTACTTATGACGAGCTTCGAGCACACCTGTCAAATGCCAATCAGCCAGGCACACATTAACCCCATCTCCAAGCGCCTCGTATCATCAATTGACGGGTCTTCAAATCAGGATCCACTTTGTTCTGTCTGTCACTCTGTCTCACGACTTCGCAAAGCGCTTTCACGCCGCAATTCAGGAGCAATTGATCAGGAGAAGTGTGTGCGATGATAGCGAAGTAGCCCTGGTCGACTTTACGCCGCTTCTTACAAATCACCTTCCTCAGGACATGTTGCCGGTTGGGAATCCGGGGTTAAGTCGTAGCCCTCAACGCTTCACTGCATGCCCTCAGGTACATCAATCTCCGCCGGCAACATTACCTCTATCTTCGCTGCTCGCATTCTCAAATCCTTGAAGAATGTTGAATCGCTCCTTCCGCTTTCGTCAGCACTTGCCGGAGTCGCACTCGGCCCACTTCGGATCTCAATCATTCGATACATGTTCCCTAAGTGTGCTCTGAGCTCTCAACAAGTGAAAAGGGCTCGTAAATAGAATCCAGTTCAGCGGCCGTAGTAAAGTGGTACAATTACCAATGGCTTAGCGTAGAAGGTCGAGTCTGGCGCCTTGGCTGACGGGAAACCGTCAGTTTCGTTTTGCTGTTTTGTTGCATTTTTGGTTCGATTGTTCTTGCCGTGTCTGAGTTGAGTTGGTTAGGGCCGTGATTCATTAATTTCTGGAGCTTCCCAGCTTTACCGTGGTACATAGTCGACTCATTGACGCAGACATTGGCGACACTACGTACGCTATTGGGTACTGGCGACCCTTGTCGGAGTTCTGCATTCCGGCGCGCCGTGGATTGTTTGCCATGCTGTGCTGCACTCACCTGGCTCTCGCACCAAGTCGATGGATTAGCTTCCAAATCCTGGCGAGTGATGCATAACGTTCAAACCAGCTGTAGTCAACGGGCTCAATAAAACTTGCGACTGACTGCTTCAAGACGCATTATTGCTCAGCCGATTAGCGAGCCGGCAGCCAAATTATCGTTGCTCCTGTCAACAACCCACCGACTGATGTCACGTATCTACTTCTTCTTCTTCGTCTTATCCAAAACCTCCACCCACTTCCCACTGACACCTCTCCGCTCCAACGCCTTGGCCACGGCATCCTTCTGCGGTCCTTGAACCATGACTTCCAAGACTTCTTTCTCGTTTTTCTTCGCCGCGCCCGCCAGCGGCTCCACACTCGTGCTGCCTGCGCAGACCTTGCGCAATTCATCCGCTAGTAATCGTGCATTAATGAAGTACGCCTCCAACCCCGAGACTTTGGTCACAGTCTTGTTCCCTGACCGCGTCTCAAGTGTGATGTGGATTTTGGGAGGAGCGCCAGACTTGGTTTTGATGGCGCTCGGGTCATTATTGTTGCGCGCGATGGCATAGGCGGGCGACATCGAGTGCAGCACGCGGTCGATGAGTGCGTCTCGTGGCACGGTGCCTTTGGCTAAGACTTCTTTGTCTAGACTGCTGCTGCCGTCGAACACGGCGTTGCCTAATGTTGGGTTGAGCTTCACGAGGCGCTTGTTGGTTTCGGAGATGAGTTGCTCCTGCTCAATGTAGGCGGTGATGATCTCGCGGACTTCGAGTGGCGCGAAGAGCTGTTTTTTGCCACTATCGCTTGCTTCGAAGATGGGTGCTAGCTTGGCTGTGGGTTTGAAGAACGAGAGTACTTGCAGCTTCTGGCCAATTGACTCGTCGCCTGTGTCCATCTGCTCGGTGGCTTTGTCTCCGCGGCCTTGAGATGTGCCTGCGGAGGTCTCCTTTTTAGGTAATCTGTATGGCTTGAAGTCCAGTATCGCCCGATCGTCAAAGTCGATGTCGAGGACGACTGTTTCGTTGCCGTTCGCATCCTTGCATTTGATGACCTGCTCCTTGTCTAGACTCTTGAGGAATTTCTTGATGTTCTTCCAGCTCGTTTTCTTAATCTGGAGCTGCTGGCTTTGCTCGGGTGTGAAGGCTGGCAGGAAGGGCTGGACGAGGGTTGACATGACAATGGACTGTGTAAGCGGGAACACGAGACCATGAGTCTTGTGATTCGGCTGGGTGGTCTTGTGATGGTGAACGCCGTAAAGGAATGCTGAGCGGAAAGCCTGGTCAATCTCCTTCTGGGTCATCTCTTTGGCCTCTGCCTTCTCCAGCACCTCTTCTGTCGTCTCCACGTCTTTAGGATTGCCAGACCTCACCTTCTCGCCATTCAGATGCCCCGGATCCGCAGTTTCTGCGTCTCCATTCAGGCTCACACCTCCATCATCCTCTCCGTCCTCAAGACTCAGCTCACCCACACTCCCGTTCAAATTCTGACCCTCCACAACCCTCATCCAACCCTCAATCTCCTCAGGCGCCTGCTGCCCGTTCTTTCCATTCAGACTATAGCTCCACAAGTCATCGCCATACCAATGCATATTCTCCACCGCATGGCCCCGCTCCCCCTGCACCTTCTCCAGCTTGCTCACATCGATCTCGCATACGCCCACCGCCACAGGCACACTCGGCCGGTCCATACTCGCGACCGCCGCCACAGCGCCCTTCGTCGCTCTTGCCGGGAACGGAGGCCCAAATGCCAGCCCGGGCGTCATCAGGTCTGCCCCACCTTGCAGCTTTCTGACCACCATCTCGGGTGTGTGCAGCAACGGTACTAAGTCTGGGTGACGCCATAATGTGTAGACCGATGGATAAACCTTCCCTTCGATCTGGAACCATAGTATCCGTGCTTCTTCTCCTTCGTGGCTGCCGATGTAGACTGTGCCTGAGGCCTGCTTCAGGTCTGGCCCGTGTGTGGTGGTGAATCGCGCGGCCTGCACATTGTCGGGCAACAGAGACGCTCGTAGTGCTGTTCGAGCTGCTGTCGCCTCAGCCTTTTGTTCTGGTGAGGCATCATCTTGGGCAGGGGACTCGAGGTGGTATTCTTGGATCAGCTGGTCTGCTAATCGTCTCCGCTCGGAAGACTTGAGCGAGGATGCTGGTTTGATCTGCGGTTTCTTCTTGAACATCGTGACTTTCAGGAAAGTGCTATACAAAAGAACTTGTTCTAAGGCAACGTGACATAAAGATCGTGTTGACAATTGACTCACAGATGTACATAAACGTTCGTCATTGACCCCACGTTGTGCCAAGACATTCACATGCTCCAATCACTAGCTTGAGGGAAGGCACGTAAAGCACATACTAAATGATACACCATCCAAGTGGCCTACACAGACTGCCTTGGGACAGATGGACATCAACGTCGGGGTCTGGAAGCTTTGCTGCTGTTGGTCTTATCTGTCGATGGTCTACTTTTATCCCGCTCACCTCATCGCAGCATATGTGGTCACAGCAGGACATCCTGCACTATCGCAATGTGCCGCTAATTCTGGGCTTGGTACAAAAGTCGGCTGATAGGACGAGTTCGCAAGACTACGTCCATCTGCTGCTAATGCCTCCACCATCACCCAAGCCCAATACTTTGACGCCTGCCACTGCGTCTCGAACCCTGCCTTGGCCGTGGTGCCGAGGACGCGAAAATCATCACCTATCTGACCAGCTCCATAATAACGCCAATTTGCGACCGTAGTCGCACCGTTCCACGAGACATAAATGTCATTGCCAGCAGTGTCGTTCAAGGCATATGAGTACACAGTCGGCTTGGTATTGTTTGGTGTACTCTCCCATTCGAAGCTGAAAGCGCGGTAGCTCATCGCAGTTGTAATGGTAGTGTCGTTCGTGGTGTACGTCCCGGCAAGGACGAGGCTTCCGTTACTGTCTACCTCCGAGAACCATGTCTGCGAGCCCCAGCCATGGAATACGTGGCCATTTGATAGAAGCTGCGTGTTGCCCTGTGAAGCCGAAATGAAGTCGAATGGCGGCAGTGTCCGGCGTGTCTCGGTAGCTGTGCCGGATTTCAAGTCGAGTGTAACGAAGCGCCCGGAGCTGGTCGGGCTTGTCGAAGTGACAGCGCCGTTACTGGCATTATCGAAAAAAGATATCTCCATAGCGGTGTCATTCTCACCGAGAATCCTGGCATCATGCTGGAACGAGAAGTTGAAGTTTGAGCACTTGAACTCCGACTGCCCCTCTGAGCTCAGCTTCCAGATAATGGTCTGATCCGTGGCGTTGATGTAGTAGATCGTCGATGTATGGCGCGCGGAAATCAGGTAATTGCCGGTCAGATTGGATTTGTCGACGCTGTTGATGTGAAAGTAGTCGAATGCCGTCGAAGGCGAGAATCCGTCGCCTGCCTGAGCGAAGGACTTAATGCCAATCTGTGTGGCTGTGGGATCAACGTGATTCGCTGAGTACCATTCGAATAGAACGTCCCCACTGTCGACATCGACCTCCTGAAATGCCCCTTCCAGAAGCCAGCCTTGTCCAGTTGTGATGTTCCAATGAGACAGGTCGTACTGTATCGCACGGTATGACGACATGATAGCACTCGGGTGAGCAGTATCCAAAAGCTGAAACTCGTGCTGGTCAGCTAGTTTAGGCATATCAGCTTTTGCAAATCAGCATCGTTGCGGACGACTCTCACCTGGCATGGCATCTCGGCCAGTCTGAATACTTTTCGCGACACGGTAATTGCTGTCGAGAACCATGGCCTGACCAATCGCATACCCATTCTGCTGATTGACCTGGGTGAAGCAGAGGTGCGGTTCCCCCATGTATGTGCACGGGCGGAAGTTCATTGCATTTGCTGGACCTGCAGAGCCGAACCCATTCCAGACTAGATTGCCATACTTGTCGTAGATGAGCGGGCCTGCACCAGGGTGCTGATACGGAGCCAGAAAGACATAGCCGGGTGAAAATGCGCCACTGGTTGTGATGTTGACGGCTGGCGCGAAGTATTGCGGGCGCTGGAGGAAAGTCAGCGAATGGCCCTACAGAAGGTCTCCGAGTCAACTCACCGTCTTGAATTGAGAAGTTGGCATGGTGCCATTATTTGCAGTCGCCAGCTGCGCCGACACAGCGGTGATGCAGAGCGCGACTAGGGATACAGCTACTTGGAAGAACGCCATGGTGTCTGCGAATAATGATGTCTGCGATCCGCCAAGAACTATTGATGAATGTTGATGGTAAAGAATATCAACTCATCGCGCCGAAAATGGCAAATGCTGCAATCTTACCTAGGGTTTGGCGAGAGAATAGGTCCACATCTTTTTTGAGATCAGAATGAGCCTTTGTTATTACGAGGCGCAAGGAAACCGCGATGACGTTTGGCTGTTGCATCGAGTGTCTCATGCTGCCAAATCTCAAAGTGGCAGGGGCGAGTGTGCAAGGATCCCCGCTCGTTGATTGCATCGCGGACTGATGAAACGTTTCTACAGATTTGCGAATGATGTCTTCCACACATCACATATACGGAAGCCGAGGAGTGCTTCAGCACCAAGGCGCCGCTTCCATAAGGCTTCGCATAGAATACTCCGAAGTTTCCAGATGCTGCCCACGAAGAGAGGGCAGGACTAGCAGCAACGATCACATTTTCTTTTTCCATCAGCAATACCACTATTGGCCCTGATAGCCGCTATTGTCTACTGACGAGGCTGCTGCTGGAGGAGTGTGCCTGTTTTGGTAAGATCCATAGATTGAGTCATGTTTGAAATTTGCGCTTCGCAATCGGCCTGACATGCATGGTCAACGCCAGCTCTAGCGAGACCATTCGACCGAGATGCAATGTCATGGTGTAAGTCCTGCATGTCGCCACGCCTCGTGTAACAGAGCCGTACGGCTCCTAACACCCTAGCCATACTCTTCGGCCAATTTTGGCGGTGGATTGGCAAGCGCTTATTCGTGCGAAATCAAAGCAACGGCAGTGTGTATGAGACCGTACATGGGCCTGATGCTGGCTTCTCGTCGGCCTTCTCTTCTGGGTGGTACTAAGCCCATGGACTGGTTCAATCGCTCTGCGGGCGTGGGTTGGCACTCCAGTGCTCGAGATCCCAAGGGGCGGCTCGTTGTCCATCTGCATCATTAGACACAGCTCGTATAGATGCGTTGCAGCAAAGGTGCGTGAGACTGCCCAATATCGCGGCACCAAACCTCTTGTGGTGGTCGTATCGCATAGACCAGAGACAGCGCTAATGACCTGGGCGCCTCTCATCCAAAGCTGACCCTCTTCTTCGACTTCTTGACGGACCTCTCCGGCTTCTCCTCAGTCTCTTTCGGAAGCGCATCACCATCACTGCGTCTCCTCTTGCCCTTGTTCTTGATATCCTGTTTTCTATCTTCCAAACCAGCCTTCTTGCTCTCGGCCCTCTTCTCCGCTTCCAATCTCCTCGCCTCTCTCACTTCCTCAAGCTGTCTGGCTCGCATCATTTTACTCTCGATGTTGCCCTCCTTTTCCGCCATGACCATTGCCAAAATCGCATTCATCTGGTCTTTATCGTCGACAAAGTTCTTGCCTTTCTTGGCATTTGGCGGCTTGGCAATGCCAGCTGGTACGATGCCGTTGAGTTTCGGTATCTCCAAGTCCTTCTCGGTGTAGCGCATGTGCGGCCGCTTCTTCTTTGCTGAAGTCGAGGCCGCCGACTTGGTCTTCTGCTGGACAGGCTTGGGCTTGGGTCCCGATGGCTTCTTCGATTTTGAGGACGAACTTGAGCTCGACGGCTTGGTTGAGCGCTTGTTTGCGCCTTTGGCAGCGCCCGTCTTCACTTTCGTGGGCGCCATGATATCGTGTCGCAAGTGATTGATCCTGCGAGGGAAATCTCAAGCGTCCCGTCGCGATAAATCGCAGCGGGAGATCGACAGCGGGCCGAGGCATGCAGCCGAAGCGCGTCACGTACGCGACTCAGCTCGAACCTCAGGAAGCAGACGGGATGGACTTTTAAGTAACACCTGAGAGCGATGGCGAGGTGACATTGAGACCAGCGTGCAGGGCGTAAGTGTTGTAGCTGTGAAGGAAATGCCGTATCAAGGTGACTATGGCGGCTACGGCCAGGCGCCGTACCAGAACCCGTACCAGCAACACCCTATGGTTATGATACCGCCACCAAACCAGAATGGTGCCCAACGACATCAGCCCTATCCGACGAACGCGGGAGTGCAATATATGCAAACGCCTCACTCTCAGTTCCAGATCGGGTATCAAGCACCATACAATCAAACCCAGCAGTATTACGCTCCGCAACAAACGGTGCAAGTGCCAAGTCATGGATATTTCCAACCGGCTCCTGGACAGTTTCAGCAATCATACCAGCAAAACATAACAAACTCTCAGAATAACAGGAGTCAATACCAGCAGCATCCGCGACCTCAACAGAGGTCACAGACTCAACATGCAGTGAACGGGCAGCCTCAGCAATTTCAGGCCTCAAGGCAGCAGGCGCGACCACCTCAGGCTTCGCAGACACCGGGTCGCAATCAGACGAGTGGCAATACTATGCCGGCAAACACACAGCAACCGCAGCGTCCTTCGCATGCTGTCACGCGAGCGCCATCAAACCCAAGGTCTACGCAGACTGTCCAGGTGGCTGCGCCGACTCAGGGTGGGGAAACACCCGCTCCTCCGCCAACGCAACAACGCGTCGCCTATGTGGAGATCCCTCTACAACAATCTTCAGCCATTGCGAACATGGGAAATACCGCGGCCCCGAGATCACCAAAGCGAAGGAAGTCGAATAACAGCGACACCATTGAAGTGCACCATGTGCCCAGTAGGCCAGTGCCACAGCAACCAATTGCATCGCAACGCGTTAAGCAGCAGCCTCCTCCAGCATCCTCGTCACTGACAGAATTGGCATCATCACAACTGCCGCCGACACCACCACCCAACGTCGACTACCAGACAGTGCTGCTGGCTTTGTCGGACGATTACGTGAGCGCAGCCTACCAGCTGAGTGCTACGATGTCGTCTGATGACGGCTCGGATGAAGCCATAGATGAGTACTACGGCCTCTTGAGCACCGCCATGGGCTGCCTTGAGTCTGCTCTGAACAATTATCGCCAGCCCGACGCCTCAAGAGAAGCACGTATCCGTCTACGGTTGGCAACACTGCTTCATGATGAGACGGAGAACTCGGAGCAAGCGGAAGAAGTGCTCACTAAAGGGATTACAGTGTGCGATCGCAATCGGCTCGTGGATCAGAAGTATGCGATGCACCACCTGTTGATTAGAGTCTGGTCGAAGTCGAAACCAAAAGCAGCCATGAAAGCCGCCGAAAAGCTAATTGCCGAAGTCGAAGCGATCAAAAGTGTGCATTGGTTTTACGCCTTCCGCTTCCTTCGCGTCTCACTGGGCTTGCAGAGTGGAGGACAAGTTGAGGTTGCCAATGCGCTCAAGCACTTGACGGCGATATCGACCACGGCTAACGACTACCGCCATGTCTCCGTGCAGATTGTAGCTGCCAGCCTCGAGGCGTTTCTGCATCTCATATCTGGTGCGTCAGAGGCACTGGACCTTGCTGAGCGTGCACTGGCTGCCACACGAACGCACCAGCTATCGCTTGAGATGCAGAACATGCCTCAAGTGAAGGCTCTCATTGACTCGCTGGACCTGACGTGCAGGTTGAGTGCATGCCAGTTCGACCAGATCGATCGCAAGATGAGTCAGATGGACCAAAGCTGGGATGCTGGTGCGAAGGATGCTAATTGGCGGGCCGACGGCGTGCTGTTCATCCACTTGGGCGGCGAGGCTAAGCCAGGGCTCGAGGTTGATACGGCCGGTGTGCTAAAAGCTTCCGCGCACAATGAGATGATGCTAGCCTTCAGATGGCTACCACGTCAAGATCGCTACTCGCTTCGATACCTGCTGTATGGTATCGCTCAGATGCACAAGGCGGCTCATGACCGAAAAGCCACGATATGGCTGAGAGAAGGACTGAAGACAATTGGTCTCGCGTCTGATGCTCGGCCGCAGTCGCTTGCTGCGCACACGGCATACTCTGACTGGCAGAGCACGATACGCGCACTCATTCGGTTGCAGCTCGCATTTGCTTATTGCGCTCGGAACGAGTGGCTGGATGCGCAGAAGGTGCTCGACGAGCTTAAAGCAGATAACACTGCCTTTGTGGACGATTTCTCGACCGCGCTCGCAACCTACCTGCAGGCCATGTGCAAACAAGCCCTTGGAGATTTGAATGGGGCGCTGGCCTTCTATCGCTCGCCCGAGCTCAGCTTCGTTGCGGACAATAAGCTCTCAGCAGCTGTGAAGGACATCAAGGCACTCGCCACGCTGAACGCCGTCCTGATCCTACACAGGAGAAGTCCGCAGGAGATACCAGCTCTGATCGCCAAAGTGGAACGGCATTGGACTCAGCATCCCAATCCATCCGTCGCGTCCGCTTTCAACGTCACTCGAGCAGTAGCGCAGCCACAGTCAGGGAACACTATACTCAGGACTAAGCAGTACCTCTCGTCAGCTACGCAGGCTGCGCAATCGACTTCCAATCAGCAACTAATGGCCGTCAGCATCAACATCATGAGCTCGAGGTATTTCCAAGGCATCGTAGTTGAGCAGGCGCAGAAGTCGGTGAAGGTTGCAAGGACTTTAGCGAGGAGAGCAGGCAGTACGCTGTGGACTGCTGTGGCAGAGAAGATGTATGCAAATACGCTTGAAATTTGCGGTGAGGCGCGAGAGGCTCAGATCGCCAGGACTGCGCTGCAGCAGAGCATGGCGGCGCTGCCGGAGTCGTTGAAAAATGCCCTGGAGCAGGACATGGCGGAGTAATGCTGGACGGACGCCTCTGCTCTGCATGACACGGATTTAATGAAGGACACGAAGCGAACTATGACGGAATCTTGCTGAGGTGTGCTCCTGCCCTTTACATGTTGCTGACGTAATATTCTTTACACCTGCGCTACAGTCGCTTCAGATATTTATCCTCAATATAAGATACCGCCCTTTCGCAGCCCGACCCTTCCCACCATTCGTCGCTGATTTCTTGGGAAAAGTCCGGGTGGTAGATGTGGTAACAGCGGTAGCCGGTGATGATGTCTTGTGCTATATTTGAACTGGCGGGACAAGGCTTCATTCAGGGCAAACTCGAGCATGTCTCACTGTCGCCGTTCTCGATACTTCTGTTACAACATTGTCCGTCGACAAAGACACTGACAAGGACAGAAAAACCAACACAGCTGTTGCAGACGATGTTCGATGATACAAGCCGCGCCACAAACTCCAACGATCGCCAGCAACACAACATGGACTTTCGGACTCTTGCTGCGCAACACAGTCAAACGATAGACGAACTGAATCAGCGGTTGGCAGCAAGAGACAAGGAGATCGGGCAGCTGAAATATAGACTGGCGGAAGTTAGTGAGCAGATCGATCTCGGCTCTGCGAGGCGAGAGTCTGCCGCTGATAACCACGAAGTGCACAAGCTCCGGCTGCGACTAGATGCGTCAGAGAACAGGGCCAAGGAAATTGAGCAGCAGCTTAACGATGCTGGTAAAAGGTCCGAACACGACTCGCGCCGCTTCGCCAAAAGAGAGGCGGAGCTCGAGCAGCAGCTTGCGAACGATGGCTCTGCCCGAGAGTGGCTTCAGAAGGAGGTCGAGAATATGCGCAATCAACGCGATGATGCGAGGAGCAAACTTGCATGCTTACAGAAGCAGTTTGAGCAGGAGAAGAAGGCGAATAGGAGGAGGGAGTTTGCGCATGATATGGACAAGGCAATAAACAGGGATGATTACGACCAAGATGATGATGAGCCTGGCCTTCCTGGGTATCCTGCGCCACCTCTCAAGCATGCTTACGGTTCAAGCTGTGGGCCGAGTGCGAATATTCTGAGATCGAGTGTTGGTCCGAGCTCGGATTTCGGCACGTTTAGGACCATGCCGACTGCTACACATCCAACAAAATCAGCTCCAACCACGAACGCGGTGTCATTCTTGAATGTAAGAGCCACTCAGCCATCAGGTCACGGAGGGTCCAAGCAGATTCTGCTAAAGCCGAGCCCGCGGCCACCGGATGCAGCATCGAGTGGCAGGTTTGACCTACCAAATATTCCCGCTTTCCGTTGGCGCAACGCAAATGGCAGCTACAATGGCTTGCCTGCTTCAAATCCAACTCCCGGGCCATCGCTGGTATCATCGCAAGTACCTTCAAGCAATAGCACATTCGGATGGAACCAGAATTTCAGCTTCGCAGCTCCTGCCACGACCAAGTCGCAGGTGTTGCAACACCCGACCGAGTCGAGCCCTGTGTCGGCAAGCGCAGCTCCCTCCGCGAAACCGGTGGAGCCTTCAGAGGTGAGGCCAAGCTTGATCTCTAAGCAATGGAGTCCTCCGAAGTCGACAAAGCTACTCTCAAAACCTTCAGGCTCCGTACCGTCTACTTCAGGACCGACATCTCACTCGGAGCCACTTTCAGGCTTGACAATCAGGCCAAAGTCTACCAGCCAGTCCTCAAAGCGGAAGAGAAAGCGCACAGAGAGGGATGAGGTTGCAGAAGAATTGGAAGAGCTGAGGAGCAACAGCTTCAACTGGGGCGATGACTTGGGCGCAACTTCCGTGAAGCGACTGCGATCGGCCAGAATCAGTTCCTCAGTATCTTCATCGCAGCCTACACTGTCCAGCGTCTCCAGCCAGTCCACCAAGACTAGTACCCCAAGCGACGCCACACAGGTAATGCGCCGTACGATAGCTCCCTCGAACAACGACGACTTCTCATTTGAGTTCGTCGCTATCACCAGCTATGATCGTGAAGGCAGCGTCGACGGCCACTACCTCTCCTCCGACATTGCCAACGACCTCGGAGAGCTTTGGGACGCAATCAATGACTTGAAGGACAAGTGGGAGGACAGGAAGGGCCAAGACTGGCAATGGGAATTCAAGAAGCCTGGTTACAATTTCTTGTCGAAGCCGTGCGTGACAAGGAAGCTGGAGGCGAAGAGGACGAATTGGAGGCCGGGATGTCAGGGCAAGTATGCTTGCAAAGACTGTGGTGAGGCGAATCGGCCGTGCTTCACGTTTGCTGGAGATGAGGATGAGGAGGTCGAGGGGTGGAAGTTCTGGCTTTTGCCGTTGCATGAGGAGGATAGGACGTTGGCGGTGAAGGAGGGGTTTGAGATACGGTATTGGTTGAATGCTTGATGGATATCATGGGCGTCGGAGGAAAGGTGAGGCAGGCTTTCTAACCCGAATCGAGATCAACGCCCGGTTCAGCTGCAATAAATGTGATTGGGCCGCAATTAGACGACGTCTGTCCGGGAAGCGGCCACACCTGCAAGGACATTGATTCCAACTGTCGCATCAGGCGCATTCGCATGAATGCTTGCATTTGCTGCAAATCCTTCAAGGACAACTGTGCATCCCCCGAACCGACAGGTGATAATGTGTACTGTATGCAGATGCGAGGTGGGAGCGCGCAAAGCTTGCGCGTATAAATCCACCGTAATATCGAGGTTGGAAAAAGTCATGCCGTTACGAACGCCGTCTTCAAGCCTTTGCAGTTACATACCGCTTGACTTCTAGAAGTTGTCTTTCTGTCTTTCCACGCAGTCACTGTCAAGCAGTGGTGTAGGAAGCACATTGGACTGGCCGGAGAATATGCCACAAAGCGATGGTAGAAGCTACTCTATCCTATGAATTCAAGAAATGTCCGCGACGGAAAGAGAGGACACCTCAAGTAATGTCCTCTCAAAACTCTTCACCAATGCTCGATTATTCTCCCGTCCTACGATACACTTTGATAAAAAGTGCAACTGCCCCTCTCTTACGTGTCCAAAGAACGTGAAGATTCCGAGCGGAGCAATTTGTTCAGCACCTTGCGGCTGTGAAGCTTCGGGCGTCTCAAGAAAACTGAACAATGAATCGCTCGCCTCGAGCTGCTGCAGTGAAGTGCCCGTGAAGTTCAAGAATAGTTCGGGAAGCGCCGCGTCCAACATCTCCTTGCCGGCTGGGTGGAAATATCGAGAAGGCATGTAAGCCCAGCCTTTGTACGGAAGCGAACGTGCTGCCGCCTTGGTCGCTTTGATGATTGTCACGAGATCCGCTGAACGACTTGTCTGCTTCGCGAGCTGGACGGGAATGGTGGCAGTGAACCATCCGACTGTTTGTCCAACGTCGATATTGTTATCGAACGAGTCTCGGCCATGTCCCGCGCAGTGACAGGCCGGCAGGGTCTCTCGGTCCGGAAACGCCTGGCCAAAGCTGTATATAAGGCTTGCGAGAAGCAACTCGTGCAGACTCACGTGGTGGGTTTTTCGACCGAGCTTCAGAAGCTTGGCAGATGTGCTACGACCCAGCACAAGGCCAAGCTCATCAATGCTTGGCGTTGTTTTGAGCACGTCGGGGCTCAAGTTCCAGTAGTCTACTTGCGGTGCACCTAGCTCCGAGTGATTCGGCATGGCCACATCCGGGTGAAGGTTTCTTTCGGCGAAGTCCTTGAGTGCATTTATCCAGTCCCGGTATTCGGAAGCACGGACTGGTGGCAGCCGACGGCCTGATAAGACATCTTGCAATTCATTTGCTATGATGCGCCAGGACATGAAGTCCGAGCCCAAGTGGTGCGTCGAGAAGAACAGAGATTGGCTGCTGTCGGGGTGATTGAAAAAGTTTACGACCATCAAGGGGCCTTTCTCCGCGTTGATACGCTCTCTAGACTGGCGGATGAGTGCAGGAATCTCTTCTTCTTCCACGTAATGATGTGTTTGCAGTTCATAGCTCGACGGCAAGTCCGGAACAATGAACTGTTTCCACGTTTTGGTTGCAGGATCTTCCACGAAACGTGCTCGCAGCATCGCATGCCGGGAGATCACAAGCTCGACAGCTCTTCGCAATGTCGTGGGATTGACCTCCCTCTTCATCTTCAGATACACAGGCACGTCGAGCGGGATCCTCGCCGAATGATTTGCAAAATACCACTGCTGCACCGGCGACAGATCGAAGTAGTCGTTCTTGCGAGGAGTGAGCCCATGTGAGCGTATGGAAGTCGTGGCATCCTCTGCAAGTTGTGATGGAGAGGAGTCAAGGCAAGCGGCGATCTCACGAAGGGTACCACCACGAATCAGGAGCTCCATGGTCAGGTTCAGGTCTTTCTGGCGGGCCCTGGAGACGGCTTGCATCGCTGTGATAGAATCGCCGCCAAGTTGTAGCCAGTCGGCGGTCACCGAAATGGAATCTTGGCAGACCGTCAAAACATCGGCGCAGACGTCGCGCAAGGCGGATTCGCCTTCGCTTGCTGGAGCTACAATGGCATCCGATTGGTTCGTAGTCTCAATATTCGGTAGCGATGCTGCCAGCTCTCGAAGCCGACCCCGATCCGTCTTCCCAGTCTGCGTGAGTGGAATCTCCGCTAGGGATTTGTATGCGGTGGGAATCATGTAGCTTGGTAGAGACGCCAGTAGTCTGTCGTTTATACCACTGACCAAAAGTCCCACCGCCGTTTCCAGCTCCGCTTCTTCACAATTCGACGGACTTATGAGAGCCGTCAGAGCAGCGATGCCAGTCTCGTGATTGACGACAGGTTCCACAATAATACTCGCATCGAGGTCAGGTACAACGGAGAGATGACGCTTCACGTGGTGCTCCACTTCAGCCAACTCTAGTCTCTGTCCACGGATCTTGATTTGACCATCACTGCGTCCGACGAGGCACAAACTACCGTCTGGTTCATAGCGAACCAGGTCGCCAGTTCGATACATCTTACTTTGTCGG
Source organism: Teratosphaeria zuluensis (assembly GCA_007113905.1). Taxonomy (NCBI): domain Eukaryota; kingdom Fungi; phylum Ascomycota; class Dothideomycetes; order Mycosphaerellales; family Teratosphaeriaceae; genus Teratosphaeria; species Teratosphaeria zuluensis. The sequence goes on from VCMQ01000019.1 coordinate 592,963, forward strand.
CCTTTGCAGGCGGCACTCCCATTGCGAAGCCAATCAGGAGCTTCAATAAATACTTCGGCTGACTGTGCCTCGTCATTGAGATATTCTTGACCGACGAGCGGCCCTTCGAGCCACAGCTCGCCCACGCAGCCAACAGGTGCCGGCTTTCTGGTCGTAGGGTCGACGATCCACGGCACGAGGCCAACGCCGACGCCGATGTGTGATGGGTTGCGTAGCTCATAAGAGCCGGTCCCAACGACCGTACATTCTGTTGGGCCATAGATGTTGCGATAGCGAGCTCCGCTATGCTCGATTCTGGCAAGTAGCTCCGTGCTGGGCTTCTCACCGCCAAGCTCAATGCCATCCAAAGCCTCAAGAGCACTGGCCTTCAGAAAGTTCGCTATGGTTGGCGTGGTTGCGATGAAATTGGCTTCGAAGCGCATTATGGCTTCCGAAAGGTCATTTTTCCAGTCATCGTTCGGAATGCAGAGACAACCTCCTGCGTACAGTGTATGCAGCAGATCGTACCAGCTCATATCCCAGGCATAGGAAGAGACGTTCAGTGTTCGGCTTGTTTCCGTGAGCCCTATCGCCTGTGCCCGATGGTGTAGAGCGCTGCTGAAATTGGCGTGGCTGATGACGATGCCTTTGGGCCGTCCAGTGCTTCCGCTTGTGAATGCTACGTAGAGCGTGTCGCAGGGCCGTACAGATTCGAACGTGCCCACTTCACCCTCCAGCAGCATGTCATCAATGTGGGATTGGTCCACGACCATCAAGGGGACATCAGTGATCTCGCGAGCGAAACTCACCTGCTTGGACGAAGTGAGAGCAAGAGCAGGGCGGGTCTGATCTGTAATGGACTTGATTCGATCCGCAGGTTGCGAAACGTCTAACATGACGCAAGCACCTCCTGCTTTCATGACAGCCATTGCGGCGACTGGGCTCCACATACTTTTCTCAAAGAACAGCGGGACGTGGGTATTAGGCCGGATACCCAACTGGATGAGGCGCTGCGAAAGCTTTTCGGCCAGTACATCAAGCTGGCCATACGTGAGTCGGCCGTCCCAGGCATCAATTGCTGTATACACTGACCGCCTTGCGAAGACCGGCTTGAGTATGTGGTGTACGCAGGTCTCTACCGACTTAGGCACAGAAGCATTCCACTTCCAGATATCTGCCAGATCTTGATCGGTAGCGCAGGCAATACCAGACATGCGGCGATCAGATAGAGCTTCAGAGTGATCGCAAAGACGTCGGAGGATACCCTCGAATTGTTGTGCAATCCTCGATACTGCCTGCTTTTTGATGACATTTGAATCGAAGTCAAAAAGCAGCCGTAAGTTGCCATCAAGCTGCTCGCATTCCAGGAATACAGTAACGCCTGTGGAAGTGTTGCGATGATCACCATTCGTGGTTTCGATGATCTCCGCTTTGGAGAACAATCTGCTGCCTCGGACCAGATCCCTGGCCAGCTGCTCTGCGGGTTGGATAAGAAGCAGAGACTGGAAGCCACAAGCGAGCTTGGCTTCTGGGCTACATAGCTGTATGTTACTCAGGCCGGTTTGCTCCCATTTCGTCATCGCTGTTGCTTGCTCTTGTATCTGCTGAAGAAAGTTCTCTGCAGACAATTGAGGATCCACGGCTATGCGGACCGGAACTGTGGCCAAAACGGCACCCGGGATGCGCTCGATCCCGGCCAGATCCGCCTGTCGCCCGCTGCTAACAACTCCAAAGACCGCCTCAGAATGTGCGGTATACTGCGACACCAGTATAGCCCAGGCCGCTCGAATGGCAGTGGGGAGTGTAAAGCGCCGAGGGGCCAATATATCTCGGATCTCGTACTCCATTTTGGCATCAGCCCGGGGCTCGTACGCCGGAGAAGGCAGAAGTGGCCACTGAGGAGCATTGAGTCCCGCAAACTGCTCGCGCCAGTAAGTCATGCCATCCTCGTCATGCGCCACGTTCAATGCGTGGCGCACGAATGCCGGATAATGGGCCCGTGGCCGACGTTGTTCATCGAAGTAGATGCGCTCTAGATCCTCGAACAGCAATGGTAAAGACCAGCCGTCGTACACGGCATGGTGAGCAGTCCAGATCAATGACAACTTGTCGAGCGCGACATGGATACCGGCTTTATTCAAAAGAGACCCCAGCTGCATGTCCCTCGCAAACTCAAGACTTTCCGCTTCGCAAGAAGACCAGGCGATGGGTTCATCTATCACAACTTGCGTAAGACCTTGACCTGGGATGTCGACGACTCTGGTGCGCAGGATCGGCGTGTCCTCTACCAATCTGCCCCAAGCACGCTGTAAGCGTCCAACAGCGATATGCGAGTCAAGCAGGAACCTCACTTGTCCTACGAACTCGCCTGATCGGCGGGAAGATACCGCCAGGAGTGCCTGTTGGAGTGGCGTGCAGGGGTACATGTCCTCAATCTGGGAGACGTGAACGCCGCAGAGCCTAGCAGCCTTCTCGCGAGCAGTGCTGCTTGGCACCGAAAGTAGAGAGAACGGCTCAATTGCTTGGTCCGCTCTGATGAGCGCGGTGCCGGTGCCAGGCGAGACTGCTGATGTTACATTGATGAGCTGATCCAGTCGTGGGTTGCGGAATATGTCTGCCACAGTGAGCGACAATCCCTGCTCTCTCGCGGCCGAGACCAGTTGAATAGCTTTGAAGCTATTTCCACCCAGCCCCATCCACTCGCTATGTGGATGAACGGAGGGCTGAGGAACTGATAAGACCTGTGACCAAAGCTGGCGCAGCATGGTGCCTATGTGATTGAGCCGAAATGGAGCACGATCCCGATCTGACGTGTAGCCAAATGCATCCATCGACGGCAACGTATCTCGCCCGGTCTGATTGAGTGCATTGTAACGGAGTATCTCTGCCGCTGTTAGGAGTCCGGCGATGGCTCTCAACTGCTTGCGATCAGTTTTGCACGATGAGTTGAGAGGCAATGCCGGAAGTGGAATGTATATCTTAGGCACCATGTACGATGGGACAGTGGTAGAAAGCATGTCATGCATGGTTCGAGCAATCCCTGGCATCGGGCCTAAAGGCTGATTCGGGTTTGATCCACAGGAGGTGGTCAAGACTTTGCTAGTGCAACTCATAAACACAACAAGGAAGGGGCTTTGAGGCGGTTGCTTCGGACGTATGAGCTCGACAATGAAGTGCCAGTCTGAGCCGTGCTGCCTTCGTAGATGACTCTCAATCTCGCGAAGCTCGAGTCTCTGGCCAAGCAGCTTGACCTGCAGGTCCTTTCGGCCGATGTGGGCAACGGAGCCATCAGCATTCTGGATGACGAGGTCACCCGTCTTGTAGAAGGGTTGCGCGAGGTTGTCCAGCCCCTGGAAATCTTTGGTCCATACTGGTGGGCGGATGAACGACTCCGCCGTCCTTTTGCGGTCTTTTATATACCCCCGCGAGACAATTGGACCCTGTATCAGTAATTCTCCAAGCTGGCCTATTGGAACAAGCGAATCATGGTCGTGCTCGTCGACAACCCAATATCGGCAGCCAAACGGAAGGCCAAGATTGGAAATCTGCGTCCTGCATACATCGACACAGCTAGAAAGTGCTGCGGTTTCCGCGGGGCCATAGCAAGCCATCAGTCGCAACTTGCCATGCCATCTATCCACTGCTTCTGGCGTGATGGTTTCCCCCATAAGTACCAGCGTAGTGAGGGTGGGAACCTGGTCGGGACGCAGGATCTCGGCCATAGAAGGCGTAGTATAGACAAAATTCGCGCGCATGCGAGTGATTGCGCCCTCGATATCGTTCATTCTTTCTTGCTCCGTTGGCATGCAAATGCACCCACCTGCGAGCAGAGTCTGGAACACTTCCACAATGCTCATGTCGAATGCGAAGCTCGATATCTGGAACATGCGCGTATTCTGGTCAATTCCAAATGGCTTCAGGGCGCTGTTTAGACTCGTGACGATGCTCGAATGCGGCACCAGAATACCTTTGGGCTTCCCTGTAGACCCGGAAGTATAGATACAGTACGCCAGCTGCGCGGGGTCAACTGACACGAACGGTGAAGCGCCTGGAGGTGCTATGATTGAATCCAGATCGTAGCTCACGACTGTGCCTCGAGATATAGCCCTTGCCCGCCCGGCGAGAGAAGGCTGAGCTATCAGTAAAGAAGCATCAGCGTCCTCCAGAACTTCACGTATACGCTCGTCAGGATGATTGGCATCCAGACCGAGAACGACAGCACCAGCCTTGATGATCGCCAGCATAAAGACTACTGCTTCGATGCCCTTTTCGCAAAGAAAAGGTACTATCTGCTCCGCCCCTACGCCTTGGCGATCATGCAGTTCACCGGCAAGGCGGTCAGACAGAGAGTCCAGTTTGGCATAGTCCATTTCGTAGTCACCAAAGCAGACTGCCGGAGCGTCAGGGCGACGAGCAGCTGTGTGCCGTATTCGATCGTGCAAACATCCCTCGACCGTCTGGGGCGCTTCTGCATTCCATTGCTGAATGAGCTTTCTCTGATACGTGCTCAATACGTCTCGATCGCCAATAATGGATGCTACCGATGAAGTGTGTACACCTTGAATGAGGGACCACGTCACCGAGTCAAGAAGATCCAGAATCTCAGAAGCGAATCCGGCAGGAATGCGCTTTTGCTGATACTCCAATCTCACTCGGATGACTTCCCGGGAAGAGAGTACCTGGAGTGCTATCGCATACTCAGTGGGATCGTTGATCGCTATTGGCGTGATATGGATCAGTGTCCCGTCGCTCACCCCGGTGGTCCGAGGTACCTCGTGCTGAAAGGACAGCACGGTATCGAACAGAGCCTCGCTCTCGAGACCAAGCGAGTCTTGAATAGAAGCTATGGAGCACGCAGAGTGAAGCATACCATTGGCCAGGTCAGATTTGACCCGCTGTAAGAGCCCGCTGATCTGCGCATGCCTTCCAACATCGACTCGTGTAGTGAGCATTGAGATCAAAGGACCGACTGTCTCTTCGGCACCATCGAAAGCGTCTCGATTCGAGCACAAATAGCCAAATATGATCTTATCCGAGCACGTGAACTGCCTCAGGACGATAGCCCAGGCAACCTGCATGAACGTGGCGACCGTCACACCGCTCTGCTGACAAAAGTTGTGCACCTGGTCAGCGTGGCGAAAAGTGGCATCTACATGGGCAGAGGTCAAAAGACTTTCCGCAGGCCCGGGTGATGTCAATGTTGGCAGGCGGCACGGCTTGGCACCAGCAAGGTAAGTCTTCCAGTATTCCTGAGACTGAGTTTCTCGGGTCCGTGCCCATCGAAGATATTTGGTAAAAGACTTCCCCTCTGCGAGGCTGCCCGAAGTGGTGTAGGCACACGCCAAATCGTTCGCAAGAATAGCTATGGCAGCAGCGTCCAGGAGAGCATGATTGCTGTACAAGGTAAGGTGAACATCATCGGAGTCGGGCACTTTGCGGATCTGCAGATGATGAGGTGGTTCCCTAGTAGTGAACCTGCGGATTGCGCCTCCATCTTGGGCCGAATCTATATAGGAGAATGACGGGCTTGTTCTTCTAAGAACCAGCTGCACAAAGGTATGTACAGTGCTGATACTGCTCAGAAATATTGATCGGAGCATGGAGTGTGCTCTGCAGACTGATGCCCAAGCTTGGACGAGTCGTTCAATATCCATGCTGTGCTTCTGCGCAGGCGCTACTTTCAGCACGACTTGTTGCATGTAGACATTGTCATAGCTTTTTGCCTGCGCGAGTAGAATGCCTTCTTGTACCGCCGACACCGGATGCACAGCTTCAATGTCATCGGTGGCAAGGCCAAGCTCGTTGAGTCTTCGTTCGACCTCATAGGGCTCATCATGTTCGAGAAGAGGCATTTCGGTCCTGGTCAAGCTCGTTCCTCGCTTACTAAAGCGGTCAACAAGCTCACTTGCGTTCTGTCGTATTTTCCTGGCTAGACCCTGCAACTGATCTTGCCGGGCCATCTGACGGCTCCAGTCGATGCCTATGTGAATACGATCATTCAGAACCATCGCATCGATCGCGATGAGACTATATCGCTCGGCATTATCGGCGTAATCTGGGCCGCGAAGGTGATGCATGTCGGGGAGAAATCGCAATATCCCATCTTCCCGATCGACCTGTTGCATCCGGCCGATAAAGTTGAAAGATATCTCAATATCACGGAAATGCAGTGGGCTTGCTCCTTGCATCGTCCTGGCAAAGGAATCGATCGCGGAAGAAGATGCTTGGCGATATGCATCTTTCACAGCGGGCACAAGATCTTCATATGGGCACTGCGGCGCTTCGTGTGCTAGAATGATAGGAAAGAGTACTGTGCACCAGCCAACGGTACCTGTCAGGTCGATTGCAGCTTGCTCAATTGGTCGCCCGTGGTTCTCAACGTACAACGAGGGAGTGCCTCGATCTGGAAAAGTCTTCCAAAAAGACATGAAAATGGCAGAGAGCAGCAATTCGGCGGGAGTGGTCTTAAAGGCATCATTCGCAGAGTTGAGCAAAAGGTGACTCGTATCATGATCAAGCACCAACTCCGTCTTGACACTCTCTCCCGCGTGAGCGAGTCGATTCTCCATGCCCCAGAATCCGCGATCCGCTCGTGGCCATATCCATGTGGCTGTAGAGGGTGATACATTGCTGAGATGCTTGGTCCATGAGCTGAACGGCGCCGTACTGAGCAGTTCAGCGTCAGGATCATGCAACAACGCATCAATCTGCTCAAAGATGATGTTCCACGAGACGATATCAACCGCGAGATGGTGAGCTGCCAGGAAAAGCAATCGTCTCCCATCGCTAAGATCAATCAGATCCGCGCCAAATAATGGCCCTTGGGAGATGTCAAAAGACTTCTGAGTCCTCTCAAGAACCTTTTGCGGGTTATCAACTTCAGCACGCCGCGCATACTGAAAGTGCAGCATGCGGTCTGTTGGCGCCATCACCTTTGATGTCCAGGTGCCATCGTCCTGAATCGCGAAAACGGTGCGCAGCGCTGCGTGATGCTGCACCAGTCGCCTCAGCACTGCTTTCAGCCGGTCAGGACTCGCGGTAGATCGAAACTGCAAAAGCCAAGACTGGTTGAAGTGGTTGTTGGACGCCGGACCAGCGTGCTCCAGGAAAAGTCTTTGCACTGGGCTCAGCAGCAACGTTTCGCCTTCGGACAGAGCGCCGTGCAGGGAGGCAAGTGCCTCGGTATGCTCGCTTCCTGAGGCTGCTTCTGCCAGGCTCGTGCTACTGAGTAGCTTCGCAACACTCGTTAGATAGCCGCGCTTGCGACATCGTGAAGCGACTTGCATTCCACTTATGGAGTCGCCTCCAAGCTCGATGAATGAAGTTTCCCGACCAATCTGTGCGAGTGGCGTCGCCAGGACAGAAGCCCAGACTTCTTGAAGAGTCTTTTCTGCATCGCCAATCGGTGCGGAGAGGCCTTCAACGGTGCCATGTGCTGTTGAGTCGAAGCTTCTGGATTGTCGCTCGGCCAACCACTTCTTGAGCGCTCCGCGGTCGACCTTGGCGGTGATAGATTGGGGCAATTTCTCAATGAGGAGCCAGTGTTTGGGAAGCATAAAGGCGGGCAACTTGGACTTGACTTGCTCTTGAATGGTGTCAAGTGCTTGTCTCGTCATCTCATCACACTTCAATTCGCGCAGATCGTTGTGATGGGGCAGGTCGACGTTGGCCAGGGTAATAATAGCAACCAGGTCCTCATGCTGGCCAAACTTATGTACCATAACAGCACACTCCCGCACGGGGCTGCATTTCAAGATCGTCAGCTCCACTTCGGCGAGCTCAAATCGTTGGCCGCGGAGCTTGGCTTGGTCGTCCTTGCGGCCAACCAAGTCGATATTGCCATCCGGAAAGTAGCGTGCGAGATCACCGGTGCGATAGAATCTCCGCTCTGTGGGGCGGCTAGGAGCCCACCGCGGAGCATCGATGAAGGATTCGGCTGTCTTCGCCACATTGTTAAGATAACCACGAGCGACGGTTGTACCCTCAATGACGATCTCACCGATGGCACCAATCGGTATCAATTTTTGTGCGTCCTGCGGGTCCACAATCCACAATGCGCAGCCCAAAGGCCGACCTATGGCACGTGGATAGGCACAATCTGCGTCAACGGTATTGACAGAATTCTGTATCGAAGCCTCGCTCACGCCCCATCCATTGCAGAAATGAATGTCTTTCCAGAGCTGAGGAGCGCTAGGATCGATTGCCTCGCCGCACGATTGGACGGTTTGCAAAGTCGGACAAAGGCTTGGTGATAAAGTCCTGAGTACAAGTGGTGTTAACTGTGCCCAAGTCACAGCCTTTCTTGTAATATAGAGCGCAAGGTCCGAATCTCGCTCGTCGTTGCAAGGCACACAAACGCACCCACCATGAGTCAGAGGTCCAAAAATGTCCGATATCGAAACATCCCAGACCAGGGATGCGAATTGCAAGCTTCGAGTGTTAGGATTCAGCTTCTGCGAGACGCCAATTGCGGCAAGAGCGGTCGACATGCCCTGATGCTCGAGCATCACTCCTTTTGGCATACCGGTCGAACCACTGGTGAACAAAAGATATGCAAGGTCGTTTGCGCTGACGGTTGGCAGACCCTTTTGCTCGAACCTTCCTTTGTATGACTGTTCATCAGCCATGATCGTGTGCTCCACAAGTCCATGTACACCATCTGCAGAATCGGACACGATGACCACCCTAGCTTTGGACTCCGCGGCAATGGTATCCTTCCTGGCTCGCGGATGTGCAGGTGCTAGAGGAACACAGCAACCTCCTGCCTTCATGATGGCAAGTGTGGCAACAATGGCACGGCAGGATCGATCAATATGGATAAGCACAGCGTCTCCAACCTTAATACCGCAGGCCACGAGTCGATGCGCAAGCTCAGTGGAAAGGGTGTCCAATTCCCCGTAGGTCACATTCCGATCCCAAGCCTCGACTGCTGTCTTGATGGGATGTAATTGCGCGAGATCATGGAATGTCTGATGAAGACACTGTTGAGCAGGCTGCGGTAACGATGCATTCCACGAAGAAACTTCCTTCCAATCTTCAGTGCTGAGTGCAGCCAGCTGCTTCAGCTTGCGATCCTGTGGTCCCTCTACGAGCAAGTGAATGCTCTGGTCAAACTGGTGCAGCGTTCGCCGCATTTGGCGCTCGCAGATGACGTCCGGGTCGAAACTAACATCGACCAGGATTTCTCCGTCCTGAATCAGAACTCGTAAGATCATGGCGTATATCGATGTGCCCTCACTCTCCTCAACGAGCTGCATTTCGTCCGTGGATCCGCCAAACATGGGCGTTGTGGTTATGTTGAGAATTGACTGAAATTCCGAAGCCCGCTTCGCTTCGACACCCAGCGCACGAATTTTCGACATGTTGTACTGCAAGGCGGCGTTGGACAAGGCTTGCCTTCGCTCTTTTGCACGCCCTTTGATCAGATCACCAATTGTTATTTCAGGATCGACATCCACTTGTACTGGTACCGTTGCTACTGTTGGGCCAAGGGTCGTCCCGAGAGCGCCAAGCTGAGGAGTTCGACCAGAGAATACCACGCCATAGGCCACTGCCGGCTGACCAGTATAGATGGAAGACGTGTGAGCCCACGCACCCTCCACGATGACAGGCAGCAGGGTGACCGGGTATTTATTGCTTGATGGGAGACGACAGCAGTGACTCATGTTGCTTGTCGCACGTGGTGCATGATCCGAATCGACATCTGGAAAGATTGCGGCCATCTGTGAGAATCGTGGCTTCCAGAATGCCTCCGCAGTAGACTCGTCCACATTCATGCAGCGTTCGGCGAAGAGTCCAAAAGGTGGGCGAGGAGTCGGGTCTTGGCCGTGGTAGACTCGAAGGCAGTCCTCCTTCATTGCTTTTATTGAGGTGAGATCGTAAGCCGCGTGATGAATCGTCAAAGCCACAGTTCGGTCAACAAGTGCCCATCTTGTGAGCGGAGTGCCCAGACCCATAGTTCGTAATCGCTCATGCTCTAAATACGCAGCAAGGTCGCTGAAGGAGCGGGTGACAGGCTCTACATTGCGCAAGACTACCTGCACGAGGCCATGCTTTGCGCTATCTACAATCCTGGTCCTCAGAATAGCATTCTGACTCGCCACTGTGGCGATAGCATCCAGAAAACGATCTGCATCGACTGATGAACCCAATGTCCAGACGCCCCGATAGCAGTACGCGTCGCTGTACTTCTCGGACGCAGCGAGAAGAGTTCGCTGCAAAGGCGTGCAGTAGTATACATCTGTTAGATCATCAGGTGAGACCTGGCATGCTTCTGCCAGTTCTTGCAGGTCGGTGTAAGCCAAGGTATCCATCAATAGTGATTCTCCCATGATCGCTGGCAATGATGCTGAGTGCCTGTATCTCGTGAGAATGCGTCGATGATGGGATCAATGATCCAAGAGCTTGAATGTGTCATCTCGCCAGCTACCAAGTGAATGTAGCACAATGTGCCGCCAGCGGGACGCATACTCGCCTGCCATTCGGCCGCAATAGCGTGTGTCTTAAACCTCCTATACATCATATGCGGATCCCTGATACTAGTGGATCAAACTCGTGTTCACTAACCGCATGGTAAGTAAAGTTGCTACAGAGTAGTTCAGCTTTCCCCGGCGATGCTAGCAGGTTCTTAAACCGGCGCAATCTAGGCCTGGCCGTGAGATATTCGGTGATGAATGTGGTATCTGACTTCGGGCAGCTCAGCTGCGTATTAGGGCGCGATGATCGGGCTACCGGTTGTACCACGCCATCTAGGGTGGCACTTTTGCATCAAGCAATCATATGACTTCGAAACCAGCCATGATCCTAGTATTCCTTACGCCGGCAAGTTCTTCGGCAAGAGTTTTGATGGAAGATTCCATTACTAGTCTGCTAAGTCTTGATGGGAAGAGCAAAGGCGTAGAGGTATCGTATAAGTAGGCCGACCTAAGTGACAAGGTGAACTTCCCGTCGTAGCTGTCAGCGGGAGAGCCTTAGTCAGCAGCACGTCTTCCTGAACGTTCTGCGATACAGCACTCTCTGCACAATGCTGTCGACCACCTGATTCTGTCTACCTGACAAGGCTGAATTGTGTAAACGGAGGGTAGTGCTAGTCGAAAAACATGAGCGGTGTCTTCGTCTCGCCGCTGTTCATTCCGAGAAAACGAGTCTTATTACTACCCTTTTGCCTATCATATGCTTAGTCGGCAGGGGAGCCTTGTACGATCTATCCCCTTGAGTACTCGGCCGTCAACAGAACCCGTGCCGCTTCGTCGACTCGAGAATTTACCCGGACTTGACGAGTTGATTGGCCATTTTACGCACAAGTGTCAATCAGACAACCAGTTTAGCGCCTTGTCTCTGCTATTCTGCTCGCCTTGGCAGGCTTAAGCCCTGGTCGGAAACCTTGCGATGTCTCTGCTTACCACGGGCGATGTCAAAGCAAAGAGATCTATACAGGATGAGTATCGAGCCGATTGAGCCAGCCAAAGTCATCCGCGACCGCGGATGACTTCGCAAAGGGTGCGCTTGTGAACGCAGGAGACTAAATCACGACGAACGTTGTTCTTCACGTATCTTGCTTCCCATCGAACCATTCTTCTACAGATCGGGCATGGCTTCCCGCGATGCTGTAGCCATCATTGGCTACGCTTACAGGTATCGTGTCTCCCATATGCATCCACAACTGGCACGGCTGATAACAGCATAAAGGAGTCCCGGGGTGGGACGCAAGAACTTAGATACCTTTCTCGAAGAAGGACGATCAGCCTGGTCTACGATACCAAAGGAGCGCTTCCGTCACGATGCATATTATCACCCAAACAAGGACCGACCTGGCTTATTCCACGCAAAGGGAGGGTGCTTCCTCCCCAATGATCTGTTTGCATTCGACGCCGCATTTTTCAACATTCGGGCCGAAGAGGCACGAACGATGGATCCACAACATCGTCAAATCCTCGAATGCGCTTTCGAAGCAGCAGAGCATGCCGGCATCACCATTGACCAACTCATTGGCAGCAACGTCGGCGTCTTCGCTGCGACCGACATTTCTGAATATGGGCAACAAGCTTTCGAGGATTCATACACCGGTAGCAAGTATACAGCAACTGGAGTCGCGGCATGCATGTTCGCCAACAGAGTCTCATACTTCTTTGATCTGGAAGGCCCGTCGCTGACCGTGGACGCTGCCTGCGCCGGAAGCCTTTCTGCACTGCATCTGGCCGTTCAAGAGATTCGGGCAGGTACCTGTACTACAGCGTTCGTCGCCGCATCCAACCTGATGCTCAATCACAAGTAAGCAAAGCAAAGGTGATTGCACATTGGGCGACATTGACTCATACTGATCCACTCCTCATCTCTTTTAGCATGTGGTGTGCCTTCGACACCATGGGTGCGCTTGGAGCGGAAGGGAAAAGTTTCCCATACGAGGAGAAAGCGGAAGGCTTTGGTAGAGGCGAAGGCACTGGCTGTCTGCTGGTCAAGAGGCTTGCTGATGCCATTCAAGACGGTGATCCAATCCACGCAATCGTCGCCAATACTGCGTGCAATCATGGAGGCAGGACAGATGGGATCAGCGCCCCGTCGCGAGGAGCACAGCAAAAGCTCCTCCTAAGAGTTCACCGAGAGATTGGCTGGGATCCTCCAGACACGCCGGTGGTTGAAGGTCACGGCACTGGGACGCCCCTAGGAGATCCAATTGAAGCGAACTCGATCGTTACGATATTGGGAGCGGAGAGAACTCCATCTAATCCGGTGTACTTGGGCTCGCTCAAATCGAATGTCGGCCACACCGAAAGCGTGAGTGGCATCCTGGCCATCATCAAAGCGATTATGCAGCTTCAACAAGGAAAGGTGTTTCCGACCGCCGGTTTCGAGAGACTCAATCCAGCTATCGAAGGGAAAGAGAAGTTGCGAGTGCTGTCCGCGGCGGAAGCCTGGCCTAAGAATGAGAGGAAACGCATTTGCGTTAACAATTTTGGCTTTGGAGGCAGCCAGTCGTCCGCACTTCTCGCGGAATACGCCCCTGCCGCCCTGAAAGACACAGATTCCGAGCCAAGCAACTCAGCGCAGCTCTTTGCATTCTCAGCTAGGAGTGTCGAAAGCCTCCGCGCATACCTCAATTCGTTCCGCGAGCACCTGGAAACGGTACAAACGATGCCGTCGCCCACGGACTTGGCGTACACGCTCGGGTGCAAGAGGAATCACTTCACATATCGGACTACAGTGGCTGCAACAAACGTCACTTTAGTCTCAAATGCGCTTGCTTCCGCGGCTACCCGTCCACTGCAGAAAGCCAAGACTCTGCAAGCTGGTTTCATTTTCACCGGCCAAGGTGCTCAATACCCGCAAATGGCATTGGGCCTACGAGAGCGATATCCAGTCTTTGCAGACACACTGTTCCAGGCAGAGCAGATTCTCTCATCCTTCTCCGCCCCTTGGTCGCTGCAGGCAGAGTTGGGAAAGCCCGAAGGCGAGTCCCGCATTCACGAGCCAGATTTGAGTCAGCCATTGTGCACCGCCGTACAAATTGCATTATTGCACCTTCTCCGGGATTGGAACATCATGCCGGCAGTGGTGGTCGGCCACTCAAGCGGTGAGATTGCAGCAGCTTATGCCGCAGGTCTCGTCTCATTCGAGACAGCCATGGCATTGGCATACTTCCGGGGCAAAGCGGCAAAAGTCGTTGCTGCTGACGAGAAGATCAAAGGCAGTATGCTCGCACTCGGGGTGGGTGCTGGAGAAGCAGGAAAGCTCCTGTCTCAAGCGGGTCAGGCCTATGCTACGATTGCAGCGATCAACAGTCCTCGCAGCGTCACGGTCTCAGGAGATGTGGCTGCGATTGAGAGCATTGAAACGCGAGCCAAATCACGAGACATTTTCGCTCGTCGATTGAAGGTCGACGTCGCGTATCATTCACAACATATGGAGATGACTGCATCGTCTTACATGAGCGATATCAAGCCGTACTACCTCGATGTCAAGCACGCTGCCACTGCAGTGGAGTTTTATTCATCAGTCACGGGCCGCCGCGAGACAGGGTCCACCATCGATGTTTCGTATTGGATCAAGAACTTAGTGCAGCCCGTGCAGTTCAGCGCCTCGGTCGATGCGATGATATCTGAGAAGCAGCCAAATGTCCTCATTGAAGTGGGACCACACTCTGCTCTGAAAGGCCCGACTGTGCAAATCATGGAAGACATGTCGAGCAAGCCAATTTATTTGCCCACTCTTGTCCGTGGAAGCGCAGCAGAGGATTCCATGTTGACTTTCGCCGGAGCCGTCTTCGAAGCCGGTGCAGATGCCAATTTCGCCAAAATCAACTTAGTTGCAAAGGCCAAGATTTTGACAAATCTTCCAGCTTACGAGTGGAACAAGTCCGAACGTTACGTTCACGAAGTGCGAGTCACCCAGAACAAGCGCGACCCTGGGAGTCCCTTCCATGAGCTGCTCGGCTGGAGGATGCCCTACAGTGAAGGCGAGGATATATCCTTTCGCCAGGTCTTTACTCTTGACGATCTGCCTTGGCTGCGAGGGCACAATGTAGCTGGAGATGTCATATTCCCTTTCGCTGCATATCTTGCTCTCGCAGTTGAAGCCATTCGACACGTCGGTCGCTGGAGCCCGGGAGCATTTGTGATGCGGGAAATCCATGCGAAGAGGAGCCTGAAAATCGTGGAAGACGAAAAAGTTGACATCACCACCAGGCTCAGACCTCTGGTGACGGGCTCAAATGCGCACTCCTCTTCTGCTTACCATTTCTCAATCTTGACGTGGACCTCTGGTGATGGCTGGCTTGAACACTGCGATGGTCAGATCGACACGGAAGAGGATGCCGCTGCAGTAATCAAGTCGCCAACGACAGAAGCCGCACGACAGCTCCTGGAAAGGAGCGATTTGAAGCCGCTAGATGCTCAAGCCGAGTATGCTGAGCTGGCTAAATGTGGGCTCACTTATGGACCAGACTTTCGGTTGATGACTAAAGCGTGGACGGTTCCGGGTGCTGCTATACATGAGGTCTCCTTAGGTGACGTGACCATCGACAATGGTCACAACATCTGCTCTAACCCATGTTTGGTGGACAGCTTACTGCATACGATTGTGATCATCGAATCCACGAGTAGGGGAGGAGGGAGGGCTCTCCTTGTTCCAAACAATTTCCGGGAGTTCAGAGTACTGCATAGCGTTGATCAAAGAGCGCATTCGAACACACTGACAGCGGTAGTCCAGCAGAAACACATAGACGAGAAGCTGGGAAGTATAGTCCTGGATATTGTCGTGTTTGCTGGAGGTGCAAGTAGCGACATGTATCCAGTCGCCGAAATGGTCGGAGCTACTGCGCGGACCATTAACGCTGCAGGAGGAGTGTCCAATCCGACAGATGAACGTGCCGAGAGCTACAAGTGGACACTGGCGCCATATCAGCAGCATGTCGGTTCTGAGCCATCGAATCTCTCATTCATCATCTGCGGTGCTCTAGCCGACAAAGAGGAGCTTGCTTTTGCAGAGACCATCATGGATCAAGTGAGTCAAAAAGCGTTTGATGTTACACTCAAGCAGCTTCGCCACGTGGAGCTTGAGAAACGCAAGTACTTGGTGTTCATTGATAATCCTAAGTGTAGCATTGTGAGCAACTTGTCCGAAATAGAGTTTGGGCAAATACGGAGAATCATGCTAGAATCTGCTGGTGTGCTTTGGGTGGTTCCGGCTTGCTCTCACCCTGACTCTGCCACGATGAAAGGATTCATGCGAAGCTTGCGTATGGAGGACGCATCAAGGCCATTACTGTACCTCGAGGGCGTGCCACAGAACGCAGCTGGTGCCGCCGCAGTCCTCACGATCGCAGCTCGAATCGGCGGCGACGGCATGATGATCGACCAGGAGTTCGTTTATGCTGGAGGCGAGTTGCATGTCCCCCGCCTTGTCGCTGATGCGGCCGGTGAGGGCATGTTTGAGAGTCGATCCAGGCCAGGAGAGAGAGGCTTGCAAAGGGTCGCTGCTCACGATGCTACTAATGCTCTACAGATGACTGTTGATGCCGTGGGAAGCATGGACTCGATGTTCTTTCGCAGAGTCAACTTGCTCGAAAATGGACTCGGAGAACAAGAAGTTGTCATCAAGATTGAAGCTATCGGGGTAAACTTCCGAGACCTGCTTTTGGTCCTGGGCTCTATGCCGTGGCACTCACCAGGTCTGGAAGGCGTTGGTGTGATCACCAAAGTGGGCTCGAAAGTCACTAAATTGCAACCTGGCGACCGAGTCTGTCATAATTGGATGCAGGAGGGATGTGCTGACTACGTCCGGGCACCCGCTTTATACGTGCACAAGTATCCCAACTGGGTCTCTCCGTCTCGAATGGCTACCATACCCATAGCTTTCACCACTGCAGTCTGGTGCCTCACCCATGTTGCAAGAGTACAGAGAGACGAGACCGTCTTGATCCACGCAGCTAGCGGTGCCGTAGGCCAAGCATGTATCACGATCGCCCAGCATCTCGGAGCCAAGATCTTCGTCACCGCAGGGACTGATGCGAAGAGAGAATTCCTTTTCAGCCAATTTGGCATTCCACGCGAGCAGATCTTTTCTTCCCGAACCACGAACTTCCGCAACGAGATTCTGTGCGCCACACAAGGCAAGGGCGTCGATGTCATTGTCAACTCTCTGAGCGGACCTTTGCTGGAGCAGACCTGGTCCACAATTGCAGAGTTCGGCCGCTTCGTGGAGATCGGCAAGAAGGATATCATCGCGAACAGCTACATTGGCTTGCGACCATTCGAGCGCAACGTTTCCTTTCATGCAGTCGACTTGAGGCACATCTTCCTAAAGCGGCCACAGGCTGCGTACGATTGTCTGGCTGACGTCGTCAAGCTGTTAGAGAGCAAGATCATCCGGCCCATTTCGACCATCACGGAGATCAAGATCTCTGATGTCCCTAGTGCTCTCAGGAAGTTACAAAGTGGCCAAAACATTGGGAAGGTCGTGCTCAAGATATCCGAAGGCGATGATGTGCTTGGCGAGCCGCCAAAGATCATCAACCCAGCCCCCTTGTTCAAGGCAAATGCGACATATCTCATCACCGGCGGCACTGGCGGTCTAGGGCGGTACCTTGGTGAGTGGATGCTTGAACAAGGAGCACATAACGTTGTGCTACTGGGTCGAAGTGGTAGCTCTAATTCGGAAGTGGCCGAGCTGCTAGAGAAATACGCAGGATCACATGTCCAGCTCAGAGCAGTGAAGTGCGATGTTGGTGATAAGGCCAGTCTTGAACACGCACTCAGCGAGATTGCCGATCTCCCCGCAGTCCGTGGCGTAATCCATGGCGCGGTATTCCTTCGAGTAAGCACAGCCTGCTTTTGCTTTCTCAAGCACTGACTGACTCGATGCCAGGATGCCTTCTTGATGAACTCAACGTACGAGGATTGGAAGCATATCACAGCGCCCAAGATCGATGCGGCTTGGAACATTCATGAGCTATGTCCCGACTTGGACTTCTTTGTTAGCCTGGCATCGATTGCTGGTGTCACTGGAAACGCCGGTCAGTCGATCTATGCGGGCACTACGACATTCCTTGAGGTATTTTCAAAGTACCGCCGTAGCCTTGGCATGCCTGCGATTTCTATCAACCTCCCAGTCATTGGTGATGTCGGAATTGCAGTCAAAAACAATCTGAGCGACTTACTTCGACAAACGATCGGCGTATGGCTCGACGCTCCGCAAGTCCAGATTCTTGTTCGGAATGCCATTCTAGCATGCAGAGACATGGCTTCGATGGAACTTTTGTCCCAGACCGCAACATCCTTCATACGCAGGCCCTCGGCAAGTAGTGCTCCTCTGCCTTGGGAACGATTCGCAATGTTCTCCGCAATGAAGCATACTTCTGCCTGTCCGACCGCGTGCAGCGGCAAAAAGCACACGCCAGAAACTTTCATCGAGGCATTGATGGAGAGAATCTGTACACTTGTTTTAATCGATGCTGAAGAGGTGACCCCCGATGGCGACCTGAAGGACTACGGACTGGACTCGCTTGTCTCTGTCGAGTTGAGGAATTGGATTACTAGGGAGACTGGGGTCGAAGTTGCGCTAAATCAGATCCTAAGCATGCGCTCCTTGAACGAAGTGGTGGAGTTTGTGTTTAGACACGAGTAGAGCGGAACGTTAATGGTTACTAGTATCTGCTTGCGATCTTAACTAACGGCGTAACGGCTAACTAGCGTGCCTCTAGTAATAAGCTCTTACTTATAACCTATAGCGCTACTTAGTAGGCATCCTTCCTTAGTATCTACTTAAGTAATTACGACTACTCTAAGTAGTAACTTATATCTTCGTTCTACTCCTTCTATATACGCTACTTCTTTAGTATCTTAGTATCCTACTAGTATCCTACTAAATAAACTAGCGCTACCTTTCTTCTAAGATAGTAGTAGTAAACTTCTTACTTTACTATATTTATAATATATACTATTTAAATAATTATTATTATAGAACTACTAAGTAGACTTATAATACTTATACTAAAAAGTCTCTTTTAAATAAACATCTTATATAGCTTTATAAGCTTTTACTATTAAGTTTTTTACTATCTTCTATTATAAGTAAACTATATATATATATTAGAGCTTATTATAATATATAATAAGTTTAATATAAAAAGAAAGAATCTATATAAAGTCTAATAGAAAATATAAAAATATTATAAGTATATTAAAGTAAATAAAACTATATAAGTACTATTTATATTTTATTTTAAAATATACTTTTAATATTATCTCTTATTTTTCTTAGTTATTCTTTTATTCTACTATATTATAAATAAAGTATTTTTAATTAATATAACTTTATTATTTATCTTATATATTTTATAATATACTTTATATATTTTTTAATAGCTTTTAAGTTAAAATATATATTATTATTATTTTAATAGTTTAAAGTAAAGTTACTTTATTTTAAGCTTATATAAACTTTATAATAAAATAAATAAAGTCTAGATAATATAAATAAATATTATTTATTTAATTTATATTTTTATTTACTTTTTATAAAATATAATATATTTCTTTTTAACTTATTTAAGCTATAAATATAAGATTAGAGTATACTTTTTACTTTATTATAAAAGGTTTCTATATATTCTAAGATATTCTTTAGACCTTTCTAAGTATACTTCTAAAGTACTAAAGAGTTACTACTCTATTTACTATATTTTTATAAAAGAGTAAATACTACTAAAATTCTATTAATCTATTATACTATATCTATATTTTTATTTTATTATTTACTTAAGATTTTTATTATATATTAAAACTTTTCTTTATATACTAGCTTATTCTATTTAATAGTTTATTAAAGTACTTTTTACTTTTTTATCTTTTAAATACTTAGTAGTAACTAGTATTATCTCTTATTTTCTTAAACTATTAGATATTATAGCTACTACTATATTAGTAAATATAAACTTACTTTTTAATATAAAAGAGATCTTATATAAGCTTATTAGAATAAATCGCTTATTAGATATACTAATACTAATAAGTAGCTTTCTTTAAAAGTATTAGTATACTTTTAAGATATAAGTTATATTAGTATTAGGCTTAATACTAAAGACTCTATAATAGTTAATAACTTATAATCTTATAAAGTATATATTATAAGTATTAACCTAATATAATTAGTAAATATACTTTTAAAGTTAAAAATTCTAGTTTAATATTATATCTTATAAATAGGATCTTATAGTCTATCTTATATTTACCTATTATATAAGCTTTTAACTATATAGCTACGCTATTATAGCTAGTACTTATAATATACTTATAAGTATAATAAGACCTTTCTAGCTTAGTATATTAAGAATAAAAGGTAGATATACTACTTATTTATATTATTCTTAGTACTTAGTAAGTTATATAATAGACTCTTTATATTAAATTATTCTTAAGATATAAATACTTAAATATCTACCTTTAGATCTAATAAAGATTAACTTTTTACTTACTTAAATAAAAGTATCTATTTATACTTTACTATTATTAAAATAGATATATTTATTAATAATTAATATTAATTACTACTTTATAAAGTCTATAAAGAGTAGGTCTTTTTAAACGCTTATAAGCTTCTACTTTTAAGTTTAATAAAAGTCTATAAGATAAAAGCGAGTCTAATAGAAAGGTTTTAAATAAAGTTAAGTCTCTTAGTAGTTTCTACTAATTAGAGCTAAGTCTATTAATAGTTTATAAGATTTAAGCTAACTCTAAGTTATCTCTTTTAAATTAAGACCTACCTCTTTTTAATTAAAGAGACTAGACTTAATCTATTTTTAATAAGTATTATTAAGAATAAGTAGAATTATTAAATCTATATTAGTACTTAGTATTATAAAATACTATATAAGACTATACTAGCTAACTAGTTAGTAGTTATAAGAGTATAGCTTAAGTAAAGTACGTCTTACTACTTTAGTTATAAAAAAGGTATATTAGCGTTTTACTTTTTTATAAGTAAGATAGTAAGAATTCTTATATTCTTATAAGTAAGAAGGTAAAAAGGTATTATATATAAGAATATAAGATAGACTTATTTAAACTATATTTAACTTATATTAGTAATCGACTAATTAGAATTAACTATTACTAAACTATTATTATTTATTATTACGTATTAGTACTTTTTCCTTTTTAAGAACTTATCTTTAGAAGCTACTTATACTTACTTATTTAAGTTAAAATATACCTTAGTACGTATAACCTACTAGTTAGTTATTAATACTTTAAATACTCTTAAGTATAAGTTCTATATTAAAGAATACTTTAAGGACCTTAGCCTTAAGTAATACTAAAGGATTAGTATAAGTAAGAGTTATAAAAGAAGACTTTATTATAAAGGTTACTAAACTAAATCTCTATTATAAAGATTATATTAAGCTTAAAGATTAGCTTAATTAAATATAGTTATACTTCTTATTTAATAAGGTTTAGAGTTAAGAGTTCTAGTTTAATACTATAACTTATAGGCGGGATCTTATAGCCTATCTTATACTTACTTACTATATAAGCTTTTAGCTATATAGCTATACTATTATAGTTAATACTTATAATATACTTATAAGTATAATAAGACCTTTTTAGCCTAGTATATTAGAAATAGGAGGTAGGTATACTACTTATTTATATTATTCTTAATACTTAGTAAATCGTATAGTAGACTTTTTATAATAAAGTATTTTTAGAATATAGATACTTAAGTATTCGCCTTTAAGTCTAATAAAGACTAGCTCTTTATCTACTTAAATAAGAGTATCTATTTATACTCTACTACTATTAGAATAGATACGCTTATTAACTATTAATATTAATTACCTTTAGCTATTATAAAAAAGTAGGGTTTTTATATTTATAGTTATTAATTATTAGAGTTTATATTTAATTCGTAGTAGGCTAGACTAATAGACTAAAGAGTATATTCTATAATTATAATAGCTATAACTACTATAATATATACTATACTTATTAGTATTTTATATAAGAAGGTAATAGAATTAGCTTCGAAATACTAGTAGAACTCTTTACTACTATATATATTAACTTAGTACTAGTAGTCTATAGCTAATATATATATTAGAAATTAACGTAGTAGTAGATATAGAGTTAAGCTTTAAGTTAGCTAAAGTAGGTCTAAGGTCTTTTAGCTATATATAAGTAGACGCTTCTTATAGTCTAAAGGGTATAAGCTATATAACCTTATATAAGCTTAAAGAGCTCTTACTACTAAATTAACTTATATTAAGAGTATAGAAAAGGCGTTCTTTTTATATATTAAGAATAGATATATAGGTTAGTTTTATAATAAAGAATATATATTAGAGTATAACCTTATATTACTATTTTAGCTAGCTTCTACTTTACTAAGTACTATAATAGCTTTAGTATAGTACCTACTTTATAAAGTAAAGGAGTTTATTATTATCTTAAAATAGACTTTAGATTTTATAGTATTTAAGGACTAATTCTAGAGTTTATCGTTATCTATAGATAAGAATTAGAGTTTACTATTATTTAAGAATAAGCTAGAGTTTACTATTATCTAAAGATAAGCTAAAGTTTACTATTATTTAAGAACGAGCTAAAGTTTACTATTATCTAAAGATAGGCTAAAGTTTACTATTATTTAAAGATAAGCTAGAGTTTACTATTATTTAAGAATAAAGTATATAGCTTATTATATCTAATAATAAGAATTAGGATTTATTATACTTACGGACTTCTTTTAAAATACTTATTCTTCTACTTTATAGTATATAAAACTCCTTTATACTATCCTTATTCTTATCTAAATTTATATTAGCTACTAGGTCCTTTTTAAGCTATATCTTTACTATATATAGTATTTTCTATACCTTATACTACTATTTCTTATTTAATAAGAAGTCTACTATTATAAACTTACTATTAGTTATAAGACTTAGAGTTATCTATTAGATATTCTTTTTTATATATTCTTCTTTAATAAACATCTTAGCTTAAGTATATATATATACTCTTCGTCTCTTTTATAGAATCGCTTTAACGTTAATCTATACTTATATAGCTTACTAAATTCTTATATACCTTAATAATATTATAAGAAATTATTCTACTACTCTTATAATATAAATAAAGTCCTATTAGTATATTATAATTCTAACGCTATTTAACTTTACTATAGTACTAGCTTTATTAAGTCTTAGGTCTAAGCTTCTTATATTAACTAGTTTTATAAATATCTAGTCTAAAATCGTTATAACGACGTTTTATTCTAAGGCTTAGCTAATTTTTAATTCTTTTACTTTTTTATTAGCTTACTCTTTACTAAGGCGTTTCTAAAGGTCCTTTAGAAATAAGGCTTAAATAATAGATAAAAGAGTAGATTATACCTTTTTAGTTAATATACCTTATAGATAAAGTCTATATAATAATACTTAAATAGATCCTTTAAGCTATTTAGTTTTAAAAGATTCTTACTTATCCTTTAGCTTTATTTTATCTCTATTATCTATTAGACTACCTCTTACTAGATTTTATTAACTTCTACTTATATAATCTCTTTTATTATACTTATAGCTTATACTAGTAGTATACTATATTCTATTACTAGCTATAGATACTTTTAATATACTTATAGCTAGTTTATTATACTCTACTTTCTTAAGACTTATACTATTACTTACGCTTATTATACTACTTATATTACCTTTTATAATAGGTATAATTAAAAGTTAATCTTCTTCTCTATTACTATAAACCTTAGATAATAGTATTAGTCTATTTATAGAATAAGCTAGTCCTTTTAGCTAAAGCTATATATACTTCTTATTAATACCTACTTATATTTTAATATATTAACTTTAATCTTATTCTACTTATACTACTACTATACCTTTTCTAATATTACTATTTTATACTCTTATATCCTATATAGTAGTACGCTATTATTAATATAGAATACTCTACTTAGTAGTACTTCTTTATTATTATTAAGTACTACTACTAAGCTATCTACTAGAATATTCTATAATAGTAGTAATAATAGTAACTTTTATAATACCTTATAGAACCTTAAGAACTATACTAATATACTACTATTTACTAGTACCTTTAATACTACTTTTTTATTTAATATATTTAAAAGTATAATTAGCGTTAGTAGATATTTTTACTTTACTAGTATTTTCTAAAGTACCTTATAGTCTATACTATTAAAAGCTACTTAAAAGTTTAAAAATACTACTTCTTTATAGTTATATAATCGCTAGCTTAATACTAAATATATAATCGCTACTAGTATAAAAGTAGAATAGTTTATATAAAATTCTACTTAAGCTAAATATAGTTAAAAGTATACTAATTCTTTTATCTAATATAATATTAAGTACTTAAATAGTTTATAGACTATATATATTAGTATAATTAAGTATATATTATAGATTATCTTTATCTATATATTATCTTTTATAATTAGATAGATCTTTATTAAGTTCTATACTTTTAAGGTCTATTAGATTTTTATATACCTACTATATAACCTAGCTAATAGCTATAGTAAAGTTATATTAATTAAGGCTTTAAGTACTTAGATATATACTTTATCTACTTTATACGCTTTTAAAGTATTCTACTTTTTAATTAGTATTTAGACTTCTTCTACTATATATTAATAGTTTAGCTAATCTAAGGCTTCTACTACTATCGTCTTTTTCTACTACTATAATTATTATATATTAGTAAAGTAATTATATAGCTTTTATTCTATTTTATTTAAGCTTATTATTTTTAGATCTTAATTAAATAATAGCTTATTTTCTAACGCTTCTTTTATTTCTACTTTTACTAGCTAGTAATATAACTATATATATTCTAGTCGCTTACTCTTAGCCTTTACTTTTATATAGCTTATTTTACTTAATACTTTATTACTTACCTACTAGTACGCTTTTATAACCTATTTATTTAGTATATCGACGTTACTCTTATTTACTATTTATACTAGTAGCTTTACTATATTCTTTAACTACGCCTATTAGATCTAGCCTTTAACGCCTTTACTATTTAATTTACTTATTTAAAAGTATAGTATCTTTTATTAAGTTCTTATATTAGCTTATTATATTATTATTAATATTAGATATAAGGCGTATTAGTAATCTATCTTTAGCTCTAAGTAGTTATTTTATAATAAGTATAATATATCTATTATATATATATATAATATAAAATAGTAGTTTAGCTTTAGTATTATATATAACTCTACTTCTACTTATAGTAAACTACTATTACTTAGCTAGAGCTATATTATCTTATTCTTCTAACTCTATTTATTTATACTATATTTATATTCTATCTACTTTAGCTTTTCTATTATAAGGCTATACTTTATATTAATATTACTTAATACTACTTCTACTATTAAGACTACTATTAGTACTTTATATACTTAAGTTTCTTTTATTATTAGTTATAAGTATACTCTTACTACTACTACTTCTCTTAAGTAGATTATAATACTTAATACTATTATACTTAGTTAACTACTAAAGTATATTTATATCTTAAGTAATTTTATTAAGTATAATCTACTTATATATTAAGCGCTAGTTTTCGACGTTAGCTATATAGTATATCTAAGTATATATACTAATACTTAATATTAGTTATAATCTATATATTAGGTCTTTATAATAAATAGTAAATCTAAGCTTCTATTTATAACTATTTCTACTAATCGCTATTACTTTTATATATCTAGCTTATATACGTTTATATATATTACTTAGACTATATTATTCTACTTCTACTTTCTATTTTATTTTTCTATTTATACTTACTATATCTTTTTTAGACCTTACTTCTTTACTTTTTATTATTACTTTAGTTATTATAATACTTTTATTTTTATTTACTTAATCTTATTATAATATAGTATATCTACTTATTATCTTTATATTCTTATTTCTACTATTCTTTTTAAAATTCTTAAATAAAACTACCTTTTAGTCGCTTAAAGTCTTAATCTCCTTTAGCTTTTTTATAAACTATTAAAATAACTCTTAAGTTGTCGCTTTAAGATAATCTACTATTATAAGTAGATTATAGAGTTAAGCTACTTTTAGTCTCTTCTATTTACTTATTATATTTACTATATACTTATATACCTACTTTAATATATTAATTAAGTTATTTAAGTTATTTACTACTTATTATATCTACTTTAATAGTATTACTAAAGTCTTTATTATTATTATTATTACTATTACTAATACTACTAGCTTTACTAGCTATTTACTTATTTATTTTTAATATACCTTTAAGCGTTATAGCTCTACTAAAGTTACTTTTTAGCTTTAAAGCTCTACTAATATTACTTTTTAGCTTTAAGGCCTTATAAGTATTACTTTTTAGCTTTAAGGTTTTATAGGTATAGCTTCTAGCTCTACTAGCGCTACTTTTAAGTCCTAAGACTTTACTAATATAGCTTTTAAGTTCTAAGACTCTACTAGCGCTACTTTTAAGTCTTAAGACTTTACTAGTATAGCTTTTAAGTTCTAAAACTCTACTAGCGTCGCTTTTAAGCTTTAAGACTTTACTAGCGTCTTTTTTATATTTTAATATATTATATCTAATAGCGTCTACGTCTTTATACTATATATTTATAATACTTAACCTAGTATAAATAAGTACTTAATCGTATCTATTAGTATATCTATTATCTTTAATTTAGCTAGTATCTAAAGTTAGATCTCTTTTATCTTTAGTAACTCTATTATCTTTATTATATACCTAATATATATTTTATAGTAAAGCGTCTAATAGCTCTTATTAAATAACGATTATTCTTTTACTTAAGCTATTTAATAGCTCTATATATAACGTTTTACTCTATTATTTAGTTTTCTACTATTAACGTTTTTATTATATAGCTTAACCCTTAGGTTATTTATATAGTTTAAATAAGTAATATTAGTACTAACTAATTAGTATAAGCGCTTTATAATAGTATATAAGCTCTTTAAGTAAGTAAAGAGTTTTAAAGTAATAATATTTAAGGTACGTTAAGTTATTTTTAATAGCTACTTTATTTACTAGTTTATATTTTAAATAAACTAGTTTAAGTTTATATTAACTATAGTTTATATTAATAATTCTTTTTATTTAAATATCTTTTATAAAAGAGATAATAGTTTAGATTCTACCTTTATCTATTATATATCTTATCTTTTTATACTTTTTATCTATTTATCTTAATTTATCCTTTTATTTTAATAGAACTTATTATTACTACTCTAACTTAATAGAATAATATACGTCTTTTATATACGTCTAGCTTTTACTATTAGGCCTTTACGTCTTTACTATATTTATACTTTAAAGCTTTTTTTACTTACTATCTATTATAGCTTTATATCTATATATAGAGCTCGCTTTTATCTATTAATATCCTATAGTCCTTATATTTATATATACTAACTTATAGGCCTTATTACTTTTTATTTCTTTTTATTTTTACTTAACTAGATTAATTTTATACTTTAAATACTTAAAACGTTAGCGCTAATATTATATCGCTTTTAATTTACTTTTATCTACTTTACTACTAAGATTAACTTCTTATATAGTTATTAAACTATAAGAAGTCTTTTATCTCTTAGCTTAATAATAGAGTTTAAGCTACCTTTTCTTTATTTAGTTAAAACTAATTTACTTTTATAACTTATAATACTTTTTAATTTTTTCCTATTTTTTATTTTTAATATTAGTAGTAGTAGTACTCTCTTCTTTTATATATCTTATAATAGTAGCGCTACTACTTAAGATAACTCTTATAGATATAAGTAGTATATTTAAAGTACTATTAGCTACCTTTTAAAGCTCTTTTATTTATCTAGCCTTTTCTTTAGTATATTTATTATTAATATTATTAGTAGTAGTATAATAATACTTTTATTAAACGTTTAAACTAATTCCTTTTATCTCTTTTTTTTTTAACGTTTTATTAAAGTTTCTATTTATCTTCTTTTATATAAAGGTCTTTACTTTAGCTTTTAAATATAGCTACTTTAGTACTTTCTTTTTTACTACTATCTTAGGTCTTACTTTTATATATATTAAATAATCTATTAAGTATATCTACTAGTTATATAATTCTACTTTATATAGCTATACTAGCGACTAGTCTAGCTAGAAATATATAATATACCTTTTATACTTCTAATATAGCTATATAAATAGCTTATCCTTACTATTCTATAATTATAGTAGACTTAATAACTTAGTTACTATACTTAGCGCTAGTTTATTAAAGCTAAGTTATTCTTTTTTACTTTATTTTTATTATATTAAAATGTTTTATTACTTTTTTATTATCTTCTTTACTACTATATTTTCTATAATCCTTTTAGCTTTTTTTAAGTAGTCTTTATTATATAAGCTTTACTTCTTTAAAAACTTATAAAGGTTTAGCTATAGTATTATAAATACTATCGCTATTACTTATTATAATAGCGTTAGCTAAAGGTATTATACTTACTTATTACTTTTTATAAAGACCTTTAGTTACGCTTATAAGCTTATTCTTATTAGTACTTATTTCTTTTACTTCTATCTTAACGTTATAACTTTTTATTCTACTTCTTTATTATTTTTACTACCTTTCTACTTTTCTTTTAGTAGTATTCGCCTTAGTAGTATTTTTAGTAGTAGTAATACTATTTATAGTATCTACTTTAGATATATTAACTTATTATTTAAAGTTACTTTAAAGACCTATTATACTTATTAGCTACTTTTATTTATTTTAGTATTATATTACTTATAGTATCTTATATTATCTTCGTCTTATTTATACTATAGTATAAGTTTATTATACTCTACTTCTATTATATCTAATAAGCTACTTAATAAATATAACGCTTAACTTATTATTTAATAATATAAAGTATATTAATATATTAATAAGCTAATAGGCTACTTTTCTAAATAGCTTTATATACTATTCTAGCTTCTATTTTCTATTAAAAGAGTAATATTATAATAGTCTTATTTTAATATACTTTATAATAAAGTTAAGTTAAGTATATATTTATATATTATATAAGGTCTAGCTTTTTTATATCTTACGTTTAGCTAATTATATATTATACTACTATTAAAAGTAGGCTTACTTTCTTATAGAAAGTAAGCCTACTTTTTTCTTTTTTAAAGTAAGTATTTTAGCTTTTCTTTTTATACTTTTATTTTAGCTTTAGCTTATTATAATCTATTTTCTCTTTTTTATTACTATTAGATTACTAATAATCCTTAAGCCTTTTCTTTTTAGTTATTAAAAATATAATAGCTTATTTACTATAGTCGCTTTCTTCTACTTACTACTACTTTCGCTTATTCTATTTATAGTTGTTTATTCTTTTTTAATCTTTTTATTACTACTATACTACTATTTAGTTTTAGTTTATTCTTAATTATACTTTCTACTTTTATTATTTTTTCTTTTAGTTATTTATCTTTCTACTATACTTTTATTTATCTCTTTTTTATATATTAGCTAAGCGTTAAACTATATTTATAAAAGTAAATACCTTTTATATACTAGTAGATAAAAAGAAATAAGGTATTATAAAACTTAAAGAAAAAAAGAATATAGCGTTAATAAGCTTTTAAAGTATTATCTAGACTATTCTTAAATCTACTACTTTTAAAATAAAGCTTTAAAAAGATATAGGAATCTTTAATATATACTATTTATTTTATATTAAAGATATTACTTTATACTACTAATATACTATTATCTCTTATATAATATACTATTTTATCTTTTTAGTATACTATTTTAGCTAGCTCTATAAAGTATAAGACTACCTTTCGTATTTTCTACTTATTTTATCTTCTTCTTTTAAATAAGCTTCTACTATATTTTCTTCTTTTAAATAAGTTACTTTTATTAACTCTTTTTTTTAAGTAGGCTTTTACTTTTATTAGTCTTATCTATTATAATTCTTTTATAAGATTCTAAACTATTTAACTAAGTATTATTAGTATTAGTATCTTTATACTTTAGTTATCTACTATTACTTTATTAACTTACTATACTTTTTATCTTTTTAACTTTATATTTATATCTTTTAAATCCTTTACTTACTACTATCTTATATTATCCTATAGCTATTTATAGATACTACTACTTATATAGTTACTTAAGTAATATTTAATATATATATAGCTTTTTTATTTTATTTATAATATAGCTTTTTTATATATATATATAGCTATATATATATATTTATTTATAAAAGTATACTTCTTTTATATATATCTAGCTTAAATCCTATTACTTTATATATACTTTTCTATTAAGCTTAAGTACTTTATTATTCTTACTTTCTACTAATATATACTTCTTACTTTTATAGTACTTATTATATTTATATAAGGTTATTATAAGCTATATACTTATTATTATATTAACGTTATACTTTTTATTAAGTATATTAAAAAGCTAGCTATTTTTTTAGTCTATATTTCTTTTACTAATTATTAAATCTTCTTTTTCCTTTAGCTATTTTTTTATTAACTTTTTAGTACTATTTTCTACTAGTATAAATCTTTACTATCTACTACTTTTATTCTCTTTTAACTTTTATATTTCTAGCTATATCGTCTTAAAATACTATAGGTTAGTTATTATTCTATTATATATCTATTATATTATATTAATAACTACTTATAATACCTTTTTTTTAGTATTACTTTCTTTTTTCTTATATACTACTAATACTATTTTATTAATATTATACTATATAGAAGTTAACTATAATAGCGCTACTACTAAGTACTTTCTATAATATACTAATATAAAGAATAAGTATATTAGCCTTATCTAATTTATTAAGTTATAACTCTATAAAACCTTTTTTAATATTATTTATAGTCTAAGTATTTTTAAGATACTTATTATATAAATCTTTAAATAAAAAAGGTCTATTATATAAACTATAGCTATCTAATATAAAAGTAGGTAGTATAGTATATTTTATACTTTATAACTTTAGTCTTATTACTATACTAATATATAGCTAGCTATTTATATACTATTTATCTTTTAACTATAACGTTATAAGCTATTATAGGATTAGGGTTAGGGTTAGGGGTTAGGGTTAGGGTTAGGGTTAGGGTTAGGGTTAGGGTTAGGGTTAGGGTTAGGGTTAGGGTTAGGGTTAGGGTTAGGGTTAGGGTTAGGGTTAGGGTTAGGGTTAGGGTTAGGGTTAGGG